>JACDOX010000004.1:14003035-14373667 GCA_014549065.1 Cardinalis cardinalis | reverse complement strand
GAAGGAAAGAAGGAAAGAAGGAAAGAAGGAAAGAAGGAAAGAAGGAAGGAAGGACATGACTTTCCTGTCAGCAGTTTCTGAGTATGTAATCGTTTTTGACAGAATAATCCGTACCTCTGTAGTATATTCCAAACTCAATTTTGTTTTTTACAGGTTGAGTCAACTCTATTCCAGCTGCAAACATTGTGACAATAGCAAGTTATTTCCCAGACTAAGGGTGGCTACTCCATGCTACACTAGTGAACAGAATAAAGTCCTCCTAACATCTCACTTGAATCCGTATCTACTTGGTAGTGGCTTTTGCAGTTCATACTGTGTACAAATTTAAACATCATATCTTCATGTAATCATTGAATGTCCTGAAACAGCAACTGCTATGAGAGGTGGGCTCTACTCTGAGAGAAAAGGAAACAACATCTTGAAAGTGGAAAGACAAATTTTTGTTGTTGCAAAAGGACAATTACTGCAACACCTACATCAAGTGAAAAAGTTATACCTTTTAAAATTAATTTTCTTTCCCTATAGCTATGGTTAGAAGCTATGGATTTGAAAAAAAAATACCTGTAATCCTTCACAAGGAAAACTGTATTTCAGGCAATGGAACGTTTTTTCTTTTAAACTTACTGCCTCTATGTATGAAGAACTTCATTAGAGTGGATACAAAGAAATGTGGAAGAGTCTCTGCCACCAAGGGGTTTATAAACAGGAATATTTCACTGTTGCCTTTCTCATTCATGGTATTGTACAGGGAGCAAGCTCCTATATTTTTTTTCCCTATCTGTTGCTTTGCTGGCATATGCTGAATTTTCACAATAAGTGAAAAGACTGAAGCATGAAGTTACATGCTGAAAAGTGGCAGTGAGAAGAGCCATGTGTCATATTGTGTATCTTGATCACATTATTTCTAAAGTAAAAACATTCAGGTGATTCAAGGAGCTATTCTGGCAGGGGTGGCACTGAGCAAGTATGGTCCATGGTCTGTCAGATAAACACAAAATTACTGTGTCAGATCTTCATCAAGATTTCTTCCACATACATATAAAAAGGTAATTTGAAACACTGCTTTCACCGCAGTCAAAGTCACAAGAGAAGATGTTTCCTCTGACTCCTTTTAGAACTTGGATGTAGACTGAAATGCATAAAATAGATCATATATTGTGATCTGAGGTTAGCTAAATGCAAAAGATCAGCATTTTGCCTTTTTCTTTTCCTTGTGAAATTCCCTGCACCAGAGCAAGATGTTATGATATTTGAAGGATACCTTTCTGAAATGTATGATGCCCCTGAAAATATGCTACTACTGCATTTTGGAGGTAATAGTAAAAGTAATAGTGTTTAGTATCAACAAGAAGACATTCTATCTAAAAGATAATAGCATATCACAGCACAGAAAGGGCTTTAGGATTTTCTGAATATTGATAGCCATATATCTGGACCCATAGTTTTCCTGGTATCTAAAGACATACACCTTTGAAATAAAAATAAAATTTCTAGGATGAYAGACATTATAGACCCTAATGGCTGATCATAGCTACAAAATATGCCTGCATCCCAAAACCATGGAACTCCATATGTTACCAGAAAATCCTTAGCTTCTCAAAACTTCAAGAAATATATTAAGACAACTATTTAAAATACTAAATATCTTCAGGCTGAGATCTTCAAAGTTCAAGAATCTGTTAGATTTTTCATGCTTAGCAGTTTACACCTACTACTGCAACCAGTAAGTAAAAAGCTTGAAAAACATATTTTTCAATCAAATATGTGTCTGGTATGCCATCATTACATTTCCTGATACTGCCTACAAATCTGTTTGGTTCTCTTGGAATATATATTTCCACAGTTCTTTCACAAGAAAAATATGAGACTCAAATCTGACCTTTTTTTAAGTCTTAAAGAAACTCAAGAATATTGCTCACCCTGTCAGAACTAAATTAATTACTGCAAAACTTGAGGCTGGATAGTAGTTTTCAAATGATGAATATTTACTGGTTGTCAATATATTTAGATGTTTTATGAAGCAATAAGTTTCCCATGGAGATATAAATAATTACAGTGTTTTTAGTTCAGAGTTGTATAAGTTACTTGATCTGAATGCTAAATTTATAAACCTAGTGATGATTCTTTGCTTTTGGATTTAACTTTTCATTGCCTATTGCTCATCATGGTAGTGAGTATTGCTCACTGGGAACTAAGTTGTGCCTGAATATCTGCAGATGAAGGAATGTAGGAGAGAGATGAATGTCTTACTTATGGTAACCACCCAGGTTGAGCATTAATCCACAGTATGCAAATTGCAGAGTTAAATRTCATCTGTACTAATCATTGTATCTGAGGTTGACTGAAGTGAAATTAATCTGTGGTATGTTGTGACATATTACTGCTCAGTGTCAGCTTACTTCAGAAGAGAACTCTCATTACATGCTTCTGTCTCACATAAATAACCAGAGTCTTGTCTGTGTAACTCTCACTTTTCTTAACTTTGTTCATTCTTTAGTAAGGTAATATCTCTGGCAATAGTACCTTACTAAATAAATACTGACTAAATTGGGACAAGTAAAGGCTGGATTTTTATGAACTTTCTCAATATCTTGTTGATATATTCACAGGATATTTTCTAGATCATCAAYTGATTTGATGACTGTATTATTTAACTGATCTTATTGTTTAGGATCATTTTTAGAGATGGCTGTACATGCATACATGAGCCTCATGGTTGTGCTAATAACACAAACAATATTTGTTTTGAAGTTTGTAAAAGTAGAAACTGTTGGTGTTTGTTAAACATTCACTTTTAAAGTCCCTGGATCAAAATTTCAAAATACAATCTATCTSCTCATGATTAGCCTTCTTTAGGAGTTGCTGCACAGTAAAATAACCTCTGGTATATATTAGTTTGACAGGCAATTTCATGCTTCCAAATTACACACAAAGAAATTTTTGAGCACTGTAAACTTTAATACAAAAAAAACTCCCACATGTGATTGCATTCTACTTTTGAGTTTTTAAATTAAGTTCAACCAAATGTCACCATTTGTTTTATCCAGTTACTGGCTAATAATACTACTAATAAATAATTAATAATAATTAATGAATAATACTAATAATTAATATTAGGCAGCCTCCAGTTTGCATCAGATAGTTGAAGAATGCAAGATTGGGCACACTCCAATGATTTAATTATGTAAACAGTAACACAACAGCAGACAGAGGAAGAAAATAATCTAATATCTTTTATGTCTCTCTTTTTTCCTTTTCTACATTTTTATATACTAGTTCACACTAGAAGAATCCCCTGTCTCTGTTCATAGATCCCGCCTTACATGCTGAGGCCAAAATATATGGTGACACTCAAAAAGCAGTAAATGTCTGCCCCTGCCATGCCCAATACTGCTCTCAGGTCTCCCTGGGAAGAGAGAAGGCTCTTTGGTAGGGCTCCTGGTGGTTCCTTGAGGAGAGAGGGAAACCTGAGGCAACTGCAGCCCATAACTCCTACAGATCTGGTGCCTTTACACTCTCCCCCAGCTGCAGCTGCTTTACATTCTTTTAGCCCACTAAGGCTTTCAAAAGGCAACTGGTTGAGAAGCCCAAAAGTTGGAGACCGCTGCTTTTTCTTATCAGGGGAAGAGGTTTCCTGTAGAGCAGACTGCCTTTGTTTAAAGGCTCTCTCTCCAAGCTGACATACAAGAGGACGTTGTCCCTCAACATTATCCTCAGCTCTTTTTATCCTTGTCCTCTCAATTTTATGTTACTATGGTTGATTACCACAGTAAAATATGCAAAATATGAAACATTCCCGTACAGCAGTGCTGAATCAAAATCCCAAAGGTGTCTGCTATGTCATAAGCAACCTGTCCAGAAAAAAAATAATGGAACATACAGAAACTTGTGCAAAATCAGCTCAAGATAAATCTAATCACAGCTGTGCTTGCACTCCTCTACTGTATAAACTCAGGCTGATCAAATGAATTAATCAGGACACCACAGGCTCCTTTCCTATGTGGCACTGACTGGTGAAGCATGACCTGGCAGGGATGAGGGCCACTAAGAAACCTCCTCAGAAAGAAGCATCTTGAAAAACATGGACCAAAGTTTTAGGCTCCTCAGAAGATTTCAACTGGTGTCTTTTCAGGCTCTGTCCTCTATGAATGGCATCAGTGAGTGCTGCACTGGCATTTGGCCAGTGCCTATGCCTTATGACTTGGACTGCAGAGCACATGAGCATAGTTAGTGCTACTTAAGAGAACAATAACTAATCAGTTTAAGGAAGAGATGATAATGCTTTCTGTAATTGAATGCATGCTTTACTCTCTTACCTAATCACATCCTCCTTTTTTCTCAAGAACACAGGAACACTTCACTGGAAACTGAATGGAGATGAAAATATAAAGTGGAATGAGAGCTGGATTTAAGGCTCATGTATAATCAAGCTGTATGTATGAGATGAAGACTCAGTTCAGTCTCCTCCCCTCTTCCCTGCTCAGCGGGTGCTGACACAAGGGTAGAATGTATTGCATAGTAACTACACTACAATTTCTATTTTCAGTAGTCCCCTTTCAAGTTATAACATTAAGAAATTATGTTTCAGGGCCAGATGTTTTATTTAATCACTCCTCTCCACTCTCCTTCTCCATTTTTGTGAACATTGTTAGAAAAACAAGATGGTGAATAACGAATTAACATAAGGCCCTGACCTGGATTTTGAGAGAGAAGTTTTTTATTACCTGTCCTTCTTTTCTGTAATTTTCTCACAGTTTCAGGATTCAGAAGGCATGAGTTCAGGAAATTGTGATTTAAGAGCATTCATGCTTTCAGGTAACATTCTGAACTTGCTTTATGAAACCCATCTCAGAGGTTAATCTCCTTCAGTATATAGAACAGGAGGAAGCTGTGTACTGATTTTGACTTTGGTGGTCACCTATGGGRCTGTCCATCCTAGAGTCTGCATGCATAAAGAAAAGTGTTTGAAGATCTGAAAACTGAAAATCAGGTATGCCACTGTTTGCTAGCCTATTTTAAATTCAGTTTCCTTATTTTCAAGGGTTGGAAGGATAGGATGGGCAGGTACATAATGTCCATCAACCTGAAAATGCAATAAACAAACAACAGCCAGGCTATGCCTGCTTTTTGCACTGATTGAAAAACCCAAACAAACAAATATCCCCCAGTCTGGGAAAGGTAAAAAAAAACCCAAACAACTAAACAAACAAAAACCTCAGCTTATATGAAATCTTATTTTTCTTTCATCCCCAGAGAAGGAGAAATTCTTTCTCCAGTTCTCTGCAGAAAAATTATCTATGAATTGAGGGAGCTTTTATGAAGTAAGTCTAAAGCATTAATTGCTATTTCTGGACCTCCTAAACCTTCTCCTTGTGAACAGTGCTTCAGTGCAAAATATTATTTCTATAGAATTCGTAATTAATTGGATCTTTGTGATTTTAGTTCAGGCCATAAAGAATCAAAAAGATCTTGGTCTTTTTGACACTCCAGGAAGAAATAGAGACAAGGAAACATTCAAAGTTTAGAAAAAGCAAAGAAATCGACAAAAGGATATAATTTCTTTAATGTTATGCACAGCAGAAACTATCCTGTGAACTGCCCACGAAGTCTTGTGAAGATATAAAACATCCAGCAAGCATCAGTAAGAACGGGAAGTTTCCTTCTAATCTTCTTGTCAGGTGGTGTTTTCAATTAGCTGCAGATGATCTGACACAATATCAGGTTCTGTGAGTTAAGGGCTTAATAAACAAGCCAAAGTGTGCAGTGGCATCAGAACTACTCTTAAGGCACAATCTCCAGACAGCAGGTACAATTCAGAAGGTCGGTGTGACATTTTTATCAGCACAATAGGCAAGTGATGCCAAAGATGCTGCATCAAGACAAAGAGGAGCATATGAAGAGGCTCAGAGATAAAACATTAAAATAAATATTCAAAGAGGAGCATATGAAGAGGCTCAGAGATAAAACACTAAAATAAATATTTTCTCACTAATAATATTGCATTTAAAGAAATAAGTATGAGAAAAAGGTCTATGTTTGGCCCAGTGCAGTGAACCAGTTCAGGAAATCCTGCTGTGATTAAGTTCCAAAATGTATKAATTAAATCAGTTTGAGGCATGGCAGAGAGATCCTCCCACTCCCAAAGCAGGGTGGCCCTCTAMTCCTTTAGGTTTCTTTTATTTTGCCCCAGCCTCTGAGTTCCAGAATGAGGACAGAAGGGGCAARGGGTTTCCTTGTTTGCAACCATACAAATTCATTGACTCCAGCTTGTCCTTGGAAAGTTGGATATTATCACAGATCCTGATGTCTTTTTTCACAAAATTAAATTACAAAAAGAGGGTAAAATAAAGGTGAGTTAACAGTGTACCTTAGACCTGCACTGGCTTCTGTTGTGCTAAAAGACAGAGCTCTCATGTCTTTCTCTTATTCCGATTTGTTCCATCATCCCTAGGACCTGGTCACTGCTGAASTGTGAAATACATCTAAGAAGAGTATTAAGACCAGAAACTCCAGTATAAATTGAGAAGGTGTGACTGCAGCATCACCAAAAGTMTGTTAACCCACAGCACCTTACTCTCAGGAATACCATTTCAGTCTTGGAAACATGATCYATAATTCAGCCCTGATGTTTTCCCTCAGCCCTTGCTTTCTGAAACGGATAAGAAATCCACTGCTATGATTTTGAGCTCTGCCTGACTAAAGATGAAGATCATATTTCACCCCTGTTCTTGAATGACTTTTGCAGTGGAATAAAACAAATATATGCATTGTTCTGTTGAAAAATGCATGCAAAGCAATAAATCCTCTTCTGGTTATAAAAGGAGCAGGGATGAGTCCTCCACACATGCAGGAGGAGGACAGCAGAAGAAGCTGAATGAACAGATCTTGTATTTGAAGAGGCAAGTAGTGTGCAATGCACAGAGTGATGTTCTGGAGAGAACCCAGATTTTATGCTGGGCACTGCCTCAAGCTCTCTTGTGCAGGCAGCCCAAGTGAGAACAGAGAAGCCATGCTGCAGAGGGAGTGGGAGCAGGAGGGATCTTCAGCATCAGTGCTCAAAACAAGCAAATGCAAGTTTTTAGGTTTTAAAATTTCACAGAAAAGTAACCAGGGATATGTATAAAGATATTTACCACCTTTGCATAATTGTTTAGCCTAATGCTCATCTTCTTTGGTATGCCATGTAAAAAATTAATTGTAGGAAAAAATGTAAAGAGGACTCTAATTCAGTAGTGTTTTCATTTGAAGTATGTAATCTCAAGTAGATTCAACATAAAAAATGGATAGCAAAATAGAAATCAATGACAATTTTCTGTTGATGCCAAAATATTTCTCAAAGAGAAAGGAAGTTAGGTTATGTCTGGACAAGAATTCTCTTCCACTGTCTTATGTAAAGACTGTCCTGCTTTACTAGAAAAAAATATGAGTTTTCTCTTTGGTCTGAGAGCTGAACATTAAAAGAAACTTACATTCCTCTGCGGCATGGCCATGAAACTGATTGATACTTGATCTAAAGAAGAATGTTTAAAGCAAAAAAATGTCTTTATACCTTATGAGGCCAGGTATTTGAAGGGACAGAACTGAGAGAAGAGGCAGTGAAACACATGAAATACAGCAACAGATGCATGTCAGGACACAAGAGCCATGTGTTGTCTGACTTGGCCCACAGAAGTATAATACAATATACATAAAAGAATTTTGGAATTTCAGTGTTGAGATTGCCAGCAGCACTGGCTATATTGAGGCCAGACAAGGCTGCCAGATACAAAACTGCATTTGCTTATTACCCAGAAATGTGTTTTCTAATCAAGGGATATACTACCAAAGCCAAAATCTGGAAAGCCACAAAAGTCTCTGACCTCTGCATGCTTAGGGTGCTCCCTGTGCAGCAGCCATGTGCTGGCAGGCATCATGTATGAAAGCAGACCTGTAGAGGTGTTAACAGAAACTTTTCACATCCCTATGGACTGTGAACAAACATGCAATAGCCAAATTGTCTAGAGTCTAAATTTTTAGCTTAGACTAAATATTTTACTCAGCCAAGGGTGGTTGGTATTACCTATTTTTCTGTGTCTGCTACCTTAAGTGTCAATTCACAGATTTTTCACGGGGACCCCCTCACTAAAAGTGACACCCTCACTAAAACACAGTGTGAGCCTCTCCAGCACAAATAGCAGCTTCACTTCCCCTTGCTTGGGACTGTGCTTATTAAACAAAGCCTATAAAAAGGGAAAGGTGCTGTTCAGGAGCACCAGAGCAGGCCTCAGATTTATTGCAAGTTTTGTAGACAACATACCAAATAAATAATTCCCTAAACAAATCAAGATTCATATTTAGGRATCCAGATTTCCTACAAAAAAATCTTTGTTTGCACTACTGAGTGCTGYACTGCTTAATTTCCTCGCTCTTCAGAGTCACCCATTTCCTCCTGAATGCTAACCAAGTTCTCTTTTGAAGTGACAGCACTTTTTTAAGTTTGTGAAATCAGTAACTGGTATGGGCTCATCTGATATTCTGTGTGAAAACCTGAGTCTTCAATTATTCTGCTAACTTCCAGCTTCTCTTTCTTAAGAAATCTGATAATTTTTCTTACATCAACCAAATCAAGCATTTTACTGAGGCTGAAGTAAATTAGATTTAACTAATTTTATTTTCCTAGAACATTAATTTTCTCTAATGTCTTAACTACTGACCAAAGATAAGTCTAAAGGGGCTTCCTTCCCTTGGATCTTCCTTACTTCCTTGGATCAAAAAGGTTTCTTTTGGTCAATAGACCTACCACCTGTTGTATCAAGGCAAAAGGTGGCCTTATATTTATTTAAGAACCTGTTCACCAGTACATACCTTGAAGATTACAGTCTTCCTTAAAAGTTCTTAAAGACAATTTACACACTCTTGACTGCTCATCCCCCCATCACAATTACAGCCAAAATTCCCCACAATTATTCCACCATCTTGCAATGTCAAGTCCATGTTTTACCTTTTATATCTTGCAATTACTGTCATAACCTTGAATTCTAGAGCCCCACTCTTGAGCTCCTGGGTTTGCCTTGGCTGCCAGACATGTTCCTACCAAGCTGCCCTCTTACTTCCCCTCCTCAGCAGTTTAGGGGGAGAAAATATGACTAAAAATTTGTGGTTCACGATAAAGATCGTTTAATGAAGAAAAGCTAAGATACATGGAAGCATAGCCAAAAAAAAATAATTATTCTCTACTTCCCACCAGCRGTGATGTCCAGTCACCTCCTCAGAAGCAGAGCTCCAGTTTGCACAGCAGTTGGTTTAGAAGAGAAATATCTGAATAATGAATTTTAATTATAAATGTCCCCCTTCTTCTCCTTTTTTAAGCTTTTATTGCTCAAGACAAGATCACGCATGCTATGGGATATGGCTTTACACAGTTTGGGTCTTCTGTCCCATGTCCCCTCCAAACCTCTGGCCCACTCCCAGCCCCCTGGCCTTTGTGGGAGAGGTTGATGCTCCACTAGCACTGCTCAGCAATGGCCAAAACATTTGTGTGCTATCAACAAGCCTTCTAGCTAAAATACAAATAGCAGCACTTAGAGAACTGCTTTGGGGAAGCTACCTCTGTCCCAGAGAGACACAATATAATATAATGTGAAATGTTGCTCTCACAGAACCTAAACAGCAGTTACCAACTCAGACTGAATTTAAAGTACATGTCTGTGGATAAAAGTTGTGAGGTGTGCAATGATGGAMCAAGGAAAGGCCAGAGGTGGCCTAGTTCCATGCCTATCACTGTGGCCAAAAGCAGAAGTTTGCAGGAGGGGTGTAAGRACTGGGAGAAATATTAAGTAGTCTTTTCCCTTGTATGAGGAAGTCCATGGCCTCCCTCAGGCAAACCAGTATGTTTGGAGACTAATTGATAGGCCTACTCTTTTTCACTTTTATTTGAGGTTCCTAAGGTCCAGTGACCCAAAACATTAACAATCAGTTTCACTATGCATTGCTTGCAATAAGCATCCTTTACCTGAACAATCTCAGTGGGTACTCCCTAAGTTTTGGATTGCAATAAGCAGAATCAGCATTCTAGACACAGTACCTCCATATGTTTCATGATTTTATGGTCTACTGTCACATCTTTAGTCATTCTCTTCCAAGCCAAGGACTCTAACTACGCTGAGATTTTCCTCTATAGAACTGGTTCTAAGCCCATGGAACTTTGTTGCCTTTTCAGTGACTTTCTTAGTTTTTCTGCATCATTATAACATCTCCAGTATAATTAGATACCATTTTTTCTCCCCACATTCTCTTAAAATATCTGTGGGATAATTTATAGGAAACTTACTCCGTACATTTCACACTGTTGACTTCAGTAAAATTTACAATAAAGTGACATGGCAAGCTGCACAATTTTAGGATACTTAAGACATGGAACTGACTCCTTTGAGATTATGTATTTACAGTATAAATATTTATCAGAAAACATGTTTTTTTAAGAGCAAGTATTAAGATTCTTTTGATAATTTTAAATATCATATTTTCTCTKGAGTATTTGAGTATTYACAACTTCCTTTTCAAGTTACTAGYTTTTAAAGAAATCCTACATGGTCTGCTACTTTCTGAATACTGTGCGAGGCATTTTGGGTCTGACTCAGATTCATGTCTCATAATAATGGCAATGCTTCTGCTCAATTCAGGAACATACTTGGAAGAATCCCATGGGCTATGATCCCAGAGACAAGAGAGGKAGAGGAAGGATTTTTAAGCATCACCTTCTCCAAGTTTAAGAATGACACATCCTAATGAACAAGAAATCAACCAAAGATAGCAGGAAGCCTGCAGGTATGAATGAGGAKCTCCTTACAACAGAGGTGGAAGAGGGGAGAGATGACTCTGGAGGAACACAGTTATATTCTCCGCATGCATAAGTAGGAAAGCCAAAGCCCACCTAGACTAAAMTCTGGAGAGAGGGACTTCTGCAGGTATATTAATAGCAAAAGGAAAGCTAGGGGAAATGTGGACTGATGCTGAAGAGGAATAGGAGTCTGAGGTGCTCAATGGCTTCCATGCTCCAGTTACAGACAGAAGATAACACCAGCCTTCAGGGACCCCAGGTCCTTGCAAACAGTGGGAAAGTCCACAACAAGTAAGGTGGAGGAGGATCAGGTGAGTGAACATTTCCATAAACTGCACACAAATCGATGGGACGTGATGAGATAGACCTGCAGATACTGAGAAGTCTGCCTGAGGAGGCAATGCCACTCTCAATTATCTTCAAGAGACCATAGTAATTTGGAGAAATTCCTAAGGACTGGAAGAAAGCAATCACTCAAACATTCAAGAAGGGCAGGAAGGAAAATCCAGGGAACTAGAGGGTAGTAAAATTCACCTCAATCACTGGAAAGGTGACAATGCAAATAATTCTGCAAACATTTCCACATATTTTTAAGGCAATAAAGTAATTTAGAATATTCAGCATGGATTTATGAAGGGAGAAATTACATATGAACAAATTTATATTATTGCACAATGACATGATGAGTTCAACAGAAGAGATAAGACAATAAGTAGGTGCTGTTTACCTGATTTTAGGGAGACCTTTGTCACTGCCCCCATAACATCCTCACTGACAAAATTATGAAATACAAACTAGACACATGGATAAGGACACACCGAAAATGGTCTGAAATGTAGCTTTTCTTAAAAAGCTGTGATTAGCAGCACAAAGTCCATCCAAAGCCAGTCACTAATGGTGAGGGGTCAATACTAGAGCCAATACTGTTCAACAGCTTCATGAATGACCTGGAYGATGAGAACGAGCCCACCCTTTATAAGCACGATAGAAAAACAAGAAGTAGCTGATATATCAGAGTGTTATGCTGCCATTCAGAGGGACACCACAGTCTGGAGAAATTGACAGGAGCATAATTTTTGATCTCTTGTTGCTGTAGTTCAACAAGTGAAGTGCAAAATCCTGCATCCAGGGAGTAAGAAACTCATGCAGCATATATGCTGGAGCCAACTGTATGGAAAGTAGATTGACAAAAATATCCCAGGAGTCCTAGTGGACAAGAATTCACCATGAGCCAGAAAGATGCATTTTTTATCATAGAAGGATTTACAGCATCCTGGAGTGCATGATGGAAAACATTGTCAAGGAGGTGATTCCTATCCTCTATTAATCACTGATGAAACACATCTGGAGTTTKGGATCCCATTCTGAGTGAGCTCTCCAGTGCAAGAGAGACATGGACATACCACACTGAGTCCATCAGAGGTATCCATCRCAGTCCATTCAGGTACAAGAACATCTGACACATGAGGAGAGGCTGARAGAACTGGTACTGTTTAGCCTGGACAAGAAAAGGCTCAGGAGAATCTTACCAACAAATATAAGTTCCTGATAGGAAATAGTAAAGAAGATGGAGCCAGGCACTTCTCAGAGGCAGGGGCAAGGGACAATACTTACAGGAAGCAGAAAATAACATTCTTATTTAAACATCAGAAAAAACCTTGTTGTGTGTTTTTGTTTGGTTGGTTTTGTTTTGTTTTACTGTGCAGGTCATCAAACACCTGGAACATGTTGCTTGGAGAGGCTGTGGAACCTCCATGAAGATATTCAAACCTCAGCTGAACATGGTCTTGAATTACCTGCACTACCTCCCTATGCTTTGAAGAGAACTGACCTAGATAATCTTCAGAGATATTTTCCTACCTCATCCATTCTGTGTCTCTGTTAATTCTTCCAGTTATATCTCAGCTAATAAATTAAAAAGAAGATTGTATATAAAATATCTCCATAAATATCTGTATCTTTGAATTACCTGTGACTTCAATAATCAGGTCAGCTGAGTTTATACTGTAATTCTTTCCATGAGGTTCTTCCACATAAAAATTGCTGTTTTCTCCAAATATTGAGGACAGACTACTTTGTCACCTAGAGATTTCATCAGTGTCACTGTATCCTTATCTCATTTTACCCCAGACAACTACAGGAAACTCCTAATGTAAGCAACTCCTTGAGTTACTAGCATGAGCTGGGCCACTGACATAGAGGTAATACGGCCTTAACTGAACACTTAGTGAGATGCATATTCATTTCCTTGGTTTCTGAAGTGCTATCATTATGAAACATCCTTAAATTATTCATAGATCTGTTTTAAGAGGTGAGACCATTTGGTGTGATGTTAATTGCTGCCAGAGAAGGGTCCCTCAAGTTACCAACTTCTGTCCATTATACTTTTTTCAAACCTAATACTTCACAACCAAAGGGGTATATSTAAGCATAGATAAATATTTCACACCCATTAGTTTAATGGAGAAATTGRTGGATGGTTTCACTCAGTCTTCATCTCTCCCTTTTGCTTGACTCAACTTCATCCAAATTAATGTAAACCTTATTGGCCTTTTGGTTATATCCATTATCTTCTTTCGAACACAAGGAGATATATTAATTACACAATTAATTACATAATAYGTAATTATTACACAAATATAAAGCATATGGAGAAAAATTCCATTTTGGTAAATATCCGCTGCTATTTTGTCCATCTGATCACCATCAGCTGTCTGCCACTGCAGAAACCTTTTTTGTTGTTGCTGTTATATAAGGTAAGGATGTTTATAGCAGCAGCAAGGCTCACTGTAGTTATTCACAGATCAAAACCAAAACGTGTCAAGAGCTGTAATTATTTTGTACATGYTGGGACCATAGGTCACCAATCTTGTAATGACTGCTCTGTTCCAACAAACATGAAGAACCACAGCATTAACAGGGCAAGGCAGGAAGCTGAAAGATGTGAAGGTGTGCTACWGAAAAACTCTGGGTGAGATCCAGTTTGGCATGAGGGCATCTGAAATTAGTTTTCTATATATGCACTAGCTGTCTAAGCACTTATTAGTCTGAATGGATTGCCACTCAGTGCAGTTAATGGGCYTGAAAAGTGCTCAGCATGCACTAAAGAAGGTGTTTGTTGGATGGCCATTTGAATCTCACCCTCTTGAAAACGAGGACAGACTAGGACCAAACAACAAGCTGGTTTGGGTTTACACTGAGCACTGAGTACTCCAGGCTGCATGAAGCTTACGAGTACCCAAAAGTCCTTCAGGGGAGAACACTTGAAAAATATAAATTTGTGTAAAATAATAATATTTTTTCCCTGGCCTTCTAACTCATCAAAGTAAACTTGTGAACACAGTCAGTTAGGCAGTAAGTGATACCCATCACAGACAAGCTGAAAGTTCAGCCTCATGAGGAACGGAGCAATGACCTAGGCCACTCCTAGCCCTACACCATTGTAAAGAATCCCAAGGGAAGTTAGACCCTTTCCTGGATATGAGAAAGACCACTCTTAAGTATGATTTTCTAGATCCAGTGCCCTGTGATAACACCTCACTTTACRGGAGGTCAAAAATTCCCAGAAAATGTGAATAAACTAACAACTATGTGATATTCCAAATGACTGCAAAGAGAAAGTGGAATTTCACTAAAGATAATATTGGTGTGACTAATATTCATGGCACAACACTGAAGAAATAGTGGTTGCAAACCCCCTGTTGGTGACTCCCGCATTGTGCCCCTCAATCTTCCTTGCTTGACTCAAGAGTGATGGATTTAAGAGAGGAACAGCTTGAGATTTCACACACTTAGCTGTAGAAACARGCAAAACAGCTGTGGCTGCACTCCCAGAAGACCTCCATGTCTTTGTACACTTTCCTTGCACTGCAATATCTTTGCAATGGAACCTGGCCTCATTTGTGGCTCTCTGATCTGCACTGTCTCTGCTGCTCTCCAGCACAGCCATGTGAGATTGTAAACCTGGAACTGAAAGCTTCACGTAACAGTACAGACGCCACATGCTAGGACAGCTGCCATGCAGTCTGCCAGAAATTCACTGGACTCCTTCTGCTCTGATGTCTGAGTCTATTGGCTGCTGTTGTGCCCATTCATTCCCTGCTGACCAGAAACCATGCAGTGCAGGGCAAAAAACCAACCTTCTCATGCAATTTCCACTACATCTGGGCCAAGACTGTAAACTACAGAATAAAGAACACTAGGATAAAATTTCAAGTGTCCCAGGACCTGGGTAATCCCTGGGGTAATCCCTGCTTCAATATGTCCAGTGAATAACACATAATGAAGTACATTGACTGCAAATGCTCTMCAAATGCATGAGAAGAGATGCCTTCTGTGACAGTTCCAGGTTTGGTTTCTGCCTAGGTAGCAAGGCAACTTTTTCTTCCTGGACTTCTCACACAGATCGTGAGTATGAAATAATTTCAGATGTCTTTGGTAGTTCCTCTTGCTTATTTGCAAGTTATATAATAAATTAATTTTTCATGTTTTTTACTGATAGAGCTTGGCTTTTCACAGTTTTCACTTTGGGCRGAAGTCAGCTGGAAGTAAGTTTAGCTGGCATATTTTTCACTGAGAAATAGAATTGCATCAAATAAGGAGATCTTGTAGATTCTGTTGTCATTTTGTTGTGGAGAGAAGAGGGGAAAATGTTCAGACRCTGTCAAAATATTTTGTCATTTTCTTATAAAGCGATTTTAAAAATTTGTTTTATTTTACATGGAAYACTGTAACATAACATATAAAATTGTCAAAAATCAGAGACTTTTGTCAAAATAAAATATTTTCATAACTCTAAATGACATTGGGTGGGGGTTTTTTTTGGGGTTTTTTTTTTTTTTTGACATTATGAAATTTGGAAATGTGTTTTAGGCTCTCTTTTGAACATGAAATATACCATATAGAACATTCATGTTCAGTTCAACAGTGCTTAGCATGCCCCTCTCCAAAGGACAGTAGGGTCAAGGAAGCAATAAACAAAGACAGCTGTAAGATGCAGGTGACTCCTAGTATTTGAACATGCCCAWCAGTTATAGTTGTGAGGAGTTGCACCTGATTTCAGACAAGCATTTTCAGAGAGAAAGAACAATATGTAAAGATGGTGTCAGAACAAAAAAGGGTGCAAAGGTTAACAGGGAAGCTGATGCAGGTAAAGAGCAGTACAAAAGTGGTATAATTATTTGTACAGAAAGATTTAGTCTGACATTGTGAGACATCTGTGTAAACCTAATGCCACTGTTATTCATGCCAGAAAAGTTTTGTAGCTTCCAGAACACAATAATTAAATTAGACAGAACTCCAGAAAAACTGAAGTAAAACAAAAATGTATAGTGCTACAGGGAATACTATGTCAAAAACCCTGCTTATATCCATTTGGAAACACATGCCAAAGAAACAATTATCATTGTATTTATCCATATTGTTTTTCCCATATGTCTCCAACTGAAGCATGTGGTGCAAAGTATATATGCAGCAGTAGGATGTGATAATTACCCTAAGAAGAGAAAATAGATATCTAAAAACACTAATTAATTTTATACAGAATAGAAACAAGAATTCTGTGTCAGCAGTCAGCAGCTACAATCCTTAAGGAAGGAATGTGAAAATACTACTGGTGTCATGATTATTTATAGACTTATAGATATACACACATGCCTATATGACAGATGTTTCTAAAGGCTTTTTTAAATTATGGTTGTCTGTCTTACTGGCATGAGCAGTCTTGTCTGTCAGCATTTTCTCCATGAACAGCAATAAGGAGATCTTGCAGCTATCACCAAGGCCCACAGGCTGTTATCAGAAAACAAATGGCCATTTTCTAAGCAATTATTCAAGATTATGTTCCATTCATTACATTACACCTCATATAATTAATAAAAATTCCTTTGAGAGCTCAAAATTCMTTGAAACATAAAGCATACATTTATATAGTAAGCCAAATAAATTATTTGGGCCAGGATTCATCCCAACCAGCTTTAACTAGAAAACCAGTCACTCCGGCCCCTCTTTATATTAAAAGAATAAAATACACTGCAATAGAAAATACAGGAGGGTCCAACAAAGATCTATGCCAGCACCTGGGGGTGCTGCATTACAAACCTCAAGTTACTACACCTAAGATATGGTGAGTCCCATCCTCAGTGCGATTTCTGGAGTCGGTTCGTGAGCATAATTTCTCTAAACTCTTTTAGGTGCCTTTTTTGATTTCCAGTCACATACTCCAGAAATAGCTTTTGAGTGCTGAAAGATAAACACACATGTAACTAGTTGGGCTCAGAAGGAGGCTCCTCTGGAAGTGCCCAAATGGAGTTATTGGGCTCCACAAACCCTGACTGCCTGCTTTGATCCATCATTTACTGCCTCAACTCATGATGATAGGACCTCACTTGTATTCAYAGATGCAGATTTGGACAGAGCTTCTAATGACAGTGTAAACATTTTGCTTTTGTTTTCCTTCCAGAACAGTTATATGCAAGCTGAGTAACAGAAATAAGATCTTTAACCTGTGTAGAGGGCAGGATGCATAGGGCAGCTTAGTTCTCTGGCCCATGGATCCTTGCACTCAACCTCTGCAGCGCTGCAGGTCTCCAGTTGGCTTGGGCTGCTTCCCAGACAGCYTCACAGTCTGAAAAGGAAGACTCATTAGCATCTGACTTCTTTCACTTCTAGTCCCCCAGGCACAAACTGTTCTAAATCACTTTCTCCTTCAGTAACAGAGCCAGAGACAACTTCAAAAGGTTCAGAGCCCAACATGCACAACATGTGTTTATATTAATGGGTAGTAAAGAAAAGGGACKTTCAACTAGGTAATGAATGCCTAATCTTATTTAATCAAAAGTGATGCCCTTTCTGAATTATCACAGTTATGTGGATTTTTTTCAATCAGAAAATTGTAAAACCAGGGAGAAACTGAAGTGTGAAATCACCAAACCCCCTAATTGCTCTGTAAAGAAAAATAGTTGTTGAAGAGCTTGAGAACACAGAAATATATTGTACGCATTGAACTGAAACCATGTTCACTGATTCAGTGGTCCACAGTAGAGGTCACCTTGAAAATATCCTAAAGAGGAATCAATAGTTTGATTGTTCACTAAAATCTTTTATGTTAAAAAAAAGACGTTTTCTTCTCTTCTGAAGATCTTTAAAACAAAGTGCATACACCTACTACAGCACATGTTTTCACCAGAGTGAGTAGACAACCACCACAGTAGTGCTTATATTTGTTTAGAATTTCAACAAGATGGAAAATTCCTCTGTGTTCTGTGCCTGAAAATTTTYCTTCTTGCAACAGGGCTCTTAGATTCGTGGCAATACTGTCTCTTCTGCAATGCCTCAAAAAAACAATTAGTGACAAAAGACACACAGCTCAACTTTTGAGGTGCTGCTATTTATGACATCTTAAGATTTGGAAAACTATAACTATTTAAAAAATAAAAGTAAAGCAGAAAGACAAAGTAAAAACTTTCCTGACAACGAGAAGTTTGATGACTGAGAAGTTTTGAACTGAGTGTCAATTACTCACCTATTAAAATTTTACATTATTACACGTTCTGGGTGATTTGTATTTATGCACCTTATTATTGCAAGGAAGGAAATTTTCAGGTACCAGCCATGTAAAACATTTCACATTTGAATGTAAAGTTATCACATGTAGAGGCAGTTGAAATGGTATGAAACTGAAGTTTTGATAGCTAAAATCCACTTCATGCAGGACTACTTAGTGTTCCAGGCATGTGTAAAACAAATTAGGCATTGCATAATAGCAATTAAAGATGGGACACATCTGTTGTGGTACCTACTCTATCTACACCTGTACTAGTTAGATGATGCTTCCTTTACAAATTAGTTCTTCCGAAAAATGATTGATTATATCTCACCCAAAATACAGCAGATTAAATGGGATTTAAAGCACATTTCTTTCTCATTAATATAAACAGATCTTATAGTGACAAGCTCAGATGAATGTGTAGTGCTAGTTTTGCATTGACGGTGAGGAAGGAAGAAGCCACCTATAGAAATGATTTTTCTGAGAGGAGCTGCTGAGAGCTTCTTCTGCTTCTAACACCAATCAGTGACTCATTTTGAATATTGATACTTTGTTAAACCACTAGAAAGCTGAAGACACCTTTGTGAGCACACATGTAAAAATGAACAAACTTTGGGAATTTTTTATTTTCTTTCCAGCTTGGGAACAAGTAACAAGGCTGGGTACCAAGGCTGGCCCGGCYCCTGTCTCTGCCGGGCTGGGCTGGGTGGGCCGTGCTGCAGGGCCGGGCTTCTTCCCGGGGAGCCCGCCCGGCCCCATCCCAGCCGGGCCGGGCATCAGCGGCTGCCGGGTGACGCTCGGCCGCTGAGTTCCAGCCCGGCTGCTCTGATCCTGGCTCTCCCCCAGCACAGCTGCCGAGAAAACCAGGAGGTGGCCCTGCAGCCCATGCAGAAAACAGCCCCGTGGCTGGAATTGAACACAGCAGGGGCCAAAGACCAGCCATGAGGCCAGAGTGGCTGCCTCCATCCTGGCCAGACCCCTGGGATCCTGACACAGCCTCCTAGTGCAGCCTGAAAATCCATCACTAAATCCATCAGTAAATACTCCAGCCCCTGCCCGACAGGCATCATGTGACCATCTGCAGGCCCTGGGTGAGATATTAACTCTTTCTGTGCGCTGATAAGATTTGCAGACCTTCAGTCCTCCCTCAGGTGGGAGAAAAGGACAGAGTGAAGACACATAGAAAACAGCATGAGACATAAAGGTCAGTAAGTTAAATCCCAGATGGGAGGGTTGAGGGGATGCCTTTAGTTTTAGGCTGAATTTAGTTTAGGGCTATGAAGAAGCATATAATTGATAATCAAACTCTTTTCCCCCTATTTTTCATCATTGAAAGTATAGGGCAATGAAGCATGCAAATTGTAGATATGAACAAAAGTATCTATGTTGAAGCAAGCAGATGTTGAAGTAGCTGTGATCCCATGAATAATTTAAATAGAGAAGAGTGATGAAGACCCTTTGCCCCTACAGAAAGAAGAAGACCTCTATTCCCAAAAATAAAAATTATCTCAGAGATAGATAAGGAAAACCTTTGCTCTTGAACAGCTYATCCTTAAAAAAACACCCCATAAGTTAACATAGCCCATAAGCGCAGCTGTGGGAAGGCTGCAAAAAGATAGGAGGGACTTCACAATTGGAGATTGCCAGGTGGCTGCTATTCGTAGAAATTAAAAGCCATGAGAAAATTTTTCTTGTAGAGAATTCTCCATAAAATGACAAGAAAAACTCCTCTTCCTAAGTGAACTAAAGAAAAACTATTCTCGAGGTGATAAACTGACTAAATTGTTTCTATACATAGTTAGTGGGAAAGAAAAAGTTGTAGGGGGGAGGAGGAGTGTTCTAAAAGTTTTATTCTGGTTCTTATTTTTCTTTCTTTTAGCTACTGTTAATAAAGTTTTCTTTATAGTCTTTTAAACTCTTGAGCCCACTTTGAGTTCCTCCTAGTCCCATCTCACAACAGGAAATGATTAAGTATATTCTAGTAGGTACACTAGCATTTAGCCAGCACTAAACCTACCACACATGTCTAGGTAGTGGGTGAGATGAATGCCATCATAGGCTACTACAACATGGAATTCTCTACCAGCAGCAGCAGACAATAATGACAGATTATCCATCTAGAAGCATTTGGAGATTATATGAACAAAGGTGTCGTTGACTGCTTTATTGAATTTCTTTTATAAGACATATGATCTTTTTGCCTTACCAGGCTCAGAGAAGAGTTCTTGCTGCAGAGGTTAAAGAGGGTGGGGTTTTTTGTGTGCTTCTGACATACAGTATCTTTACTCTCAGGAATCAGAGGGTTTTGCCTCAATTTTCCACTGAGGTTAGATTAATAAAGTATTAATAAAGCTTTTTATTCTTTTTCTTTCCTTTTCATCTGAACTGCACAGTGTAGATCTGTAGAGTTATATAGAAATACTTTGAAAATTCTGAATACGTAAAGGTTGCTGCAGGTTTTTGGTAGTACAATGAAGAAAACCAGGAAGWTGTCATCCAACTCTGCATTGTCTTAGCCTTCATCCTGAATACAAAATCTGACCCTGTTTTGAAAACTTTATCATTATGAAAGATGTAGAATTGACGTTGCAGGAAAAGAGCTTCTGATGCAAAACCAGTGACCTGACACAATTGTTAATAAAAAGTCCACTTTAATGATTCAATTGCAATRAGTACCCTTCATAAGCAATTTAAAAGGAAGCCTATAACTGCATTAAAACCCAAATGAGATTTTAATGCATGACACCTGCATTCTGAGGGCTCAGAAGAGACAAGAAAAAATTACTGTATCTCTAGGYTGGATAAAATTAGTTGCCTGACATACTATGACACAAATCAATATACCCTCCAGATTTCTGAATGGCTTGAGTTTTCAGAATTAGTTTCCATCGTACATACATTAATTGAGCTACCTGTTCTCAGGGGACRCCCAGAATGTTTTGGGGATTTATGCTCATTTTTCAACTGCAATCACTGCTCATATCCCTTCCATTTTTTCATAGCCACTCTTGCTGTATAAATGGTGGCTGAAAGGAGAATTACAATACAGAAGAAACAGCAAGATTAATTAGAAGATCAGGATAAAATTTAGAAAAAAAMCTATTTCAATTAAAGGAATTGTGAATGCCAAGCTGAACAGAAAATACTGGTGGAGATTATTTTAACAACAGGAAGGTAAACTTTACTCTTCAATTGYCTAAGCAAGAAACTGATGCAGATAAGCATTGAGGAAGATTTCCACAATAGCATGAAAATATACATTTAGAAATTATTATGCCAACACTGTGTATGAGCTAGGCCTAAGTCTGAACCTGTGTCCAGCCTTATCTCTTCCCTCTTAACACAACTGTAATTAACATATCTCAGCTTGCAGCAGGTTTGCTGTCAAAGCTAAATTTGGTGGAGTTGTCAGTAAGCTGAAGGCCAGGGCTGCCATTCTGAGTGGACTGATGGGCTGTGGGCTAAGGGGAACTTCATGAACCTTAAGAAAGGTGAATGCAAAGTCCTGCACCTGGGATGTCATAACTCCATCCAGGAATACAGGTTCTGGGCCAACTGACTAAAGGGTAGTCAGGCAGAAAAAGGCCCTGAAGGTGTTGTGGACAAGCTCAGCACAAGCCAGCAATACAMCTTTGCAGCAAACACCAACAGCCTCCAGACCTGTATGAGGAAGAACATATCCTGCAGACTGAGAGAGGATTCTTCCCTGTATTCTGCTCCAGTGAGGTACTGAGAGTGCTTGGTCCAGATCTGGGCTCCCCAGCACAGAGGAGAAACAAACCACAAATGTATGGAAACACACTTTGAGCACAGGGTGCAGAGCACAGGACAGAGGAGGAGAGACTGAGAGTTGGGTTTCTTCAGCCAYGAGAATGGAAAACTCAGAAAGATCTTACTGCTATCTGCAAGTATCTAAAGGATCAGTGCAGAGYAGCCAGAGCCAGTCTGTTCTCAGAGATGCACAGAGGCAGTACAAGAGGCAGCATTCACAAGAAGAATGATGGGAAATTTCAATGCAATGGAGAAAAGAGAGGAAAGAATATCACTGTAAGAGTGTTCAAATACTGGTSCAGACTGCTCCAAAAGTCTGAGAAGGTGCTCAGAACTTGACTGGACACAGTTTTTACCACCTGCTCCACCTAAACCTGCTTTGGGCAGGATGTTGGATCAGAAGATCTCTGGACGTCCCTTCCAACCTAATGATTTTAAAGTTCTTGAGTCTGATTACAGCAATCACTACTGCTGTCCCTGAATCCCTGTCTTCTGTCGGATAAGAATACGGCTAGTGTGCAAGACAAAGTTGGAGGCTAAATACAGTTAAGCACAAGAGGGTCACTTCTTCTATTCCAGCTCAAAGCAAGTCAGTTCATTTAAAAATATGTGCGCTTGATTTTTATTTTTTTTTCTGGAACAAAGAGGAATAGATGCTTTATACAGCACTGACACTGATTTTGATGTAGCAATTATAACCTGAGAAAAAAGTCTCAATCCTTGTCATAAAATTCACTGTGCTAGACCATACGGTTTACAACCTACRTCACACATGTGGGCATGAAAGACTGAAAAGGAATAAAGCTGAATTGGAAAGAAGTAAGTTAAGAGAGGAAATATGTGATGAAAAGGAGAAATCTCTCCACATGGTAACACAAAGCAATACAAAGCATATGATGGAAAACAAAAATCACTGAAAATGTCCWGTAATGCTATGGAACCCATAGAATTTATTACCATGTACAATTTTGAGGTCAAAATATTAATGAGATCAAATTCTAGAAAAGATTGGATAACAATATCCAGAGTTTTGGTAGTTATACTACAGGTTTTGTTCCGGGTATGAATCTTCACATTGAATTTTCAAGCTAATTCTCTTGAAATATGTAAAATCAACRCCTACTGAAAAGTTTCCTCTTTCAGATGCATCTGATGTTTAGTTTTACCTTGATCCTCTGTGACAGTACCCATGTAGCAAAGGAGACAGGACTGAGAGCAGAGCATGCTGGGAACCAAATGATTCCTGTCACTTGGATTTGTATTTGAGATAAACCAATTAACTCTTGGGAAGGAAAAAAGAATGTGCAGTAAGCAGCTACAGAAGAGATTTTTCAATGGAATCTGAAAGCTCACAGATGCATAGCAGAAGCTGAAGATTTGGGCATTGATAGTGAAGGAAAAACTTGACAATAACTATTGGAATAAATCAGTGGAAATGCATACCAGTAGTCGTTCTTCCTCTAACCTGGGAGCACTGTCACCCAACACCACCAGGACAGGCAGGTTCCTTTAGGGGTTCCTTTGGTAGAATGAGGAATGTTTACAGGGCTGTTGTTAAAATTAGAGCTTTCTTGTTACATAAAAGTTTTAGTTACCAGCACAGCTTATTGTTATCTGTGATTTCTTGTAGTTAATGTAGTTTACTGCCACAGAGAATGTCAAGAAATATCAAAGCTTTCAGTTAAACAAAATTTCTAGTAATCAGTGGAGCCTTTGTACCATCTACAGTCTTCAGCTACCTAGTCACTTGTCATGTGGACCCTCTGCAGATAGGGTCAGATTCTTAATAACCAGCAAGGGATATGATAAAAACCCCCCAATTAATTTTTTTTTTTTTGCAACAGGAGCCCATTAGTAATGCTGACACATGAAAAAACAGCTTATTGTAAAGGTACCTCTCTTTTAAAGACATGAAAATACCTAATAGCAAAAACGTTCTGTGAGATTATCCAAGGATATCTGTGAATGTAGGTGAAGTGACATACTTATCTAGATCCACTACTAGTGTTACATTTATCATTGATAAAAATGACCATCCCAATGCTCAAAACTATTAGAAGCAAAGAAAGCCATTATTTCCTCTGCAAACTAAATTAAAGCTACTAATTTTGCTTCCATTTCTGACAACAGCTTTCTACACATGGTGATTGTGGTAATCTGCAGTAATCTGGTTAAAAAAAGGTATTGGACATCTCTATTATAGGCAATRTTCTGAAGACCTGTTTAGCCTTCAAGTGTGGCTACCATATACTCTTGGTAATCGCCATATCTGGAATTTCTGGATAAGATTCATTATATTTTTACACACCTTTACTGAGCTGAAACACAGTAAGGGTTTACAGGGTTGGAAAGAGGAAGAGAGAATGTAGTTTTTTTGTTATTTAATTGGTGAATTACATAAAAGTGGGAGATTGACAGTTCTAGATACATTCTGAGTCAGTTCACAATGATGTACGTAATACCTCCAACAAATGCTGCTCATGCCACATCAGTAAGTCTTAAGAAAAAATATTTTTAATCCTCTGAATATTCATATATACATCATATATAAGTAAGCCAATGCAATCACGCATTGGCAACTCATGCGTCTGTTGTCTGCTAAAAGTAGGYAACTATATTTACAGTATTGAAAGGCGTTGCAAACACAGTTAAATATATTGATTACAGACATGCAGACGTCCTGCAACTTCAGAATGCCTTTCTGCCAAGGAAAGAAATAGTTYGCCATCTGCTATTTTATTTTCTGAATTTGATTTGCATTGATATTTTTATTATTGCATTATTAATGAAATGCCGATCTAGCACGTGATTTTTAGACGGTGAAAGCTGCTATAAATACTGAGGAATTGGAGATTTCATAAGGTAAACACTACCATTTCATTCGATAAATAAAAATTATAGACAGGAGGTTTTCAAAGCATTTTGATGTGTGTTCTGATCCCATTTATATTAGCATTTTATAATAAAAGTATAATTCAATCATAGGAGATAATTTATTTAAAAATGCTAGTGATTCAGGATGGTTTATCTAGAAAGATAAAATCTCTATGACACCCAGAATATCAAAGAGGATTACATAAATCTGATTGTATTGAAATAATAATTACTGTTCTATTGCTGTAGAATAATGTTTAAGGAGGTATTGAATTGTAGTCATCTGCCTCAGAAGCCTCAGAAAACACATCGCATCAATACCAAAATCATTATCTAGGTTGAGAACTTTCCCTAAATTTTATTTGAACACCATAAAATGTCAAAGAAAATAAAATTATATTGATGTTTAATTAACTTAAGAAGTCTAAGTATTAGGAAAAGAAAAACAACTCAAATTATACAAGAAGTAGAAGCGRTTGGATTACAATATGAGATATATATATATAAATCTTTATAAAAACATTCAACGTTTTCACTGCCATTTTAATATTTATTGGTTATTACCTATATATATTMATTCAAGTCAAATTTTCTCTATTTTTGCTGTATTTATTGTTGCTGTTTTCCATCATTCTTCAGAACTGCCCTTGCATTATGGGTCTGAGGCTCTGCACACAGAGCTGAACAATGGCAAGGACAATGGTTTGTCTGGTATGGAGGTGTCACTGGGGTTAAGGACTTTGTCAAAACTGTTTCCACAAAGAAAAAAAGATGGGACGTTGCCACAAGACACTCCCTTCTGAGGGGAAAGAAGACCCCACATGCARACTGGACCTATCTCCTAGGGAAGTCTACTGCCTCCCTGGTGTCCAGGTTAAAGACATAATGGGAAACCTTCCTGCCCTGGCACAGCCCTCAGATTGCTGTTCCGTGTTGGGTTTTTCAGGTTGGCAGTGATGAACAAGATGTCTGAGGGCAATCACAAGATACTTCAGTGGCTTGAGACAAATATTTAAGGGATCAGGAGCAGAAATAGTGYTCTCCTCTGTCCTTCCAGTTATAAGGAATGACCAGGGAAGAAACAAGAAGAGTCAACAGATCAATACATGGCTGTGCCTGGTAGGGTTTTGGTGTTTTAATCGTGGGTTGTTTTATAGGACATCAGGGCTGCTGGCTTTCTCAAAGAGAGGGAGAGGATCTTTGCAAAGGAGTCAGCAGGACTCATTGAAAGAGCTTTAAATTAGATTTGAAGGAGGAAAGGAATTAGTCCAGCCTCACTAAGTGTGAGCTAGGGCATGACAGCAAGGTCATTTRGTCTGCCGTCTCAGTGGTGTCAGGGGATGGAGATCCCTGTGGCAACAAAGACCCAAGGGTTATTGATGTGTTAGAAATCATGGAAGAGGTTGAGAATTGTCATGTAGGAATTAGGGCTTCTTCCCCCAAAAAGATGTTTGCATCAATACTGCAACTGCAGAGCATTTGCACCAATGCACAAGAGACAGAAAGAGCTGGAAGCCTTTGTGGTCATTCTTAACTGRCTCAACTAGTAGACCTCCTCCAAGAAGATGATCTTGTACCACTCCCTCAAACTGAAGAAGAAATTTCTCTTTTCCAAGAAGTGCAAGTACTAACTATTAGATRAGCAAGAGTCAGTACCATCTCTACTCCCCCTACTGTTTGAAAACCTATTGCAAGGTTCTTATTYTCTGGGACTTATTCCTTATTGTGAGGGACTGAGGAAGGGAATGACTGGAAGTGCTGTTTGGATTTTTGTGTGAAGTATATGTGAAAATGCTCAGCCCAGGAAAGACAGACACATACTATCATGTACAAGCTCTAAGTACGTGAGAAACTTTACAATTAAAATGTAAGCACCAGGAGTGCAAGTTCTGAGTTAGGAAGTTAATCCACTTTTTTTCCCCTTTGCATCCCCAGGAGTAAGCTGTGACAGCTGTGACATTGTATCCCCYGTCTTGAAGTAAGAAGATCGAGGAAGAAAAGTTCTTCACTGCAGTGAAATTGTAGTGCTGGCAGTGCTGCAGTGATACTGCTCTATACCTCTCTGCATGCAGCCATACCTTGGCAGAATTACAGTCAACACAGTTCAGTCTCAGTAGCTACACAGGACACAAGTATTTATAATGAAACTTTTATGAGGTCTCTTTATATTTTTCCCTTAGAGCACCCTTCTTCCCAGCATAACAACAACAGAATATGAGCACAAACATGTAATTACAGTAATGACTGCTAGCAGTAAAAAAATGTTGCTGTCAGTTAGCTGCTCGGAAACTAAGGGTATTAACAATCCCCTGTTTGAGCTTATTCTGTCAAAGAAGAAGAGATCTCAGTCCTACTGATGGAAGCAGATGGTCAGGATTATATACCTGTGGGGGCAAGGGGAAGTGATCCATCTGTAAATTAACGATAGAGGGTGAAAGGGAAAAGATTTAGTTGTATGCACAAAGAATTCTATGACAGGAGTGTAATTCAAGTTCATCCCTATAGGGGATTTCTGACACAAATGGAGAGAAGAGTCACATGGATGGTGTCACTTTACAGTATTTACCACTGGGTTAATTTACATAACTGCATGCTGTGTTCTGWTAGTAGTGATACAGTATTGGTGTAGTAAACACCAAGTGAAATAAGTGCATCTGCTTAATTATATTGGTATTTTTGAAGATTAAATTCAACCTAAGAAAATATATCACTGTCCAAATCAGAAGACAAAGTCATCCACTACACTTGCTCCAGTTTCAAGCACTGCAGAATTGCAGAAGACAGTAAGTCAGCAGCATAATCAAGTCATATTTTCCAATCAATTACTCCAGTAAACATGGTGTAACAATTAGCAACTGAATATATGAGGCTTCTGTGAACCAGTTACTATAAAAAATTTACAGTCATTAATATGAAATAGAATGGTCTTAGCTGAGAACCTAGAGCCTGAGGCTGAATTAGGACTAAGGTAAGTGTCCTTAAAGACTTCTTAAGGAGGTAGTTTAGATTTAGTTGCAGTGCAATCAGGAACATAAAAATCACATAAATCAACCACCACTTGATAACTTATGTTTGGACATGAAAAGCCTGAATCAATWTAAACAGCACCATAAAACTCTGGCTTGTACCAATACTTTACCCACAGATGAGACAGAGACCTGGGCTCCACAGGGTGATCCTTTCCACCTTTCAAGTTGATGAAATGGTCCCTAGCCATTTTGGAGGCAAATTAAATTATGTTCCATTTCAAACAATTCTTATGCATAACTGAAAGGTTAGGAGGCTGAGGACCACTCTTAATATGCAGGTTTTTGAGAATAGTGCCTTTCTTTTACTTTGATTCATGTAATAACACAATAAAAACATACTCAAAATGAGCATGTCTAAAATATTTCAACAATGTTATATTTTTTTTAATTAAACAATGTTTCTTTTATTGCAATGTTTCTTTCATTTTTTTAATTGCAATACCATTAAGCAAGTTCATTTATTAACGTACAAAAAGATTCTACTGAGTGCTTAAACTGCAATAACTAGATCATTAAAGGTTAAGAATATGTGTGTATATATATGTTTGACATTTTCATTGTTATAGTACACAGTAGGTATTCTGTAATAATATATATGTCATATTTATATAAAAATCATGTATATGAGAAATAATATATTAAAATTGTAAATCATTTATAGAAATAATATATATACATAATTTAAATATATAATAATTTGAAATTACATGAATTTTAGTCTTAAATTGTAAATAGTTTATATATAGTGTTTTGCTGGTAGCATTACCCTTCAGTTTAAATAATTCTGATATTTTCTTTGTGTTTATGCTACACTGCATTCACAAGGAGCAATGACATCCACTTTCAGACAATTTATGTAAAGTGAAACATGAAAAATTCTTTTAATMTCTGCCTGCTAGATAGGGTCTTTGTTCCTTCCTATCTTAGAACCATTCTCTTTGTCCAGAGTTTGACTTGTTTATAAAATTCTACATGAGATCTTACAAGACTGAGTAAACTGACCATATTATTGTCCAGAAATTAGTTGTCTTAGGATCTCTTTGGCTTTTCTTTTGTCCTCTTAGTCAACCAAATACATCCTGAACTAAAGAAGATTACTGGATTTTTCATCAGTTCAAACTGATGAGGTCTTCTAATTTTAAAGAAACATGTATTAGCCACAACCATACAAATATATTTTCTTCCATTCCTCCAAATATTATACCTATGAGGATTCAGTTCCCCACTATATAAACAGTGGGGTCCAAGTTTGTGTCATTATCAGWCATCAGCATATTCCTAACATTTGCACCAGTATGTTAAGGAAAACTTTTGATAAAATCTGTAGCAAAATGAATTTTTGATAAATTCCAAGCACGAAACTCTGCTCTATTCAATGAGACCTGATTTTGCTGTTGTCATTTCCAATATAGAAAAATTTCTGAATACCTTTCTTTATGACGTTGAGACAAATTTTTTCTGTATAGTACTCTGTCGCAGATATCTTTTGTGAAAATCCTTTCTTAYGATTTTTCTCTCTTCTGAGAAGCTAAGGCCTCAGAAATAAAATGTARACAATGGTCATTTGCTGCTGTGGAATGCAACAGGTAGGTCTGTGATTGGTCTCCTGTGGATGTTTGGATTTGGCGACAAGTCACGGCAGAGCTGGCTCTCGCTCTCTGTTTGAGCCAGCTGCTTTTGTTGTTCATTTTCTGTTCTATTCTTAGCTAGCCTTCTGAGAGGAAACCTTTCTTTCTATTCTTTTTAGTTAGTTATACTGTAATATATATATCATAAAATAGTAAATCAAGCCTTCTGAAATAAGGAGTCAGATCTACGTCTCCCTCTCATCCTGAAAACCCCTGTGACCACTGTCACAGTACTCTATGAAACTTATGAAATTTATCACTGAACTATCAAGATATTAGACCTATGGCATTTTCTTTGCCTAGAAAATGGCTTTTAAAAGGAATTTTGAAAAAGTGCATGGGGAAGACAGGATTTTATTAACAGGTAAATAAGCCAGAAATGAGAAAGAACTTCCTCCATAAAATTTCTAGAGCAGCTGTTTCTGACCAATGGCAGCACTGTAGGGACATAGGGGCTGACATGCTTTTATATAGTCCTGCACCACCAAAAATCATCTCTACTTATCAGAAGATATGTGATGTCTTACTTCCAGGGTCTAGTAGAAAGGAAGGAAGGAAATACATATCTGAGTCAGCTACAGTCTCTTAGTCAAATGGACCTTTCAGCTTCTATGCAAATTGTAATAGTAATTAATGGATTCAGGTTTGAGAATAGAAATCCTTCCTCTTTATAATCAATGTTAGCTTCATTAAAACCAGGTTAAATCATAAAAAAGACCTGTTTGAAAGCTGTCCAGGTTGATCTCAAAAGCTTTTCTAGTCATCCAGAAAAATTATAACACACTACATGCTGACACTGTTTGTCATTTCAAAATATTTGGCAGTGTTAAGAAATGTGTAAAATCTCTTCTTACACATTGCACCTAGATATAAGTAGTTTTACGTTGAAATGGACATTGGCCTTTCTCCTTTGTCCCACAATGTTTGAACAATGCCTTTAGATACTCCTTTAGTTCTCTATCCTTGATTTCCACTTTTTATGTTCTTTTTTTGCATTGTATTCCTCCTCTGGTACTATCTTTTTATATTGATGCATGATAATTATTTTCTTTGGTTATATACTAAGCATGAATCGAACTAACAAGAAGAATGTCAAATAGGCAATAAAAATGTCATATTTGACCAGCAATCATTTTAATCAGACTAGCATTCATTTTATTATTTCCAGCACCTCTTTAAGCATCAGATGAAATCAAAATTCTCTAGTGATAAAAGTCTGCCTCAGTCACTGTTAAGAGAGACAAGTGGTTGGAATAAGAATGAGTCAGTACCTCTGAAGAAGGTTGATTGATGGATCTTTGAAACCACAACAAAGAGTACACAAATTCAGTTGAATCCATCTACAATATTGCACTTTAAAAGAGGCTGAAACACTAGCAATTAGGAGTATTCATATACAAGCATGCCTGCACAACCATTTCCCAACATGCAGACAGATATAGTGCCAGATTCTRATTCAGAATACACTTGTAATCTGAATCACGGGATTCAAGATTGTAGTTGTCCTAGGATTCGAGTGCTCTTTCTGAGTCAAAATCTTTCAGGCATTTATTTGTTGAGTTACTTTCAAATAACAAGGTAAGAGAGTGTATCAACACTCTTCAAGTTACACGTCATTTGGGTAATTTTTACTAGATCATTCTCCTTTCAAGTGGGAAAAAAAAACCTGTTTCCTGGAGTGTATGTGTTTGCTTTTAGGTGAAAAGGAGTGGATCTTCCAAGAAGGATAGACTTGGACCTCTGTCCTAGAATGGTCTGAAGAGAACATTCACTAACACAATATTTACACAAGAATCACCACTGCAATACACTGCTTTTGAATGCGACAGTTCAACACTGCAATTATTAGTTCTATTGGAGAAAACAGTCTTTGGCAAATAGCAATACAAATCAGATATGGGGGGAGGGGGGAAATTTATGAAAATCACTACTGTATCTGTCATATTTCACAGATACTGAGTAATGGTAGAGCATGTTTCAAGAKAGTGCTGGAGATGCCATTGTCTCTCACAGAAAAAAGTACTGTAACTAACTTAAACAGATATCACTGCACCTATCAGAAAGATGTAGGAAATTTTACAAACTTCAAATGTATTTAATTTTAGCTTGTTTCAACTATTCTTTTGCTTTAATTGAGTATTGATTTAATTTAATTCCCTCCCATAAACAYAATCCCAATCCTCTTTTACTCAGTATGTTTAATAAGGCACACTSTTTCCTTGGTTTTCCTTGGATGTTAATGGCACTTCAGTGGTTTACTTGTGCCAGACGTCTAGATACAAAAAAAAAAAAAGTTATGTACCATGATAGTCACATAACTTCCACTTCATGTGAATATTTTGTGTTATGTATGACAAGCACCTTGGAAGTGATCCTGAATTGTCCACTGGGCAGAGTAGGAAGCTAGCTTGAATAGTCAGGTAAAGACCTGCCTTGTCCAGAACACTTTTTTTATAAAGACATTGATTTTGCTGCTTGGTAGGACAGGCTGTATGAAGCAGAGAAGCACTATTCAGACATGTCTAGCAGTTCTACTTACTCTTTTCCTAGACTGGCCAGGGCATTCTTGGATCATTTTGTGCAAAGAAAAGAATGTTTCTTTTCTCAATACAGCTATTGTTAGGGTGTCAGCTCCACACACCAGTAGTTTCCTGAATGAAGAAACAATTTTTTAATTTAAAGAATCTCATCTCCTGCAAGGTGTGACATTTATCTTTCATTTTTAAACATTAATTTTTAATGTATTTTTAAATATAAAATTCAGTTTTATCTTGGTTGCAAAAGAATGCAAGCTTGCATAGGAAGCAACCAGAAAAACTCAGACATTAATTAGAAGGCCTCATATAGTACTGAAAACCACCCATAGACCTTGCCAGCATCAATGGCTGTCATGCTGAGCTATTATGTGTACTTACTTATGACTTTGAACATAAATCAAGATTCTCATAAACCTTATATGTAAGAGTTGCAAAACGATGACTGAACAAAATGTCCTGGCATGTTTTTAGCCTGGATTTTTTGTGTGGCTCAGCAGGCCTTGCAAACAGAAAGGAAAGGGTTATCAGGTGGATGTGACTGAAAAGGGATAGCTCATCAGAACTGGAGAGTGAGCCTGTCAGCTTTCACTCAAGGACATATTGACAGTGTTTACTTAATTATACTCAAGTAGTGGCTTCCTTTTAGAAACCTTTAGAAAGCACAAATTTCATTGATATTGGACAGAATTGGACTTCTTCACAGTAGTAAGAAAAGGGCAAAACCAGCAACATGAATTGATTTCAGCTCATGCTGGCACAATATATTGAATACTTAAGAAAACTAGTCCAGACATTAGACAAATGGTACCACATCAGCATGGTTATAAACTGATATTCACAGCATCCACAATATGGCATTTGATTCCTGCCCATTTTTTTAGTGCTGATTGTCTTCACTTCTTTGTTGTTGTTCCAAGCCTGAGCAAAGTTGTCTCATTTCTACAGTCAGAAAATGAAACTGCTTGAATAGTACAATAAATGTAAAGTTTAAGGAAGGTGAGAAAAACTCCTGGTGTCATTGAAGGGACATTGTCAAGTCATCTTACTATTCTGTTAATTACCAGTATAAATCTAGTCATCACCCTCCGCCTCACTCTTCCATGCTAAAATAAGTGACCCTTTTTTTACCTTTGTTGCTGCACATCAAATGACAGACCCTCAGAATGCAATCAGAAGTCCTTATTGCCCCAAAAACCAACCATTCAATGCTTAATGAAATGCTGTCATCTTTGTCTATACATTTAATAAACAATCATTTTGATCTCAGACACTACTAGATGTGAGTCCTTCGAATCTGTAAGCAATGCAGTATTGGAAAATAAGAAAGGGGATAAACATAATAGTCTAGGGCTTGCCTATCTTCTGTCACAGCTTCTGCTGCTGCGGAGGAAGTCGAGCATGCTTTATGGTTCAAATCAGTTGTTATCATATTGTTCTTTCTGTGTCACATCATTTTTGTCCCTCAAAACTTTCAAATGGTAAAAAATTCTCTGAGCTTCTGTCAGTCTTCTTGCTTTAACGACATGCACTCTGCTTTTAACAATATTGAACTAGATAGAATCCAACTTTGGCCTTATAAGGTTCYTATATCCTAGATTGCTCTTCATTCCATAATCAACGTCATGAGGTGAGGTCAAATCATATATTTTACTTTCAGATTTTGTTGGGTTTTTTTCCTTCCACCACCCTTAGCTGTTGATTTCCTTCACTCACCACTTGACACMGAGGAATTTCTTGCAGGTCTCTGGTGGGATGGAAATATGCAGCTTGCTCTGGCTTTCCCTTTAGCATGAGTCCTTTATCAGTCTTTCCACAATCCTGTTGCTCTGCTGCAGAAGTACGAAAGCCTAGATCCCCTCTCCCTCTAGTGGAACATACATCACYGTCATAGCAGAATGTGATTAATATGACCATCAAGGGTTTTTTTCTTTTAGAAACATCAAATCTTTTACATTTGACTCCTCTACCTTTGCATCACTCCTAGAGAGGTTTTACCAAATCAGTTGGTAACAGGATCCAGGTATTTCTTTTATGATCCAGTTTTCTCAGAGTATCTGAGGGACTGGCAAGGAGGTTTACTTGAGTGTCTACTTTAAGTAGACTCCTTTTTTAGAGGCTTCCTTTCCAAGTCAATCACCAGCAAACTGGATTCTCTCTTTTCTTGAAGGGCTGGTATGATTTCAATATGTAGCGCTGCATGAATCCTAAGTTTCCTGCCTTTGGGGCATATGCACTTTCATAGGGAATTCAAAGGGATTTCTACTGACACTGCTATTTTCATAGGTCAATACAAGCCTGTGCATTTGATTTTCTTGGGTTTTCTCCCCTGTCATAGTGCTACTGCATTTTTAGGCAGSTTGTGAGTCATGGGAACAATTCACAGCAAATACCCTTTAGTTGTAAAGAATACATGGCCTGGAGGAAGTGCAGGAAGAGAAAAGCCTCAGGACTGGGAAAGTGCATAGCAGATTTCTTTGAAATTCTGTTATTATCAAGTCTGTAACAGAGTGTCTATTAGAAAATACAATCACAAAGCAATCTTAGGGCTTCAGCTGAATCATTTCCCAGTTGCACTTAAGCAGTGACTATGCAGACACGATCAATTAGACTAATTTTAAAAATTCTCATAGAGAATTAATCAGAAAGTTCTTCTAAAGCCTGTTAGTTATAGGAAACATACACCCAGGATAAGGATGGGGACTGGGAACTGTGTTCATCGATAAAGCTAGAATAGAAAAATACACTTACTTGTAAGTGAATTTAATCAAAATAAAGAATGAAGGAGAAAAATCAAATCCCCACTRTGTCCATAGTTCACTAGGAACTTGTGAAGATGTAGTGATGTTAGTGGAGTATTTTAGACAATCCCTAGATCCTTCACAAGTAACAGAGGCTGAGAACATGCTACAGATAAATCATATTTATCAGTGTAGAGAAATTTCCAGTTTCTCGATGTCAAGGTATATTCATCACACATGTCTATTTGAATTTACAATTTTGCTCTTCTACTATTTACATCCTTCTTTTGCCTCCTTTTCCAATTCTCTGTTTCATAAAACCTAATTTATATTCTAAAATTCTTGAAAAAATATTATTTATTATTTGTGTTAGTGTAAAAACCCATGCCAGCATATGAGATTGTTAACTTCTTCTCATTATCTTCAAAAATTTCCATGTCATATGGTACAAAAAACAAATTAAAGTAAGACTAACATTACAATCAGCCCCCCTGAAGAAAAGTAGCAATTTACTTATGAACTTCTAAGGCTTCTGGACCATAGAAATTGTCAGGAAAAAAGCAGAGCTGCTAAGGAATGCATGTTCTCTTTTCCTGTTCACATAATCTTAGTCTATAGTGTGTAATGAGGCTTCTCCAAAACAAATTTTTTGGAAGGGCTTGTGCCTTGAATGTCTTTGTTCATGTCTTCTTAGCTTTCTCTGTACATTGTGTATGTTATATTTCAGATGCTGGTAACATTTCTAACCACATGTATGTGTACACAGAAATGCATAAATTCATTCAGTTTTTGCTTGATGAGTATCTTCTCTACTTATTTTTTTTAATTAGCCCCTCTTCTTCAGGGGTTAGTAGTACTCCCTTTATCTACTTTACTCATATTCTTTCCCTCATAACAGAAGACAAATTTACTGATAATATAGTATTTACTTAAATTAAAAATTACTGGTTTTAAGCTGAGAGTGAAACAATGACCCAAGTGAAATCAATGAAACTTGACTCTTGCTGACTTCCTTAGTACCAGCATCTCATCTATAATTTCAAAAAGGAGCATGAGAAGTTAGCTACCATATCTTTAGAAGAGTGACAGAAGGATTTGAAAGTAGACTAAACAAATTTTACTGATCTATTTTTTTCCTTATATAGAATAAATGCAGGTGCAATTCTTAGTCATGGATTTGATGAAGATACTTCTAGTATAGACATATTTACAGATTCAAAATTATGCATGCAAGAAGATCTAGATATGCAGTGATATGCAAGGTCAATGCACACATTTATTTTTAAATGTGTATTTACAAACCTGTCAAAACAACTCCTTTGTTTACAGTACTTACTGACTTGTGTCATGTTTTACTGATATATCAAGTTCCTAATCAAAAAAGTAATMTTTTCCTTTTCCTCTGATTATACTAACTAAAGGAGAGGGAGACCTAAAGCAAAATTATTAATGTGTTCCATCTCCTTAGAGTCACTAAGTTCTTTAAAGCTTTTTTTGTTCTGATAAACCTTGACAGGTGGTCCACAGAATGCTATTAGACAGGCTAGGTCTTGAGGTAAAAAGAAAAAAAAGAAAACCATTAATTGATGACTGGGTAGGAACTGCTAATTAAATTAGAGGATTCAACAGCATTGTATTTCCTTCTTCATTATAACTTTCTGATGATGTATCTTTACCTTCTGTACCAGGTTTGATATTTAATACACATGCAAGTGATTTAGAATGTCGCAAGAGGGAATACCAAGGCAGCTGAKTTTGTGATGAGATAGAACAGTTCTGTTAGAATCAAAAGGGCAGCATGAAAAGCCTTCAGAAGATATGAAAAACTGCACTGAATCATAATGACAAATGAACATCCATTCCAGTAAAAACAAACATTAGAGGTGAAACACTGAAATATTTTAACCATATTTAGGGTTTAAAGTAATGATTGCAGGTCAGAAAGTAGACATGAATGTCATTGCACTCTAGTTAATTAAGATTTTCACCCAGTGTGCAGCAGTAATTGAAGGCAAATGAAATATTTAACAAGATTACTGAAGAATAGGATAAAAATAATTCCAAAATTGTTCTAATAAAATAACAGCAGGCAGTGTTTCACACTCAGTTGGACTGCCATCACTTAGTCTCATGGTTAATGGAGCMGAAGAGAGTTTTCCACAAATACACAATGCAAACTAAAAAGAGTACATGACTGAATATTTAAATGAAAATTTTAAGTCTTTTCACTAATGAGAACAGAAATTAACATGATAAAATATACAAAGATATAATTTCTACAGAGAAGATCTGTCAGAAATTTCAATTTGCATTGTTTAGAATGCAAGAATATCAGTCATAGAAATGAAAAGTTGGATAGGAAAGAGAAATTCAATACAAAAATAATTTTCCATACAATGTACAATCACACTGTGAAATGCATGGTCAGTCAATAGTACTGAAAACATAAATTTTAGCAAGGCTGAAAAAGTATTGGAAAGCCATGTGAGTAACACCAACTAACTCAGGGAAGTGGCAGTATCTCAYTTAGCCCTTGCAAGTGTTTTCTTCTGGTAGGCTGTAAATGGAAATGTAGCCAATCATAGCCTGTATAGGTTGTTTTCATGCAATGGCAAAACATTTGCATTTGAGAGGCTTGTGCTGGCCACTGGCAGAAAGAAAGAAAAACAGCCAACACAAACCCCTATTCCTCTTCTAGTATCATCTATCTACTTAGTGTGTTATGAACAAACCCATCCACAGAACATCTAAATCTAGGACCTTGTGCTGAATTGAAGTAGAGGTATTTGCCCTTGCACTTTCTTCTCTTCCCTGCTATCATCTCATGTCATCCTTCAGATCACTGGTACAAATATATAATCCCAGCCACTTGTAGTATGTATTGTATAAATGGCTGTGCCCTGACAGCTCCTGGTTGCTCTTGATGGGCTGCAGCTGTAGCTAGTCAAGATAACTGAGATAAAAGGGGCTGGGCTGGCTAGCCAGGAGGAGCCTAGAAAGAGCCCTGACTAGGAAAGAGTGAGCAGCAAAAGAAGAAGMCAGTGCTGTGAAGAGCTGCCTTCAAGAGAGCACTGAGAAGGTATGAGACTTGACCTTGTCATCCTTTAGACTCTTGGTGTGGTACAACAGCCACTTCYATTCACACTCCCTCCTCAAAGGTACATACTGTAAATCTTGGAAAAAAAGGAGAGGTCACTGATATCAGAAAAAGCACAGTTCTTCTAAAAACTCAGTTTGTGAATTTCACTAGCCTAGCAAGTTAAAGAACAACCTAAAGCAGTAACTTACTCTGACTAAAAATTCACTATAAATTCACTGTATTACAAGTTTTAAAATAATGCAAATTTAGGATTAAATCTTTTGACTATTGTAGAGGCACAACAACATTAATGCAATTTCTACCATTCTCCTTTTACCATGACTTGGGGTGGCCTGGATTTTTCATCTCTTTTTTAATCCTCTTTTAGTACAAATCTTCCTATTTCAGCTTCCCCTGTTACTGGAGAAGAGCATGACAAACAAAATGTAGTGCTGGCCAGCTGTCCACTTGGGYAATTTCATTTTGTGCTTTGCATACCAGGGGTAACCCACAGCAAATTGTTTAGTCATGAGAATTCCTGTCTTCTGAGCTGTCYTGGGGGTGAGATAAAGTAGCAGGAAAGACATTGGTGTGATCATCAGGTCTACTTAGAAGTTATCCTGTTTCCACTGAAACCAGAGCAGACATATTCCCACATCTGTGTTTCTGGGCAGAAAAACATTCTCTCGGAGAGGAGCTGAGTGAAGCTAGAACTTGGAGCTAACACTAGGTCTATGTGCAAGCCATCATTGAAGCTTTTGAGTTTCAAAAACACTACAAAAAGTGTTATTCTGACAGAATTAAACTTTCAGCTGAGASAGATCAAGATCAGCTGCTGACTAAAATGAGTCAGAGAATAGATTAACTTCAGGGCTTAAGTACATGTCATTTTTAGGAAGTGTGCAAATGTGTGATTTACACTGTAAGATACAACTCTTTTTTTAAAAATACATAAAATTATTTTTTCTGATCTATTTTATATTTGCACATGAATGTTTATATCCATTCTTACCCAACAGATACTGCTGAACTCACATACATTTGCTACTACTATTAATTGTTTCTTTTCTCTCTCTAAAGGTGCAAATTTTTGGTTTTGTTCCATCAAAAACCATACAACCAAAGTTTCAGCTTGAGAGGATGTGAAAGCTGGCTCTTTATTATTTGTCATAGAGGATTCATATATATATATATATATATGAGAGGATGTGAAAGCTGGCTCTTTATTATTTGTCATAGAGGATTCATATATATATATATAAAAGAAATAATGACTACTGTTAGTTTGCTATTTCCTGCTGGATTAATGAAAAAAGTGGAAACAAATTCTTGCTCGTTTTGTAAGGGTGTGAAGAATTCATGCCCTTACACTTCTCAGCAAACCAGGTGCAATAAAATAACTGATCAAAAAAATCAAACTATGGTGAAAACAAAGTGTTGTCAGCTTCTCTGGTTTTAGTTCCATTGTATGTATTGGCTTGGTACTCAGCTGATTAAATAAGTAATTTCAAGAAAAATTCTGCTTTCACTTTTATTAGACTTTTTAAGTACCTTTCTCACTATTTTGGCTGTGGTGAAAAGCTGGAAGTCTTAAGTCAAAAGGTACAAAAACAAAATTACTCTTCAAAAGGAGTMCTATTGTAAAACAAAAAGTCTTTAAAGGTATTTTTTTTCTTTTTTACCAGTTGYGTGGGATTTGCATGGTTAAAGGAGACAGAAAAAGTCTGAAAAGTTTGAAAAAGTCTGCARTTCTTACCTTCAGGACAAGTACATAGCTCAGAAGGGCAAAACACACTTTTTCATACATTTCATAGAAAAAAATGTAGTAACTGCATCACTTCTACTCTCAGAGGAAAATAAAGCTGAGTTGCAACTGTCCCTTAGCTTTGTCTCTAATGTAGTAAAAAGCCTTGAACTATATCTGGGTTGTGCAGACTTAGCCTTCAAATCTCCACGGCTAGGCTATAAAAACAAAAAGCAAAACAAAAGCTTGCATGAATGAACAGGTTCTTTGGTGTTTTGACCCTGGCTGGATGCCAGGCACCCGCCRAAGCCACTTTATCACTCCCCTCTACAACGGGCCATGGGAGACAAAGGGTTCATGAGCTGAGACAGGACCAGGAGAGATCACTCACCAAATACCCTCATGGGTGAAACAGACTGGAATTGAGGATATTAATTGAATTTATTAGCAGCAAAAGCAGAGCAGGATAAAAAGAAGTAAAATAAATCTTATGAACAACCTTCCCCTACCCTTCCCTCCTTCCCAGGTCTACCTCAATGTCCCCGGCAGTGCAGGGAAATGGGGAATGGAGGCTATGGTCAGTTCATTAGAAGTGACATCCATCCATTACATACTTTTTATGTTATTCTTTCYACCACAGAATAAATCATTTTGCTTTGACCTGATCACAAATGGCCACAACTCATAGAACTTCTTACAAAGAAAAATCAAAGGGTTTTCTCAATTAAAAAAAAATTCATTCCAGTGCTTAACAGCCTCCCTTTCACATTCTGTACTTCAACATCAAATTAGAATGGTGTGTCTGTTACAAGTCAAACAATTTCTTCTGTAAATAACACTCATAAGAATTGTAAGAAAATTCACCAGAAATCAGTTCCATGATTGTAAATGCCTTTCCTCAGGGATAATGTCACAGGGATGGGGAAATAGGTATGAGAGGAGGATGGGACAGGCTGTGGCTGTAGATCTCTGACAGAGAGTTTCATGTTTCTTTCATTTCTTTAAGAGYGGTCTCCAGTTCATATTTCATGGCTCCTATATCAGATAATCATCTATTCCAGCAATGGGGAAAAGCTGACAATGTCCTTGTCTTTCATTTCAGTGGGTCTCCAGCTTCAGGGGACGCAGGCAGGGGAGAATAATGTCACAGGTCTGCAACTTAGCTGTCAAACTGCACTCTTGCCATCTATGGCCATCTTTCCAAATTTTAGCTACTCCTCTGTGATGTGGAGTTTTCAAATCAGCCATATGGAAGAATTTTTCTCCATAGGTTGTCAGGGACAGCCACCTTCTTGTTCACCTTCATGATAAGACACAGCCTCTTTTTTCTGACCTTCTGTGTTAGCTTCTTTAAAAATCTTCTTTGCATACATCCAGAAAAGGCTACACACTGGCTTGGAATGCCATGCTTGCTTTTCAGATGCCTCTGAAATATGAGTGTTTCTGGTGGGCCAACACAAGGTGAAAAGAAAAACCTCTGCAGCAAGCTAAAGATATTCTATTAAAATTATATTAAACCACACTGTACCTGCAATCAAGATTTTTTATTTCCTGGAAAATAAAAAGACAGAAAACCCCCAAATGCTTCCTTTGTTGTGACAACCTATTTCCTTGCTCATTGTTCATTACCTCTCTAATACAATCAGGCTCACAAATAAGGGAGAGTGAAACACTGTAAACAGTGTTCTGCCATGTATGACATGGGTGGGAGGAAGCACATTTTACAAACAAATATCTTGAAGGACAGGCTCCATTCCCTGGAACCTGAGTACACAGACAGTGCTGCTGGGAGGAGAAAGAAAACAAGTCACAGACAATACCAAGTAAGCACCACCAAAAAGTAATGAAGCACCTGCTCAGACTGATACTAAATCCCTGAAATCCCAACATGGACTCTAGACTTTCAGGCACAGCTCTCTGCTTGATTCAGAATAAGCATGGGCACACCTGATTCTATGAAAGCATCATTTACAGACAAACAGCCTTGTTCCCTGTGCAGATGAAAGTAAAGACTGGAAAGGAGCAAAAGCAGCACGAGTTTTTCAGGCAGCTGGTTCCTGCATCACTTCCTGAGAAATTTATAAATAGTCTAGGCTTAGTTAGTATTATAATTTTTTTTTATATCATACTTTATCTGACCGTGTAAAATTCAATTTGCTTCTTGTTAACAGTCTGTGGAACTAATGTCAGGCCTCTGAACTGTTTTTGTAACATATTTTTAAGCTGTTTTGTTTCAATAATTACTGTTTTCCATTCAGTTGCAAGAAATGTATCTATGTCAAGGTGTTCTATTAAGTATACAGCAATCTACACAAAACAATTAAAAGGTYGTCAACTGAGAAAACACAAAGATTTACCCTTAAATATTATTTTTTTGGAAATAAATAATCCCTTATGCAGTTAATTAAATTAATATTAGTCAAGTTCAATATGTATGGGTTATCAATTTCCTTCTAACTCAGTACAAAGATGCATTTAGCCTTACTTCTGAAGAGCAAGATGTTCCCTGTGAACATTCTTTTATTCACAGTTGTAGGGATCTACAGTAATCCTCTAGTTTTCTGCCCCAAGCCCACTTTTTTGTATTTGACATAAAAACACAATTGACATATGTATCCTTTGTCCCTCCTGCATACTTTGTTTACATCCATTGCACCCAGAATTTTACTGGGTGTGGATTTTTACTGGTAGCTGCAAGCATCATAAATGGTTGTCTTATACTAAAAAGATATCTTTGCAAAATAAAGAAGAAAATACAGTTTGACTAGTAACAACCCCAAAGCCAGAGCTATGGAAGACAGCAGCTGCTAGAGTCAGAAAGAGAAGGCAAATCATCTTACAGTGCCTAAATTGGAATGACTCCCCATTTTCCTAGAAAGCCTGAGGAAATGCTAGTCTGATATGTGAATAGCCAGCATTTCCAGAATAAATGAAACAGGCAGAAACCGGCATACATGAAACAAAACAGTGTCTAAATGTGGCAGAGAAGAAGGGGTAAATTTGGGTTGAGCCAGTGATTTTGGAGTGTAGGTTCTTCACAGAAAATCCTGCTCTTAGTCTCTTATTTTCCCCGCTTTTCCTCTCCAAAGCAGTATTATAGGTGCAGAACTTAATATCCAGCATAGACAGAACAGATGAATGGGGACACAAGGATCATAAAGTCACCCTAGGACTTGAGCCTAAATTCAGCTCACCCATTTTATGCTATCAAGCATCTGGGTGGCTGTTCTCAGCAAGGCATCTAGGGGAAGATTCCTTTCAAGGTTCAGATCCCTACATTTAAGCYTCCACCTGTAGGTGTCTGCAGGTGCACTAGGCATTTACGTTTACCTTGTGAGAAACTTAATTCAGTTGGGGACACCTAAAACTATTTCCAGTCTATTTCCTGACCTTCAATTTGTACTCCAGTGTGTGCAGTTCTCCATAGGACCAGTGTCTGCCTGCCTTTTCTCCTGGATCATCTAGATGTTCTCTTCCTATCTCCTCAGCTTTCTGTCTAGCTGCTCCTCAGGTCTAGTTTTGATAGGGCCTCACTGCATAAGAAGGAATATTTTCAGACTTCTGAAAATATTCCTGTTATAAGGAAGAAGTGTGAGAACATCCATAGACCACAGCTCAGGGGAAAATCTGTGATCAGGAAACATATGGAGGCCTTAGTGRAACACCTGGGAGTCAGAAGATGACAAGTCAGAAGCAACAAGGATCAGGGCATTCAGTGAACACCAGAGGCCCACTCTTCCCTTCCTGACTTATGATTTCTGATCAATGAAAATTCTTTGTCAGCTTAGTGGAGATGAAAAGCATAGTGCCTACTCTAGGAACTCATTAGTCCTGACTATCTACTGCACACATTCAACAAATAAAGAACTACTTTATGCCTTTAAACACAGTACCTTGTACTAGAAGTGTCGCTTGCTTACATGCATTAAACTCACTTGAACAAGTCAACACAATGAGGGAGTGTTGCACAAGCCATCCAAAACAGCCCTAGAAGACCTTGTGTTCAGGCTGATGCCCATATGGTGAAACCTCAGCACAGCCAAAGAAACCTGGGCTGATATTCCACTAGATGTTGGCTGGACCCTCACTGCCTAAAAAAGGAGCTTAGACGTAGAGCATCCATGTCGATACTGAATTTCAGGTACCCGAATCTCACTCAGATGTGGTGTCAGAGGCAGATTTACAGTAAGAGGAAGTGACAGGGCCTCTTTTGGTGCTCCTTTATCAACCCTTTTCTCCAGTCTCTAGATGTAGCCCCAGCATCATCCTGGTGCAACTGCTAAAAGGCAAAGGAAAAAGAGACAAATCCTGTGGCTACAGCAAGATGGGGCAAAACCACATGGACCAGGTCTTTTGGTCCATGTCAGGAGATTGTTTATCCCAGTCACATGGCTTCAGGCTGCTGTAGTCATGACATTCACCATACCTTCACCAGGTCTGGGCTCAATCTCATCCTGAGCTCTGTCCCAAAGTGTTCCTGTTGTTTCATGTGTATCTGCTTCCAGGTATTGTAAAACAAAAAATTATAAAACCAATAAATGCTGATAATTTAAGTCACCTTGAACATAATCCATGCAGTATGAATTTAAATAAGTCTTCGTTATCCAGCCATTATTAAATTCTTAGGCCAGAAAATCTGACATAATCTTCATTTTCTTAAAGTATGTTTTTATTCACTGTAGACAATAAAAATAGGGACTTTTAAAAGTGTTTTTTGATATACTATTGTCATTTTCTAAACGAGTAATTTTCTGTTATCTGTTATCTCATCTGAACATACTGGCAATTACCTTGTTATATTACTGCTTTCTATAATTTAATATTCAATTTGATTTTTGGACCAAAGCCACTCTTTATATCTGAGAAATCAATTTTTTATGGTCACTATTACTGATTTTCTTAGCCTCTATCTGCAAGTCATTTTTTGATCAACTGAAGCACATACTGAGAGAGAAACTATCACTCAATAATCTTTTTTTTTTTACATTAACTTGTCTCTAAACTTTTTCCACTTTCTCTGTCAGAAACATTACACTTTCTTCAAAGGTCTAATATCACAATTCTGTTTTTCTCTTCCCTCTCCCCTCCTTCCCACTCATAACTTGTAATTTGATCTGTGACAGCTTAAGGAAAAAAAAAAAACAAGTCTCATTTTAGTAACTTTCTGTCATTCTGTGTTTCACTAAGTAGTTATGCAGAACTGAGATCCAAATATTCCCAAATTTGGAAAAAATCAGATTCACATTCAAATTGTTCTGCATTATGTTATAGAAAAATCCTTCAAAAATCCCCTGTAACATAGAGTGCAAGTCAACACACTTTTAGGAAGAACTTTATTTTTTTCCTAAGCAAAAAAAAGATAGTTTTCTGGTAACAGCAACCAAGGGAGAATGTACAAGAAGGACTAATGTTTCTGGCCACAGAAATACCTATCAGAAAGAAATCCAGGTTTCAAAATCGCTGTTAAATCTACAGCTGAGACCAGTGTTGCTATCTCTTTATATGTATTATTTGCTCTAGCATCCTCATGAGAACCAAGTCACCCTCCAGCACCACCTGCTAAGAGTGCTTTGATCATGCTGTATAGAAGATGACTTCAGTTTTTTTTATGGAGTCATTTTGGTCTATTCTGAATGTCTTTCCCTAGAATATCACTCCCTGCTACTCAGGTTATTATGTACTTGGTAACTGGCTTCTGGGACACTTTTTTTCCTGTGATGCCACAACTCACCTGATGGGAGGGATCAGACTCACTGAGATCACACTGGTGACCCATGGATGCTGTTAGAGGCAGCTCATCTTTTGTACAAAACTAAGCTAAGATGTTTCTTTCAAGACCTAGGCCCTAACACAATAGTGACCCATAAGTCAAGAGAGCAGCCCTCTCCAAAACACTGCAGCTGAGACATTCAGTTAAAAGAATAAGTCCATTGCAAGGCACAGAGTTTAAAACTAGAAAGTATTTGTTTTACCTAGAAATCTCTTGATAGCACAGAAATGAAAGCAGAATGTGCATTTTTCTAAGGTACAAACTAATGGTGTAAGGAAGTGATGATAGGAAAAACAGCTCTCTCAACAGCAAGACAAGAAATATCAATGACTCAACAGTGCCATTTTCCCATTACAGGAGTTAAGATAGAATTAAAGGATGGCAGGACAAAATCCTCCATTGTTCTTCAAAGACAGAAGTTTGAAAGCATGAATTGTGCAAGACACAGTGTTTCTGAAAGGTAGATGTATCTACAGTGGGCTTCATATCAGATCATATTTGAAATTCTACTACATATCTCTTTCTCATAGGTGAATTCCAAGCTGTCTGAAAAGAGAGATCAAGGTAAGCACATGGATTTTTAACTGCAATGTTGTTTACAGTCCTCTTACCAAAAAATAAATTTGATGGGAATCTGTTTTGCACTACGATCAACTGTTATTGAGATTCCTTGAGACTAACTTTTTTATCTGCACTTATTACATATATAAGAAATTTCAATTGCACTTTCAGGTTCATTGCATACACACTCTATTTCAGTCATTGTGTATAGATTCAATCATTTGTAGATAAAACAACCCCACATTAAAAAACTTTGACTTATATAGTATCCTTGATTTGTCTTAGACAAAGTAAATTAAATAAATTTTGAATTCTCCTTCAACCGAGTTGCAAGTTGAGGAGAGAAAAGAACTAAAAAAGAACATATTTTTCTAGTTTTGTTCCAAGTTAATTTTTGGGTTTGTCCTTATTTCTTATCCTCTTTTTCCCCTTCAAATTTTAAATTATTTGTTTGCCTCACCAGAGCCAAATTCTTTGATCCTTTAATTATCTGAATTATTTTTCTGTGTTCCTTGTTTCTCTGCCAATCATTAATTCATCTTGCTGTGAACAGACTGCTAAAAAATTTAGGTTTTACACAGCATAGCAATGAGGTATAATATGCTTAGCTTTTACAACCAAGAGTTTGAAGACTTCCTGATTCATCGTATGAGACAATGAACATGTTTATCTAATGCTTTGCAAAAAGAATAATCTTGCTCTGTCATTGTTGTCATGTTATCATTGTTTCCCTTTTGACTATCATATTCATTGAGTACCACTGTCAAACTGACTTCTGTCAAAGCTAATTAATTCCTTGGTGATAGTATCTTTAAAAGAAACACTGCCTCTCTCTGTCATGATGATAACAGTAAACCTAAGAGCCAATCCTTTTAGTGTAAACTGCCAAATCTGAGTAACTGCTCCTCAAACTTGACATGTTGGGAACACCATATGTTTCAGTCCTGTCCTGGCAGGTCTCTGCAATTACAAGCAGTTTTCAACTCTATACTAGATATTTAACTCCCTCTTCTGCTGCACTCATTGGTTTGACTTCTTTCCTTTTATAGCCCTTCATCACCATTCTCAGTCTCTCACCCTCATACATTTCCTTTTTCTGTTTTGGAAAATTCCCCAGTTTCTGTACGCCTTTCTGACTCCTTTCTCAAACACTGATTCCATTTCAGATATCCCCCCGTCTCTAAAACAACGAGACACACTGCCTACAACAAATGCACGAGCTTCCTCTTCTGCATGTGGTTACCTTCCAGCTTCACTTCCAGTATTTCTGCTCCACTGAAGATRCTGCTGTCTCTAGGACCCTTTCCAAAATTAAACATCAGGACCCTTTCTTAATAACTTTCCTTTTTACCTACTCCTTTTTTCAGATATCAATTGCTATTTTAGCCTTTACTTAAATTTTATTCTAGTACATATATAAAGTGAGGCCTTTTTCCTTCTGCATCCTCCCATGGTTTCTCCAGCGTCCTCAAGAAGGCAATTTTTCCTGAGAAGATTCTCAAGGTTCCTAAGCTGGTAATTTCCCTTTTAAAAATCCATTTTATGATCAGTCACCTGAAGCAGACCTTCAAGGACCATGAACCATCCCTTTTTTTAGAGATGCAAAAACCATACAGTATGTACTTGACATTTTGCGATCCAATATTTTTACCTGAATTTCTTATGAATCATCAGTCTCCCCAAGGAAATTTCTATAGTTTGGGAATATTTCCCATGTAATAATTATTTTTTAAAAATTTKTATTCCTAGACGAGGAAACCTAGAAGAGAGGAAATTTTTTCCCCTGCTTGTGTATTAAGAAAGAGAAACAAAATTATCATGCTGATTGGAAAGCCATTGTTTGCTATTAAGACTGAAAAAGCTGTAAGAAAATGTGCTATTAGGAAAATTAAGTTACAAGAGTGAAAAAATAAATGAAGGCCAGCCTAAAGAAAGAAATGCCTTTGACAGGGCTAAGATTTTAGGGAACATAATGTTTGTATTAGGAAGAAAATCACAGCAACATTTTGGTCAATTCCTAAAACTGAACACAAATTCTAATGTTAAAATAAAAGAGAATAAAGAGACCATGGAAATGTTTGACAGCTTGAGGACACAAAAGCTCTGTCCAAACATGCTTCAGTTAGTATGAAAACCCACCAGTGAGGTTGGGAGCAATATAATTGCTCATGTAGAATTTACCTGGAAATATAGCTAGGAAATTGCTGTGTTTAAATTGCTTAAAGAATTAATTTTTATGTATTAACAACTCTTTTATGAATTAAAGCAATCATTTCGGACATGATGCTGCAGACATACTATTAGACTAGTCCAATAAATACTATTCATACAYAATCATTAACTGTAGAAAAAGTGCATCTCTCAGTATATCAATCTCCATACAATTACTGTTCCACCTTTTATGTAAACAACTCAATATCTTGATGGGGAAAGGAGGGTGATAGGTTCTAGTTCAGCATTAGACCTTGTTTCGAATTATTATTTCAGTGTTTACGATACAGCTTGAAAGAAATTGGCAGACTGAATCTGCCATGCAGCTCTGTCTATTTTAATTCAAAATAGAGAATGCCTGATGAAAAAACTTACAGTTGTTCAAGGTATTTATCAAAACCTGGAGAGTCTGACATTTTTGGTAATTCTTACTGACAGTACTAATTACAACAATGTACTTACAGAAAAAATCCTTGGGCAGATGCTGATCTCAGGTAGCCAAGCACAAGCCTGGAGTAATCTGATTGCTCTTGAGAGCATGACTCCAGATTTATGCTTGAATGCCTAACTGTTCAATCTGGCCCCAAGCTGTAGTAACTAGTAAATTCCTTCTGTTTCAGGGGTTTTTTTCCCATTTCTGTCCACGCCTTATGGTCTGGTGTATGAAGTCCAGAAGTATGGAGGTACATTGATGTTTTAGATGATTATCTATTTTATTATTGAATGTACTGAAAAAGGACACATCATATAAAGAAAAGAAAAAAATTGTCTAAGTCAAAGATTTCATTCTTCTCCTTTGGGGTTTTTCTGCAAAATAAAGCCTTCAACAAGAACAGAAGAAGACCTAGTAAACTTTGGGACTTTTTTTTTCTTAAGGTCGACATTTTTGAAATATCTTTATTCCGTTTCAAAGACCATTTTGTTAGTTTGAAATTTTTAACCAAAACATTGACTCCAATAAGACTGTTCAAACACTGGAAATTTTCTGTGCTGGTAGAGAATCAGCAGAGGTAGGAATCTGGTTGTGAGTCCTGTTGTTTTACAGACAGACTCATCCTGAGTGTATAGCCAACATCCAGCTTGCTGTGCCTGCCATCACAATACAAATAACAAACAAGCACAGCAGAAAGAGTATAGGAAGAGATTCTTTAACACTGAGTGATTCCTCCAAAACTCATTATTTTAATAATGAACACAGCCCATCCATGACAGGCACAAAACTGAGATTTTATGCAAATAGATTCATCAGTTCTGGARCCACTCTAGCCCTGAAAATCAAATTAACAACATCCATCATGAGACATAATAAAATTGCAGCAGAAAGAAAGGAGGCGTTACCTCCTTTAATAGCTGAGAAGGTTAGAAATATAGTTTATGGTTGACAATGTCCTTTTATAAGAGAGAACAATACCATAGCAACAGTTGCTATTGTTTAGGTATAGATGTTAAGATTTGAGTACAAGAAGTACTAGAMAAATGCAAAAAATAATACAATTGAATAATTTAAGAAATAGCAATATTGTACATCTCACACTGTTCATCATTGATTAAAATACAAAACTGTGTGAACAGAGCCACTGAAACATTACATTTATCTTCCTAAAGATTCATCTAACTGCAAAAACTATGGTTCCTAATAGAAACATTGTAGTGAATCATTTTAATCATGYAAGGTTAAAAAATAAGTTTAACTCTTTAAAAGATGTCTCTTCAGGACCTACCTGTTAGGATGAGAAAGCCTGAATGACTCCACTACAGTGAATAGGGGTGGGAAAGGCAAACTTACTTTTGGTCAGCTTGTCCTAGGGATCTGCTTTACCCGGGTAGAACAGCTGCAGTTAAAAAAAATCATGACTTCTAGCTAGAAAGGGCAATAATATCTAATTTTAGTCTAAACTTCAGGTTTATGCAAATACAGCAAGCCACATAGTTACAACMAAAAAAAAGGGGATGTACTGCCTTTTTTTTAAAGGCTTTCACAGATGGATGTATGGAGGTCTCTTCCTTATAATGTAGTTCTACTAGCATAAATTGTCCATTCTTGGCATCCATTCATTTCTTTAAATTATTTTTTTCCTTTATCCCTCACCTTCTRATTGTGTGTTTGACTGAAGCAAGTCTAAGACAGCAAATCTGCCAAAAGGCTCTAGGAATTAGACAGCCATCAAATGGACAAGACTGGAGAACAAACATGGAAGCAGCACAGAGGAAAAGAAAAAAAAAACAGGAAGAAGAAAATTTTAAAAAACCAAAAAACTGCTTTTCTCTCAGACTAGTGAGCCAGTCATATTCAAACTCCATTTGTGGGATGACTAATGCCAGAGCAGAAGAGACTAGCTGGCAGAAGAAGGCCAAGGCTAGAAGAGGATGAGACGGTTCAGCCTCAATGCAGACTTACGTCATCTTAAACTACCCAGAAAGCCCAATCTGCCTCATCTTTGCATACCCTACAGGAAAATTGAGCTCAACTGCCATGTCCTAGTGTTAGAAAATCACTTTTCTGTGTGTAATGTAATGCTTCATAAACTGACAGAACCCTTTAGGAAATCACATCAGCTATCCCTCTGCTTCCTTTTTGTCCTTCATGTGAATGAAGATAAAACTTCTCTGTAGCAGTGGTGAGAGAATTAATATTTGAAATATCCAAAGTTAYTTGTTTCCTTGTGTTCCAAATGTTTTATTTGGTACCACTTGTGGGAGAAGGCAGGAGGGAGGGAGACGAAGCAAGCTCAGGAAACAGAAGCATATTCACTCATACTATAGGAGGCWGATGCAATTTTTTTGTTTCCTGACAGGATCTGAAGCCATGTCTCCTCAACAACRACCTAGCTACAACATTGTAAGATATTCTACAGAGGTTTGTTCACAGTCTCTCCCACTGATTCTGTTCCATCTTGTATGGACTATTTAAATATTCATTAAGCCAGTGAGAAGGAAAATTACTCAGTATTAAAGCACTTTCCTGAGCACTTTCCTGGAAGGTGACAAATCTTGGCTCAAGTCCATGTTTTGATTCAGAGCAGAATTAAGAATCAAGGTCTCTCTTTTCTCAGGAATGTACTCTAAGCAAGTTGCACTTATGCTTTTTTTTATTGTCTTAGAGAATACTTAGTGTCTGTAAAGTGGCAGAGAGTCAGTGGACGGTGTTGTAGACACAATACAGGATAACACAGTAGCTAAGACATCCTGAAATTTGCAAATTTAAATCTCCAGAGGAGGGGGCTTGTGTGAACATGAGATGAAAARGCCAATTTCCTCAGCTAGAGGGCATGCAACCACAGTGTAACCAGWTTTTCCTCAATCACAAATTCAATTTTGCAATTATACCTATACATGCTGCTTTGTGCATGTGTATCAGAGTTCAGCCCTACAGCAGAAAGAAATAAATAATTTTCTGATGGCAGTTAAGAAAACAAGAGGTCAGGTTGCAATGTTGCATCTTGAGTGTCCAAGATTTCACAAGAAAAAAGACTTAAATTTTTTCGCAGGRTGTTGGGATTTCTGAGGAAATGAGTGGTAGAAGCAGTCCAAACAAAAGGTCCCATTTCTCTTAAAGCCCTATCAAGTGGAAAGGTTGTTGATAATCTATGTTTTTGCTAATCTGTGGTAAATGTTAATACAGTGCTGCTGTTAAAAGCTGACTCTGTCTGCCATCAGCRAGTGTGAGGGCAAAACTGAAGACAACACTAAAGGACACATATGTTAATCAGAGGCTATGGAAGGATAAAAGAGCAGATTACTTGCCATAGCTACCATATCCCTGAAAGCTAAATGAAGACTTTAGAAAAGAACCCCAGCATTTCAGCTCACAGAAGAAATGAGACCTGTTTTTTTTCTTCAGTATCTTCCTTCAGAAAAAAAGACAAAATTATAAGGATATCTTGAACAAGAATGCACTATTTTAGATGTTGATATTCTAAAACATCTATTATTTTATTTATTTAAGTCGCAGCAATTCTTTACTATTTTAAATATCTGTGATAGTCCTGACTGAAAAGTAATTTAAGATCCCTTAGAAATAATTTTAAAAAAAGTCCACACACACTCCTCCACAGAAAAGCAAACAGATACAAAACCACAAAAAAATTATTCCTTGAAACACTATTTATCTGGAGGAACAGTAAGTCAGATTTCATAGCATTCAGCCTGGTTAAAGCAGAAGACCTGAGGGTAAGAATCTTTGCATTCTTCCCCTTCCCTCAGTGCATAAACTTGGAAGGCAAGAAGTCCCTCTATGTCAGCAGAGGGACACTGCAGTGCCAGCCTTGCAGAGACAGAAGGAGGAAAATGAGGTCAGTTATGCAGAAAACATCAACATCACCAGGTCTAGCACTGCCCACAGGGGATTCTGCCTCCCCCCAAACTCAAAGGCACCCACACAGCACAGCCTTCCCTCTGGCCTGCCTTTCCCACTGCCCTCCCAACCTCCTCCTCCAGCACCACAACGTTTTCTGAGCCTTGAAGAAAACCTTGTAGGACATCCCTGACTCGAGGCTGCAGCTTAAGACTGAGTACTGACTGCTCCAGGGTCAATGACAATGAGAATCAAGAGGTGGGACAGCAATTAGACTGGTTTCTCAACCTATGTATATATTAGAGAACAAAACTGCCTTTCATTGGTGTAGAAAGCTTTGCTTTCCTTGCTATTTTTTTTTTAATACTCGATATTCATAACTTGGTGGTAGTTTTAGGATTTTTCCCAGTTTTTTCAAGAAAACAAAAGCATTTCTGTAACATGCATTTTAAAATCTTTTTATTTATTTGTTCAAGAATGGCATCTCTGAATGTAAGACCTGAATTTGCTCTCTCATATATTTCTGTTGAAGAAAAAGTATACTCAGACCTCTCTGTAAATTGGAATTGCATTTACCATATCAGCGACATATGATAAAAAGAGTCATTGTTAAAAATATATGCTTATTCCCATCAGTTCTAAGTTCAGAAACAGGAGATCTGATAAAATATTCCTTCAATCTACTGCCCATGAGTAATAGTGTGCACCCATGGACACATAGATTGTGTATTGCCCAGGCAAAGAGCCACAGCCCCTGGAATGCAGACAGCACACTGACACAGCAGAGTGCCAATCCCTACACTAAGTGCAAGATGTATGCCTTGAACGGCTGTGCTTGCCTCATGGGTTACTTAGATTTTTCTTTTTTGATGCATAAAAAAAATGATTTTGTCATCAACAGACAGAGCCTGCAGTAAATGAGCATTACAGCAATTTTAGACTTTCTTGCTGACAGGAGCTCTCTATTGAAACCTTCTGAACTCTATTAATGAGTTGGAAAAGGATGCTTTGCACTTCCAGTACTCCAACATTTTACCACTGAGGTTCCACAGAGGCTGAATCTTGCTGAGGGTTCAAAAGTGTCCAGCTGCCAGCTGGAACCCTGCTAAATGCACATCATCAGAGCAAAGTTTTACAAAAGTTGCTTTAGAACATGAATGTGTTGCAGTGAGCTCCAAACATAAATTAAATTCAAGGCAATTTTAAATAATTTATCTAAATAGGAAAATAACATCTAGTATTAGAAGTCCTTGTCTTGCTTAGGAAAATAAATTCAGGAGAAAAGGACACATCAAATTATAATTACTGCAACATGAATTTATTTCAATTTAATATAACCCCAGTATCTTTCTGGCACTAAGTAAAGCAAGTTTTAACTTTAGGTATTCTCTTCATAAAGCAAGCTGAATGTCAATGCATTAACCTAGGCTAAAGCATTAGTTTGAAAAAGAGCCTTGACAGCCACAGACAACAGAGGCAGCATGCCTGGGAAGGCTTCACTAATTAGTAAGARCACATCATGCCATTGTGTCCACTCTCAAGAGCCTGGGAAGAAGCAGTAGCCACAGTAGCACCACATTCAAACTCCATTGGCCATGGAGTGCACACAACCACATCTCCAGCAGCTCCAGCCTCCAGGGCATTTGTGGGGACAGAAGGAACTGATCTGTGTAGCATCTGAAGGGTGGACTCTGCAACTCATTCTTCCTTTATCCATCAAAGGACAAAAAYACTATCGACAGAACAGAGAAAGGTTGAAGGGCTTCTGGTTTGATCATAGAATTACAGAATAGTTTGGGTCAGAAAGGACCTTAAACATCATTTATCTTGGCACAGATAGGGACACCTGACACTAACCCAGGCTCCTCAATGCCCCATCCAACATGGCCTTGACCACTTCCAGGGATGAGAAAGCCACAGAATTTCTGGGTAGTGCCTCACCTACCTGACAGTAAAGAATTCTTCCTAATATCTCACCTGAACCAATCCTCTCAGAGTTCCCTATTCAGTGACCTATCATTACATGCCCATGTAAAAAAATCTCTCTCCAGCTTTCTTTCAGCCTCCTTCAGGTACTYGAAGGCTGCTGTAAGTTCTCCCTGCAGTGTKTTCTTCTCCAGGCTGAACAGCCCCAACTTTTTCAACCTGTCTCCATGGGGAAGTGCTCCAGCCCTCTGATCATCTTCATGGCCCTCCTCTGGACTCTCTTCAACAGATCCTTGTCCTTACACTGTGGTCCCAGAACTGGAAGCAGCACTGCCCRTAGGATCTCACCACAGAGGAGTAGAGGGGCAGAATCCCCTCCTTCAACCTGCTTTGGATGYAGCCCAGGACATAGCTGGCTTTCCAAACTACAATGCACATTGCTGGGTCATGTTGAGCTCATGTTGATACTTATTTCTTATTAACCAGTTATATATTTCATAAGTGCTAATCTCATTTAGGCTCTGATCATTTTACTGTCATTATAACTGAGCCACTAAAGGCAAGCTTGCATGGCAGCTAACGTCAGCAGTAGTCATGGCAGCAGTGCACTTCCATTCCAGGAAGGAAGCCCAAGTCGCAGTTCAAGACACCAAGCTGAACAGTGAGGGTTTGCTTGAATTCCTAACACTTAGGACTTGCCTGCTATACAGGAGAAAAGAAACCACATGTGTTTGGCTCCACTGTCAAGTAATCACAACCAAAATACAGACATCAACTGTCTAAACTCTAAACTTGTTTCTGAAATGGAATTTTTTAATAAATCTGTCTATTAATATCTATGTTAGCTGCTAGATAGCTCCTGATACTACAAAAATAAAGGGTCCCAGAAAAATTAGACCACTTTTTCCATGGTTGCTGTTTTATCAGCATCATAGTCTTTGCATTTTTCCATTTTCATATACAAGCTTAGGAAAAAAGTTGACAATGTACTGGAATATATAAAATATATACAGTCTGCAAAACACTTGAAGTAATCCCTTTTCTCTGACCCACATTAGAAGGGACTCATCTCTCTGATTTCAGGCATTGTTCTTCAAGAAAGTTGTGGACCAGCTGAGCAGAATCCTTAGGAGAACAATRAAGTCAGGAAATCATGATCTGTAAAGAAAGCTTGTAGGATCATTTAAATTAAAGCATGCCAAAGAGCCCTATGACATTATTAAAACACATGAAAGGCTGCTGAGAGGAGAAATAAAATAATTGGCCATGCCAGTGGTGGATTGCAGAAGAAGTAATTGATTTGAATTAGAATGAATGATTATATTACATAAAGCAACAATTTTCTGATGTTAAGTGTAGTATAGCACTGGAATCAACCTGGAGGAGCTTTTGAGGCTCTGGCAATGGAGATTCTTGAGAACTGCTTGAACAAACATCTGACAAGAATGACCAAGACCCAGTCACCCTTGTCACGGAGCAGAAGAATCCATTGAGGGTCTCATGAGCTCCTTGCTGCTCCTGTGCTGTGATGCCCAGGAGATATAAGAGTGTTCCTCCACACAGCAGTTTTGGGAGGAAATGCAACCTTAGCTGTCATGTTTAAATTAATTTGTAACTGTTATATGTAATTGTTGGAATTCTGTCTCKGCTGGAAGACAAAGCTTGGAAACAACTTTGCATTTTTTCTGTATTTAAAAAAATCTGTGATCATGATCAATAGAAAAGAACCATAATATTTGATCTATTTATCTATTTTATATATTAGTGTTTGTGATTCATATCAGCTCACTTTTGAAATCTAAAAGTTAGATAAGCATTATTAAGGCTCCTTCTTTAAGATGCAAGACATCTCTTAAGGTGAGTTCACCCGACTCCTACTGCCCAAATTAAACAAGGTGCTTTGTTTACTGTGTATGTCTGTCTCTTGGCAGCACAGGGAGCTTCATCAACTAAACAAGTATTTCTGTGGATTGCCAAGATAAGCCTTGAAGTAAATGAACAGATTTTGAAAGGAACAAATAGCAATCCTGAAGTGGAAATGGCAACTGCATCTCAATTCATATCACACTACTCATTAAATAGCAGCAGTGTAAATGATCAAATCTGCTTTAGGGGTCATGCTGAGAGGRTGCTGCTTCTTCCATATATCGAATTATATTTGCAATGTTTTACAACTTGACAGGGATTGTTTGAAGGAGGTTGTGATGTTATGAGTCAGTACATTCAAATCAGATGGACTGTTAAAAGAGGAGCTTCCAGAAGGCAGACATGCAAAACAATTTCTCTCTAACCAAGATATGATTGCTTCTTTAGCTCTGGGGCTGGATTCAAAAGCCTAACCCTCCAGCTATAGCACTCCATTGTCCTCTGCATATGTGGTAATTCCATGTGCTTTTGACTAGAAGAAAACATTCCTGACTTCAACAAGGTTGACAAAGTCCTTTCAGTTGCTTTCAATATTTCATAACAAAACTAAGCCAATGTACATTTGAATGCAAATACTAGTTTAAAGAAAAGTTCYAAATGGTAACCCTTATGGATTACAGGGAAATCTTAGGCCTGATACCAGGAAAGGGATTTCTAATTAGGCTCTATGAAGAAGGAAAATATACATTTGTATTTGTTAGGTTTTTATTGTAGTGCTGTAATATTAGTTACCTTACTTTAATAKTAACCTGACTTTGAAGCTGAATACATAACTTTAAAAAACAAATTAGTACAAATTATGTTTTGCAGCACAGATATTATTAAATCAAATTTCATTGTGTGAGAATGTGTGCACACACACAAATCAGTCTTTCACAAGTTATAACTGATGTTATATACAATATGCAATTAACATAATTACATTCCCTTGGGCATGGAAAAATAAAATATATTTTCTAATTTTTCATATTGCTTTGAAAAGTTATCACAAATGCTGTTAAATAAAATTTAGTTTTGGTTTGGATGCTCTAATATTTTATATGACATGAGCTCTAAATTAATTCCAAAATCAAAACACAACCCAGCAGGGAGCTGCAGCTGAAAGATCTGCTCAGTGCATGATATATTAATTAACAACATTTTAAGTGTGCTCCTGTCACTGGATACAGTGTTAAATAAAGGCCCCCCAACATAAAGGTAGAATGGATGAAAACAGATGATTTCACCATTTGAAAGGGTCAGTGGAAGAAATTTGGTGGCTGCAAGCTCAGATTGCATTCCAGTAATGTGTAGATCATCAAAAAGAAGTATTTCTTTCCTTCATCAAGTCTGAAGATATTCACTGGAAAATTTCACTGGAAAAGAGACCAGACAACCTGCTTGTTTTAACCCTTTGTGAGCAGGCTGGATGAGCTTCAGAGGTGCCTTCCTACCCTGTCCATAAGGTCCTTATGCCATTGTGTGAACAGGCAGGTCRACCAAGAAAGCACAGACAGTAACTGTGATGCAATAAGATGTGAAAACCTTTCCTTTTTCTGGAAAGTTCACTTTCCTTTGGAAAAATACCATCATTTTGCTCAGCTATCCAGTACTATCACCCCAATTCTCATGCCTGCAGATAAACTAGTTGTCCCAGAGGGGTTTAAATCACAAAGAACAAAACCCAACACATCACAGACAATACTAACACTATTAGAGAAATACATATACCTGACAAAAATGAAAGTRGAATTATCTTCCAATTTTATTACCAAAAACTGATATCTGTTATAGCCTAAACATTCAAGACACGTCTGTAAAATAGGTGGGATTAAGGCATCTTTAGTGGATGATAACTTAACCAACTTAAAGTGAACCTTAGGAGACTGACGACTTGTTTAAACTGAGCACTTAAATTTAGATTGCAGAGGTTATGAGACAGGAATKTCACTGGGAGAGAACAATAATCTTAGGTGAATATTAGAAACGTGGTGTTAGTTGGAGAGAAGCCAGTCAAACACATATTTATTTATTTATTCAAACCTCCACACAGATTTATCATTTGTCTTCATAAATAATTAGACCTGAGTAATTCTTCTGCAACAGGCATTGTTTTAATTGAGACTAAGTCCCTGCTTGGAGAAGTGCACAGTAATAATTCCCCAAAACAATATTTTTGCAGAGCTGGATATGCATTTTCACCATGGCATTGTTGGAATGCTTCTATTGCTGTTCAGTGCTCAGAGCAGCAGCCCAGCCCGTGAGTTCCAAGGCAGAACTGGGCAGACACAGAGGAGGATGTGCCCATCACCATCTCTCTAAAGGAGAGCTTTAGAGAGATCAAGCAGGATTTTCTGTGAGAGCATCTCCCCAGCACACACTGCTCTATAACACTTCTCAAGGTACAGTGTCTTCCTTGTGTGTTCAGTCATTTCCTCTAAACAGATCTGGACAGCCTAATGAAATGCATCACACTCCCTATCTCTTTGTTCCACCATCTAGCATCTCCTTTAAATGAATGTCCCTTTTCMCCTTCTTGCTGTCATTCTTTCCAGATGGAAAGGCTGGTCCTTCCACCATCGTGAGCCTGCAAATTACCCTTGGGACAAAAGAAAACCTATAAAACCTGAAGACCTTCTCTGAGGAGTGACAGCAACGCTACTAGGTCTGACTCATCATTCACAATTGTGGGGAACTGAGATGAATTTACATGCATCTGGTTATGTTATTTCTGCAAATTACTGTCATGTTTGTAAGCAGAGTATAAGTACTAAAATTAAAAATGTATTTCTTGTCTCCATCACTTCCATGTGCTGTTCACTGGAGCAGTGCTTCTAGCCCCAAAGGCTGCAGTTTGAGGAGAGTACTGGTGGAAAGGGATGTAACACCTGTGACTCTGGTGCACAGGGGAGCACCAGAAAACTGGAAAGCACACTAAAAACTCAGAAGCAGTCTGCAATATAAAAGAAGACATGGAGGTGTCAGTGCTTTCATACCTTTTCCTGAGATAAGGCTTGAGAAGTTTTAACCACACTGGTTAGAGGCAACTATCTGGACGTCCAGTGCCTACTTCTACTTCCCTTGAGTGCTACATTGATTTTAAGGGCCACTGTAAAGGATTAAAAGTTCTATGTGTCAAGAGTACAACCTGACCCTGCTGCACTGCATTAACTAGCAAYTACAGAACACAACACACTCAATGGACAAGCAACCAAAATGTAAGAGAAAGATTTGTCTGCGTGATAAAATTCAACATTCAAATCATGCTCCAGGGAGCTCTGTGGGTCATAGTCCAATAAAATGGGAAAAGTCAGCTTCACCTTTTTTTTTTGGTCATGTTTTGCAGGTGCCTCACAGCAGGAATGGAGAGCAAAGACTCTTTGCTAAACCAATCCTAAACACAGTCTTGTGGCTGGCACCCAGCAGTTATTGGGCTACATGTCAGCTGCAGCAGCTGGGCAGGAACTGGAGCTCAAGGCAATATAGGATTGATGCTGAAGGAGATTAGTTTTCTATCATCCACCACTGTAAGAGACACAGCTTTTTTCTGATGGAAATCATCAAAACTAAACGAAATCTCCCTCAGACCCCAGGCTTTTTTCCAGAGATGTGCAGGCAAAGAATCTAGTTGCACGCCCAGTTGGGCACTTAATACTCGATAAGTGAATTTCATGCACAATAAGTTTTGATTAGGATTTCAGCAGACGTGCACAGTGCAGTACCATTCAGAACAGATACAACAATGGGGGAAAAGGAAAAAGGACTGCTTAGAAAGGGCACAGCCAGTGCTGATTTTTCTCCTGGCTTCTGCACAGCTTCTCTTGAATAGGAACTCCTCCAGGGAGGCTGTGAACTCACACTGTCTCTCCAACAATGGGTGCTTTCAGGTGTGGGAAAGAGTAGGGAAGGAGGGACAGAGTCAAACTAGAACGGTACTGCAGATTCCTTCTTTCACTGTGGCACAGTGAAAATTGTTCCAGAGAGAAAATGATGATAAAAAATGGAAAGTCATTCCATGCAGGATTTCTGCACTTGTGAAACTTCTATCAGTTTTGCTTCATTCACAAAGTGAAACGAATCACCATGGCAAAAATGAAATTAAACCATATCAGAGTATAATTCTGCCAGCACCATGAGTCAGTACCCATTACACAAGGCTCTCCTTCCCTCTGATGGTGAATGGATGCAATAGGACTGTCTCACAGCATGACTTTCCCACTGCCCAGCAAATTCACYACTGTGTCACTGAAGCTCAGGTGGGCTCTCCAGAGGTTTAAACTGCTTCTCATTGCTGCACAAAACACAATTAACTGCTCATGCCATTGACAATTTTCACCCATTATTTCCGGCACAGAGTTTTCATTTTCTCAGAAATGACCACATTTTCCTTTGGTGTAAATTTTCTTATTTTAATATCTGACCAAATACAAGTACAAAAATCAGGACAATTGGGAAAATATTTTCAAATGAAAGATGCCTTTGAAATTGATGTGCTGTTGAAAATATTATTTTTTTTTATGAAACAAAGCTTTTCAAGACAAGGCATTCCGAGTGCTTCCAATCTGATTACTCTTCCAGAGATCTTTAAATATGCCTCTCCTGAACTGTTCTCTTKCAGTACTGCTGGACTGCACAATACTGACATCTACAATTTCTAATAGGTCAGCCAGGGGTTTTTTTTAATTCATTTACATAATGCTTTTGCCACCACTTGTACTTTTCCATGTAAATAAGCAGACCAAATACACTAATGAGCTCTAGTTCTGGATTATATGCTCAAAATATAACAAGCTCCATACAAAGTTTTTCCATCCTGTATTTTCTTTATATAAACATTCARATTATGTACACACAGATCACAGTTACTTAATTGCTTGTAACAAAGTTGAAGGGTGTATCTTGCAATTAGTCTTACATTATAAGAATATAATTAAAAGCCAAGTTGATAATAATTTGAAATTTTAAGTAGAGAAAAACAGATGTTATGAAAATAATAYTGATTGCAATTTGATCATTTCAGAAGAAATCATTGTAAAATGCTAATTATATACAGTAGAGGACATATTTTAAATATTCTTGAGTATAAGTTGTGTTGATTGGCTACTATACTTCGTAAAACAGTCATATTCTAAGGATTTTTAATTTCTTTTTTTCTCAAGTAACAAAATTGGTAATGTTACTTATATAATGAGTTAAGTATTTTATCATCCTTTACTTTTTAAATATGTACAGCCTTATTTTAAAATGTTGTTCACTCTCCATTGGCATAATATTTCTGCTTTATATTTGCCTGCCAGCTATTCATTAGCGCTGTCAAAATACCCAGGTACATTTAAGTGATTTAGAGTATTTAGTGATTTGGAGAACATTGTAATTTTCTGCATCTACCTGGAGGCATTCAAAATAGATGCGACTATCAGCAGTTCCAAACTCAGTCATCTGAAATCATGCCCATGGTAAAGAATACAAGGCCAAGTGTAACATAGCAAGTTTAGAAAAAATTATCATAACTGGCTACTTCATGTTCATATAAAGTACAGTTTGCTTAACATAAATAAAAGGAAGTATTTGGAATGCAAATCATTGGACTTTTAGGTTACAGTGACAATCCCAGGTATATCCACAGAACTTCAGCTCACTTTCCCTCCACAATCTGGCGTTTTACCCTAGTCATKCAACATGAATTTAGCTTCCAAATAGAAAGGATTGTTAACATCACCCAAGCTTTTAAGCAGAATGAGATCCAAATCTCAAAAGTGAGGCTCAGAAAAGCCAAGTGTCCTCTGTTTTAGCACAGAAGTCTCTTGCACCCTTCTGGCTTAAGGCATTTCTAATGCAAAATATACATCACGCAGATCAGCCTACATGGTAAAGCTTACAAGACTCTGACTAACTTCATGAACCACTAAACTCACTCAGAATGTTCCTCACTGAGATGTAGCATAGGACCAAGCCTACTTCTTATGGTGTTGAGCCTAGTTGCAGACGCTCCCCAAATGCTGTGTGGCATCAGGAAAAATTGATGGCATTAAAATTACAATAGAACTAGGTTGAAGGGAGARGAAAACAGAAGGAAAACAGGCCTTTTTTGAAATTTGTATCTCACTGTAAACACAGCAGGGTGTGCCAGTATGCTGGGTAATGCACAATGTGATCACATTAATTCTAATTTTTATTTTCATAATCTTTATATTCTTTGATGAATTTTTAGGCAGCTGAACRTTACTACTATGAATATTTCTCAGAAAACAACATAATAATATTTAATTTGCAGTTCTTGGGGTAGACATGCTAGTCTGTTATGAAAAGCAAAACAGTAATTCCATCTTTGTTATAAAACACAAAAAACACTTAACCACAACAAAACAGCACCAGATTTCAAGTGAGGAAAAAAAAAAAAAAGCCTAATAAGCTGATAAGTACTTTTGAGCAATGAATATTTTTGAAGTGCTGCAATCCATTAAAAAATCTACTTTTAAACATGAATAAGCAAAACTCAGATATATTCTTCAATAGAAATAATTTCTGCGCTCTCACAGTGACTATTTCAACACATAATAGGCAATCACACTTCTAATGTCAGGCTTTCTCCTTAAGTGTTTGCTAATCAAGTTGCTGTCCTGCTGAGCATGGTGAGCATAAGGTTATAACACAATTTCCATGTGTCCTGAGAATGGGACCCTGCCTTATTTTCTGAACTGGGGCAAAGCCCATACACTTTGACAAAAGTCTCAGGATTTTGTCTCACTTGTTCTCTATTCAAATAATGTCCTCCTTCAAAAGCAATCTTGGAAACTTGTTTGGTACTACACACAAGGGTAATACTTATCATGGTTACACTCCAATTCTAGTTCATGATTTGGGAAAATGCAAGGAAAGTTGCATTTTAACAACTTCTGCTGAGTTAGTTGAATTAACAATGACAAAAGAGGTTTAGATATGAATCTAAATTCAATTTTATCTGGTAATAATGTGATGATTGTGACAATKAAGAATGTGCTAGAAAGTTTGCTAATAAATGTAGAAATATTTCTTGAATGAATATTGAAAAATTGTTGTTTCATCAAATTCATTTCAGCATCCTTGACAAAAATATGACAGTACCCTTACAAGATTGTAATTTTCTTACATATGTGATTTCTGCCCTGTTTGTCTGGCCAGCCATAGACAAGATATACCAGAAAAAGACAAAAGCATTCAAACTTAAAACCTTTACTTAGTTTAATTAGCATAAAAAGCAAGTTATAGTTATTTAAATTTTCTGAAAGCTCGGGCATTGTATCTCACCAAAAAAAACCTTTCCTCTCTACAGAAAAAAATTTAAAATACCTACCAATAACATGTGAACCCTTGTTGCAGCTCGTGTTTACTTCAYGAAGTTATTGGTTCATTCTGTTATATGTTCATGCTTACTTCATGAAATTATATGGTTCATTCTGTTATCTCCCAAGTTGGTCTTTATACCCCCAAGTTGGTTTTTTCCCTAAGCTGGACCCTCCCTTAAAGCTGTCCCTCAAGCTACTCCCCTCCCCTTGTTCTRGTCCCTTCCCTGCCTATGAAGGCAACTCTGCCCCCTTTCCCTGCCTGTCAAGGAGACCCTGCCSCTTTTTCCTGAATGTTCCCTGCCACTCACTCCCTGGCCAATCCCTGATTGAAACACCCACTTGGAAATCCCCTAATCCACAACACCCCCATTGGCCTGTGTGACTTTCCCCTCTCCTCCCCCTATTCTGATTGATCCCACAGTGTTGATGTAATCCCCTYGCTCCAGCCTTGAAATCCCCTTATTGGTTGATTTTCTGTATCCACCCCCCTGGTTGGTGACTATTTAACCTCTTGCAGTGGGGTGCTTTGTGCTCTTTTGTCTTGTTCCTTCACTTGCTATTGGCTTTCCTTGTGGAGTGTCAAGGCAGAAGAGCCTCCTTCCTCGCCTGGTCGCTGCTGTGGCTGTACCAGCATGCCCTGTAGAGCTTGCAGCTAGCCCTGGTTCCAGTGGGCTACTGAAAACCTTCAGGGTTCATTTTATGTTTAGTCTATATTTGTATGTTTGGTGTTTATGTCACGAAAATATCGGAAATATTCTGACAACTTACACTTGAACAAAAGAAAGATTTGAAGTATTTTGGTTTAAAGTTTTGGGATGGGACAGGGGTTGGAAGTAGATCGTCCTTAAGGTCCCCTTTCAACCCAGACCATGCTATGGTTCTATGAATTTAAAAGAAGAAACAAATAACTTTACTAAATTTATGTGATGGTTGTTGGATTTCATTTATGTCAGTAAATGTTCATTAAGCAGCTCTAAAGTACAGTGAAACACTTTGTGTTAAGAGTTGGAGAGGTAATTACACACTTTAAACACAAACTGCCAACCCAGTGATAATTGCTTGCCTTCCCAGTTTCCACTCGGTGGTGAGGATATATATTTACCAAGTAATGGTATGTTTTTTGGCATTTTCATTGGTTAAATGCAATGCCTGGGGACATTGCTGTGAGTTTTATTGTCTCCGGTTCATAACCTAAGGTTCTAAATAATAATCTGTGGCAATCCTTTCAAAATAAATACAGGCTTTTGTAGATTGAGGGTGGAGGTTTGATGCCAAAGGAAAAAGGGTTCCCRTTGGCATTTACATTAAAAATGAGATTCATAGTTTTTCCTAATTATGCAGTTTAACAAAAGCCCTAGTTCCTCCTGGTAAAACCTGGCTTCATTTTCACATTGATGTACCTCATCTCTGCTGCTGAATACAGCTTTTTTCTCTCACAAATATAAATTCCAAATTAGGGTGTGCATTCTTATCTGCACAAGGGAAATTAACGTGCATCACAGTTTTGAGTTTTTTGGAAGCTAGCAAGATCCCTACTGAGTTATGTAGACTTAAGTAGCATTTTTAACAAATCAAAGGGAAATATAAAAGTCCAAATGCACCAACGCACTCTGATTCTTGCTGGAACAAGAGAATAATATTATATGCAATACTTACTTGTGTATGCACATTTAGAAGAAAAGGGGTTTTGCCTTTATTTTAAAAGCTGAGTYTTATTGTGGGTCCCTATAGGTTTGCCAAGACTGAATTGCCAAGTGAGTTTCTTAGTGATTCAGAGTTGAGGGGTGAAGGTCACAGTCCAGGTGAACTGGTTGTTATCTTGTTACATTTGATTTAGGATTCTAAGACGCTCAGAAAACTGATGCAATCCAAGGCCTTTGGGAYATTTGCATCCTACTGGAGTTGTAGGTACAATAGTTTGGACAGTTGTATTCAGGCYGAGGTGTCTCAGGAGTTTAAACTAYGGTGCATGAAAAAGATCACTTTTGAAGCCTAGAGTTGATAGACCCTCATGTAACAAGAACCCCAATAATTATTCTAGATCATGTATGTATTTCCATGCTAGTGGATTCACAATGCCTRCCTCTTGTTTTTGTTCAGAATTGCCTCTGGCACAAAATGACAGGTTCYTCAGAATGTGTGACTGTTTCTCATTCGTTCTGGCTTCATGTTTGTCCCAAAACAACCCTGCTTGGACCTAGAGGCTACAGCTTAGTAAATTGGATGTTTCACCCAAACCATTCTTCACCAGTAAAGTTAGGCAACAGTCAGGCTCCTAAAAACATGGTGGCCCAGAGTGGCATATGTCTACACAGTTGGATGTTTCACTCTCCAAAAGTGTGAAATGATCCAAAGCACCAAATGGAAATGTTGCTTGACCTGCGATAACTCCCAGACTAAGTGAGAAATTACTTGGTGAGACCCTAGGTAGTGAGGTCAAAATGATGCTAAGGGGCTGTCTTAGCCCTGTTGCAGCATGTGTAATCTCATCCAGTGCCTGGGAGTTCCTTGGGTACYATTCAATTTACTGGTACACAGAGTCAGAGACATTTTCTGAAGGAATTAATGATGTTTGCCAGGCAGAAAACTGTCAAAATCTAGTTATTAACAGGTTATTAGGAATGTCTGTGCCCAAATTAAGGTGCAAACAAGACTGTATGCCAATGTCAATAGTATTRGTTTTATTTGATTGTAAACATGAGAAAGAAAGGAAAAGAGAGAAATAGAAAAGAGGTATTGGGACAGAAGGAGACTGATAGAGACAGAATAAAGAGAATATCACTGCTCCGTGGATCCCACTGGCATTCTAATGATCCACTCCACCTGGTCTTCCTGGTAGTGAGGGTCCCCCAAAAGCAGAGAATCCTGTGGGTTAATACATGCTCAGGCCAGGTGACAATGTCCAGCTATGTCCCCCTGGGGAGGAGTGGAGGCAGTCTCTTGCAGCAGACTCAGGATCTGTTACATGACCTACGATCCTGTGGTGCAAGGTCTCTGGGGAGCGCTCGGGGAGGGGGGGGGGGGGGGGGGGGGGGGGGGGGGGGGGGGGGGGGGGGGGGGGGGGGGTCTTTGATGGATTGTGACACCCCCTCAGCTGCCTCTCGCATGAATGTCCTGTGGATGTGGCCTGTGGGGATGGGAGTTCCACAGCTGGGCCAGTCTGTGTAAGGGAATATGGGTGGTCATTGCCTCTGACCAGAGGTTACACCTGAAACCTCCTCCCCCCACCTTGTTTCAGGGAGTCTGTGTAAACCTGGCTTCTGTGGGCTGTGATCTCCCTCATCCCAAATTTAGCCAGAGGTGACTCTCAGCATGGCTGCTGAGTCTGGTTTTCTTGTAGATGCATTACCTTCCCCCAGCCTTGTTTGTTTTTTCCTAGGCCTGGTGATTGAATAATGGGTTTCCATTTATCTAATCAAGTAGTTTGACTTTCAGTCCAAAGTTCCAGTCARGCGTCCTTCAGGGAGGGATGGCCTTCTTTATACGGCTTAAGACTTTACATCAATGTTTGAGGCACAAACTATTTCAGTCTCTGACAGCAGCTCATCTGCAGCTGGCCAAGCATATTTGGCCTTTCTGGTCTGTAGAAAAGAAAGGGCATCTTTTTTGGTCCGGTCTCTTCTTCATGATTCGTTAGAGGAGAATATAAACTGTWAATCCTACCTTAAGAATGCTGAGCCAGCAGAAATGTAGCAATAGAGGACTTCTTGATGAATTTGATGTGGTCTGGAAGAATTCTGAGAAAAGGTAGTCGGGGTGTCATAGTGAGCATGTTTAGGTTAGGCAGTTGAGCAAGCTGAGTGGGGAGCTTCTGACACCTCACTTTCCAAGGAAAGGAAAGGGAAATCTACCCACTTGACTGTTGAATACACCAGCAGAATTCCTTGGGAGTCTGCCCTATACAAAGACACCTTCTAATTATCTTTTGTTCCAAAGATTTCAGGGAATTGTGCTGCTCTAGTGTGCTCGAGGGAAGAGAAACACTGAGTATTGTCACATTCACATTTTCTGAAAAATCCCTTTGCACAGAATTTTTCTCCTGGGAAGCTGAGAAGCCTCAGAGAAAAGGGAAACAATTATTATCTCATTTGATTTTCCTGTGTTTTGTTCATTTGGAATGTGTTTGGAGATTGTTTATGCAACAGGTAATTGTTTTACTGGTTTCTGGTGTGGGTTGTTTTCACTCATTGGCTAGTCAGTGCCAAGCTGTGTTGGGACTCGAGAGAGAGTCACGAGTTTTCATTATTTCTTTAATCTTCTGTAAGTATCCTTTCTGTATTCTTTAGTATAGTTTAGTATAGCATTCCTTAATATAATATAGTATCATAAAATAGTAAATTAGCCTTCTGAGATTCATCATCAGATTCATCATTCCTTCCTTTGTCTGGGGGGAATGCAAATACAATAGAGTATGACACAACCTTTCGTACAGAGCACCTCAGCCAGGCTTTTATGTCTCACAGTTTTATGCCCACAGCCAGCTGCTGGCAGCATGGAAGATGCTTCTCGTGACTTTTACCAGAACCTCATGGCACAAAAATACCCTGGTAAATAAGTATGGCTCATCCACAGCCATGATCCATCTGCCATGGCTTTTGCAGAAGTGCAGCCAATTCATTTCAGGCCTGAAATGAGCCCTGATACCTGCAAGTGTCAGGAGAGTACTTAGGAACTGCTTTTCTCCCTTTTCTGTGGTGCATGGACTTATGCAAAAATGAAAGATTCCCTCAAAACTGCCCTCCTGCTTCTGGCCACACTGCCCCTGCACCTTGCAGCAAGAGGCAGTGAGTTCAGCACAGCATCTGAACAAACCATGGGTACCAGGCCCTGGCAAGAGACAAGAGCACARTTAGCACAGCCAGTCTGGGAGCAGCATGGGCAGCTGGATAGCTGAGAAGCCTGTGCTTGCTCCAGTCAAAGTGTAACATTGCTGAAATGAAATTAAACCATAGGCACATATAAAAAGTGATAAATAGAGATATAGCTTTGCAATCACTGAAAAGGTGGCAAGTTCTATCTCCAACAAGATGATTTACAACAGAAATTAGTGCAGCAGTGGAACCAAGGAAAAATTAATTTTCAATATAGAAAAAAGCTATTTCTGAAACAACTAGATGTAAAACAAAAACTGATTAGTAACTTGAAAGGAGTGACTAATCAAACTGCCTGAAAATAAAACTGAGCTGAGATTTCAGAGGTGCAGAAATGTTAGCATAACTGAGAATCTGCAGAATAGCTCAAAAGAGGAAAATGTGTTTTAAATAAGCAAGACAGACCAAAATCATTTGAAAATCATGCCGGCAGCTGCTTAATAATTTACATATTAAGTCAGAGAGAGCTGTTAGAAGCTTTGCCTTCACTAAGCTCAAATGAAAAGTAGATGTGACCCTTCTAGGACAGCATCAGTGTACCTTGTCCCACAGATCCTCACTGCTCATTTTTCTGTAATTTGGAAAAAAAGGGGACTGAGCATAGCAGGAGATCTTACCTTGTCATAGAAGGAAGTGAGGCTGGTCAAGCAGGACCTGCCTTTCCTGAACCCATGCTGGCTGAGTCTGATCCCCTTATTGTCCTGCATGTGCCATGTGATGGCATTCAAGATGATCCTCTCCATGACCTTCCCCAGCATCCAGGTCAGCTCAACAGACCTGTAGGTCCTTAAATCCTCCTTCTGAACCTTCTTGTAAATGGCCTCTGTCATGGTAAGACGGTCAGCTAGACTCCTAAAGAGAATAAAGTCTGCCCCCAAGAAGTCCAAGGCGTCTATTCTGCTATACCTGCTCCATATGAGAATGGAAGAATCTCACCTGATGACCACTAAGAGGCCTTCAACAGCACCCACCAGTCCCTCCCTGTTCACAAGCAGCAGATCCAGCAGGGYACCTTTCCCAGTTGGCTTCTTTTCCAAAGAAACTGTGACAGGAAATATCCCTCACACACTCCAGGAATCTCTTGAAATGTTTCCTCTCTGCTGCCTTGTATTTCCAGCAAATATCATTAATTCCTTCAGAAAACATGTCTGACTCTATGKCAGCAGACATCTGGTAAATTGAAGTTCCCGATAAGAACAAGGATTAGGGATTGTGAGACTTCTCCCAGCTGCTTATAAAATACTCATCCTAATTGAGTAGTCAGAACAGACTCCTACCAGTATATCTGCCTAGTTACCCTTCCCCTGATGCTTACCCACAAACAGTCAGTTCTGTCTTCACCATCATTAAGCTCCAGACCATGCAGACACTCCCTGACACACAGGGCTGCCCCACCATGTCTCCTCCCTCGGCTGTCCTTTCTGAAGAGTTCGTGGCCATTCATTGCAGTGCTCCTGTTTTGTAAGTCATCCCACCATGTTTCCATGATGACATCTATGTCACAGTTTTCCTGCTGTGCCATGGATTTCCACTCCTCTTGTCTGCTGCCCATGCTGCATGCATTGGCGTAGATGTACTTCAGCTGGGTGATTGATCCCACCACCTTTTTGGGTGGAGAATCCCACATCGTTCCTAATGTGACCATTCTCAGGTGCATCTGTGGCTTCTAACCCTTAAATAACTCTTGCAGCTTTGCTGCTGCATGGATCTCCATTTCCTGTCTCCACTGAGACAGCAGACCAAAGGGCCTCACCAACACTGTCCCTCAAACACTGGTGTGCCACCTCAGRCTTATCTCTAGCATGGCTGGTTTTTTCCCCCCTTCCCCCTTCAAATCTAGTTTAAAGATCCTTTAATGAGACCTGCTGTGACTACTTTTTTCCCCTTTGACAGAGGGAGAATTCTGTATGAATCCCCATGTTACATCCTTTGCTCCTTAACTCACCTTCTCCCCCATCTTCTCTTCTTTCAATTCTCTCCACCATTTTTATTTTTTCCTTCTACTTACTGCTGTCCTACCTGACATAATTACATTCTTCATTCTAAAATTAATTTGGCATTAACATAGTTAATTCTTGCAACAGGGGCAGCTCTAATGTTTATAACCCACAAAATCCTCAAAAGAAAAATTTCTTTATGTCTGTTGTTTTTATGTGCCCACACCTATAGCACAACAGAGGTTTAAGAGAACTATATTGTGCAAAAGATCATCATTGCTTAGTCACAGCCAAAGTAATAGGAACAAGACAATAATCTCAGAAAAAACAGAAAAATTGCCTGTTGCCATGAAAAAAATCATATTATGTTGCTCCGTGTGCCTTTCTGTGCTCAGCTTAGGCTGATATATGTCTATCTCTGTGACCTTGGGATGACCAGTGAGATCTCAGGGCACGCTGACCTTGCAAACACAAATGTTTGAGAATTACATAGCCTATTAAAGTGTTATTTAAAATGTACACATCTGAGGAGATAAGCTACATGCTGTAACAAGTGTGTACCAGGTTGCAATATCCCCTGTTGCATTATGCCACTATTGCATGTCACTATTGAGACAGACAAAAACTGTGTCTCCATCTGCAAAAACCCCTGGTTTTGACTCAGTTTCTTCTCTGAATGGTGATCACCCAATGGGATGATGCAGAAAAGTGAATTTCTAGCCCCAAATCTTGCTTTGTCTGAATGCAGGCTTAAGGAGATCACATGAGATCAGTTACACAGGTCACATTTGGAAATTATTATTATTATTGTAATTTTAAACAGAAATACTGATTCCCGTATAACCTGAAGAAGGCATGTGGATCACAAAATAAAAAAAAATTAAAAAACAACCCCAAAGTAAGAGATGCACCTGATGCTATCTAATGGGAAGTTAAAAACAAAACTCAGCTTCTTTTGGAACAGATTTCTTGGAACATAGTGTTTTCATGGGCCTGTGAAGAGAACAAAGAACCTCTTGTCTCCAGCTAGACACCTCGCTTGTAACAATAGGGATGATGGCAGCTAATCTTCACTTTTTTTCTAAAAGCTCTCTGAGCTCTTGAAATGATTTGGCAGCTTCTGTGCTGTTCATCATGCCCAAATTATGAATATTCACAATGTGCTCTCACTGGATCCCTCCCCCCTTTGCTGAAGGATGGTTTTGCAGATGCATATTCCCTCTGTCTCATTGAGCTAATCTGTAAATAATGGTGGACTGTGCATTGGAAGTTTGCATGGCACTAGTTAAATGATTATTGTTTAGTGGCCAGTCATTCCCTCAGTGATTAACCATTCATCCAACCATTCATTGAACTGGCACAAGCAGAGGCTCTTGCAGTCCCTTGGAATGCCCTAACAGACAGATAATGAGCAGAAAGGACAAAGAAAAGTAGAATATGAGATATCCATAGCATCTGTCGTGTTTAATCAAGTTTTTCTCTGTCAGAAGCACAGACACGTGAAAACACAGACACGAGAGTCTCCCTCCTCCTTTCCTTTTGACCTGCGTTAATGGTAATAAACTGTGACTGGTTGTTCCTGGTTGAAGCTTTAGTTTATGGTTAATAACTGCAGTCTTCCTTGAAAAACCATCAGAACAGGCTTTTCTCAGTCTGATATTTTTGTGCTCTGAAACACTTCTTACTCAGACCAAATGGAAGCACTCAGAGAGACTAAAATATGGTATCTAAGAGAGAACTATTGACAAACACCCAGTAGAAGCAGTGTCTGAAAGGAATGTGGTACAAAGTACATAAATTTGCAACTGCACATGGCTCACAGAATTCCCCCCAGGTTAAAAGAGGGGGGAATAATTAGCAGGTACAATGCTTGGACTCAGGTACTGATGTAATGAAACAATTTATGAAATGATACGAGGATACAATCAAGGTCAACAATGTGTAATGTAATTCTTCTAAAAATTAGAACACAAGGAGGGAGAAAAAGGGTGAGCATAAGGCTGGGCAGCTACTGGAATTTGCAATAAACAAGTAGTGATGCTGAAGGTCAATCTGAATATGACAGTTGGCAGAAGTAAAAACAAAGAGCTAGTTGAGTAGCAGTAATTGTCACAGAACTTCTAGTCTATAAAAGGTTTATTCAAAAAATTTCTTTCTTTTTTTTAAACAGGTTCTTATGTCAGCTTTAATCTTTCTAATACACCAATAATGCTTTGAAGACTTGTTATTTTACCAACAGCATCAAGGCTCTACAAGGACCTTTTCTGTAACCAAGTTTACATGTGAGGAAATGTGGCAAAGGTGTCAAATTTGAGAGTTTCAGATGAAGGCTGGCATCCTATTGTCAATATTTTCATAGAAGAAACTTGGTATTTTGAAGGACAAATAATTACTGATATAAGATTTATATGGAAGCATATTAACCAAGTCAATCCGATATCAGGAGGTAAAATGTGGATGCCATCTACTACAGAAGAAAGGCATGGATCTCCTGTAGGGCTAATAGCATCTGTCAGTTTAATATAGGTCTCTCTCTCAGATACCCTACATCCTCTAAAATGTCACTGGATGTCTATTTTTAGGCACTCACATTTCTTGATCATGCTCAATTCTTTTCACATTACTTCTCCACTCTCTATAATCCATTTCAAACTAAAACTTTTGTTTTAGTACCAGGGTTCCCTCTACACTGTGGTAAGGTTTTCTGTTATTAAAAGACACATGAAATAAAACAAAAATTTTAGAAGTTAGCATGATCTCAGAAACTGTTCTCTCACAACAAAAACCACTCAGTTTAGCTTTAAGAATCTGATCTGAAAAAGGACATCAGTTTGATCAAATACAGTACTTCCCAGTTTTAAAAATTAAACTCAATAAAAATCCAGTAGTAAATTTTGACAATTAAAAAAAGTTCCAAAATAGGATACAGACACATAATTTTCTTGCTTTTTAATGGTGACACAAAAAACCCTATGACTCTTAACTGATGCCTTTGGTGACATGAGCAGGTCACTGTTCAGACAGGTAACAAAAATTATATCAGCCAGGTGAGTTGTAACAATTCAAGCCCTTCAATGAAGCCCTTAAACATTCATTGAATTAAAATCCCATTGACTTCAAGATCTTTTATATTAAGCATTTGGGCTAGTGCTTTGTTGATTCATTAGATGATGAAGTCATTTAAGTCAATACAAATGTTTTAGGGGAGCAATTACATCTGCTCAGGCAGACAGAATCAAGACATAAAATATAACTAGAGGTAATGATATCAAATAAAGCTAGAGACAGTGAAATGAGAAATAGTACATACATTTTTAATTTGAGGGTCATTATGCATCAGCACCAGAATATCTGGCTTTTCCCTTTTTAAAGTCACCATGTGAAGACAGCTGAAGTTTAAATTCCATTTAATTGTACTTCATTTCTAAAGTTCCTCACAATCTCATAAATCCTTCTGGTATTAAAGCCTATATATTATATCCTTTGACACTGATATGTTATAAGCCTATGCATTAAAACCTGTACATTATATCCCTGGATTCAGAGTTCTTCATTTAGTTCTGAGTTATTTGAAGGTATCGCTTCTAGAAAACCCATATTTCATTACAATTTTATTGATAAATACTGCATTTTTCTATTTCTAAAATTACATTGTTATATTAAGGATTCAATTTAGTGATCTGTACTCACCAATGCAGAAGTATCTGAACTATTCAGAAAGTGTATGGAATCATCAGAACTGCAAGAGTTTGCAAACACAAAATGTGCAGTTCTGCCTGTGATAAAATGGTGAACTTACAGGTAATGAATTCTGTTACCCTGTAGTCCACAACAACTGTAGTATTTTGCAAAAGCACTTTTGTTCTAGATTAATTGGTTTTTAGTTAGCTTCATGCACTGTAAATGCTGTAGCTATGGCTACAAGTAAAGCTAACACTAAACTGGTTTGCACTCATATACCTTCAGCTGGAGATATTTTACTGTCAGTAAAAATAACATCCTGGAAATCTTGTATAGAATTTTATTTTTCAAAAGCATTTGTCAGAATGGAAGCCCTCATTCTGCTTTCTATTGGCATTGGACTCTTCCCTGATGACTTCCAAGTTTAATGTAAAAAAATTATTCCATCCCTTACCCTACATTATAAGTTGTTCAACTTTTTATTTTTTTATCCACTAATCCAGCATTACCACAGAGTTATATTTTCCCTTAGCCCTGTTCCCAAAACCCATTTTGGTGTGAAAAGAGCAAGAACATATGCAGGAAAATGAAGATGCAGCAGTTGCCACCTGCATAGCCTGTGCTTGAAGAGCAAGACGTGCATAGCCAGTTTTAATCCAATTTCAGTCTTATTTTCACTAGTATTTGCCTAATATTCTTGCATTGCACCTACCCCACACTAGTCACTGTGCTTATTGACAACATAATATGAAATGAACTACCTTAACACCAACAAATAAATGTAACTCGGAACTAATGAGATCTAAAATGCTGCGACTTTCCCAACAGTGTTTTTTGGTTTTTTATGCAGAGTGGTAAAATACACTCAACTCTGCAAAAACAGATAATGCCTCTAGAATAATAGTATGCCTGAATGCACAAAAACAGAAAAAGTGATGGAGCAATGGGAAAAGGGATGAACTATTCAGAAAAGGAAAGTTGCAAACAAGGAATAAATTGACAAAAAGGGGAAAACAAAAAGAAAGAAAAGGAAGTATAAAAGGCTGCAGTGTCATTCAAAACTTCTAAGGTTAAATACATAATTTAATCAAGAGAAAGTTAAGGTTCATCACAACCATTTTTATAATTTATTTCTGTATGTATTGTAGACTAGTAAGGTAATAACTACACTGTCTTACATAAGTTTTTATGGATCCTTATACTTTTATTTTTGTATCTCAATGGATCCAATCACTTTGTATTTGAAAAAGAATAATGAGCTCAGTAATTATCTTGGGTCTAAGATGCCTGAAAGATTTCTTTACTCACTGATGTACTTTCAAAACTTTACTCTTATTAGTGGAGGACATATTCTGTATTGCCCTCTCCCAAGGGCTCCCGAGGCTGGGGAAATRAGCAGCTGAAGAAGCACATTGTCTGAGATTTCTCAGTGTTATTTTCACCTACAAATGAATTTGTATGCTTTATCTGTTGCTTCCCTAAGCAAAGGGGAAAAACAAACCTTTCATCTCTTTCATCCAAAGCTCAAATTCTACTAATAAAAAGTATATTTCTTCCTTTTATATCACCTTTTTTTTTCCCATCATTGTTAACATTGACCATTTTGGGTATATTTATTTAAACAAGAAAATTCTTTTCATGCAAATCAGGTCAGCAGCAGTGACTGGGACAGAAAATCAATAGGGAAAAGAGCAATACTTTGGCAAAGGAAAAAAAGAGATTGCTAAAWATTTTTGCTGCCACCTTCCTTGCTTGTTACTGTCCAACATCCAAGATAAAACAGAAAATTAAATTCTAGGCATCAGTTCCCATCTTATTTTCTTTAAAATATTTTGACATATTTATCACCTAGGAAATAATGGAAGGAAAATTAGGAATTAAAGGAAGAACAAAATTAGGAATTCAAAGAAGAAAAACAATTTTCCTTACTTTAATTTTTTTTTCTGCAGAATGATGGAAGAATATTACTGAAAATGCTGAACAGCTCTGGCTACTGTATTTCACAGAAACACATGGCTAGGCACTGACACTAGAAACATGCAGTGAGCATGACTGATAACTTTCAATTTAATTCTTGAAAATTTTCAACATTTTTCCTGTTTCAGAACACAGCGTAAATATGCAGCAAATTACTTGCAACTCTTTTTTWAATTTTATTTAATTTTTTTTAACATATATGCACATCTGTGTTGCACTGGTCTGAATGAATRTTTCAAATAAACATTCAAACTGTCACACAGATAGGGCCTGCCCCAGACAGACAGGGGGTGGCTGCCTCTGGTAGCAGATGCTTCAAGATTTTTCCTCATTACATGGGTGCTGGCTCTGCTCTGCCTTCACCATTGCCTTTTCAGCAGCTTCCCTAAACCATGCCATCAACATAACAATTGGTTTTGCTGCCATTTATGATGAGGAAAAAAGCCTTATTTTTGTCATCCTTGAGATGACAGATTCAAGTTTCCTCATAATTCTGAGAAGCCTTGGATCAGGTCTGCCTCACCATGCCTACCTAAAACAGGAGCAAATAAGCTCCCAGCACATATTTACAGTTGCAAAAACTCCCTGTGGAGTCACTCTGACTCCTTTTATCAGTCTGGTGTAAAGTCAGTAAATACAGGACCCATGAGTTCTTACACAGTTTTCTCTACAGAGAAAGCCAAATTATGCCAAACAATAGTATTAGAATAATCAATACAACAGAGATTGCACTCTTTATTTACATGTCAATTGATTTTTGAGGAGGAAAATGAGGGTTAACAWCTCCAGAGATTAAGATCCAGATCAAAATTACTGATTACTTCTCATAAACATTGTGTTGTTATTTAAGATTTTGGTTTTCAGTAATTGTTTCACATTTGAATATGAATATTCTAATTTTATGTTTTTATATTTTCCCTACATCATAGAAGAAGCATTCCTTCAAATTACTACTGCCATAGAAATGCTTTTAAAGATATTTTGCTTTATAAAATCATTACTTTTTCTATATTTGATCACATTCAGATTATTCAGGATTAATATCATTATAACACATTCCAGAATATTCATTAATTTTGATTCTTGAACATCTGGCAATCTGGCAATAAAATTACTAAAAGCAAACAAGATTTGTTAGTTGAACTCTCAGACACAGGCATTCAAACAGAAGTGAAATGCAATAAATGCAAATTGAAAAGACTGCTGGCACTTTGAAACCAAAATTATCTTCTAACACAAAGTTAGTTTTAGAACCTGTAACTGCCTTTTCATTTCTGAGCTCCTCCGTGAGCTCTGGGGATTTTTACAGTAACTTTTATATGTTTTAAAATTCTATCTTTGTTGCAGCATGGAAGATCAACAGAAGCTGCAAATGAAAAACTTGTTACTATCCATGTATGCGAGGAATCACTGGAGATTGGTTGCAATTATAATGGCTKCAAGCATAGTTTAAGGTATCAATAAGAAAAACTATCAATTATCTTAAATATTGTATTTACTTCTCATGGCAAATATGCTAATATAATTATGTGATTATGTGACATATCATTCAAACCCTTTGCTTTTGTTCAGTCCAATGATTGGAAATTATGAACAACTTAGAGAGAAGGGATCAATTTGTGATTTATGTCAAGTTCCACGTGAAGTTGMAATTGGAATTGCACTTTTACCTTTAAAAGAATTTTCTTTAAATGAATTTTTCTGTTGAGCAGGACAAATTTTAGAATTGAAGCCAGTTTTCTAACTAGCAATGTATGTACTGTAATTACACAAAATCACAGAATAAACTAGGCTGGAAAAGACCTCTGAGATCATTAAGTCTCACCTATGACCCAACAACACCTTATCAACTAGAACATGGCACTGAGGACCACATCCTCAAACACTCCAGGGATGGTGACACCACCACCACCTCCCTGGGCAGCCCGTTYCAATGCCCAAGCAGTGTTTCTCTTAAGAAGTATAACTAATTTTTTCTCATATATTTGTAATTCAAGATTTTAATTCAACTAGGTACCACCTCTCTTCCCTCAATTTGTTTGTCTGTTTGGAAATTTCTGCCTTTCCAAGTCAGTTTGTGATGTTTGCCGAGGCCACAGCTTAATGCAGTGCGGGCCTTCTGYGTGCCCCACTGCCAAGCTCTTTGCCTGAGGTCAGCTGGAGCTAGRCTTGTGCCAGATGACCAGCCAGCATGGGGGCACTGGGGATGAGCAACAAGCCTGGGTTCCTTTTGCCACAAATATTACATGAAAAGTTGAGGCTTTTGTCATTGGCAGCTAATTATCATGGGCAGGTCATTCCATGATAAGTGACTCATAATGCCACAAACATCACAACCTGGCTCTCTGCAGACTCCTGCTCGGTGCTGAGCACAGCTACCTTGCTTCCACTGCCAGCTACATCTGATGAACAGTATTGCCATGTTTGCCCAGAGCAGGTCCCATGCCAATAAACTTTGAAGACCAAGGCAGGCTCTGTGCCACAGCACAGGCTGGCATTTGTATTCACGCTGCTTCCAGATCTGTTGGAGGGAATTGTGTGCAGGGAGGCCCAGAAGCATCTCTACAGAGTCAGTTTCCACTCTGTAAGGCTGGCACTGACTTGAAACGAGAGCACAGAGCATATCCAGACAGTTCTGGGCAGAGCCCTATGGCTGAGGCTGTGCCACACACCCTCATTGCTCCAGATTCCTGCAGGGTGCGTTTGCTGAATGCAATGCCAGGCTTACGGTGGCTCCTTGTGCTTGTCTGGAGCTTGATGCAGAGATGCCCAAGTGACTTTTGAGGGGCAGCTTGCAGGACAGTGCAATACTGCAGCCCACGTGGCAGCTCTAGAGTAACCAGCCTTCCCGTTACCCAGGGAATCCTGGCTCCCACAGAAGTGCAGAGATGACTACAGCAAGAACAACATGTTTTTAGTAAGTGTTTCGTGACTGAACTCTCTAACTTGTTGTTATTTATGTCATAGAATCTGTGGGCTGGGAGAGACCTATGGATGGAAATCACCCATTCCAGCTCCTGTTCTAAGCAAGCCCAGCCCCCAAAACTGAACCCTGGGCAAACTATATCATTGGATCTACTTTTAAGACAGTCAGTGCACTGGTATTTCAGTTGTCTTTCATTAAATACCTATGAATATTTATTTTTTCAGGATAATAAATAATATTATCCAATCTTTGTGATTCAAAGCACTCCTGCTCTATGTAAATCTAAACAGAAACTTCTTACCCCAAATACACTGGCTCATCCTTGTACAGCCAGTGAGCTCTGTTAGAATTCCTCACCTGAATTTATTCACAGAGCAATAAACTGTCATCCCCAGAACAAGGTTTCAAACCCTTGCAGATTCACACAGGTTGCTGTGATGTCTGTACAGACAAGACAGATCTACATGGTTCACATGCAGTGGTGCACATGAGCCAACACACAATGTACAGCCAGCAGCATCTGTGACATACCAGGAACACATTTTAGAGAAGAATGAGGTAAGAAATCTGGCAGTACTTTAAACACAGCCCAGAAAGCAGCTAATCTACACAAAAAATTACAACACAGAATAAAACATTAACATGACAAATGAACAGTGGTTTAGCTGTTAGTTCTTGTTTTGTAGCATTGCTTCCTACTAATATCAGAGCAGTAAATGCAGGAGCTTCTAAATGGATAGGGTCCTGAAGTTCTGGATGACACAAGCACATACACAAAATGTCTAATGGACTCTGTCTTGCATAAAGTCATTTTCTTTTAATTATTGATGCTAGACCTAATATATTTTAGAAATCTCAACGAATTTTAGAAAAAAACTTTCTAGACACAGATCTAGGAGGACAAACACTCTCCAGATCATCTTGAGAAAGCTATGGCATTCTGTACAAATTGATCAATCAATACAAGAAATACGTTGTTTAGCACATAGAGAAAAGCCCACTACCTCTTCCTCCAGAAATTAAATGCCTATGAGATAGCAAAGAATGGCAAGAATGGCACTATTTTCTCTTAGATTTATTTGTAATTGTGATGTCATTTCAGTTCACTTGTTCAYTTCTTCCATTAAAACAGCTGCCAGTGTTTCTGAAAATCATACAGTGTCAGCTGACACCAAGAGCACAAAAGCACTGCAGCAATCTCCTTGGTGTAATCTTGTCAGTTGAATAAGGAGCAATTTCACTTCAAGGCCAAATTGATCCAAACAAATCAAGAATAATTTTCTCAGATGTCCTATGTCTTTGAAGCATTATTTCCTTCTCCCAGCTGATGCACTTCCATGGATTGAAAGAACTGCTGGGGCCTTTGTTTTATGTAACTGTTTCCATCCAGGGAGAGGGATGGAATATCCCATGTTCTAGTCTGCACACAGTGGCACTCAAGAACAGGTTGATCAACCGTTCCATGGCAACGATAGGAGCACTGCCCCTGCTGTGGTCTGAGGCTGCTCATGGGGGGTGTTACGTTCCTCAGGAGATGGTTGGCTGCATTCAGCAGCCTTGTAAACTGCCTGCACACACTTCAGCATTTCTCTTGGTCCCACAACTGAAGAACAGCGAAGGTATACCCAATGAGGCCTTCAAAAATGTGTATGTTAATCTCCTGTCTTTGTAATATGCTTGTAAGATAGGAGGCCCTAACTCTCTCATTCCTGGGTTCTGAGTACTCCACAGAAGAGCAGTTTATTCCAGCTACCATCTGGCATAGCTGATTGCTTAGCTTAAGTAGCAGAGCTTCRTGTGCAGGCTTGGAGATTCCCAGGTTCAGGCACTGAGATGCTTTGAGCATAGAATTTTTTACTCTGTTTTAGTTTGGGTCTGTTCAAGGACAAAGGAGAGACATTCCTGTCAGCACACTGTGAATCAGACCTTTGTCTAAAGTACAGTATTTCTTGTGAAAAACCTGAACTTCTGTTACTTGAGCATCCCAGCAGAAGGACATTGAGACTAAAGCACTACTTTACTGTCTTACTTGGATTACCTACAAAAGGGTGGTACAAGGCTTACTTGGCTGCTAAGCTTTGCAACGCTCATTGAATGGAAAATGGAGATTTGCAGTGCAGCTGAAAAGCAGAGGCTGCAATATTTCATAGTATCAGGCTGTAATTGAGCCAGAGCAATGAGGAGAAACAAAAACTCAGTTAGCACTCTGCTTTTCCCCACCGATAAATCAGCAGCTGATCTTGCCAGTAAATTGCTCAAGTATATGCATATTACAGCAGTGTCCAAAAAGAGCATATAAAAAGAGAATATAGGTACAGCATATGGTAGGAAATACCATATGAATGTAGAAATAACCCAACAGAAAAAGAAGGATATGCTTTGTGTTAAATTAGCTAAGAGCTAAATCGGATGCTGTTTAATCAGTAAGTGAGCAATCCAACTTAACCCTTTTTTAGTAGGTAATTAATGACGGGAGACTTTTAATCCTGCAGTTAAGTTCTGCACAATATCTGAAACATGACTTGATTCTTACCTGATTTAGATGTATTACACTCAGGTCATGGTGAACAAAGAAAAAACTTTGAGCAAGAAAATTTATTCTTATTCTGATGTTGGTTTAGTGACTTTTCCGAGGATACCTTCCTAATGGAGCCAAACTCCAAATACATCTCATCCTTCACCCTTCAGAAATTCATACATGAAGACCAGCCTAAGGCTTATGGTCACACAAAGAAACATAGGAGAGATCTAGTTCCTTTCCTGCTCTCTCTCACTTGTAACCCTCTCAGATATAATTCTTGTGACTTGAGCTTTTTTTTTCTCATTTTTCTTAGCAGTACCTTTCCTTTTTAACAGCAATGCTAACCCAGGATTAGGTTAATACAGACAACATGCTTGTACTTCTTACCTGTAGGTGCACCACCAGTTCCTAGTTAAGTYCTACTGGAAGAGCTTAGCTGTCATAGTCCCCTTAAGTAGGTTACTGGAAAAATGTTTCAAACTAAAATTACCTCTGGAAGAAACTCTACATCTTAAATCAGCTTCTAAAATTAATTTCCAGAAATGTTGACAAACAAAACCTGAGAAACAGAGCTTTAGGCCAATTAAGTTGTTTTATTTTGTTACTGTTGACTTTGATTATTTTTTTTTATAAAAAAGATTCAATTTGAATCTATTTTTTATATCAAATAATTTTTTAAAATTTCAGTTTTTATTATCAAAACAATGAGGCATCAAGAATTTGCAAACAAAAGTAAGAGAACGTCACTGAGCAATTACATTAAACTGAGCCCTTGCCCTGAAATGACTACGGGTTTGACTATTTAAAATTTTTAACAGAAAGGCTTCATAAAAAAAATTTCTTGGTGGCTGTACTTTACACATTTTTGTAAGCATCCTTTCCCTTGATCTTTCCAAATAAGATGTTACCAAGCTACTTGTCAATAGTGAAGTTAAAAAGCAGAAAAAATATCACAGAATCACATATAATCACAGAATATGCTGAGTTGGAAGGATCCCACAATCATCAAGTCCAAATCCTGGCCCTGCACAGCACCGTCCCAAGAATGATCCCCAAATGGCACATGCCCATGTGCCTGAGAGCATTGTCCAAATGCTTCTTCAACTCTCTYGGGCTCGGTGCTGTGACCTCTTCCCTGGGGGAGGAGTCTGTTCCAGTGCCCAACCACCCTCTGGGTGAAAAACCTWTAATATCCAGCCTAAACCTCCACTGAACAGCTTCAGGCCATTCCCTTGGGTCCTGTCCCTGTCACCACAGAGCAGAGATCAGTGCCTGCCCCTCCTCTTCCCCTCCCAAGGAAGCTGTAACTGCAGTGAGGTCTCCCCTCAGTCTCCTCCAGGCTGAACAGACCCAGTGCCCTCAGCTGCTCCTCACACAGCTTCCCCTCAAGGCCCTTCCCCATCTTTGTTGCCCTCCTTGGACACTCTCTAATAGTTTAATGTCTTTCTTACATTGTGGTGCCCAGAGCTGCCCCCAGCACTCGAGGTGAGGCTGCCCCAGTGCAGAGCAGAGCAGGACAATCCCCTCCCTTGCCCAGCTGGKGATGCTGTGCCTGATGCCCCCAGGACAGGGTTGGCTCTCCTGGCTGCCAGGGCACTGCTGGCTCACGTTCAATTTTCCACTGACCAAGACCTCCAAATCCCTTTCCATGGCATTGCTTTCCAGCACCTCATTCCCTGTCTGTCCATACATCCAAGGTTGCCCGTCCCAGGGGCAGAATTCAGCACTTTCCCTTGTTCATGCTGGATTATAGTGTTATACTCAAAAAAGGCATTGCATAACCAGTACAGGCCATATAAAAAAGGGAAACCTAAATCAGAGGGTGAGTCTGCCTGGGAAGAGGCAGTGTTATCTGTACATGCCGGTGTGGGCGAAGAACTAATGCACAGAGAGATTAAGGGCATTGTTCAGCAAAACCCTTAAGCACATGTATGAGTAATCCCACTGCTGCTCAGGATGGCATTACTGCCAAAAGGARGGTCTGCAGCCCTTTGTGTTAATTCAGGGCCCTGCTGACTTTTCCAAGGTCACACAGTAAATCTGAGATAATTCCAGGATTTGGACTCAAGCATCTTGTTTTCTACCAGCAGGCCTTGAAAAGAAACCCAGTCTCTACTTTTCAGTTTAGGTTTATCCCCATTTGTTGTGGTTTTGTTTAGAGATAGATAGATAGATRCATACATACATACATACGTACATACATACACATTCAGGAAATCAAACAAGTAATTACAAACTTCAGACTCCAATCCAGTGTATCTAAAATCTAACTGACATTATTTTATTAAATACGTGGAAAAAATGATTAAGAAATTGTATAATCACAAACATGAAGAAAAAAAATGTGTAGGAACATAAGTATGCACATTTCATAAAATTGCCATGACCCACTTTCTGTGAGACCACCATATAAGCAAGTCTTCAGTAGAAATGGAACAATTTTATGGGTATACGTATACATAAAAACAAGACTTTTCTGAATAAAGTTGAGAAGCTTCTTTCAGGAGAAGAGAATGTCAGAGTAACGTATCTTACTGGTACAGCCTGCAGCAGAGAATCATCAGGTTCTACAGGCCTGTTTTATAGGAAACAACATGTCACAAAATCAGACTTTTATATTGTGAAATGGACTTTGTTGTTAGGAGGCAATTGCTTAATTTTTATATTGAGCAAAGAAAATTATACAGTTTAAACTGAATTTCATTAAGTTATCATTCCTAAATTTGTCGTTTTCTGATGAAGATATATTGCAATGCCTCACCTTGGTTGCACCTGCATTTTCGATTAACAAACCCATGCAAATTTAGAAGGGGCTTTTCTGCATTCAGCCTTCCTGAACAGCTTTTAAGACACGAGTCTAAAAAATTACCATTGTCCCAAGTAACGGAGTCCCATGTACTGTACCAAGACCATTCGATCAAAACAGCTAGAGGGCAAGTACCAATTTAGATGAGGTCATGTAAAAGTCTTTTTTCTTCTCTCATCTCAAGAGGAGTTGCATAGGATATGAAGTTACTCCTAACCCCTTGTCACAACTCTCAAACCAAAGTTTAGATTCAAATGAAGCGATAAAGAGATTTGTGATAGATAGAGGTTTGTTCATGAAGTGGAACTTGTTCAATTTCATTTCTAGGCTGACAATGAAGGAGAAAAAACTGAGATAGAACTGGAAATATGTTCATCCTGGAGAAGAGGAGACTGAGTTACAACTTCCTTGTGAGGGGAAGAGGAGGGGCAGGCACTGATCTCTGCTCTGTGGTGACCAGTGACAGGACCCAAGGGAATGGCCTGAAGTTGTATCAGGGGAGGTTTAGGTTGGTCATTAGTAAAAGATTCTTGATTCTGGAACAGACTTCCCAGGGAAGGGGTCACAGCACTAAGCCTTAGAGAGTTGAAGAAGCATTTGGACAGTGCTCTAAGACACATGGTGTGAGTCTTGGGAATGTTCTGTGAAGGACTAAGAGCATGATAACTCAGTATATTCTGTGATTCTCTGGTTCTGAGAATCAGTTACATAGACAATGTTACCAAAACAAACCAAGAACCATGAAAAGGATGTGACCCCGTTACTTGCCATAGCTTTACTTAACATAGTTCCATGTCTCCAAGTTTCATGTCTCCAGTAACGTGAGCAAAAAAAAAGAAAAAAAATCCTCCTTCAGRATATGAAGACTGTCAACAGCATTGAATGAGCGATTTAGAGAGCCCCATAGGCACAGTGCAGACAGCAGGCTGCAGAGAAGCCCTTCACCAGCAAATATTGCACATAGTGGTAAAAGCTCTCATTTTGACTTTACTCAAATAGCAAGGCTTCCAATTAGACTTGCTTAAGAGTTCCTTCAAATCATGTGATTACTCCATTTGGGAGTCTGCCACTGAGCTTCATTTCTCTATGCATGCATTATAGAATTATTATTGACCCTTATGCACTGCATTTGACACCATCCATTCCTAATGATGTCAGGGACTTTCCACTGCAACACCTTGCTTACTAATACTTTTAAGCTTGAAAAACTAAATTAGCAGAATTTTTTCAGTCCAGATGTTTGCCTGAGATCACATTTAATGGAGAAAATCCAGAATTTTTCACCTAGGAACCCATCCAGAAAAAAAAAAATTTAAAAAAGCTTTTATCCTTTCTTACAGAAGTTCTGTTAGCCTCTGACTCTGCAAAAAGACCATGACATTTTTCAGGGCTGAACTTTTTTAGCAAGAATATGCCTTTTGCCACTCTGCTGAAAATCACCCCACATGGCTGCAGTCAATACCTCTTCCAAGTCAGGGTTTACTTAGTAAGTCCAATAGAAATGAGCCAACATTTCTGAGGTTTAAAAGCAAAAGTTTCTGAAGATATGTCTTAACTAAGAGTGCTTGAAAGATCCCTGGAGCTAGAAAACGCTAGATCCTCTGCGTTCAGACAAAGAAGACATTTCACTTTCTTTGTGAATCAACAAATTCACGTCAAAGAGAGATGGAACATCTCATCCAAACAGAACATTTCATCCAAACAGAAAAAATCCCTGAATTTTGGCCAAACAGGAGTGAAAAGAGGTAACAGCTTTTGCTTCAGCACTACTTCCCTTCCTCCTAGATGTTCAGTTTTCTGCAGGATACCTACTCTGAATTTTTAATTTAGTTGGAAAGACATGGGTTGCTATTGATCATCAGCATAATCAATTCATACAATCTGAACATCAGCTTGCAGTACTGTCAGAATTTTGTGAAGCTCTATTCAATTAATAATACACTTATTTAGAAAATATAGAAAATAGGTTGCTATTGATTATCAGCATAATCAGTTCCTACAATCTGAACGTCAGCTTGCAATACTGTCAGAATTTTGTAAAGCTCTATTCAATTAATAATGCACTTATTTAGAAAATATGCRTATTGTGCAGCAGCAACCATCAGTCCCTGTAGCTTTTCTTCTTGGCATTGTCTTTTTCCTTTTCGAAATGAAAATRCTTCTGTTTACAGAAGTAGATTTCTAGCATATCATAAATAAACATATTTAAATCCTACCATCATCCATGCAGCAGCTGCTCCTAAGAAGGCATGGGCTATGGGATTTGAGTGCGAATCCAATTTAGTTCGGTCTCCAGTGGCCGCTGCTCATAAACCTGAGCATAATTTGTTGCAATTGGCAACTTTTACAGAAAGAAACTTGCAAGTTCCCCAGTAGTATAAAGTATACATCTGCTTTCAAAGTCTGCTTTCTGCAGGGGTAGAGGGTGGAGAAAACTAGCACCAAATACAGTTTCCCAGTTCCTTCTTTGGGATCCAGGCATAATATATAATCCTTATTAAAGTTTACTGGGAAACATGAGCAGTAGGAAAACCACTGGTTTAAAGTCTGGCACCACATTATTTAGGTTTTGCTTGAGAGGAAGATTTAAAATAAAAACTCAATTGCTGTGTTATTGAATAAATTAGGATGGCTGAATATATCTGGAGAGGTGTTTGATGAACATTTGGAAACATCTATCCAATGTAAAATAGGGAAGGAGAGTTTTTTTCCACAAAACAAAATAATTTACAGAACTGTCTTTTTCCAAAGRTGCTGGTAACCCAAATCAGCTATAGGTGGTACTACAACAGTTGCACCAAGGTACATTATAGTAAGTAAAATGAGCTGGTGATCATCTTCTGATGCTGAGGCCAAGTGGAACAGCAGAGCTGGTACCCTGCACCTAAACCTTTCTCCAACCCAGCACATGGGGGTTTCATCTACATGAACAATTAAAAGCACTACACTACTCCCCAAGAAATGCCTAGATATCCTTTGAGAAGATATTAGAAAGCAAAAGACAAACCCAAACCAAGGAGCACACTGACACATCATCTGGATGGAGAATTTAATATCTACCTTGTAATCTTAGTATAAAAACAAGCAAAAATCCCCAACCAGGATTTGGGTTGCTGAATAATATGTATTTTTAATATTGTCTCTTTTCTAGTGCAAGAGCCAGCCTTCCTCCATCAGGCACCTGGTGAAGTTCTCAGCAGTTACTCCCCAATGAGACAAGTACTTTAAATGACAAGAGGAACTTGGGTAATCAACATGAGTCTTGATGCTTCAAGATGTGGTTCACTGTCCACCTCTGTTTTTTGAAGCCTTAGTGTCAGGAAGCCCTTCGAAACTTATTACTCCCAAAGGAGTTCTCCAGAATAATTTCCAGAGGAATAAACCAGCAAGAAAATTTTCTACTATGCGTCATGGCTCCTTCCCAAAGAACATAATGAAGAGTGCACATCAGTTATGATCAGTTAGCCCAGATGTAGCAATGTCTAACACAACCTTTCCATACACAACCATGACTCYATGCAGTACTTCTCCAGCAAGGGTCTCTGCTAGACAGGTGTCTCTGTACCACTTCCCATTTCTTGGTGTAGATTTTTCCTGGAGGTGGCAACATAAGTACTGCTTCCTTGCTGGCACTGGCAGGGGTACAGGGGAAAAGAAAACCTCTGGAGTCATTGAGATTTACAGTATTTTTCCACCTATGTAGAAGGCAATTTCAGCAATTGCTGATTGATTTTCAGGCAATTGCAGCAAGTAGCTTTGACCACTGAAATCAGGAGTGCAAGGACACAGGAGTAAGGACGAGCATTGCAGAGAAAGTGGAAAAAGACTTTGCATGGGAGTGATAAGGCAGTACCCTGCTGGGTAAGCTTCTTTATTCCCTTATCTAAGTTCAACTGCAGTGTGACTGAAAGCAGGCCTGTTCTCTGCAGGCACGGCTTTAGCTCCAGCATGCCTCTTGTGTGATCTGCCCTGTATCTGAGACCATTTCATTCTCCAGCACCATCCATGTGTACCCATTTGCCACAGATTCCTGCTTTGAGAATCTCGCCGGTAGCACTGGCCTCGATGAAAAATCTCTAAGAAATATTTTGTTCTTTATTGGTTTTAATGAATGCTTAAAAAACATTGTTTATACATTTTTTTCCAGATAAAGCTTTTACAGGTTGGGGCTAACAGCTTGTAGTCTTGACATTCAAGCTATATAAAGAAAAATGTGACTTATATGCTAGCATACATTTTATTGTGAAATATAGCTATACCACCTTTTTTCACAAATTCTGTCTTGTCTGTTTGAAAAGAAAGCACACAATGGGCTAGTTAATTTTCAGGTTTCTTATCTGCCTCTAACTAGTCTCCAAACATTCACACAGTTAGTGAGAAATGTTATCTTGGGAACTGCCAGAAGTATCAGCTTAAAAGGCTTTGGTCTGTTTTTTCTACAACTCTTCTTCGTAAGATATTCAGGGAAGGAAACCAAATTTTACTCTCACTTAAAGCAACTGGCATGATCCACAGTGAGCATTGATATAGTGTTAAAAAATGTTTTAAAAACAATTTTGGAAGTACTTTCCTTTATTTTCTGATGTCTGTTACRAAGATCTTGGAAATTTTCCAGAAATTTGTCTCTTGTCATCTAAGAAAAGGGATGCCATGGAGAGCAGACAAAAATTATGTCCTTCAAATATATATTGACCTATTGTAGACAAAATCCACTGCTATTTATTTGAGATATTTACTTCTCATTTATTTTATTTTATCCACTTTCTCCTCTTATCCTTCATGCTTCAGAGAATCATCTATTAAACAGTGCTTTGATGTTACYCAAAGGAATTAATATACAGCTCTGCAGAAGTTGCCTTGTAAACATACCCCCTATAGRTGAAAATGTCCAAACTGGACGTCCAGCAAGAGAACATAATAAAACTGTTAAAGACTGCTAAGAAACAAAAAAATTGTKAAATTCATTTCAAAACATGAGGAAGTTTGATAAAACTTAATAAATGTGAATATACATGATTTGACCATCGTCCTATTAGGCATTCCCAGGAAGTTAAAAAAACCCACTGCTTTAGCACTCTTCTAAAACCTCTCTCTTTCAATCATCATAGCCTGTAAAATTCCTCCTAAAAATTCACAGTCAACTAAAAGAACAAATCTGTTCTTTCAGGGACAAACACATTTGAGATTTATCTAGGAGTGCTTGGCAATGGCATATTTACACTTTATTAGGATACATATTTGGGTAAATTTAGTGTCTGCAGTAGATCATAATATTACAAGCTTTCAGATTTATGTCTAATCTAAGGTATTTTAATAGTTAAAATAAAGTTGGTAGCACAAATTAATTCATGTATTTATGCATGGTTTTGTGAGGCTGCTGCTTAAACAGCAATCCATAGCACTTACTGTTTCAYGATGTTACCAATGAAGAGCTGTAGCTCACATGAAGACTTTAGGAAGGTAAAAGTAGTACCAGCCTTCAGGAGAGATTGAAAACAAAGCATCCTATTGTATACATATCTTTTTCTCTTAATATAACAGTTTAGAAGATATTGAGTTGTATTATCAGTAAGTAAGGAAAACCTAATTAAGCTGTGTGTCTTAAACTATGCAAAATGTTGATGGATAAATCCTTTCAGGCAAAAATGATAAGTTCCTATGATAAAATTAAATACACATACTATGTGGAGCATTTTTCTACTGATTAAAGAAGATAGTGATAAGGGAGCAAATATTGATAGAATAGATAGAAAGGATTTGATTGTTAAGTAAAGTACTGATACTGGAGGAAAACACTTTTTCAGCATATGAGTTCATCTTAGCTGAAACTTCTATTTGCTTCAATARGGGTTAAAGGTAAACTTCACACTTGCAAAAGGCAAAGATTATTAGAAAATAATTGTAGATCTGGGCAGTCACAGTCACACTGTGGACAGAAGTTTGCCATAATCAGATGTTGAACCTATTGCAGATTTGTTTACTAATGATATAGCAAYGTGATGAAATTATTCCTTCTTTCATGAAAGCATATGTCTAGTAGGTTGTCAGCACCCACAAATGGCACATGGAGTTGAAATTATCTTGGAAGACAATGCAAAAAAATAGCTACAACTAATTTATTTCCATTTTTTGTGTTTGAATTATTTTTCCAAATGATTTGGCATATTGCTTTCTGCTCTGTGAAGTTTAACCTTCAAAACTCTGAGCCATGAATATTGCTTATTTGTAAATTTTTAAAATAAATTTAATCAAGTCTTGGTCATTTGCACTTAAATTATCATGTATTATTAGTTCTGTGAAAATATTATTTTCATCTGAAAAGAAATTGAGGGCAAAGTTCTTGCCTGTAGAACGTGTCTTTTAAATTTTTTTTCCTTGTTTTACTTTCTAGAAAACTCTTSAATACTGACAGCATAAAGCCTCCTGAATATGTTGGCCAGATGAATGTCCTCCCTAATACCAAGTATTTTTTCCTGCTTGTTGTAGGTGGGTATTTAAATGATTAATCTTTCTGTTTTCCAGTTTGAGCCTAATCTATTAACATATTGATCTGTGAACTTCTGATTATTTGCTTTAGAAATTATTTGCTTTGGAGTTGCCTAAGARGAAAATGCTATCTTGACATTAAGTGCCTCTTCTGTCTTCTCTCTTGTCTGTCAATGAATTCCTTATCAGAAAAGTTTAAGAAATTTCAAGCAATGTTCAACCATTTGGTGATAGTTAATAGAATCCATTTTATGCTAACACAATATTAACTCCCTCTCTTCTTAATGATTAAGTTTTTTTAATATTTTTAAGCAAGGAAATAAAAAATGTCTTCCCTTCAGGACCATCAAAACTTTGACTTTCCTGTGACATCTTGATGTTATTCTCTAGCACTCATAGGACATAGAGAATAGCACCATAAAATCCTCAAATTCATGTCATGTGCCATTAAGCTATTCACTGGCAGAATCTTCTTTCTTCCATATATTTGCTCCTAAAATAATGCAAGTTCTAGAGTAAAGCTGTTTAGTTTTGTGTTAATAATCRTTTTTAACTGCTTATCCATAGGTTTAATTTTCCCCTTCACTAGATGGGTACATTCCAGTGAATGCACTAGTGTCAAACAAGAACCTGAAAAGAATAAAGTCAAATTTTTTATCCTAAATAGAGAGGCATTTGTATGCGTATCATAAGCACAGACAGAAGCAAGGGTGAGCTAAATTTGATTAGGAAAAATCTAGTCTGCAGTARTCCGATCCAGGCAATTATAATATTGAAAACAAGAGTACAGTGAAAATAATCAAATTTGTATTCCTTCTCTGCAGCAGTGTCACTGGTTTTGGATTCCAGAAGCATTGTTTATCTRTGGTCTCCAAGGTGAACCACAATGCAGCTGCAGAATCACCTGACAGACAGCTTGCAATGCAGCAGCATCAATTGCTGGTCTGTTAAATGAGATGTTGTTTTACAGTAATGGAAAGAGGCTCAAAGTAAAATAAAACAACACTACAGACAGGAATAAAGACATGTTGAAGAGTTTCTTTGAAYACACAATGGTTGTGGCCATCTGATAATAAACAAAAAGTCTTCCACCCACAAAATTGAAACTAGTGGGTTTTGGTGTAATACTGATCAGCAGAGAAGAAAAATCTTATAATTACAGCAACAGATTTCCTAACACTGCATTACATATTAATTTAAACTACTATTGCTTGTATTAAGGACTTCAACTCATCACTAAGTCTCCTGGCAGGAAATCTCTCTTGTTTTCAGAAAGGCGCRTTCACATCTTTCCCAACAATGTGCAATGAATATAGGCTGAAGATAAAGATTTTTTGTTGTTTTTCTCCACCATACAGTCTCTTCTTTTGTAAGACATTATTACCAAGACATAATTGAAAGACATAATTCAATTTACCTGGAGATCCAAAGATTGAGGCTTCATTTAAATGATACACAGGCAGAATGTCTTTTGAATCTAGATGCTTTCGATGTGACTCTCCTGAGTTTCCCCTGCCTTGTCAGCACTTCAATGCAGGCTCACATTCGGCACACTTCCAGGTTCAGGAGGTTCCACCCTCCATACCCTGAAAACCTGGATCGATTGGCAAACCCCTGTCTCTTCAGGAGAGACTGCGTTTTGTGGCTTAGCTGTACTCTTCTATAAACAGGGGAGCCATTAACAAGATAAAGAAGCTTCTTGAGGAGAACAAATTGTGACTCCCAAGTTAAGAAGTTGAGACATTTGATAGAATGGGACAGGCAATAGGGAGGAATTCTCCCAGGAACGGGAAGTAGCAAGCAATGTTGAAAATAACAGTGATCAATCTGTCTGTTTTTACTTTACTTCTTCTATTATTACTTTTTAACTGCAATAAGAGGTAATGCATAACTATCATGGACTGAGAAAGTGTGATCAGTAGTTATAGTGAGACTGACTATTTTTAAGATTATCTTGGAGCTGAAAAGTGAAACAAGACCAACAAAATGTGCTTTACCAGGAAAACTTTCTTGACTAAGGATTTTATGTCAGAAGAATTGTCAGATTCTCTCATTACAGTCATCATATTCATTGCTTTCAAAGATCAAATGTTTTTCATAATCATGAACATTTGAAAGCTTTTTCACCTTTCACCGATGATTTTTGCTGCTCATGAATATTTCTGGATATGTCCTTGCCCCTCAGATGTCTTTTCTGTTTCTAATGACAGTCAGATATCTGTCTTCCTTTTTATCTTATATAGCATTTTTCTTCTGCAATGTTACCAGATATTTATTATTTCSTATACCTGTATTTAATATACTGATTTACTTTTCTCCTGGAATAAAGACATTTTAGGAAGAAAAATCAGGCAGTTATAAATTTTGCTTCTAGTTTGCTTATTTTTATTTTCATTTGATAATGTGAGTTTACTATTTATAAGGAAGTGAGAACAGACATTGAAAAAGAAGGTTCTTGTAGCACCTGGGAGTACCTGCTAATTGGTTTGCTTCTTAGGATCCTATTTCTTAATCAGAACATTTGCCCTCACTCTACCCCTCCTTTGTGGTGGGGGGATTGGTTTTTGGTTTTTTTAAATAGAATTCTTACTTTGCTGGGAGAATGACAAAATTCTCTCCTTTTGTAAAACTTCCCATTGGTAAGTCATGTCTGGCTACTTCCCAGGAAGCAGGGCCTTAGCACATGTAGAAGTTTCTCAAGAAGGCAAATGTTGTGAATTATAAATGCTTCCCCTTCATCCTMCTTTCCTTATCTTCTACATGCCAGCTGATGTCATATGGTAAGGAATAGCCCTTGGAACAGTTTTGGTCAGCTGGCCTGGTTGTGTCCCCTCCCAGGATCTTGCCCAACCCCAGCCCCTTGATGGGTGTGAAGGGAAGTTGGAGAAAGAGCCCTGATGCTGTGCCAGCACTGCTCAGCAGTAGCCCAAACACTACTGGGTTATCAACACCTTTCCAGTTACCAATGCAAAGCTCAGCACAGGGAGGACTGTGAAGAGAAAACGAACTTCAACTCACCCAGACACAATACATTCATCTTCAAAGCTCTCCTCTGGACYCTCCCCAGGAGCTCCATGTCTCTCCTGTATTGAGGAACATACTATGCTTGAAAAAAATTGTAATACAAATTTTCAATAATCACAGAATGCAAGATTGAAATATATWGTATGTATGTAAAGCATTCAAATTCATGAAAAAAACAGAGTAGGTTCTTTTTTTTAATTTGTATTTCTTTGATTTTGCCATCTGAACAACCCATTGCTTTATGGTAATACAGGAATTTATCTACTAGGTTTGATGAACAAGTTTGATGAACCTGCAAGAGATAACTCTAGCAGTCACCTAACATATAACCAAACACTCATGTTGGATTTGCATTTCCAATTTGTACAAGCAGAGTTTTTGCTTCCATCTAAATTTATTTTTTGAGCGCAGAACTATCTGAAAGCATGAATTAGACMTTCTAAAAGTACAGTAAAATTGTATGGTAGTTTTGAAGGATAATAGTAAATAGTCAAGCTATTGGGCAWCCATTTGAGAAAATATGTGCTAAATCATCTTGTCCATCCCAGCAGTGCAGCTTTTCAGTTCCTCCAACTCCTGCAATTAACCTGCTCCTCCTCCTCTTCCACTGGTGAGTTTCTGGACACTGCAAGAGATCATAATCCAGCATGTGAAATGTCTTTTATTTATGAATATGTCAAATAGTCATCCAAAAAAGCACAAGTATGTAAGTTTTCTTCAGTATCTTTGCTTCCATTTGGAATGAAGTATGGCTGTGTATAATTGTTAGCAGTCATTTCAGATAATTCAATCTCTGAAAATGAATATAATTTTCTTTCTGGCTCATGTTCTTTTTCACTGCTTCTCCTTCTTACAGGACTGTTCATTTCTCTAAAGGCAGTTCATTTCTATAACTGAGAGACTTTACAAACTGTCACAGACATAATTTTAATTACTTTAACATAAAAACGAGATCAATACATCACAGTAGTCAGAAATGTTGTCTAACCTTTGAGCTTGTCTTGACAGCGTTTAATGTCAGCATGCAGCTGGAGAAGGACCAAGCTTTAGTGCTTTTATTCAYGCCTAGCAAATGCTGGGAGAGTCTTAATGAGGGTGAATGATGTGTGTCCTCTAATGCAGAGGGTTAAATGCACGCCATGATGCCTCACCTTCATAAGCAAAAACCTTTGATGGTTTCTTTACCTAATTAATGGTGTTTTTTCCAAGAAAATCACAAGTCGAAGAATCCCACTAATCAGCAACAGCAGCACACTAGACCACAGACACCACCCTGCTGACAAGACAAGACAAGACTGCTGCTCGTGGCAATACCTGCTACTGGGAATCCAAAAGCCAATTCAGAGCCCTTCAGGTCAGGAGTATATGCCACAGCTGTGAGCTGGCAGAGACTCAGCCCATGCCTAGGAAGGAAGTGACACTCTCCCATCACCATGGCTGGAAGATCAGCTGCCACAGTCCAAAACCACTGAAAAAGCTCTGTCCAACGAGTCTTCAGCTAAGCTGAGARTTTGGAAAAAGGGAAAGGATACAAGAGCAAGCAGCGCTTCGACAACAAAGAATTAGCCAKCTGAACTGAGACAAGGTGCAAAGAAAAGGTAGCACAACTCCTTCTCTAGGAACCAGAGGGATGGTTCCATTTAATGGATATTTGGCCTAAATTCCCCACTCTTTCACCCATATATACTACATTATCCAACTTTTAGGGGAGCTCATAACTCCTATACCTATTTCCATTTCTTAGTAGGAAAACAGTGTAATGAAATTCCTATTTGCAGATGAATATTTGCTTAAGTATTATAAAAAACCCCACACTCCAAGGCTCAGAATGATGTAAAGCTGCAGGAGGCTTACTTTGTCCCTTTAACAAAATTAATATAATTTTCAGCTCTTGTTGCTCTTTATGCCAATTTCCAGTTTTTTTCATTGCTCAAATAATTTTCTCAAAAAATCAAAACTAGGACACACATTGTTACAATGCTAAACATATCAACATATTTCTGCAAAATTCACATTTCTAAGGCAAAACAAAGCCTCATAGTATCTAATTGTTTTGCAGAGCAAAAGATTCACTCTGAATCAATGCAACTACATACAATATTCCTGAAATACAATTGAATTATTGTTGCAAGTTAGATTTTCTTAAAATTAATTACCAAAGTACTTAGAAAAAAGAAATAAGGATATACTTTTTACCTCAAAGCAAGAGGATTTTTATTAGTTTCTAGGATTTCTTGAGCTCAGAAAGGATCCTTGCTTACTTGCAAGCTGTTATGTGGAAGCCCCAGAGGTACTCTGATGCGACACTGCGCACACTCTCAACCACCTCCCAGATAAAGGAAAGGTCTATATTTTGTTGTTGATATGCAACTGAATCATTTGGTTGTGTWATTAGTCAGGGTTTATTTGAATGATACAAGTAGCCAAAAGTACTTATATTTCCTTGATACTTTGTTCTAGCTGTTTCGTTTTCRCCTCTAACTAATGACACAGCGTGACTGTGGTTCCAGGAGGGAGGAAAAGATAAAAAGAACTTGTCAGTCATTTTGTTAATAATAACTCTGAGCTTTTATACACATTTTTCTACATAAATTTTACCACATTGTCTTTATGAGATGATGATTGCTTCTACTGCAGACATTTTTAGGTTTTTTGTGACAGTACAGCAAGCTGTGCTATGTCAGGCTCTTGTTTTAGCAGGGTCATCATCTGAAATCACTCCAGACAGAAATTATTCACTATCTGTTCTCAGTGATTCCAGGTTTTCAAAAGTGTTTTACTGRTATCATTTCTGTAGTACACTGAGCAAGTCAAATATGAAAGTGTTTGTTTCTGCTTTTGTAATGCAGAAATATCAGGTTTTACTCTCACTCAAAGCATGTCCAAAGTTTTATACAATTAACAGACAGAAAGCTGGTTACATATTTGTCAAAAGCTTTGATGGTTAAAGATGAAATATATCTTGCAGTCACATAAATCTCCATGTACTCAGTTTTCACCAGTAATAGTTATGTGCACAATTACCTGTCACCTTGAACATCTGGCTGGAACAAGGAGAAAAAGACTTTACTGGGTAATTGATATCACCCTTAGTTTCCTGTTTAACACGACTTAGCTTTTCCTTAACTCAATAGGGTGGAGACTTGATGCTTCTGTTAAATAATGTAAAATCCATTCATGGACACATTCTGGTTTGTTGATCCATCTTAAATCAGCATTTGCCTTCTTTGTTAGACCACACTTAGAGTGCAGAATTTGCCAGCTTGAAAAACAAGACAGTGGAAAACAGTGTCTACGTCAGTTATTAAGAAGCATATGCCCAGTGGCTTCAAGACGGACACTGGAACAGAAAAAAACTACTTTAAAAACACCTACTGGAATGAAAGTTATTTGTCTTCTGCTTTTCATCAATGCTTTTTCCTTTCAGGCAATTTTTTAAAAGATGCTGTAAGCTCAAGTGACCTACTGAAAAGTTCTAAACTGCCTTAARTAGGAAGATTTATCAGGCTCATGATTGACAGATGGTAACAAGTCTCAAAAAGATTTACGGAGCATGAGAGCCTTTGGTCTCCAAGAGCTCCTTATATTATGTCTAATGTGTCAAGTGTACAGACTGCAAGGCAGGAAAATCTTTGAAGATTTTAATAAAAAGAAAAAAAGGTCGTAAATTGGACCACTCAATGAATGAGCCTGGACAGCACTGCAAAGCCATGGGGAAAGAAAGAGCACACAGAAAGAACTTTTGTGTTCACTGCTCCTATGTCCAACTTACAACATTTTGCCTTTGCAGGCGAATCTGCAGATGCCATGAAGATACAYTCTAAATTTTATCACAGTAAGGGAGCCACAGAGAGTGAAACTGAAAAGGGTGTGTTCCACTAATCTTGGATCTCTCCRGGCAGTAGATACCTGAGTCTTCCCAGACCTGAAACAGGACATCTAAGTATCCTCTTCACAAAGTGAGTCAGCTCTTTAATTCAGTGTGTCCCTTTACCTACCTGCTTTTATTCGTCTCATGTGTATGAAAGCTTCAGCTTTCTACAGATATCAAGCAGATATTGTCAAGCATTTTGTCTTTCTGAAGGGTGCAATAATGCTTATTTGTTGACTCATGGAGACTATTTCCACCCTTACACTGAGGATATTATTAAATGCTGCTACTCCACAATTCATGCAGAAGGCTCTCTTAAAGTCAGTAATTCAGGTAAATATCAAATACATTGTAGGTGGACATCTCACCTAACTTCAGTGCACGAGAAATAATATTTTTGTTTTAAAATATCATGAATGTGACATAGTACAGCTTACCAGCAGTACAGTGCTCTGCAGTCTTCACTGAGTATGAAACACAGATTTCTTTTGTCTTCTGTCAGCAATTGTAAATACAAAGCATGAGAATGTGAATCATCTTTTCTCTCTCTTCTTGCATTCTTATCAAGGATATATCTTTAAGATTTTGATGGACTCTCACACAGCAATTTCCTAGGGGCCACAAACAAGAGGTAGGAGGAAGTGGTCATCAACTCTGCATCTGCAGCCAATGGATCCTAGCCAACCTTCCAGTACAAAACTCATTAATTTTCAGCAAGGATTAAATTCCAAAATGTCTAAAGAATTACAAAGAGGTGTTACCACTACTACATTTTCTACAAGCATTCCACTGATTTCTGTCTTTTTCCCAGCTCTCTCTTGCCAAATAGCATAGAAACTCTTTGTCCATGAGTAAAGAAAATACATAAACTGAGATCAGGTGGGTTTTTTAAAATAAAAGAGGCAAAATCCGTGTGGATTTTTTTTTTCTCTGTGTTCTGGTATAAAAGCATAAATATACAGGCAGAAAAGCTTAATTATGTGTGACTGTTTCAATCCCTTTAAAGGTCTTTGTTGCTACCAAGGCAGTGATTTTTGTTAAAAGCTAGTGACTGAACTAAAAGCCAAAGGCCATGTAAACTGCTGATCTATTGATTAGTTAGTAGAAAATGCACAATTACAAAGACTGAATCAGTTTTGTAAGGAGGCACCTTGAGTTTAACAATAAATGTCAAGTGTAATTTGGGGCTAAAAACAAAGAATTGAATGGCTGCCTTTAGACACAATCTGACAGCCGAAACACATTTTTCAAACCAGAGGGARCCTAATAATAACTTATTCAGGAAAATGTGACATTATCCAGAACAGATATATGCTGGAAATGGTTGACTTTGCTTCTACATGCGTTTTCTGTACTTCACTGATAGTCATGGGCAAATAACTTGGCAAACCTCTCCTTTATTCATATTTCTGAATTTTTTCCCATTATTAAAATTATATTCCATTGTTGATATTATGAAATCATTCTTACTTTGCAATTGAAGTATCCAGAATATTACAGTACTTCTTATTATACAGATATTTGCTGTGTAAAATTACAGCAGCCAAAACTTAAGCTTGGGTGTGTATAATCTTTTTTCTTACAAAGAGTTCATTTTTCTTATATATGTTTCCAATTTAATGGCTGATCAAAATAATTATGTTGCTAATTAATTTCAGAGCGCATCTACTCTTTACCTCCTGCCACATACTGTTTATTCCTATGCCTTTCCATTCACCACTGTCCAAATGGACAAATGTTTCCTCTTATCAATAAGTACTATGACAACATACGTGCTATCCCTGTGGTGCTTATATTCCACAAATCATGTTGGAGCTGCACAACATGTCTTATCCACTCTTGGAACTCTTAAGTTAATATGTCTGTAGCTTAGGCCTATGGGAATGGTTGTGACAGCTACAGGGCTAAGAAATACCACTTATAACTCAATAGAGCACAYGATGTTATATGTTTTGACATGTCATTTTGCACCATTCTGTTAAAATGAAACCATTGAAAACAGGTAATCAGCTTTTGCTTGACCTTGTGCAAACCTCAACCATACATACCTTGATTTTGTGTCACTGGAAGCACTGCTTATGGCAGTTATTGAATGGAAATTATGGCTGTTGTATGCCTGCACTAGTTCAGGTTTCCATTGTGAGAAAGAAATRCCTGGGTTTGGTAAGACACTTTACAAATACAAAGCATCATTTCAGATACCTAGAAACCTCCTTGCCGTTATTAGRTGTTCAAGTATCTAATTTTTAATCTCAGCTCTGTTCAGTCTCAATGTATCTCCCTCCATTATGAACTGATGGAGAGCCAACTGAAAACTCCTAATTATCAGCTGGATGCAAAGCAAGAGAACTCTCACTTCCATCGCAGAGATTCATGCCACAAGTTCCTGTCTAGTCCTTTGCTGTTTCCCCTGGTGACCCTTCATTCCTCCCTCCCACCAGGTGCTGCAGTTCTCCCACTGCAAGGCCCAGCCCTGCCTCTCCTGGAGGAGATGGTTAATAAGGTGGTGGGAAATAAAGAGGCTGTGATAGGGCTAGTGCAGGTCAGAGGCAAAGTGACAGTTTTCCAACATCTTCTTCAAAAGCARCATTTGTAAGCCTCCTGCTGCATTGCTTTGCAGTTACAGGGTTGAAGATGAGAAACTGGACCTATGGCCTCATCCTGCTCCATGACCAGGACTACAGAGTGCCTTACAGCAYCAAGAATTTTTTCTCTTCTTGTGCTCAGGGGCCTAAAATTCCATCATCTGTGAACTTGGTTTGGAAGACATCAAGCATCCCTAGTCCTACCAAGTCATTAAGAGCTGTGACTATTACCCCACCACTCCTCAGATGGCCTTGTTAGTACAGATGGGCAAAATAAAAAGTTGGTTTTAAGAGCAAGCATGTTAGGAAGAAGGATTCAGAGTTCATCTGCTATAACTCCCCATCTCATGCCTTTTTTGTTTTCATGGTAATGCTTTCTTATTTCTTTCTGATCTCAAGGCTAAAGGCAGAGATTTCAGTAGCAGCAGTGGAAGAAAATGATCTCCTGGAGGAGTCCAGCTACTGGATTTGTGCAGGTTCAAATCACGAATTGCTGTGCAAAGGCAATACAGCAGCAAGGATAGGTGTAATAAAAGACATTTTCTAGGCTGATATTGATCACCACCATCATTCCTTCTTGCTTTTGTTTCTGTTCAAATGAATTCTAGTCATTTGAAGCATATAGACTTGATTTCTCTCTGGATTTATTATTTCTCCTTCCACTCAGATGATTTTATTATGCAATAACACTGCAATGAGTGCTAGGTGGGAAGTAATGATTCATTTAATTATTTGTTTGGCTTTGATATAATAGCTTTCTAGAATTTGCTTTGGAACACAACATTTTTCAAGAGTCTTAGCAATTATTTTAAGATTGTAATCCAGTGGGTGCTCAGATGGGCCGGACTAGTAAAAGATGAACAAAAGCTTGGAAATAATGAGTAACCATTCCTATTGTTTAAACATGAAAAAAATAAGCAGCTCTTTCTGTCCTTCTACCCCTATGAATAAAAATAAAGRCCATTATTTATCTAAATTAAAAGCAAAAAAATTCCCTAATACCTCACCCAGGAATAAAATCTTAAAATCATAGAATAATAGAATAACTTGAGTTAGAAGTGACCTTTAAAGGTTGTCTAGTCCAATCCCCCTGAAATGAGCAAAAAAGTAACAGGCTTTTCATATGTCAGCCCTTGATTTCAATGTTAGAGCTGATTTTACATAGGAAGTTTCCATTGCAGTCTTTGTGAAGCAGCACCAGAAAAGCATTGTGCCACTCCTGTGCAATTCTGATTAGAACTTTGAGCAGCCTCATGGCAAAGCTAACAGAAAGGTGATAAAGCCCTCTGTGTTGAAACCATGAACAAAATTAAAAGCAGAATCTTTCTTACATGGATTTCTAGTCCTTCCAAAAAGAAGCACACTCTTAAAATACAAAATAACAGTGCTGCATCTTCATGAGGTCATCCTGTGTTGCTGTACTCACTGGGGTGTGAGAAACCCACTCTGGACCCAACTTCTGATTGCCCGCTTTGGCAAGGAGGCCCCAGTCCCACCATGTGTCAGATGTGAACATGAAATTCAGATGAATTGGCACAAAGTGCTGAGGCTCTTTCCAGAGACACTGTCATATGTGTGAGGTTTTTGCTGATAATTACTGTGGCAGGAGAGCATCACGCTAAAAATGCCCTTATTAGAACATTTCACTTTGTTCATGATACTTAACACTTTGTTTGCTCTAGAACAGTGAGAATGCCCTCAGATCTCCTCAGAAGATCCCCACACTCACTCTATTGAAGACAGAAAGCAGATTGTATTGTATTATGCAAATGCAATAAGCATTATTCAAAATTTAATTGATGAAAAAGATCCATATGTGGGTTTGGACAAAGAAAGCTGTTTTTTCCCAAAAAATGGATGATGGAAGCTATAACAATTTTTAAGTGGATTAAGAATCAATAAACTTGAAAAATTATGTGCCAGAGAATAGGTATTTTAGAGACATAAGTTTGAAGTAGCTTAAAATAGATTTTAATTTAGAATAAGTCTTATATTAAGTCTTATAATAAGTCTTATGTTAAGAACTATATTCATTGCATTTTCTTCAGTACAAGAGATCATTATTTTAAAAAGACTGCAATTGTTTTTCATTATGCAAAGAGAATAATCTTCAGCAAGTGCAAAAGCTCTTGTGTACCACGGGTAAAAGTCATGTCAAAAATTTTTTATACAGGAACTATGCATATAATTGGTATTTGAAAGTAATAAAATAAGAGGGTGCAATTTTAAGAAGGTAAAATTATTCCACTCTCATCTGAAGATTTATATAAATTTATATGGGAGAAACACATGCACTATCTTTGAGGATAATCTACTATATTATTCTAGAAGTTAATTCTGTCAAGACCTTGTTATTCATGGTGTAGTACTTTTGTGAACATGAACATTTTTTGCAGTTCCTGCTTGTAAATTAGTGAGGGCTTTCACTGCTTAAAGGACACYTGATGAAGCACTGGAAACAGAGGATCATCTCCTTCCTGTTGTGAACAATTTGATGTTTGGCTTCAACAGAGGCAGAGATCTCCACACTGATTCTTCTTTTTTTTTCTTTATTTAGTTCTATCCCTTTTGATTGTAAACATATTAAGTAAAAACAAGGTTTGGAAGTAATTTTTTTTATGACACAAACTGGCATATCTTTTAAAAGTAAGGGTCTTTCAGCCTCACAGTCCCTTCTTAAGGAATTCATCACATTACAGCTGTTGGCTGAGTATGTGGTTATCAGTAACTAAAAAAACCCAAAACCCACAATACAGTCCTTTTTAAATTTTGTCACGGTTTACTAATAAAAAGTAAARTATAGAACTTGAAAAAGCAGTATTATCAATATATTTCTTTTTAATTAGTTCTTTTGCCAAAGAATCATCCACTAAAACAATTTTTAAAATAAGAAAAAAATGAAGGTGAAGCAACTAAATGTAAAACTTCATTGTCCCTCTAGAGCATAAAGTGTGGTTTGAAGTAAGCTGGACTTCTACACCTCTAAGAATACAAAACAACTCGAAAATGAAGGCTGAAGTAGTTGGTCGTCTTTGCATGGTGATACATTTTTTTAAGATAAGGGTACCACTCAGATTTGCAGACCTTTTTAAAAACATTTTAAATCTAAATATTCAATTTTATTTTTTAATCCTCCTGTAAAAATATGTTAAAGAGAAACTGTTTTAATTAAATATTTTAATTTAATTTTAAATTACAATAAATTAATAATATAATTTTCTCCAGGAAAAAAATTAAAATAAATGCCTAAGCATTTCCATCAAAAATAATTGTATACTTAACATTTTAACAATGATAAAATGCTTTTACAATGAAACAAATTACGAATTCCTGTCTCAACCCATTCATTTAAATCATTTTCAGCTAGCAATATTTTCAGTAAGTTCTATGGATCACACAAAGGCAGTAACAGTACTCGATGAGACCTGCAGCTTTCACATGAATAAAAGCAATAATATTGAAGAAAAACTGCTGTTTGTTTGCCTAAACCTAGTTATAAATTCTCCTTGAAGTACTTTTAATAGAAACAACCCCATTTCCAGACAGACAGATCACAGCCCATCCACCACTACTCTGATGAGAGCCAAAGGCCACTAAAGCCTTGGCCAGTCTCAGGCCAGGAACTGCATCCACCTCTCACAAGTTGTGATCATACATAACATCTAGCACAGCACCTCTCACTGCAGAACTGCACAGAGCACTGCGCCCTGCATGGCTGCCTCTTGAGATGTGCCCTAAATCAGGCTTCCTTTCTTTGGGCAAGAATTAAACTGTCTCTAGTTCTGAGAAGCAGCTCTGCAAAAAACACACCACTTCCACCCTGGACCTTAAACCAGAAAAACCCCACACTTAAATACATGCTTGAATGTCCTTATTTTAGGAAGATATTCTAGCAAGCATTTAACCACGTGCTAAAGATGTGTACAGACAACTAAAGGTTTCAGTATTTGCAGAGAATACCTGGAGCTGTAGTCAAAAAGATCTAATCTGAAGAAACTAAAGATCCTTTTCATGACTAGTGGGTAAAATGATATGATAATGATATGATTTTGATATTGAAGACTACTGATCTTTCTCCAGTAGATAGCAGGGTCTTCTCTCTTGTGATGCTCTGATTCAGGTGTGAAAGGTGATGATGATGGAGGCAAACTGTTCCATCCTGCCTTTCCTCAGTCACAGGAAGTGCTTTGTCAAGAGGTGTAGATAAGACACTTAGCTCTCAGATGGCTAAACTAGGTGAAACTAATTCTTTTTCCTAAAGTGTGGGAATAGTGTGCTTTCTATTTTCAGGTTTATCTGTTAAACTGTGAAAGCCAGAGTAGCCAATCAAAACTCAGAGATTATTCATTATAAACTCTAATTATGCAGCCATGGGGGAGTAAGTATACAAAAGACTTTAAAACACTAATTAACTCTCGGAAGTAAAAAATGAAATGTGACTGAATGCACATTATAATAAATGCTGGATAAATTATACTGCAGTGACATCTCAAACAAAAGACTCCTTTTTAAGTTAAAAAAAAAAGGTGATTTCACATTTAAACTGAACTCTCACTTTTTGAATACTAGGTTTGCAAAGGAAAATTAATATAGAATATGTAAGCTAGTAGTGAAATTTCCAGATATTTTCTTTTTCTTCAGTTCAACACCCTCAAAATATCGTGAGTCTTTCCTTGGACGTAAGTTTACTCGCCTCTCACTATCAAGACAGGAAATCTCTTTGGAGAATTTCAAGGTTTTCAGCTGCAGAAGAACAGCTCACCCTTATTCATATTGTCTCATGTACCTACCTGATCCCCACTTCCAACTGCACCTGAATTTGACTGGTTTTTAATTTTTCCATTGAAATAAAAGGCATTGCTCTGAATTCCACCTCCAACACCATGAAAAAATTTCCCGTTACAATACCTCTCCCATCATTCATCATCTTCTATTTTCCTATCTCCTGGTTATGGAGGTTTTAGTTTTTTACCATAGCATTCCTGCTTCAATCCATGTACCGACGAACAGCATCCAGGGGAAGAAGCAAGATAAACTACAGCAATTTGGAAATGTTTCTGACTTGCATTGATCTTCAGCACAGATTTTTTCAAAATTCTTATGACTCACAGCAACATCTGAATTCACTGTGAAAAAAAGTTTAATTTAACCTAAACCACCAAACTTCAAGCCCTAGGAACCACAAAGCAGGAGAAAAAATTTATATAATATAGTCTTCTGAATCACATCATTTTCCTATAAAATAGATATGTTCACTTTCTGGACTGGTGTCAGTACAAAATACTCATGAAACACTCAGATTGTATATGGCAAACCATAAAGGCACTGAGAAAAATGATTTTTTTTCTTTTATGAGTTTCATTAGCATAGAATAAATAATATATCTGAAATTGCATTATCAATATGCAAATTCAGACATATAGAAATGTGTCTCCAGTCATAGTTTCAGCCTGTTTTATACTGTTTTACATGTGTGTGTGTGTATTTTACATATATATATATATTTATATCTACATGTAGGTATATACTTTGTAATACATATACAGATACACTTTTAAGGTAAATAGTAGGGGGTTTTGATCAAATACCTCATCACTATAATTATTTGAGAGGAGCATTACCTGCTTGGGAATTCTGCAGACAGTGCCAGAAAGCATTAAAAATTCTGGTACTGCAGTATTTTACATGTTTTGGCGGGGAGGGGAGGTAAACCTATGCTCAAATGCTGGAATATTTTGGAGAAAAAATGGTTCATTAAAATTATTAGGCTTTTCTAACTGGAAGGAGGTTTGAGGGAAAGAAGAATGCAGAAGATGTATTTCACATATTTCTTATGAAAAAAATAAAAGGCACCCAGCTGGTATTTTTCCTATCAAAACCAATACTGCTTACTTTTCCACCTTTCAGACAGTTAAAGATTAAGAAGCTGAGTTGCATGGCCCTGCTGGACAGCCAGGACATTATATTGTCGAGATATATGAAGTCCACATTTTTTACCCTGCAGTGCTAATAAATAGGTTTTAAGCCATCCCTTGTGCATGACTGAACAATGTCTCCCTGTACTAAGACCAGCTTGTTTTGAAGGTAAAATTCCTTAGCTGAGGAACAATCAAGTTTCATTTTATAAGGATAAGGCAGATATTTAAAGAATTTATATAGGCAGATATTTAAAGCTTAGAGGCTTGGAGCTTTAAATTTTTTCTAGCCAAGGTTCTTAGGTTTGTAGACAGAAGAGTGATGAAGTAGATAACATATTAGAGGCATAATAAATTGCAATTAAAGATCTGATCCTGAAATTTATTATATATTTATCACTTTGCCAATATTCACTGTATCTGTGGAGACAGAAGTAGTTGATCAGGCCAAAATCATAACAAGTTGTTAATCTGTGTTCAGGGATTATTTTAATAAACCGTTTTAGGATGAAAACACCAAAAATGAGGTTGAACCACAGTGTAAAAAAGACAGTCTAAAAAGAAGAGATTCTGTTAGCACAGGAAAAGTCAATCTGGATAGCTGATATTCCCATTTGTAGTTTTTAAAAGAACACCTGCTAACCCTCACTGAATGCCAGGTGCCCACCGAAACCAAACCCCACTATCCTCCCCATCCTCACCTGGTCAGAGGAGAGAAAATACAGCAAAATGCTTGGAGATTGAAATAAGGACAGGGAGGGATCACTTCAGTTACTGCCACAGGCAAAACAGACTGGACTTATGGAAAAATTAATTTGTTACCAATAAAATCAGTGTAGGATAATGAGAAATAAAACCAAACTTCAAAACACCATCTCCCCACCCCTTCCTTCTTCCCAGCCTCAACTTCACTCCTGAACTTTTTCTACCTTTTCTCTAGGGAAAGAAGGAAACATGGGGAATGGAGGCTGTGGTCAGTTTATCAGGTTGTCCCTTCCACTCCTCACACTCTCCTCCTGCTCCCCTGTGGATCCCTTCCACAGGGTGCAATCCTTGAGGAACAAACTGCTCCAGTGTGAGGTTGCCCATGGGATCACAAGTCCTGCCAGCAAACCTGTTCCAGTGTGGGCTCCTCCCTCYGTGAGTCCACCGGTCCTGCCAAGAGCCTGCTCCGGTGCAGGCTTCCCACATGGTCACAGCATCTTTTGGGCATCCAGCTGCTCTAGGATGAGACCCTCCAGGGACTAGAGGTGGATGTCTGCTCCACTGTGGATGTCTGTGGGCTGCAGGGGCRCAGCWGCCTCACSACAATCTTCCCCACGGGCTGCCAGGACATCTCTGCTCTGGCACCTGGAGCAGCTCCTTCCCTTCCTTCTGCACTTCGCTGTCCACAGGGCTCTTTCTCTCACATGGTCTCACTCTTCTCTCTTCTCCCTCTTGAATCTGTTATACCAGAGGCTCCCTCACCTTGGCCAGCAGCTTGTCTTGGAGCCAGTTGGCACTGGCTCCACCAAGCATGGGGAAAGCTTCTGGCAGATTCTTCTCTACAGAGGAGTCATCCCTGTAGTGCCCCACTACCAAAAACATGCCACAAAAATCCAATACATATGCTGAGTCTCATTTCTCCTGCTGAAATAAGATCAGGCAACCCCCACAATCTTAGTTGATGACATTCATTATTGGAAATGCTGATCAGGAGACTAAAAAGGGAATCAACACAGCATTTGAAAGAGATATAGCAAAACATAACTAAACCAGGAATAAAAAACAAAAAAAGAAAAAAACAAATAAAAACAACACCATGTTAAAAGGCTCTTCAAAATTGCCTTCAAACCCTCCTCCATCTTCTTTTATATTATTCATTTAAATAGAGTAAGCTTAATTCTATAATTCTGAAGTACTCCAAAAATCTCTTCCCATACACCTGTGCCCATTTTTGCCTCTTAAAAGATCAGTTAAGATGAAAAACATGGCAGCCTTGGGAAAAGAGCAGCAGAAGAGATGCCTCTCACAGTGCTAAAAAAGCTGCTAGGAATAAGGCAGTGAAGAGAGTGGACAGGAGTCAGCTGGGGAAAAGAAAGGCCAGCTACAACCTGTAAGAGCAGAAAATAGAGGCTATGCACTTAGGACAGCTGCCATATGAAGACATGAAAAATAAGGATTCTGTTGTCAAGAACTGAGCTTGAGTTTCAGTTTCTTTCTGAGAGCTCAATTTTCCTCCCCTGACCCTATTGTGGTACCGCAGGATCCCTAGAAAAAAGAGAATATCTTTTGAATAGTATGGCAAAATTCAAGCTTAAGCTTGTTCAYATTATTTTAATTGTTTTACTTGCTTTATGTCTATATGCAGAGTTCCAGCTGATGCACAACATCAATTGATATCTACGGTGTATATCTCTACACAGATGTATGTTTTACATTTRGTTTTTAACAGGAACACAGTCAGTAACACAGTAACACAGTTCACTTGAAATATGCCCCTGCTACAGAAATGATGTTATTTATGGGCCAACAACTTTTTCCAGTGTATGTTCTGCACAAGGCAGCCCTCCCTGTCTCATGCCATGCAAGATTGGAATGGAAGCTGTTAGCATCCTGACACCGAAACACAAGGCTGTCACACCACTTTAATTGGCATTTGTCTGGGCAAACAGCAAAAACCAAATTTCCATACGGCCTTCTTAAAGCTAAACATTATGTTAAGAACCATAACTTTTAATTTAAAAAAATATCACAGACTATGCAGTCTATGTGCATTTTTAATTCTTCAAGGCTTACCAGCTCCTGCAGCTCCTTACCATCATTACAAACTGCATCAAGTCTCTGCAAGGGTGTGTGAGAAACTTCCCTTTTCTTTCTTCCACAGAGAGTTTTCAACTATTTAGCTTTCCCAACCTCCAGGCTCGCAGATTAGTTTGAAAATATGCCTCCTTCTGTTATTTGGCCTCTCACATACTGTTGCTTCTCTTCTCTCTTTCATTTCATAAAAGAAAATGTAATAGCGTGTTCAATAATTTCACTTCACAGCCAACGCCATATGCAGTATTGATAAACCCAGTACAAAATGTCTTACATTGCATGGCACTTCGCGTGTTCAGGGCCTTCTCTCCTCTTGCAGAGCATAGTCAGCTCTCCCACTTAATGAGGATGGTGGGTCAAAGCCTTGTACTTATTCAGTATGAAAATTTGTATTTGTCACCACAACTGCTGCACTTTTCAACAAAGGATACCACAAGACAAACATTCTCCAGAGGAAAGACTCTCAGCTTAGCTCTTTCCACTGCTGAGCCACTGAGATTATGCAATACTCAGCATGAAAATATCTGGCAAATGGGATTGCAAATAGGACAATAAAGTACTACATGAAAAAGCACAAGATAAATTTATCCTTGAAAACTCAAGTGTGCTACTCCAGGAAGGGTATTGTTTTCCATTTAGTTTGAGATAGGTCATTTACAGATTGAATAAGGTTTAAAAGCTCATTTCTAAATAAGGGAATGTGAAGATTTTTCCTGTGGGAAGAATGTGTATATGTCAACATTCTACTTGATCCATTTTAATAGTCAGGGGAAAAAAGCTGTATCAGTGGGTAAAGCAAGTGGATGCTATAGCAAATAACACTAGTTTGGTAAAAAGTGATTTTTCCTAAAGTTGATGCAACACATCAGAAAGAGATGGAAGACCCCTGAAAGTCTGTATGCTGCTAGAATGTCTCATTAAAATAACCAACAAACCAACAAACCATTTCCCTAACATCTTTTCAGTATCTTCTTTTATTTAGCCTTTTATTATCACAATTACTTTTTCATAAATAACTTTTTTAATTATTTACATTTTATTACTGAAAACTGAATGGGATTCAAAAAATATACCTCAGCCTGTTTACCAAGAATCCCCAGAAAAGATGCTGATAATTTATTTACTAGTGCAAACAGAAATATTTTGGTTTAAACTCAGATCTTATAAAAACAGCTGTAAACAAACTGCCACATCAGTACTACATCAGGTAGGTGTTGCATTAAAAAGAACCTTTAAAGTGTTTTGCAAATTAACTAGTATCCTCTACCTGTAATAATGCTAGACATTATTCTGTTGTTGTTGTAAAGAGACATCTTTATTATGTAATGAAATCATAATATGCATGGGTATATGAATAAATTAATCTGAATTCATTGAAGGCATGCAGTTTTATATGGCACATTTATTCTAATTCTAATATTTTTATGTATATATTTGCAATCGGTTATCACCATGTTGGTCACCAGAGTTCTAAATTGGACTTTATCCAGCTGCACAGTTTCAAAATATTATTCATGAGTAGAAAATTTTCATTTTCTTATTTTGAAGTTCACTATTTAATATTCCACGTGCTGGTGCATAGAGTATCAAAAAATGCAGCCTATTGGTCACAGGGGCTGTGAGAAGCATTTGTATGCAGACACACACAATCACGTAGCTTTTCTGGCCAGCCTTCCAAGGCCATGATTTTCTTATGCAACTCCATGTTACATCCTAGCAATTAAACAGTCTTTAATGAACAAAACCTTCAGGCCCAGTCCATTAGCACCTGAATGACAACACATTCAAGCAGCAAAATCCTAAATTTGCACCTGGTAGATAATGCACTATTTTTCAGGCATGCACACTCTTTGCCTCAAATGAGACAGAAAAAAGTCTTTTTGTACGCAGGGAGCATTCCAAGCCAGGTGCATTGACAGTAACGTGTTGTTTTCACCCACTGAGCTCAAAAACAATCCCATCCTCTTAGCTGTTGTTCTGTCACTGTACACCAGCCATCTCCTCACACAAACAGTTTTCTTTCTGCCGCACAACTCAACAGCAAAATCCAGAACAAGCACATATGAAGCACTATTACCCTCCTGCAAACTTTCCAGATAGACAGAGCATTTGTAGCGAAGGACGCACCGCAGATTATCATTCCTAAAATATGGTAACTACGTTATCATATTGCAGAATTGGCTTGTGATTGTTGGTGTATCCAACCTGGCAGCTAAAAAGGCTCCTGCCACAAGATATTCACCATATGCTCCTTGATTGCTGTTGCTAGACAAGAAGGTAGAATAGCACCAAACCCACTGAAGCATTGTCATATTCTCTGAAACTCATTTTCTGTTGCCTTATTGTGTTTGACTGTGAGTGCTTCAGCTCAGGAACTGGTTCATGTTGGCTTCAGTTCGTCCTGCCGTTTGTTGCAGCAAGATCTGCTTCACAACAAACAACAGAAAGCATCAGCTGCCTCAGCCATGCAACTTTAATCCATCTGTTTTTTTTTGCATTTCATTAATATCTCAATTAAGGTCTACAAATTCTCCCTTACTGCTGTAAACAGTGAAGATATCTAACAGATGAACAAATGGTAAATGCTATAAATATGCAGTCTGAAATAACATGAAAATCAGTAGAGTGCCAAGTTACAGMGTAGAGAGATGCTCTGTGCAGTAATCTGATTGTTCTAAATGTATTTGTTTTGAAAACTATGACATTTGCAAAGACAAAAATGAGATCTAAGGGCAAAATGGGATGTCAAAGCAACCTGGTCTAGTAGAAGATATCCCTCTCATGGAAGGGGAGTTTGGAACACTTCTTTAAGGTTCCTTCCAATCCAGACTATTTTACAGTTCTGTGAAAGTGTCAGCCACATTCTGGAACATGTTTACACTGAGAAAGATCCTGGGGTCATAGAGTAAATGARCTAATTAAGCATGAATATTCAGCAAAGTGCTATAGATAAGAAAATGACTGTGATTCCTGGATGCTTAAGCCAGTAAATACTAAGATTACTGAAGAGCTTGTATTTATCTCTGTAAAGAGCATTAGTAAGACCATTACTGGAATATTATGTCGTGCTGTGCAGTACACAATTTAAAAATTACTGAGTCACAAGTTAGAAGGGATTAAAAATGTTTTCAAAATAACTTGTAACCTGAAAAATCCATCTGTAAAAGTGTTAATAACCTCTAATTAGTTTATTAATTAGTAGGCTAAGTTATTTCTTGTTCAGCTTCTGTAAATACATGTAAGTAAAATATTCATGGCATTTAGCTCTGTAAGATAATAATTTTAAAAATGTATAATGAGATTAATTAACCAGAAAACAATGAAATATGAAGTTCAGCCTCAGGTTTACATTTCAGTTATGAGCCTAAGGAATCACTAGGAAAATACTAGGACAGAAGCATACTCAGTCATTTTGCATTTCTGAGTTATATCTTTTTTTCAACATATACCATATCTTATGCAGAAATAATGCACAGCTTAGGGACTGTCACTAGACGAATATAACAGTCTCCTTTTATTTTCAATTTCATAGAACTTTGAGTATTCCTCAAATTACATGTTTTTTGGTTGTTTTTTTTTTTAAGGAAGGGAGTCCTCAGGAAAAATATCTTTATTTTCCCATACATTTCAAGCAGATATCATCTAGAACAGTATCTGATTGAATTTCATAGTTCTTCACAGCCTATTCAGAACCTATCTACCATATTCAGCATTCAAAATTAGTTCCTAAAGACATAATAAGAGGCACAAAACTCAGCATCAGGGCTCACCAAAGACAACCACAGACAACAGTGAGACCTGAAGCACATGGTGGAAAGCACTCACAGGCAGAGAGAGTTCCAGCAGACTGTTTCTAATTAAACTGTCTCTTATAATGCTCTAAAACACATATCTGCTTTGACCATCCAAGAATAAAGTCTTCTGGTACTATGCACAGTTTGATTTTTAAAGCTTGTTCTTATAAATTCTTTCCTGTACGGGGTAGCAGCTCTCAACAGCCACCCTGCTGCCTTCTTTCAAATTGCACCTGCATGTCTGGGATGCTTACAAAACGCTTGAGAACACTTAGGCTGCTAATGCTCTGTAAAAATTTTCCTTTCTTGCTGAGCTGTTTCTTCCTAGTATACTATACTCTTCATTTATGTTACCCCCATTTTAACCAATGGGTCAACCACATGCTTTTGGGACAAGGAGAGCCTTTCTCCTGAGCTCTGTACAGGCCTGGGCCAATAGAGCCCTAGGACCCACCTATGGTCACTGGCAATAATTAAGAATTTAATACAGCTGATTGACAAAAACCCTGCAGTCAGCAATAATTTGATATCTCAGAAACACTAAACTGCAGATACAAACTACAGGTCACTAGTTCATATTTACCACTGCTGCTGTCCTCAGCTGCTTAGTGTCCTTTCAGTCATAGTGCACACAGAAGAATGTTTCAGGATTGAGAAATCTCCCATCACTTCTAGAAAGTGAGTCCATTTAACAACATCTACAACCTCAAGATTGCTTCAAAAATTGCTTTTTCCCAACAGTCAATTATTGTGCAATGTTTTCAAGTACTGATGTTTACAGCAAGCCCAGGAGTCTTTTCTTTCAAAGAATATCATCCACTAATTACTGCATATAGTAATTCAAAGCAAACTTACATAATTTCTACAATATTTTTCACTTTTTGTCCTGTATACCATTGTATATACACTCTGTATAACTGTATGACTACCCATATTCTGCAGGTAGTGGGCCTTGGTTGGTGATCTTCCTTTTAACTCTTGTATTCAATTCCTCATTTTCTTTTGTCTTTTGATCTTTCTTACACAAGGAACTTTGCTACAAATGCTAAGACAAATATCAGGACACCCATGCTGTGTTTTAACATTTGATTTAACCAGATTTTATATTGATAAGCACCATTTGGAAACTGCAGTCTGCATAGGAGAGGTGCAGTAATGAAGCATGGTTACAAAAAGTMATTTATCAGTCTTGTCTGGCAAAAATAGAGGGTGATTTGGACTCCCTTTGTTAGACTCCCTTTAGACACCCTTTGTTAATTTGTTCACAAGGAACATTCAGCAAGAGGGGCTTGTTGCAATGAATGAAGGTACTTCTCAGATAAGCTGAAAGGACACAGAAGTTTTCAAGGAGAAACAACACTCTACTCTTCATTCTGCAGCAAATCACTGTAAATGGGGTTTGACCAACTTGATAGTGCTACAAAAGCACAAAACACAGAATAACAGAGGAACTTATTTATCATGGTCATCTAGGAAGAGTAGGCAAAAAGCAGTCATTCTGACCCCAGTTAAAATCTTTAAAAAACCGCACATTATTAATATATTAGCGTAAATTCCAAATAAATACTGAATGTCCAATCAAAATTATATCTCATGAGCTCTTCATCTTATTAATTCAATGCTGGTACAAGTTTTAGGACCAAATTTTGAGAACCAAGACCATCTGGACCTTAAGTTTATGTCCAGAAGGATAATTTATGACATCAAATGGGCCTGACATCACATGTGTCTTTACCCAAGTTGTCCCAGTGTATTAAAGTCAAAATCCTGTTATTTATACTCACATCCATTCCTTTCATCAGTGGATGGTGGCACAAAGTCAAGATTGCTTTTAAAACTTCCTCTATAACTACTTTACATAAGCTGTTCTATGAAAAGAGAAGAAAAAGAGGTAAACAAACAAAAAGCAAAACACAATTCTGCTACTTAGCACAGTCTAGATGAAATTGCTTTCATAAATAATTCATTAAATCTCCAGTATTAAACAGGTTAAATCATTTTTATTTGATGGGGTTTAGTGCTATTAATCCTTCAGAACAAGAATTAGAAATTGAATAATCTCACATTATTTGTAACTGTGGTGGAGATATGTGGTTTTTTGAATGCAGTTATAAAGGAACTTTCTGAGTTGCAAATGTAGTTTATTAAATTTCTAAATAGTACCATAGCTGGATGTGATGGGAATTTTTTTTGCCCAGGCCGTCCTAAGGACAGTGCAAACTTTAATGAAGGAAGAATCATGATTCTTTTTAAGCTTCATTCCCATATTTTTCTTCCTGCTGATTCTGAAATCAGGCATAATCTGGGCTATTTGCTATGCAATCTATTYTTCCTATTGAGAAATTAATTTCCCATACAAACTTGGAAATCTATGATTCTCTCTATTCAAGGGAAATATTTTTAATTTCAATATCAATTGAAAATCATATGAGAAAAATTATATATTTGAATCAGAAATGTAAATCTTCGTGGTTTTGAGCAAAGAAAAAAAGTAGGGTTTTTTATTTCAGGATGAATTAAGGGTCTCTCTTCTCCCCTTTTTTTGAGCACCTAAATATTTACAATTTATGGAATAGACTGAGAAGAAAATTATAGAATTTATTGGGAAGGTGTGGCCTCTTCTTTTATTCTTTTTCCAAGTAGCTTAAAAGTAGGGCCTTTCAATCACCTGAAAGACATGTTCAAACACACATCTTCTCTTTTTTGATGGCATTCAAACATTATATCTAAGGAGAGCAACTTTACTAGCAGGTTTCTATGTATTGCTCAGTAAATTCTTCACATTCCCTCTTCTTGACACCAATACTTTTTATAGAGAGTTTTATACACTGCATTAGAAAGGGATTTGTAACTATTATATAGCCGGTAGAAGCAAAGGGGGCTTGGTTTCGGTTTTTCTTTTTTACTGCAAACCCCAGTTTTTAGTCTGTGCCTCACCTACAATGCATTTTCTGCAAGTAAAATCACAGGTCAGATCACAAGGGATGACATGTTCACAATTTGTCTATGGAAAATTTGGTCAAAAATAGGCTACAGAAGAATATTTGGTTAAAAAGTTCTGGAAAGCACTGTCTGTTTCTAATTTTTCTGAAATATTTCTTCTAAATGATCAGAAAATTCCATTCAAAATTCAAAGAGTTTTTCATTAAAATAATTTTTAATATCTTAGATAAACAAGATAGCCTTAAACTATTTACATCATGGGTCAAAGGCCACCCAGACATTTCTGAAAAAAAATATTTTGACAGTTGGAGCAAAATACTTATAAAGCTGGATTTTAAGAAATGTCTGTTTCACTGTCCTCAAGTAGCAAGTTGTGTCAGTACTGGCTCTGATATCTGAAAATATCAGTGGGTTTTTGTTAAATTTTGCACTTGAAAAAACTTGCAAGGGTTTGCAGATGTCTGTCTTATGTTCTGCTATAATTTTTTCTTGTTTGTTTTTCCTAGTAGGCCCATATTAAACAAAACAAAAACAAGAAAAATTCCCAAATCTTGGTCTACATACCAAACTAGGAAAAGATTGCAGTGCTCCTCCAGCTCAATTGTATAACCACACAGGCAACCAAAAATAATCACTTCTATTTTTCTGGTGAAGTGTTGAAAGAGCTGCTATTTCGACCAGCATGAATTAGCAGGCAATATTTTAACTATCAAAGTGAACCCTAATTCAATCTCGTGATAAACCTCAGATGTCAAAGTGTTTTCAAACTGTCAAAGCAAGCCTGTGAAGGCAGAATAACCCAAGGCAGTAAAATCCCTGAAATAGCCCTAAGCTTCCCTGTAATGCAGAATGGCCCAGGGCTGACACAGTGGCAGGGTTTCAGCCTGTGGTCCCAAAGTGCAGGTTTATCCCAGTGACACTTGGTTAAATGAATTGACTGTGTTTCATTAGCAAATGAACAATGCTTAGCTCACTTCTGCTTCATTGCCTCCAACTCCAGTTTGGTGGAAGAAGTCAGGGGAATACTTGTTGGAGTCCTGGGATGTGTGGGAGTTCAGGGGTGTCTCTACTGGACTCCTCTGTCTGACATGGGCAACCTCTGATGAGCTGAGGGACACAGCTCCCCACAACCTTCAGTGGAGTTGCCAAAGCTCACCTTTGTTTTCTAGGTGGGTGTGATTTAAAAGCAAATATTTTTGCTATGTTAACACGTTAGATGGAACACATAAGATATGCGCACCCTTTTTCATAAAGGATACTTCCCAAAGAACAGAAGCAAGAAGAAGCAAATTTTAGAAAACTAAAATGTAAGCAGTACCTGTTGTAATGATTTTAGGGAATCATTCAAGAGTGCCCAAAAAACCCACAGCAACTCATCAAGACAGCCATCTGAAAAGCCCACAGCACTTCCAAAGCAACAGCCAGACTGTAGCAGCTGCCAGCTGATCAGATGTTGTAGTTTTTGAGATACTRTTTTCCATATAGAATCATATATTTATATCTAACTCCGTTACTATCTAAAACACTCTTTTTGTTCTCAAAAATAGAGATTAGGACAGAAAACTTATCAAGAAGAAATTTAGAGGCAAAGTTAGACAGTCAATACTTCAATGGCAAAGTTACATTCCATATTCCAAGAGTGCACAGGGATCAGACTCTTAGTTGACCACCTCAGTGTAAAATACTTCAAGGGATATAGTATATGAATAAACTTGAACTTTCAAAGAAGAAAAACCCTTTGCTCTACAGAAAGGCCTTGTACAGTATCCACACAGAACACAGAGCTCTGCAGAATTGACTTCAAGAACTGGTCATGGAAGCCCACTGGATCAGATCAAGTTATAAATTCAAAAGGAAACACTGGTTGGATCAGCTCTTGGCCTTGAAACAGCATTATGGGAGAGTCTGAGAATGGATGCTTGAAGGTGCAAAGTCAGGAGTCTTGTAAAAACACAGGCTCTCCCCTGTGTCCCAAGCTGAAGTCCACATTATTCCTTGCTTTYGCAAAGCCAGCATCACTGCCTGAAGAAAAGAGAAGAAGAAAAGATGATAACTCATGTTCTAAGAATGTTGTTCTAAAATCAGATCCCTGGACTCAGCAGTGACTCATGGCCAATGAGCTCCGTGAACTTTTACGAGGGTAAAAATAGCATATTTGCACATTGTTAATTATATACAGTAAACTAACCTCTTTATACCAGCTACACTGGTATACCACTGTATCACTACAGTGGCTCACTGGGCATTTATTTCTACGGTTCTAGGAGGTGTACTAATGGGAAAAAATAGAAATARTGTAAAATGCTTATCCTGTCTCTCAAGGTTATGAAATTCAAATGGCCACATATTTTTTTATGCTGATTCTCTTTTATGGGCTATGATCAGGTACAAAGGAAGTTWGCTAAAACCACGATGTCTTCAAAAAAAGCATTACATGACATCTTGACTGAAACACTAGATGTGAGCACCTCTTCTTCAAAGCTTTTATTAAAAATCTCWGTGCTCAAAGAAAACAAATAAAAAGCATTCCTCAAAGTTTAATAAAGACAGTTCAGAGAATATGCACTTAGCTTCCCAAGCACTTGAGTATGCAGCACTGGACAGGATTCAAACTCTTCAGCRTAGAAATCCAAAGAGGGGAAGAATATGAAAGAAAAATCCTATTTAATTGGACCAAAAGATTATTACCATTTTCTTGAATAGCTGGTGTTCCTGATAGTACCAGCTTAATTAGGCCCTAAGGAAACTGTCATGGACCACTACTAAGACAATTCCCTCCCAATTTCAGCATACCCTGAAACTCTGGGCTTCCCATCTCCAATACCTTTGGGAATGGCTCAAACTAGCAACTTRTAACTTCATCATTGTCTGTTATATTTTCAGCTCTTCACAATCTCCATTTGTACAGAATTTAAAAAGACCTTTCTGAATTCAAGAGAATTTTCATTTTTCGCAAGATGGAGTGCAACTAAATCTTCTTATTTCTTCTCTTTCTGCACCCAAGAGCTGTTACCTTAAGGAAAGAGAGCAAGTTACGTAAGGAAGAAGAAAGGAATCTGGTATGTTCCTACCTATGTTGCTTGAAAGTCTTTGATCTACTTGTACAAAGATGAATATGCTATTTTGGCCATCAGTATTGTCAGAGCCTGCTGTGGAAGAGAGAGGATTTGGAGAAAAGAGGGAATACTCCCTACAGGATCAATTCTCACATCACAATATCTAGAAATATAGCAATGTATTGGAATGGGTGCAGAGAGAGAAACAAAGAATTGGGGCAAATTATACTCCTTACTGAATGMAGAAGTCAAAAGACACCACATTAATTGCAAGCAGGTTCCCATCCTCTTGAAGCAAACTCAATAAATACATACATGTCTCAACTTACAGCTAGATTGCAAAATTACAAATTAATGATACACAGAAGGATTTGTTAAAGAGCATTATTAAAGCTGTCATTCAGCTGCTGGAATTCAGACTTAGGAAATGACAGAGCTGTCTGTAGAGACATCATCATTCACCTGCCATCCTCTCCAGAAATATATAAACTACGGCAATATTTTGTTGCATAATCACACTCCGGGTGCAGACTGATCAAATCTCACAGAGTARCAGGTGCACAAGCTGCTAATTTGCCCCCRAGCAGGCAGCACGGGCCAGATAGCTCAGTCCTTCACGGGGACWGAGTGTCTGAGTACCAGGGCACTCTCAGCCGCTGGCTACCTTGGCAAGCCCAAAGGATATCAGCTCTTTAGTGATTCAGCTCTCTGAGGATTGCAGCTCTTTGCTTGCTAAGGCACCCAGGCTAGTCGGGAAGCAGACGCGAGAGAGGAGAAGAAAACGTCCTGGMATTCCACAGYGATGGTTTTATTGAGGGGTCAGTGAAGGGTTCCAGTGATGGCTCTTCTAACCAGAATGGGCTAAAACAGCCYCTTTTTATAGGGTATAAGGGGATCCAAACTTGTCCAATATTAGGGGTTMGGGRAAAGTGACCTATKGGGTTACAGAGRGATAAGCTGGGGTCTGAAGGGCGGAAGACAGGAGCTTGTTTTGCAATTTCATCATGACTTTGCAATTCCTGTCTTTAAGCCTCGKCCCTCCATGGGGCCGTAGCCAACTCGGAGCCTGCTACACACAAGGGGCTCACATCCCTTTCTCTCCCACTCTACACCTCTCAGCACAACCTATGATCTTACTCTTGTCCTGTGACTTCACATCAGGCTCCCAAAGCACATGGACCTGAGTCAGTCAGTCAGCCAGTCTGTGTGCTGCCCACAGATGAAGCAGTGGGATAAGAGYTGTACCTGGTAGGTGATGTGCCACCTGGTGATTCACCAATGTGGTCTGCTTCCTGTCATAGTGTCCAGATTTATTGGATTGAGAACAGAGAGACAGAAAAAAAACATGAGGCACACATCATTCTTTCAGCCTGATTTGATGTGCAGARTGGACTGGGCTGAGTTAAGGGGCTTGCCTGTCTTCTGCACACTCTTAAAACATTTTTACATAGGCAGTATGTGATTATGAGTACTCTCTCACAATTCTTTCTATAGAGCTCCTCAATAATTTTTGGAGACTTCATGGGCCATCTTCCCAAAACACATCTGTGTGAAAKGTCAATGGCATTGGCTGTGTATGGCTGAATCTGAGGCAGATGTTAAAATCAGTTTTTCTCACATGAATCTCAGGCCTAGGATTCTGCCTCACTCAAGAGATGCCCAACCTGTTCCGTAAATAGGTTAATGATGACCAACCCAGATCATTCTTTAACTTTTCAATTCTAGCTCCTGCTCTCAGCATTCTGTTTTTGAACAATTGACTTCAAATTTCCCATTTATTCCCCCTACTCCAATCCAAATAATTGGGTATCTGTTGTTTCTCACCAAACTGTCACAGCAAAATCCAGTAATTTTTTTCCTTTCTTTTCTTTCTAATTCATTACCAAATGTTTTCACCGGGTCCTTCTCCAGTTTTCTGACTCTCACCCAGTCTCTCTCTGACTGCACTTTGAATTTATACCATTTCCCCCTTCTGCTTTTACTCTACTCCCCACAAGAAGAAAAGATTACTTGTTCTTCTTCAAGAGGCTAGGCTCCCCAGAAATCAATTAAGGGAAAGCTACTGAAACTTCTGTAGTCCTCAGCTCAGGCATACACAAGTAATTTGTAGCAGCAACAGTTATTCAGCACGGTTATTTCTGAGCTATGAGAACCACATCCAATTATTCTGCAGAGATGGGACAGGTGTAGCTTGAGCATCATTTTGGGATCTGTCTGAGGAAAACTAGCTTGAAGAAAAATGGCATTTGAATTTCTTTGGCCATTTTAAATGTAGAAATTTTAAAATTCTCTACCAAGTACTCACCAGTTTCAGTTTTCACAGAGATTGAAAAAGGTTGCCCATGACAAAAAAACCCAACAAAAAAAAAAACCCCAAGCAAACAAATAAAAGACCCTGCAACTTTTCAAAGAACTTTGAAGACTAGGGACTTTTAAAGATGTAATCTCAGAACATTATAGCATGCGTAAAAAAAAAAATCTTTCCCCTGATTGTATTACTGTTTGTGAGGAGCAAAGGAGAGAGAATGATGAAAGGAAATGACTGAAAAAAGAAATTTCTGGATCCCTTTGGCTGAAATTTTCCGAAAGAAATTTCAAAAATGCAAAACTTTTAAAGCTTCATACCAATTAAGGCATCCTATTCAGAAAAGTTTCCAATTGCCACTTATTATAAGGAAATGCTGCAAAGGGATTTATATAACTCTGCTTATGTATCTTTTAAGTCCTGTGCTTCTGGGGAAATTAAATTACTTATTAGGAAAAAATTGTAACATTTTGCATACTGTGTTTACAATTTTAATTATAKATTAAGAAACTCTAGGTCTTTCTAGGTTCCACAAATACTGACCAGGAATGGTTTGCATGCAGTCATTCTTGATTTGGGACAAGAGGATGGATTAATGCTTTTCTAATTTTTCTTTCAAACCTATTTTCTCAGATTAACATAACCTTTTTTACAAATCCTACACCTACACACTCTTAGAACTACAATTATGGGCATTCACATCATCAGTAGCCTAAAAAATCCCTTTTACATCAGCAACATATAAAGAGAAGCAGTAACTGCTTATGTTAACTGCAGCTAAATTTATCAAACTGAGTATTTTGCCTCTARCCATTTTAGTTACAACAAGTCACGCAAAGATAACACAGAAATTAAAATATCTGAGGGCTGTTGAGGCTACATTTCCTTTAGCAAGAGGTAGAGGTGCCAATAGAAGAAGTTTTATAGGTAAAACARTTAGTTCTGGGGACCTACTCTTGGTAGCAATACACAAATATACATATTTTGGGTGTTTTAACTATAGTCTAGCCCTGCTCTGGTCCCATGGAGTGTTGGACTAGAGCAGGTGAGGTCCTGGATTGATTTTATCAGAAGGAATTTAATTCATCTCTGGTCTCTCTATATGAGACATTGACTTTGGAAAAGCACTCCTGCCCCAAACCAGGACCCCAATGTAGGCACATCTTGTCAATGAGGTTTGTGAAGCTGTAGTAAAAACAAAGAGTGACTCTTTTGAAGTTCACGTGGCAAAGGGAAGAGAGCAAGATCCAGATCAGGACCCTGGAACAATATTACTGAGCTTTAAAGCTGAATTACAAATGCTTGCATAAAGGTTCTTATTTGCCTACAAGGGAAAGCGAGGCAAGACAGCATGAGGTCTCAGCAGGTGAATTAGAGATGATGCTCATTACCAATTGGAAGAATTGCCAGGAGCTGTTACACGAGCTGGATAAGCTAGGTAGCCTGTAAAGTCATGACTATCTTAGCTGAACAGACAGACTACAAGAAGAGAAAACTTGCTTTACTTTTTGCTGGGGTCATGCAGGGCTAGTTGCAGAGAATCTGTGCGGATTGTGTGACATGAGGAATTTGCAGACTCTTACAGGGTAGGCAGAAGTTACCAATTTCTAGATTCCCAGAAGTCCCTTTTATGGCTGAATTCTAAAAATTTAAGAAGGAACTTGATGCAAACATATGTATTGTTGYAGTTATAATGCCTTCAGGCCAAGTAACTCTTATCCAAATGAGGCATATAAATTAATTCTTCTGATGAGCAAGGGARATTCTTTGCTTATTTATCCAGTGTGGGTAAAGGGACCTGTGTGTGCATGAAATGGTTTGGGGAGTTGTTTGTTTGATTTAATGAGTATAATTTCTGTATTGAATTTTCTAGTATACATTAAATTTCAAGCAGATCATTATTTCTATGCAGAACCTCATTGAAGTATACCCTTACAGACCTAACAAAGAAAAGCATGCTAAAAGGTTTCAGAGAGTTCTTCTTTCTGCTTTTACATAGAATGAAATAAAATAATTAAAAATCCCATATCAAAACCTGCAATTTTATAAAACAGTATTCAGAAAATAAGAAAAATACAGAAACGATTCAGCCTCTTCCTCCATGACCAGGTTTTCTACCTTCCAGATTCAGTGAGCTAARGTCAGTTCAGCAAAAAGAAATCAATGATTCATCCAGATCTCAGGCTCAATCTTATTWCTTTGGCACATTTCTGTGTCTACCACAAAGGTTTGAAAGATTTGGAAGGTGGGACCACATGAACTTGATGAAGATAAACAAGTCCAAGTGCAAGGTCCCGCACCTGAGTCCAGGCCATCTCAAGCAATACAGGTTGGTTGGGTGGAGAGGGGATTGAGAGCAGCCTGAGAGGAAGGACTTGAAGCTGTGGATGAATGAGAGCCTCAACATGACCTGGCAACGAGCACTTACAGCCCAAAAGCCAACCCTACCCTGGGCTGCACCCCCAGAAGTGCGACCAGCAGGTACAGAGAAGTGATCTTGTGACTTCATTCTCATGAGACCCCCACCTGGAGTCCTGCATCCAGCTGTGGACCCCCCAGATGGCAAATCTGTTTCTCTATTGAACATTGCCCAGCTATTCAAATCATTTTTAAGTATGAGCTCCAAAGCTACTCTTTAAACCAGAAGTTTAAATTAAAGGTTTCAGAAATTTAGGCAAAATGTTGCTTGCCTTTAGGAAATAGGCAAAATGTAGTTATGTGARGGCTGATCACCTAAGCTGTCAAACTAGAAAAGAAAATCTGTTGCCACTAAGGAGAATAAGTTCATAGAAGTCCACCAAAGCCCGAGTGAAACAGAATGGTACAAACTGTACAGTTTAAAACTCTCTGACAAAGGGGTCTCAGAAGCAAAGAGAGGTCTCTTGGTATGGTTYTGGATTGGCATGACTCTAGTCTGAAAGATCCTATGAGCAAAAGGAGATGTTCAATATTGGGGGCAGTTACAAATACATTCCATGTATGTTCTAATGGGTTGTGGCTGGTTATCCCTCATGAAACCAGTCATAAGGCACACTCCTATGTGAAAACACAGAATGGAATTTACTGTGAGCTCTGTCACCATGGTTACCATAACTGTTCTCTCTCATCTCATTTTAGTAAAAATTATTTGCTTTTGTCTTTAGAACACCCTTTCAGTCAAAAAGCAACAAAAAATATGATTATTTTCTTTGTAAGGTACTGTTTCTTGTTTTACATTTAAACCTCAACTTAGGAGAACTCATCCTTTTGGGAACTTGTCAGGGTCTTGTAGCTACTGCAAGGACTGTGTGGTGAATGAATTAGACAAGCAAAGTGTTACACAAACTGGCACAGTATAAACTTGCAGTACATGAACACAGTTCAAGTAACCCTGAGATAGTCAGAAAGTGAGGAAGACCTCATCCAGTAGAAAAAAGAGAAGATAARTGGATAACAGTATTGTCCAAATGGAGACTTATTCAAATGGGAACTTAATAAGGAGAACAGTGCTTAATGCCTATTGGTCTGCTGGATCTTGTCCCTATCCCATGGCAGAGCCCACGGCTTCATTTTTCATTTCCTTTTGCTCTAACCTCTATATTCCCCACTTCATTCAAAAACCTAACTTCTCCTAAACCTGTTGGCTCACTCACAGCCAGCCTCTGCTCCCTCTAAGCATTTAGGCTCAGCCATGTATTCTCAGATATGGTGATTGCAAAATTGCTTGTGATTTTTGCTTCATTTGCAGGGGAAGTCAGCCACATGCTACAAGCCCTCAGCAGGACCCTGAACCACTGAATCCACTATTCCCAGTTGRCAGAGAGTGCTGCTGCAGTGCTTCAAGATGTGTCAGTGAGGGGCAATGGTCTGCACAACAYGGTATGAAGGGGAAGAAAATCTCTCCCTTTTAGAAGACTTCTTTAGCCCAGATTACTCCAGCACAGCTGGCAAAGCAATGGGGACCGAGTTAAGGCATGGGAATGGGATTGAAGGAGGACAAAAGGCAAGAACAAAGCCCCCTCAGCTGTTTCTGCTGCCAGAGACAAATAGAAACACCTATCTAGCTTGCCAGGGTGTTGTTCTGGAGAGTGGAGCAGGCACATCAGGGATGGGGTAGCCACAGCCTGGGCACACAGAGCTGCCCCCTCAGCTTTGTCAGGGGCATTCACAGGAAGGATGTCTCGCTCTCAGGACTGTGTGCCTCCTGTTCCARGGAAAGGGCCTTACAGACACATAAGCATTTTGAAATGTATGGAAAAACCAGTCCTGAGGCCTGCCAGTTTCTGACACTACGCAGCCTTGCATTTTATATACCCAGAGAGAAAGTCCTGTCAGAAAGATTTCTTATAGCAGGAGTTGTTTCGTGAGGAAGAACATGGAAGCCCCATTTGAAGCACTCTTCTTTCTTTTATCTTTGTCTCAAGTACACTGACATGAAATTAATCTCATCTGAGGGTTTAAAGGGCTTAATTCCATATTCTTTTGTGATTGTTAAAAGAAAGAAGCAGGAGGCAAATTTAACTACAATGTGAAGTTCAATTATTTCAATTACCACCTCCTGCCTAAGTGAAGTCTGTTCCTTCAAAGACATCTGCAATTTTACACTCATTTGCTCTTAAAATAGCATTAATTATAATAGTTTAACTGGAAATTCTAAAAGAACACATGAACAAATTAAATAATTACTTACATACATTAAAAATTTGCATACACGTTTAATTTATAAATTAGTTATTTACCTTACATAATTAATCGTGCAGCTAAGAACAAGCCTTAATAAGAATCTCAAGAGTGTAACATGAAATTTTGGTCCATTTTAGAAGTCATATTAATATGGGATCCTACTCTGCAGGCCATTTCACAAAACGGAATAAACAGATCTTAAGTAGCTGATACTTACAAAAAGCACAATAAAGTGGTATAAATTACAGGGGAAACTATCATGTTATCACTTTGGTGCTTTTTCTGGAATGGGGATGATAGGTGTTGGCAGGACTGTTTCTCTGTGGGGGAACTTGCTACATTGTGGATCAACAAAACGACAGAACAAAGAGCAAACAAAAAAGACAGAAAAACCACAGGCAAAGATAAGATAAGGAAAGATTGTTGCACAGTAGGAAAGGGAGTGAAGTGACTGTGAAGCTGACAGTGGTGCTCTAGGCAGCATCCCAGGGTATCCACTGCAAAAAGTCTGCAAGGAAAAAAGATGCATGGGATAAAGACCCATAACAGAAGGAAGTCAGGATTTTATCACATTTTCTGTAGATTTGTTAGTCTGTATGCAGGGAATTTATTTCAGTTATGCCAAATGGCACTGAATAGACACCTTACATTAAGAAAACTTCAGTGTTGCAAGTACAAAGGAATGAGTGCACTTAATACTCTGCTTRCAGACTGCCCTGTGCACAGTTGTTACTGAATTTAGTCAGAACTGACACAAGGAGGTACATTTCGGAGAGATCCATTTGAAATCACAATCATATTTTGTGTCTAATCCTGAGCATTCTTTTCTGCTCCCAGAAAAGGCAGGTGCTAATTTTGCAGTGAATAAMCAACAAAGTAATTTAAATTCTGCTTAGATTGCCCGGATCCATTCTACCTAACCTATGGCAATAACCCTGTACATATCCAGAGAGAAATGGAATGAAAGATGTATAATCCCACACATAACAATCTGAATATCAAAAAATTTTATTATCAGACTTCAGCCAGAAAAGCTACAATGGGCACTGACAAAAAAACAGTGCAAGAAATTTTTTATATCTCTGCTCTTTTTACTGGGCTACACAGCACAGATTGATACAACTTCTTTGATGGGATCAAAGACATCCAYACTTATATTCAGAGTACTTATAAGCAACATGCTTGGTGTCTTCCCAACCCGTGTGCCGACCTAAGGACACATTGATTCTGCATTATTACCTTGCAATGAGTCAGAAAGACAGGGAAGAATCTGCTTTTTTTTTTTCAAAACTGTATTAATTGTCTTATTTAGATCTAAGGATGAAGTTTGTTCTGATTCTGCAGTGATGAATATTAATGACACCAGACCAATTGAAATTCTCTGTCCAACACTGACGAACCTGCTGTCTATCATTACATTTTTATATATTTTTATTATTATTAACATTTTACTAAGCACAATGACATTGGAATAAATCAAGCAAGACTCCATTTTCTTCTTGAGGGAAAAGCTGAATCTTTATCTATTCACATAAACTATTTAATACAGTTTTCACAGACCTCGTGTCCAACCTCTGTTGGCTGGTAGTTTTCTTACTACTTCATTTATTGGTCAAAAGGTGATATGTGTGTACATGCTAGGGTTCGGGTTGTTTACATTTTTCTTTTGTGGCTTCTCATGGATCAGATCTGATGTCTATGTAGGTGCACTTATTTTTCACCCAAGAATTAGTTGTTATGTTAATGAACTATTATATACCTATTCACACCAAGACTGTTTTCACATGGGAACTTGCAAAGTACTAGCTGCACTTAGAAGAAATGACAGGCTAGCTATTGGTTTAACAGAGCAGGCCTGATTTTATGAGGCCTTCCTTTTTATAATTTCTCTACCTTTCTTTTTATAATTTTCTACAATGGCATCATTCAGCAAGTAATATTGCATCAGATCCCAGTTGACTGCTTATCTCTAAAAAAAAAGAGATGCAGAAGTGCATGATTTTATTCATCTGTAGAAAAAAAGATCACAAGAATTTTTTCTGGAGTCACAGTGTCTGTGTTTAGTTACAGCTCAGTAATTCTCTGTAGGACACATTTAAGCAGAGAATGGACTTTAAAGAGTGAGCCCTGAGTACTGTCAGAAACAGCATGGGCAAAGAAATTGTACTCACATAATAACCTGACTTTAAACAACAAGCATCTCTTCCCTCTTGTTTCAAGAAGTTAACTAGTAAAGGAGGAAGAAAATTTTGACCTCAGGGACTCACTAAAGGCATATTTTCTTATTAGGAGCTTACTGAAAGAGGAGATTTAGTGTACCAGGGCCAGGGGCAGGAGATAACCCTTTCTGATTGAGAAGTGATTAATGTACGATACAAAAAGTGGGTGGAAGCACTGTCGAAATTTTTGCTTCTCAGAGATGTTCTATCTGAATAATGAGATTACTAGATAATAAAAACTGCTGACTACTTGTTCCTTTCCATCTCAAATTAAACAATAGCTCCCACTATCTGGCCTCTGATATGTCTCTGTATTTGACTTTGGCATTCCTTGGTGTTTCTCCTTAGCCATACATGTCACAGTTGCTAAAATTCTCAAAGGATGACATGAAAAAATACCTAGACAAACATCTAGAGTATACTTAAACCTCAAACACTGCTATATTAAAAACATAATTCTTTTGTTCTCTGAATATTATATCCCTCTGCTTAATCAGACATTGGCAGAAAAAGAGAATGATTCCCAGAAAAAGAAAGGAAAGAATACTTTATGCAAAAATATGTATTATTTATACACATAAAAGGTAAAATTTTGGGGGGAAAAAAAATCTCAAATGCTTATCCCAAATCACCCTCATTCATTCGCCACAGTAATATAAATAGTTCCCTGTATGGCCTCAGTCATAGAATATAGTTTAAACAGGTTTAATGCTAAAAGGGAGCTTGCACAAGTAGGGAAAAAAATTCAGAAATTGATGGTAGTTTTCTGTTTTACTTTAAAGTTACAACCAGGATACCTCACGATATCCTCAAGTGTGGTCAAGAGGCTAGATGATCTGCACAGTCTGGACACAGGCCTCATGATCAGTTCTGGAGTGCCTGTGACAGAAATCACAAAAYCTGGAGATAGAGCAACTAATCCCTATAGTGGTCTAATATATTGAGCATGCTATGATCATTCATAATGCAGATAAAAAATACTGACATCACTCAGCACAACCCAAATAATTTAATAAATAATTTTAAAAAATCATTAAAAATTGAACACTGCTGAAGATGGACCCGCCAAATTCTGCCTATTGGATGCATGTTTCAAAGTCCCCGTACAAATGCTAGGCCTTCCTCAGAAGAGGGAGCACAGAGCCWCATTTCCAGTTTTCTGGAAAAGTCCAACCATTATGCAGGTCTATAACAAGATAGGCACCACGTCTATGCTGTTAGAGAGTATTGACATAGAGTGTGGTTATCATATATATATAAAATAAGACATGACGTTCAAAGAATTCAAACCCAATATTTTTATATTAGTTTTTTTTTATATTTTATATCCAGTGTTTGCAGTTATCTAACTCAATTTGTGGCTTTTTGAGATTGATCTAAAATAACCATAATTTCCTAAATGCTCAAGTAGGGAACCTAGCCACCTGTTGATGCTTCTGGGCTCAAAACTTAGCTCTTAGGCACTGCAAAATTTAGGAGTAACTTCAGCAGGCAGAACAAATTTTAGGCAGAGCTCTTTTTTATCTAGGTACTTTATCAACAAAATATTGTATTAATATATGATCACTAGCTAAGGAAAAATCAGATACTAGGAAAATRAGGCAAAAAAATGCTTTAAATAAATATGTACATTTTTAATGAAAGCTACAGGCACACACACCTTTAATTCATCTGGCCTCATCTTCACTCTTTTATAATTCTGCATCATTCTAATGAGATTTTATGAAAATATCCAGGTCTCCGCAAATATCTGTAATGATACTTTTCCTGATGACTTTTCTGTCAAGAGAGATATTGACATTTTTAAAAGAAGCAGTTGCCCCTCAAAACAGCATCTCTTATTATGCCATTATAAAGCAGGCAGATTTCCCCCCCACACTCAATTTCCATCTTAGTGAAAGAAAGCATTTAATGTCCTTAATATCTAGGTGAGAAGCCTGGGGAAACACAGAGAATTTTTTTTTAATATGCCACTGAATTATTTTTGCAACCAAATAGCAGATGCCTGATGAATGGTTTATCATGGCATGTTACAGGAAAGAAGTGTTTGGTTGCTTTACTGAGAATTTTTAGTAGACAGAAAAGGCTAAAGGAAGAAAAGAGAAGCATAAATAACAGACATACATGTGTATGATGTACAGGTATTATTCTGTAAATGCAAATAATACACATACACTACAATCTTTTGACATGGCTTCATGCCTCCTAACCTAGTCCAGAAGAGGAGAATAGGGCCTAAGAAGGAAAAGTCATGCAGTCAGACATGTCACTTGAATGTATTACAGAAAAGAAGACTCCCTATATGTCTGTCTAGTCCTGGGTAGAACAATTAAGATGGGAAGCTAAGTAACAATAGATTTCTTGCAACTGCATTTGCTGTACAATTAGCTGTTCCTGTATTTCTCTCTGTAGGAAAAACCTCCAAACTGTAATGTTTTTCACTGACCCCTTTTTTATATCCATCCAGTGTTAAAATTTCTTCCAGCTTCTTTTTGTCTTTGCTATCACAGGTGTTCAGCATCTCCTCCAAGGCAAAGGAAAACTAGACCAAATTCTAATTAAAGGACAATACTGAACTATTGTTGGTGGACAGATTAGGAAAAGAAGAAGAAACCATAAATATTTTTAAAATATTTTGCAGTACTTTCTCTTTCTATATGAAATTTCTCAGCTAAATGCAATTGTAAAAACACTTCAGCAGAGTATAAGAAAACAATGTTAATATTTTACACTATAACTATTTCTAGATCTTACGACTTTCTGCCAGTATTTAAGCTCAGCTTTGTGTTTACTGCACTGAAGTCTTTGAAAGAAGCAGCTGTATGGAGCAATCCTGCCAGCCAGAAAAGCCACACAGATTCCTGGCTAGGTAAAAACCACATCTTTGAACACAATTAAGTGGAAAGCTCCTTAGCCCAACATGCTCTATCTGCCCATGGGACAGTGGCTTAAGAAAGGAATGGAAAGTGATTAAAGACTGATCCTTTCCTTAGAGGATTCTCCAGCTTCCTGGAAAGAGCATGTTGAGGGGCTGCTTCAGTCAGAAGTTGTAGATAGATGATCAGATTTTTCAGTCACTCCTTAAATTCATCTGTTACTAAAACCTGTAAAGTATTTGATCTGCACAGCATCCCAATGCAGTAGATACCGAAGTTTAATTAAGTTTGAATGGCAGCTCTTCTTTCTGTTTGTTTTGAGCATGGTGTCTGATGATTTCACTGGATATCTTTTCCCACTCTCATGAAAGGTAAAATCCTGTACCTCTGTTTTTTTATCCGTCATTGTTCCTTTTCTTTTATGTCTGGGGTGAGCAGAGCTTCACTCAGCCCCTGCAGATGGAGTATACCCAGCAAACCCAAAACAGCAAAATTGATGTTTCATTTATTTTTCTAAGCAATGATTTTCCTAATTCTAGCCCTCACCACAACTGATCTTAAGTATGAATTTCACACATAAAGTTCATAAATAACATTTTTTAAGCCAGAAAAATATCTTCATAATGAAGTAATAGACACTGAAAYCCACTTCCCTCCCTACCCCCAAGTTGTAGAAATATGCTTATGATTTTAAAGGTTCTTGTTTTAACTATTAATTTCAGAATAGGGYTTTTGTGTTTTCTTATTTTTCAGTCAGCATATTTTTCCAACTAATCCTGCAATGTCCCTAGCCAGTCCAAGGTTATTAAAAGATACATTCTTTCCCAGTAGAAGAGTRTAATATTATATACATAAGAATATGCCTTTCAAACAACAGCAAAAGGACAAGTTGTATTAAGTTGTATCTAGGAGGAAAGATTCCTCATTCAAATGCACATTACTTCAATAAGCACAAGTGGAACACAACAAAAAGTCAATTTCTTTTTCCAGCAGCTTTTTCTTGAAGTGAGAGTACCTTAATGTATAAATTCACCAAAAGAAAGAAAGGGAGGCTGTTAATCCTCAAARGCATGTGACCACTTGACCTTCAGTACAAATGTGTAAATTAACTGTTGATAAATATCTTCACAGACTAACAAATTGAACAAAACTTCAAAAAGAAGCCAGTGATATAAATGAAATGGAAGATGTCTGGTTTTTTTTWTGAGATGAGAGAGGTATGTGCCTCTGTGTCTTCTGGACAAAGTTAAACATATTCAACAGAAAGCTTTCAAACAATGTTGTATTAAATGCCATGTTGACCTCCTATTACTTTCAAGCAGGTCCAGTTAAGTTCAGAATGCACTTGTATCTAGCAGATAATAACATCACTGCTTCTGCTGTAAACCCTGACACAGAGCAGCTCACACATGAAAGGCAGAAACTCCTCCAGGTTGGTCCTCATTATCTAGAGCTCACAACTGGTAAATAATTCTGAGTGCAAGGACTTGGAAATAAAAGTGTGACACAATGCCAGCATAAGAAAGCACTAAGGTGGTTTTCTCCCCTCTTAACAGTTTAAAATATATTTGGATAAAATAACAGTTGGAGAGAAATAAAACTATGCTTTTACCATCTTGAGAGGGTAGAATTCTGTGAGTTCTCAGGYTGTTACTAAATGATCAATAAATTTATTATTCTTTTTCAATGAGCTTCCATGATTATGTAAATACTTGAAATTTGGCTTTTGTCATTTTAACACACAGAATATCAATATGAATGTCTTCTAACATGCCCATGATTGCTGCAAAGTCAAATAAATTTTGTAGCTGTGTCATTAAATAACCATTTGAAAATAGTTCCTTCACATCTAACACAGATTAATTTATTACCAAATAATAAAACATGAGTCCTAATGAAACACAGGAATTCTGTTATTGTCCTAGAACTGAAAAAATTGTAAGACAGAGCCTATCTCATTTCTTTCTTTGTTTAGCTACACCACAGAACTAATTCCTCAGCAAATAGTTTCTCTGTTGGCTTTGAAAATATGGCCACAGCAAGGCTCAATCAAAAGGCATAGAATAACAAATTTGACATTGCTGAGAAAAAGGGGGGGCTAGTCCTAACTAGAAGATTAAAGCCAATAGGGCTAAGCAAGTATAAAATTAAAACTTGGGCTTATTCTATGAAGAGGAAGACATAAAATTGATCATTGTGTAAAAAAAGCAACCACCACTACTAAACAAGATGGTTACTCTGAATTTATAAAATTTGCAAGTTTTTCTACAGGTTTTTTATCCTCCTTAGGTCCAGGCCATAGCAAATCACTTTGCCACTATCACTTTGTGATAMCGAGTTCAGAAAAGGCCTTTCACTAGACACTGACTTGGCTTCTTTTTGGGCTAGAAAACAGAAAGAGAAAAAAAAATTATTAAAATTAAGAATGTTCTCCAATACTTGTAGGGATTGCTGAGGTTACTGACCTAGGCTGGATGCTGATTAAGTGTTCCAGCACTGGGATGCAAAGGGGGACGTGCAGGAGCTGTTCCCCTCTGGGCTGATGCGCTGCCCTGTGCAGGCTGACGTGAGCGCCGGTGCCACGGAATGCTCTGGAGTTTCTGTCTGTGTCTGCTTGTGTGACCCCATGCAGCACCCTGTGTCCTCGCACGGGCTCCCAGGGCACAAGGAAAGTATTAACACACTGCAGCAAGTTCCTTGAGAGCCGCCAGGGTGGTCAAGGGCCAGAGCACAAGAGGCAATGAAAAATGACTGAGAGAAATTGACTTGTACAGCCCCAGGAAAAGAAGGCGCAGAGGAGGTTTTTCCATGCTGGTCCTATATATGATCTGCAATATAAAGGCTTTTCAATATCAGTCAAAGGAATCTTTTTATAAAATATCTAAATTTTCCTTCTTTCATAAGAAAAACTTTAATTGACTTTGCACTATGAATGACGTCACTTTAAAATGCCAGCTGACAGGCCTACAAAAGCTAGTTATTTAAAGTAAATTTTAAGAGGTGTGAATCAGCATTCAGAAACACATCTCATATGTCTGACAAAACATTGGACAGTAGATTTTAGTTCTACAGCCTATCATTCATTTTCCCAGTTTATGTATTAAGTGCTAAGGTGTGCCTCTGTGGGTTTAAAGATAATTTTTATGCTATCCAAAACTGCAAACTTGCAATCAACTTCAAATATGGCACAAAATAAGTAGGCATTGGGTTAAATGATTTCTTTTTCTGAGGCAATTGCATACTGCTGCAATTTTATCGCATTTATGCATCACAGTCTTTATGTCCCTTCCATTTATTTCACAAACTTAAGTTCAGAAAAAGGACAATAATTTCCAAATCATCACCTCAACCAATCTGGAATCTCATAGAAGTAGTCCTTGCTACAACATAGAGAAATGCCTCATCACCTCAGACTTTCACAACACCAAAACATAAGAAATCCTAAACAGCGCTATTTCAGTGCTCGATTACATATCTAAGGATTTTGAAGTGTTGGCTCTGAAAAGAAAATAAGAAAGATATAAGACAAACATGAACTAGCGTTGACAAATTTCTTCTTCCACAACATAAAGATCTCACATGAAACCCTCAACATAATGTCATCTTTCAAATTAAAAGGAAATTCCAATCATGTTTCTTTTACTTATCAGAGTGAGTTAGAATTTACTTTCTTGGTTAAGCACAGCAATTACATTAACAAAAAGTACACTTTCCATATACAACTGCATAAAGAAATATTACTCATAGAACCTTTGCTGTAAAATTATTAAATAATTAAATGCAGTTCCAAAGCCACAAAATGTGGATAAGTAGAAGCACTTATCACTCAACTCTCAGTTTTTCCAGAATGTGCAAATGTTTCCACTTACCTTGAATGTCTAAGAAATGTATAATGCAAGAAAATGGCTTGAAGCCAAAAAATTTTTAAGGGCTTGAAACAATCTCAAAAAATTGTTGAAATCACATCTACCCATGCTAGAATAGAAACATTTGCCTAATGAATTTTCTTTCAATGGTATGAAAATAGTAGCTAAGGTATTTATATAACCTGTGTATATGTTATTGAGAATCTCTCATTACAAGAAAAATATGCAGACTTTTTATAGATCTAACAGATGAGTGGTTTACTGTAACACACTCAGATAAATTACTTCCAAGTCATATTACTGCTTAAACATTCCAGCAGTTCAACCTAAATCCTTCTTTAACAGGAACAAAACAACCCAGTTGGACCAGTGTCTGAGCACCTCTTCAAAGCCTTCGTGCTTCTAGAGCTGCTCCCCTGCTACAGTAAAACCAGTAATTTATTATAGGCATAGACATGATTCAGATGAAATGTAGTTCCAGAGTGTTACATCTCTGTGAGAAACCCAGGTGAAGCCAGAGTGCAGCAAAGTCTTAATTCCCTTCTGGATGTGGCCTGTGAAATGCTAGAAATGCAAACAAATTTAATTAAATCAACGCTAATCCCCGGAAAAACAGATGGAACTGAGGCATTTATTTCCCAGACAGTTTCAAGAGAGGCAATTAGGCCACAAACCAACCTACAAGATAACAGTGGAAGGGAGATGGCACTGTTGGTGCTCCCTTAAGGAAGGGCAGCAAGCCAGGCCTTGGCTAAGCCCTTGGAGTTCTCCAGGGCAATCAGACTCAAGGAGAGTCATTTTAAAGTAGCAACAACAACAACATCAATGAAGTCATATTTTACTTCAGCAAAGCTTTACACAGTTTCCAGAATGCTTCTGCCACACCATGGTTGAGGTCTCAAATCTGAAATGACCCAGAATTATCAGCCTGGCCTCCACCTAGTGATTCAGGAGCTCACAGGTCTAGCAGAGGCACTGTGTCAGATCTGTCAATCAGAATCCTTTGGTTAACTTTGAAAGAAGCCTAAGCTATTTGTTTTGGGGTTTTGGTTTGTTTTTTGTTTGTTTTTTTTTTTTTTAGAGTAGAAGCCCATAAACATAATTTAGGAGGTTCAGAAAATTCTGTGGATTAATCTCAGTTAAATAATTCAATCTCTTTGAAACCAAAAGTAAGATTCTTATTCTATTCTTATGTAAACAAAATTAAAACAGTCCTTATCTTTTCTACAAATAAGTTGTCACTTATGCTTCAGGAACCACTGAAAAGATGATAAAGATAATTCCTGATAATCCACTTTATAAGAGAAGGATACAGAGAGACTCTTCAAAGGTAGAAATTTGCTTTCATTCCTTAGGAGGGAAACTTTCATATAGATCTTATTAAGAGAAGAAAGATTGCATGGAGAAACATCAATGACTAAAAAGCAACAGAGAAGCCTATACAGTAAGAGAAGATGTCCCCAGAGCCCACTGAGGGGAAACATTTCCAACACAGACAAAAATCTGTCATTCATTCCTTTATTTTTTCATTATTTTTGTGGAAAGTAGGAGTTTTTTAAATACTAAAAAAATATTTAGGTTAAGCAGGTAATGATGACATCATTAGGAGTCTTAATAACATCAGAGTACCGTGAATATTTTTATAACAATTCATATTACCTCTAGAATCATCTCATGATGAAAACAGAACCAACAAGCTAAAAGTTCCTTTGCTGGTGTTTTTATTCAGATCATTAACCAAGACTTGAAGTTGTGTTGTCTGATACCTGGAGAAACCCCCTGCCCACCAAAAAAAAAATCAAAAAACAAAACAAAACAAAACAAAAAAAAACCACAAAAAAATCCCACCACCAAAATACAAAACACAAGAAAAGTACTTCTCCCTTGCAAAAAATAAAATCTATACCATTCTGATTCAATGCAGCCCCAGCATGCGACTTTTGAAGGCAGAGGTTGATCAGCAACTGTGCCCAAGAACAGCCTTCCAGATTTGAACTGTTTGTGACCATTCTCCTACTACTAGAAAAGCACAGTTTTAACACATTAATCCTTGCAGTACTGCCTTGAGAGAGGAAAGTTTTATGGAAATGAGCTAGACTGATCAACAAAGCTCCAGATCATCAAAGGCTTTTAAGCCTCTAACTCTCCTCACTGCAGCCTTGGTGATCTGACCCAAGGACTCTGCTGAAGGTCATACAGTTGTCTGTAGATGAGCCCAGAATTCAATCCAGCTTCCTAAATTCCCAGAATACTGGTCTAATTACACTTCCCTAAATCCTTATGCCTTGAGTAGATTGCTGAGATGATTTTCCTGTGTGAGCAATACTCTGACATTTTACACATAGATCCTGTCACTTTAAAACTACACACAGTTCAGTTGCAAAATTACAGGGAATGGGAGCTGCTTGGTTTTACTTTGTTTCAGTTAGCTTTAATGTTGCATTGGTCCAGATTATTTCAATTAAAACCTCACTCAGCATTCCTATTGGGATAACAATTTTCTTTGTGTTTTTTAAGGCAATATTTGCACACATGTGAGGCAATTTTTGAACATCTGCACTGCCTGCACCCACCCCAGCCTCTGCTGTGTACACCTCTTATTTCTTGAGTGCTCAGGTGGCCCAGGTGTGCTGAGTTGCAGTCTCTGATTTGGTCATTAGATGTCCCTGCGTGCTTGGTAGGATTCTGCACGAGGTGTAGTCCTGGAAAGCAACACAAAGCTGAACTAGGTCAGTTCTGGGAAGTCTGCTTGTTGTATTTATGCTTGATACTCTCCTGTTAACAGGTGTCCTCTTTAAGAAGGCCTGTTGTTTACCATTTTGAAGATGTAATCCAGCTGTTTACATTCCCAGAAATATCAGCTAGCTAATCCCAGTTAAACAGCATTGTTCCTTCTATTCAGTAGGACAAGATGCTGTTGATTGTCCTTTAAGTCAGCTCTTGCAGTTTGTCCGGTTTAAACTAATAGCTTTACCAATGAAAATTAAAGATACAATTGGCTTGTTCATGTGCCAGAAACATATTTGTACTTTCCCCATCCCTCTCAGTTGAGTCTGTGCCTTTGTACAGTTCTGGCATTTGCTCTCTATTCATCTTCCTTATGCAATATGCAGTCTCCAGAACAATTAAGTAATTTCTGTGGGGAAGAAAACGTTTTGGTTTTCTCATAAGTAGATTCTGTGGGGATGAAAGCCTGTTGATTTTCTCATAAACTGTGGTTTCTCAGAAGATAGGATTTCTGGACTCAGCAATTTTAWAACCAATTCCCTCTCAAATTTAACTACAAATTGGTTAAGCCTTAAAAAAATAAGCAATAAACCTTAAAATACAAACTCAGGCATAAAAAACTACACCCTGATTCCCTTGAGACTATAAATAACTTTAACAGGAGCACCTTCAACAGGAGCAACTTCAACAGTTAAAGTAGAACAGCCCCATTTGCATTACATCAAAAGAACTGATATTATCTGTTCTATCAACAGAAGGAATGCATTTTTGTAATGTACTCAACAGGAATTTTCAGAATTGACCATCAATATTGAAGTATCCATTCGGTATTTGTGGATGTGAAATGTCTTACAAAAACGGGGGTAAAAAGGTGCTTTTCTTCTCTATCAGGTGGCAAAATGAATAAGTGCTGTACAATATTGGTATACTCCCTAGTGCTTCAGTAGCTGTCATTTAATTTCATATTATAAAGTGGAAATTTACTCAGAAGCACCAGAATTCCCTGTTATTAAACATTTTTTCTCTGTAAATTTAACAAAAGCAACAACTGTAGAAACTTTTCTACTTGATTTCCTATAGCACTGAAAGAAATTATGGCACTTTAATGGGAAGTTAATCTCTGCAATTTAACAAATATGTGCATTCTTATTTTTTCACTTGTATTGTTTTATGTATTGCGACCATGTAGGACTGTATCGGCTTCTTCGCCCTCAACAAGAACATCTGCAAAAAGATTTTTAGTGAACCTTTTGCTGCTCTTTTCACTATTTTTATATTCTGTATTGTATGACAAAAGTAAACTATATATAATAAAAGAGATTCTCAGAAAGTGAGTAAGTGTCAGATRCATTCTCATTCTAAATTTGCACCAACCTTCTTAAAGGTCAGATGCATTTTGATTCCTGTGTAAAATTTTTAAGGTGTCTCTGAAACTACAACCTACTTTTGCAATCCAGTCACAATCGACAACAAATACAAATCATGAATCCCAAACAAATTGCTAGTTTGCCTTAGCATCCTATTTATACTATGTCTTTGACACTTATTTATCATTCTAAGATTTCTACCTCTGTAAATCATAGCTGACACTCTAAAAAACCTAATACATGCATTATGTTGAAGTGGAAAACTATAAACATAAGAAAGGAGTGTACCCAGGGCTTCAGTCAGACAAACACGTGCATGTAAGCTACACTCTGCTCAAAGTTGATTGAGTAGATTTCATGAAACCGATCATTTTACTTTAAGTCAATTATATACCATTTGGTAGAAATCAAGCCAAAAATATGGTGGAATCAAGTCCTTTGCACACAAGTACACTTGGCAGACTTAGTTACAGGACCCTTCAGATTATAGCTCTCCATCTGTTGTGTGTTAATGGGAATTAGAATAAAGCTAATTTAAGAGCTGAAAGGCAATGCACTTTCACTAAAAAAGCACAAATCCAGTCTACTAAGATGGTTACAAGAAGACTCAGTAATGCAAATATAAGATACTTATCTGGTCTTGCTGGATCTGTGCAATTTTCTGGAAGCAGAATCTTTCTTCCCTTTCAGCAGAAGCTCTGTCTTCAGTCTCTGCAAGTTTTCAGAAGAACTGTCTGCACTCATATCTGAGTTCTATAGAAGAAAATTATTAAGTCCCATGTGGGACTTTTCAGTTAGTTTTACAAAACACTTAAACTGACAACTATTCTACAGCACACTGTTCTTTGTGGAAAGTAATATAATTTAATGAATGCAATAAAATTAAGCATGTAACATAATTCACAGCAATTTAAATTTATGTGCCATTAACTGCTTTCCTGGAGAAAAGCAAAATATAATTTGAAAACATTTCTCCTCCATTGTGAATAAAGACCCAATTTTGAAGTAATGATGATGCATTGCAGAAACATTTCTGTACTTTTTTGTAGGCTCTATGATACTGTATAAGGAGCTCTGCATCTTTGCTTTATGCCTCTCAATCATCCTCATGGTGATGGCCAATACTTTGTCTTACATAAAAATTTTATTTCTGCCAGGTAAATCACTTATGCTTAGATCTAGGTATATGCAATCAGCATTCCTCCTCACAGTGGATTCCATTTTTATCCAGTCTGCTGCCATGAGGCATGCAGCACACATGGCTCCAATACAGCTTCTACAAATCCAGTAGTGAAATGTTTTCATTCACCAGTTTTCCTTATTTATTTGTTTTGCTGTGAAATTTGCTGGGTAAGCACTGTTTCCAAGGTACATCAGGAAATCAATGTCAAAAGTCTTGCTGGGAGAATTCTAATGCATTTGAAATTTTTTAACATGATACTTAATCTATCTTACCTTTGTTATCGGGAATCTTGTCCCATATGTGATAAGACTTTGTAACTGCATTAGAAAATTGAGTACTGATAAGAGGCTATTATATATGATAAAAATTTGATCAGACTGTCATACTATAGCAGAACAGAAGCCAGTTTCTATATTCAAAAAATATTATGGAAGAACATGGAGTACATTAACTCTCTTTCACAGCCAACATAGGAATAGTGACAGTGGTCCCATTCATGGGTTTGTAAAGTTTATGTAAGATTGAACTTGGTCCATCTCTGCATTCCTTTTTCCTGGTTTTGCAAAGCTCTTGGATATTTTAAGTAAATATTACATCTCTTTCCAGAGGCATTATATATAACATTATGTTCCATTGCTTTCTAGCATTTCTATTTTTCTCATTGTTGCTATTAAGTGTCTGCTACTACAGGACCACCTACTTCTTCTATCTCCACGTCCTCCTTATGATCCTTTTTATTTCATCACAATATCTGCATTCCAAATTCTTTTTACTTTGTAGGTTTGTTGGGGTTTTTACACTTGCTTTTGTATTATGCTTCTGAATGAAGACCTGGTCATCATGAGGGATTTTTGCTAATCAGAGTGTGATTTTTTTTTCTAATAATTTTCATAATTCCAAGAACTCATTCTTTTAATCTATGTAAATTAGCTTCTCTTTTCTGACCTTCACGAGTCCCAACTTGTTCGGAAATTTTATCGATGGATAATTTATATTTTATAGCACACAGAGTTTAAAAAAAAAATGCAATTTTCTCAGAAGTGGTCACTGATGTCTTCATCTACTAACAGGTTCAGATTTTTTGTGYAAGCGAGCATCTCACCCTTAAATTCTTTCTCTGGCATAAAAAATGTCCCACATTCAGCACAAATTCTGAAACTACAGTCCTGGAAATACCAGCATGGGAAACTGCCCCTCTTGCCAGTTAGAAAGTCTGAATATTAACAATTTGTATTGCACCCTGCCCCATATATCTGACCTGAAACCCTGACCTGGAATTTGGACCATCCAGAGATATCCCACAAGCAAATTCATGAAAGCCCTTACTGCACACCAAAAAAAGTTGCTTAATAAGTATTGTTCTGTTTTAAAGTCAGCTCCCTCTCTTGCATTACTACTAAGACACAACAATACCAGTTCAGGAATTTTAGCTTCGTAAAATATTCTCTTGGATTGTTCCTAAGGTGTTGGATTTCCCAAAATAGTTAATACCTTCCAGCCAAGATCAGAGACCCAACTTCAGCACTAAGATATACAGACATTTTTTGCATTTATGAAAGGGAGAAAATGGGGAAAATATATGGAAAGAAATAAAGGAATAATATTATTTTGATAGTTAAGGTAGGACAGAATACTGTTTTCACATTGATCTTTTAAGTTTAGACAATAATATGCTTATCACTTTCCTTTAAGATAAAGCCAACATCCTATGAAAAGAATTCCTACAAAGCAAGACAATTTGACTGACGAATGCCTCAAAGGTATTTGAGCAAATGGGCCTCATGTAGAGCCTACAAATAATTTTCAGAGAAAACTCAGGTCCCAGGAAATCAGGAACTTCTTCACATGTCATGACCACACTTACTCACATGGATACTCTAGGGCAAGACATGACAGATTCTGAAACCCTGCATGGGCTCCCTGTGAGAGATGCTAAGTTGGGATTTCATGAGTTCTGTGCATTAAACAAGGATGGCCATGCCTGGTTTTCATTAGTTAATTAAATCACTGCTAAAAAGTTAATATGGAGATTTGCAGTTCCTGGCTGCTTAATTTTTTTTCCTTGTCTCTCTTTTCTGAGCAATGCTGAGTGTGAGCTGCTACAGCTTCAACACTAGCATAAACACAGATGGACTTTTGGAACTGCTACATAAGTTACAGAAGTTCTCAAAAATGCACATTCAAACTGAAAACAGAGGCATCTGTGGTAACTGGAGGAAGCACAGGGCAGTGACATCCCTCCAAAGACACCATTCATTTTCTTTCATCCCAAGTTATTCMAGCTGTTTGAGGGGATAAGGTGGAGCTAACGCCGAGTGCTCACGTATGAAGATAGGGTAAAGAGACCTGTTTGTTTGAAAGTGCTGGTCTAGAAAATTCTCCTGGAACATTTCCATGGAATCTAGCATCCAGGAAAGCATCTGAGCCCAAAAAAAGCTTCCAGCCTGGTGAGAATGTGAGCAGTTTCACAAGAAATACCTTTTTGCAGAAGCAGAATCCCAAACAGATTTCAGGCAGCAGTAAAGCAGCTGCCACTAACACCTTTGAGACATGGCATGATGACCTTCAAATACAGTGTGATAGTAGCATTTATTTGTTGCCAGAGTGTTTATGGAAGTGGGGCTTGTACAATACACACACAACATCCCTATTCCACAACAGCTTCTTATCTAAATAGACGGGCAGATAAAAGCTAGAGAGAGGATTAAACACACAAAAAGGGCAAGAGGAGTAAGAGCTGGCAAATTTCATGTCAGCTCACCTACTTTTGTATATTTGTCCTTTGGGCAGAGTTTAATTAGTAGGGGATTACTTGACAAAAAGACAGATGACAGAGGACAGATACTAAAGCTGGCCAGAGGGAGGGAGGAGAGGCATGCAGAAAGAGTCTGGAGTGAGGCTGAGCTCAGAGTCTGTAAGAAATGAAGCTCAGGGGGTTGCAGGAGGTGGCTGCATGGCACAGGGCAGCGCTGTTCCTAACTGGAACTGTAAAAAGCAGTCAGATGTCTAAGTGTGAACTGGATGGGGACAGAGGCACTACCCTGCCTTGCCTCTAACAAGTGCATAGCACAGAGGCAGCCCTGAATTGGTAATAAGGACACACAGCCAGCCAGAGTGTCTTACATAGGTATGAGGCTGTAAAAAAGTTGCTGGTTTTAACTTTTTCTGTGCCAGAATCAGCCTTGAACTGGCTCCTCCAAAACCATTTGTCTGGCTGATCATCAGTGGGATGCAAAAAGCTGCTGGATCCCAGAGGGGGCCTCTTCTCTGCTGTCTCAGACCAGAATGCTGAGGAATCCCAGTTCACTACTCAGTTATCTCAGGGCTGAGGCGAGAGGAACCCACATAACACATCCTCTTCCATCAGCACTGAGCAGAGCATCAAGCTCAGCTGATAACTGAGCCTGGTTGCTGAAACCTGCATCCTTCAGGGATGGCACTCATTGCATTGAGGCGTGAAGAAGCTGGAGCCACTGTGGGAACCTGAAGGTAGCAATGGTGAATGAGAAATTGAAATTAAAAAGATGTCTGAAAAGGAGCTAAATAAACCCTCATGTTAACACAATCTGCTGGGAGGTAGAAATAAGCAACACTGCAGTTGCTTATTTTTTCCTAAGAAAAGGTAAGCTATTTGGCCATCTAAATTGTAATTCTCTGGTAAATTTTGAAGACAGGAGCTACTTGTGTATTGCTGTAGCCATCAGTGACATGCAGAGGGAAAGATGGAGGAACTGCCAGTGGATGGTGGTATTGTATAAGATAAAAGAAGCAGTTTCTCACTTCTTACCTGACCATTATCTACCAGGGATAGCCAATAGACACTACAATCCTTCACTCCACTCTTAGCTTTCAAAATAATGTACCACAGTGGGCTGGAAAGCAACTTCAGGCTGAGACACAGAGGAGATGAGAAAACTGCCGAAAGAAACAATGAAATTAGGAGATGGAATGAAATAGGAAGGTCAGAATGCAGAGAAAGCAGATGGCAACACGGGGAAAAGGGACCAGACGAGAGGCCAGATGGTGACCAGGGSAAAGAATCAAAAAATGGTACTTGGACAAAAAATTGGTTGGAAAATGTGATTTTTAAAAATTGATACAAAATATCAATCAAAGACTGAGAATTTAGGGGTTATTCTGGACTGGAAGGGAAAGAAAATGGGATTTGTGTACAACAGATTTTCTTCTCAGCTCCTCCCTTCCTGCCAACCATATGCCCCATCAGTGCATCTCAGGATGCAGGTTTTACACTGGAAGTAACTTAACCACAACTGATCCTTTATTGCAGAAATATTTTTAAACTCCCATCATATTACTTTGATCAATTCTTGCATTCATTCCTGGGGAAGTGTCATCTTTAATTAAGAATTTGTATGTACAATGTTTTTTGAAATTTTGAAGCCTATTCTAGGAATCACAGAAAGAATGATGATAATAAAAATCTAAACAGGTTATTAACACTATTTCTAACAATACACAAAATTTTGCCTCATCACAGAATTCAGTTCCAGAAATGAAGGAATTCTGTAATTTTTTTCTTCCTATTCAGACTAAACTTTTCCTTCTTTGAAATGTAATTCAGCTTCCTAGACTTCTAATTGTACATGGAATAATTCTTCTTGCTCTGTGTGTATTATACTCTGAAATCTTTGTGTATGAATGTATTTGCCACATCAAAGAATCCCTTTGAAAATACTGTTTGGAGCTGAATGTTGCTTACAGAGGCCCTGCAGTAATCTGAAAAGAGTGTCACAGAATGAGAGTATCATGAATGGCTGAGTGAGCAAGGGGCCTGTGCTGATCACATTGCCAGCCCCCGGGAAGACCAGGGTCAGCTAGAACAGGCTGTTCAGCTGTTTTTCCAAGGATGTAGACATTACAGCCTCTCTGGAGACCACTGTCCCAGTGTTCAATCATTCTTATATTAAAAAAGTCTAGTTAAATAGAATTTTTTTTTAATGTTTTGGTTTGTACCCATTGCCTCATGTCCTTTAGCTCAGCAACACTGAGGATCCTGGCTCTGCCTCTTTACTCCCTCTCGTCAGGTATTTTTAAATGTTGTTAAGATTCCCCCCTGAGTCATCTCTTCTGAAAGCTAAACAATCCCAGCTGTATCCAGCATGCAGAGTAATGCATGTATAATGCATTTGGCCTTGTGGAATAGTACACTGAAACTGCAAACACTTCCAGACATACAAATCTGCAAGAAGGGGGAAAAAAAACCTGGAAGTGAGAGGTAACTGACATCTTCATAGAAAAACAAGGTCACAACCTTATTAAATTATTCATAACAACTTCTCAAGCTGCTTAATGAAAGTGAAGAGGCAATTTTTAAGAGAACAACTTTACAATAACTACTTTTGGAAACAATAAAAATACACCCATCCTCACATAAAATGGCCAAAAATATTCAAATTTTTTCTGTTTGAAAGGAACACTGACTAAGAACTCATCTAATTAATACTTCCCTTAAAGCTTTTCAATACCAAAATGAGAAAGAGCAACTGAGCAATAAAACCAAAAACTATAGCATGGTTTTAAAGAGAGAAAGTGTTTCCATATCCTTATTTTGCATCACCTACATTTCCAAAAATACACCTACAAGATGCAGATAAAGTCCTGTTGGCTCAGACCCCTTCAGAAATAATGGAAAATTATAATAATAATCATAATCATAATCATAACCATAATAAAATTCACTTAACAGAGCAAGATAAGGTAACATGGGTTACATGAACAAAGCATGATATGAGTAATGGCAATGCCACACTGTTATAATGTTATAGTGGTATAATAGATAAACCATAAGGGAGTTTATTGGTGGTACAAAATTAATTTTGTCAAATTCCATGGAGGGAATCAGCAGCAACAGTACTGGGAAAACCAGCTTCTGCACATACACAGGGTCCATTATGTAAAGAATGATAAGCATGATGCTGTCGGACACCTAGAGATAGGATTCCATCAAAAGCATAAAGCAATCTTGTCAGACGAGAGGCCAGTACTTGTACAGTGGACAGACAACCTGCTTCCCGAAGCAGCTCTGTCAGAAGAGGTTTTTCACAGCATTTCTCTGAGCTCAAACACAGTAGATTACTAAAAGCAACTGAAGCAAAAACTCCAACAATATACATAATAGTAGTGTTTAAATTATTTTAAAATTCCCAAGCCTTGCCAGATCCAATTAAAGGCAATCTCCACACTATTTCCTACTTTCCTATATTTTGTTAAAAATATTGGAATTAAATTTTTATATTTACTTCTGCTGGACTATGAATTATGACAGCCACTAACTTTGCTGATGACAGTCAACAGATATAGATCAGGAAGTTTCAGGTCAGGTCCTTAGGGGTCCTGCTGACTGTCACCTGTCCCTTTCAGGAAACAATAGTAACACCCATCCCCTCTTGAAAAAGAAGAGTAAGAAATTCTTAAGTAAAAAATATTTACACAATAAAGATAAATTTCCACACATTTGCATAAATTTTTATCTCTCTGGGTAGGTTTTTAATTTCTCTCCCTCTAACCACAGCCTTAGTGGCACAGCCCTGGAGCACACATTAGGGTTTTTTTGCAAGACCTTTCCAGAAACTCCTGCCTACTAGATCAGTCTTGTGCACAGGAAATACAGTCATTTCATACTTCACTCTCACATGGTAAATGTAGAAAGTAAAACCCTGATGAACAAATGCAGACACTGTGGATGACAAGCAATAGCTACAAAGTGTGAAGAAAAAAGTGAACACTGCTTGGCTAAGCAAGCAAGAGGAATTATTATCTTACACTCAAAGTGGGAAAAACTAAGCTAGCATAAAGATACAAGCACATGTGGTACTTTGAGCATCTCCCTCCTTGCCTTCTCTTTCCCTGCTAAACATCTCCTATTACTGTTAAAAGAAACTGAGCTACCAGCTTTCTCCTTCTGTTTAGAGAAAATATATGGCAAAAGATCCCATCTCCACAGGCTTTCTTCACGTAGAGACGTCTTGGATAGCTTCATTTTTTTAAAGCTGATAACTACAATGTTCAACTTAATTTGCTACCCTGCTGAGGACAGATTTGTGACCAGTAAATCTACTCTATCAGCTAAATCTAGAAAGAACCTTTCCCAGCATCAAGAGAAAGCAACGTGCCAAGTCTAGGAAGAAACCTGTTTCAGCTTCTTATGACTCCCCATGATAGAAGCTTTAGGCAGCCCCACGAGTAACAGAAGGCTGTGTATTGGTAAGCAAGCAGGTGAATGATAATCCCTTTGGGCAGAGGTACTGTAGTCTTTATCTCCATTGACTGGAAACTGGTCGTCAGCTTGCAGGAAAAAAAATCATTTTAGTTCTGTTTAGATGTTAGAAAATACCAAAGAAAAGTCATATCACTATCAATATGAGCATCATTTTTTTTTATCAGTGATCATCTTAAAGCAGGCTGAGGTATTTTCCTACTAATTATGCTGAATTGCTTAATTACTACCATGCTTTTTTCATACCTTTCTCTCCCTTGTCACACTAAACAGTATCTAAGTACATTAATCCTTTTAAGAGTGTACAGTCTAAAAAAGTTTCAGAAAAAAGCAGAAGAAATGGAGTCAAGCAGTCCTGAGAGATATATTGACCAGTAACTTGTTGTGTAAATGTAGGCACATGATGCTTTTTCCTGTTCTAACTGATGAGGGGTCCTAGGACTTCACAAATGTGAAAGCAACAGCATAACAGCAAAGATTCTTGAAGGCCCCAGAGAAACCTGGAGATATTTTTCAATTGCAGAAGTAATCTAGAGTTATGTCCACAAAGGGGGATGAAGAGCTGCATTCATGCATCACGTGCTTCAATTTTGTGCTTAGACTAGAATTCCACCATGATCTCTGCAACTGCAGGACAGCAGATCATCAGGCTCCTTGTTTTGGAGGAGAGAGGTGTCACAGAAAATAGATAAGTTTGCTTTCAGCCTGAGCAGTAAGTTTGACTTTAATGGAAAGTTAGTCTGAGTTAGGGACTACAGCTCAGTGCCTAAAGGTGGTCATGGATGAGATCAAAGACTCAGGTAATCGACTATCTCATCTGTGTTTATGGCAAATAAATGGATAAAGAAATAACATAAAGAACAGGAAAGCAAAAGTGACCCAGTTCCCAGCTTGCCTTCAGTGCATTTGACTGACTTTGTAGAATCTAATTTTGTTGCAACTGGAAGAGCTCGTGTATCCCATTCCCGGATGGCTTTACTGTTCAAAAATGTCTCAAATTCCTTCTCATTCTTAAAGGAAGAAAAATTTTATAATGTCACAATTAAGTTGGAAATTATTTTGTCTCAGCAAGCCGCCAAGACCAAAAAATATAAAAGCTTAGGAAAAAAGTCAGCAATAGATGCCTGAAAATGAAATTGGGCATATTCCTCTTTTTTCTTCCATTTTACAAGAAAAACTGAGACATTTAATCATTCTCTCAACCTTTATGTCATTTGTCTTTCAGGCAAAGATTTCAAGGCTTGGTAATATTTCCTTATAGGGAAACCCGTCCATTCTTCTGATAACTTTCACCACCATCTCATTCAAATTTCTAGTCTTACTAGGCAATATTGCTGGTGCAGAACAAGAGTATGATGCACCATTTCATTTTTTTTAAAGTTTTTCTTTCCATTTTATCCCTGCAGATCAGGAGGCTGAGAGACAAGGCTTGATTTGGCCAAATTCAACAGCAGAGAAGGGACCAAAAGAATCCAGGTTTCCTCATTTTTGCAATCAAAAGAAACAGCTTTAGTTGTATTTAAACAGCATATCGGTGATTATTCTAGGTATGTGCAGCAGTGCACTCGGATGACCAGTAACAAGTTGAATTTAATCCATTTATAAGCACTTGTTCCGGGTGAATGGATATTTTGGTTTCCAGTTTTGCCCTTTCCATGTCTTGGTAGTATATTTGTAATGTACTATTGAGTTTCAGGAGAATTTTTTTAATCACCTTTTAAACAATATATAATTATTGTTGACAGCAAACCAACTAGAAGAAGCACTTCTAGATTAATTAACAGTGACCTATAATTAAACCCTGCAGTACTTAGAGATGGAGTGGTCCCTAGATAATATTGCTTTAGTTTTAATGAGTGTTTATCATTCTTGTTTGCTCCCCCTGTGGCAGTTATCAAGGTTAGTTACAAAATTTCTTAATTAAATGGAACTACATGGAAGGTACTGTCTTAGCAGAAAACAGCTTGAAATATTCATGATTTAAGCATAATCTCAAAGTGTGCAAACTCCTGCCCTACTAATTTTTAATCATAGTTTGCCTATAGASCTCAATCTTTTCCTTAAGTCATATCTTGACACTAAAAGCAGTGCCATATTTTAGGATTTTTCTTGTTCCTTTATCTCTGAAAGATAAGAACGTGTTTCTGCCTTCTCCAACATGTGAATGGCTCAAAAATACACTTTTATATGAAAGCTTTGATATAGGATTTCTGATTCCTGGCTCAGGCTTCACTAACCAATTTCTAGAGTAATTAAGTAAATCTCTTTATTGCACATTTTCAAAATGTAGTCTGACAAATTAGATTCCTAATGGAATTAAAGGATCACATTCCTAAAAAATTCCATATGGAGTTTGGTACCCAGAGTGCCCTGAAGAAATAATCTTCCTTTCACCGATTCCACATTCTCAGATGACACCAGAAATGGCACATTCCGCCACCCTGAGAAAAATTCTCTTTGTTTCCAATTGTTGCAGATTGAAAGCTGAAGTAACTAAAAATAAGGTAGCATATGGGGGGAACTTCATCTTCCAAAAATAACACCGATAGAAATGTTTGCTAAAAATTACCTGGTTCACACAGGTAATATTTCTATGATTTCACTATATACAATATGATTATTATAGGTAAAACATGTAAAGACAAATATTGGTACAGCTAAAGAATGATCCTTATATAATAATACATCTTTCTTTAGTAGAAATCCTAATCATCTCCACTGTTGCTTTGCATTGTGCTTCTGGCAAGGTATTCTAAAATTTGTTTTGGTAATATACAAGGTATTCTAATTTGTTTTGTTGGACGAATAAAACAATGTGCATGAAAGCTTATACACTAAAAAAAAAGCAAATCTTATGTGAACCCAGCACAGTCTGCACCATAGCTGGTCTGAGTAGTTAAAATCAGGCAATCTTGGAAAGGGAGGGAGGTTACCATTGTTTAAATCCTCAGTAAAAATAGAATACTGATTGGGTTCAAATGAAGGTTGCTCTTAAAGTAACTTGTGCTTACAGATTCTTGCTGGCAGTTGAGATACTTCTCATGTTAAAGCACTTGGACAAAAATTTTTAATGGAGAGAGACCACTAGAAATGCCTGCCTGGTAGCATTTTCAGGTGTAATGCAACAGTAAAAAAGGCATTGGAAAATAAAAGGGTAAATATGAAACACCTACACTTGCCAATATATAACTGAAATAGTTATCTGTGAAACTGGAGCAGAGCTGTTTGAACAGTGTATTCAGCTGCTGCCAATTCTTGGCCTAGTTAGAGCTGTGTGCTTGAAACAGCATTTCCCACCACTTTCTCTTTTCCTCCCACCATGCAGCACTTTCCCTGCCCCAGTCACAGTTTGGCATCAGATTGTGCCAGCCCTGAACACTGCTGCAATTCACTGCTGAGTCATCACTTCACCCCTGTCACAGAACATCATCATCACTGCTCCAACAGGAATATTACAACAGCAACCCTGTGGTACAAGAAGGGGGGGAGAGGATTGCAAGACATGGGTGGTCGAAGAGCAGAGCATTGAGTGTTTTTTCAGGAGAAAGCTATCTTAAGGGAGTTCCCTGGGGTTTGTGGTCACTGGTTTGGAAACAGCCCCATTATCTCTCCCCGTGCTCACATGCCATACCTCCAGAATTCCCAAAGGATCAACGCTCCAAGGCAGTGGGAGCTAGAAGGGACTTCCGTTGTTTATCATGGTGCTGTTGAAGTCTCCTGGGGTTGACAGATGCCGCTCCAGAAGGTTAATAAGATGAAGAAAGCTCTTCCAGCTGGACCGTAAGAGGGATTATGTCTGAGCAGCAGATAAACAGATTATTCCAGAAACAGACACTGCTTTTTTTTAAAACTTCGTCACTCTTGTCTTACCACTCCAGTTCCCCGGGCTAGAAGTGTGGGCGTCGGAGGGTTCGCCCAGCTCTTGCACTCTGGCACCTCTTGCACTCTGCCCGGTTGCAATTCCATGCAGTCCAAGGCTGGAGACGCCTGAAAAATAAAGACGTTTGGGGAATTTAGTTCTCTAAGAAAACAGAATTCTTCTACTTGACCAAAATTTTCTTGTTTCCTGCATGACTGGTCTTGAAAACTGTGAATGATCAATAGACAGCATGCATTTGAAAACTGGATTGATATTTTTGATCATTTGCCTTGCTCTCCAAGTTCAGGGAAGCAGAGGTAAGTTCATATATTAATATATAAGGTTTAGATTAATTTTACATTGTATATGTTGAGAAACAAAATAGTTGCAATATCAAAGGCTTTCTTATTACAGAATTTTTAGTTTAGAATGTGGTGTTTTGACAATACTACTAGAGACACTACGGTTACTGATACTGCTATAAAGCTGAAAAGGGAAATATTGACGTTATTTCTTACGTATGTTTTGCAGGGTCTACAGTATCTATAAGAGATGCAATTTAGCTTCATTTTACCTGAACAGGTTCTGTTATGAAAAAAAATATTATCTGTGAGACAAATATATGGAAATTTTAAAAAGGCTGAAATATCATCTCAGTGTTGACGTGGTTGAAGATGGTCTTTCATCACTGAAATGAAGAGAAAGTAGCAAAATATATCTGCATTTACTACTTAAGACATTTATTTTGATTATTAAAAGCAACTTCAAAAACTTCTAGATGGACAAATTCTGGAAGAATACGCCATACTGTCAAATATACAAAAATGGCAATACCAGTATAGATTAATGTAATAATAACTATGAAATTATTTTCAAGAAAACAGAAATACTGGGAACTATCTGTACTTAGTACATCAGCTAACTCTTGCTCTATTTAAAAACATTTAAAAGTCCACAACATTTATAAAGCTACTTCAACAACAAAAAAGAAAAGGCAGTGATGTGATTTTCCCTGGTTAGTCCCATATTCAAAAGATTTAGAGCTTTGGGGAATGCATTTAATTTTGGAGAAGATTTCTCATTAAATTTTCCATCTATGCTTTGATATTTGCATAATTGAATTAAAAGCTAACATTACAACTGCTATATCTGCTCAAGTCAATGACCTTCTATTTTTATGTCAGGCCTGTTAATTAAATGCAAAGAATGTAAAATTATAAAAGATAAGTCCCCTCAATGTTATCTAAATATTTGTTAGGGAGACAATATGAAATATAGCCTGCTGTCAATACTAATTGGAAAATTTTATTTACACATTTGGGTTTTATAAAGAAACTCCTGCTTTTCTTAAAGAAATACAGAAATACAGACCAGAGTTCTTGTATCTCAGTTAAATTATGTAAATCTTCTCTAGTGGACAATTAAAGAACTGAAAAAATCCTTGGGAAAATATATAGTTAGCACTAGAATTATGTTTTGCAGCTCTTTAATTTTACTTTTAGATTCTATGCAAATGGTTTCATTTAATCACTAATGATATTTTGGAAATGTGGCAAAAAATGAGAGAATGATGATATTTTATGTCTGACAAGAAAATAAGTTTTATCAAGATGCAATGTTTTTGCATTTAAGTTGAATATTCTGTGATGGAAAGAGACAGAATGAATTCCAGGCAATTCATTCATGCTTGATGGCATCATTGCAGTCTCTATTGATAATTACAACTTAGAAAGCAATAGTGGTAAAAGTGGCATCACATAGTTTCATCAATTGCAAATTGTGATTGTATACTACAATACACTTTCCATAAAAGACCAGCAAAATAATGGAGGACTATCTTGACAGAGAGGAATACTAAATAACTAGAAATGTTCCTTGCCACCGGTTCTACAAAGTGCAGGTGGTGTGCATAAATACATATTAAAAACAACTTGGTTTTGACATTTAGTCATGCCTTACATTATATTTTTAAACTATTTGATTTCAAATATGTGCACACAGATCTCAAAACACTTAATGCTTGTGTTAAGAAACTTCTTTTTCAGAGCAAAGATACTTACAGAGCTGTTATTTTATGACTTAGCATTAGGGTTAGATACTTAGAGAAAAATTTTTTTTAAAGTGTATAGGCTCTCCCAGTAGTCTGAATATTTGCATGAATCACTCATTAGGGCTCCTAACATGGGTATTTTGAGACCTTTACAGTTGCTTAGATTTGCAGTACAAGTAAACTGTGACAGACTAGGAAATAAGAGACAAAGATATAAAACAGCACCATCTTAAAMAAAAAAAAAAAAATAGAGATAATTTCTAAATATTTAAAGGGTTAGTCAATTGGTTTTTTCCTATTAAAAACTAAAATTCAAATTATTTTCCCACATTTATATTTAACAAAAGGTGGGTTAACAAACATGGAGCTTGCTTAGTAATGTTTTTTGGTCCTTCCTCCCTGTCCCTATTTAAGAGTCCTTCTCCCATCCATTTGGAGGCTCTCCAGGAGCACCTCCAAATCCACAGTAAACAAACAGGAAACTGTAGAGAGCAAAATAAGAGTTACAGTACTTAACTGTGGCCATAATTTTGCCACTGTCCTGACAAAAGTTGTCTCTAGCAATGAAAAGAGAAAGTGGGAGGGATTAAAACTTTTTGATAGCGAAAAATATGTGCACACAATCTGAATAGTAAACTCCTGAACATCCAGACTAAATTCCAAAATCAGAGGGGCTCTGAACTCTCAGAACTATGCCCTGATGCTGGGTACATCCTCGCACTTGATACTGAGAACGTAGAGGGCCAGAGTGTGTTCAAGGCTGTTTCGTGACTTTTTTTATTCAGCAAGCAAATATCTGCTATTTACTCAGCCATTCCTTAGGACACAAAGGCTTTGTGTGTGCTCTATGAAATCATTTTAATTCATTCTGACTCACCCCTTCCCACTAGGCTGTTCTAATTCCACAATAAATGTCTTAGATCTTCATTACTATAATTGTGCTCAAAAGAAAAAAAAAAAGGTTTAAGCAAATTTGCGCCAAAGGAAAAAGAAAACCAAGGAATATAAAGCTTCAAATAAAGAAAGAAAACAAGATATATCTGCTTTTTGCACTAGGATTATCTTCTACTCTTATCCATAAAATAAGAATTACCATGTTAAAGTTGGCTTTCCTGGATGGGCTTATAAACTTATGAAAAGTAAGAATTTTACTTTTTTCTCTCCTTTCTCAAACAAACGTAACACTACACTATATATGGGATTTGTTCTTTTCTGTTTTCTGGCTAAAAGCCAAACTGTAATATAAATACTAGACCATTGACACTGAATCTTAAAGATTAATTCCAGGAATAGTCCCACCTGTGCCATAGGGATTGGTGAACTGCATGTGAATGAATAGCAAGATATGTGAGATTTTTCTCAGAAAACACCTGTGGACAAGATGGTCACTATCAATGATCAAAGGTTTTCTCCTTCTACAGGACATTAAGTTATAGGCTATAATAAAATAACTGGGAGTCTTAACCTAATAGAAATTCAGAATGTTCATGTTCGTTTCTCAGCTGATTTTGGAGTCTTTGTGGTTTAAGCAGTGCACTAAGTGACATGGCCAACGCCCATCACATAGCAAACATGGTTTTCTTTCCAGAAGACAGCTTTTCTTCCCCAAAAGAAAATTCCCCAAAGGAAAATGTATTCTACTGCATTTTGGTGCTCTGAAATATTTCAAATATGGATTTGTTTTTTTTTTTTACCTCTGTCCAACCTAGTCTCTTTGGGATTAAAATTAGTCTTCTGATCATTCTCTGTCACGTAATTCTTCCATATTAATCAGAAATTGGGTGCAGTATCTTGTACACTCCATGAGGTTTGTACTTTGTAAGCCCAACTGTGTTTCAATTTCTTCCCCTTCAGAAGGTGTGATATTGAACAACACACTTCTTAAAAAGAAAGTATCTATCTGCCTTCCTATATGTGCCTATTGGCATTTAGTCACCGTCAGCTGCTGTTTACTAGACAGAGACTTCAGAACAGTGACCTGTCTGAAAAACACAAGATTAACAATCATCCGGGAGTACCCTGACACCTGCCACAGCGTAGGTGTGTTTAGATACCCTTACATAATTGTAGCATGCCTTATCATTGTAGGCAAGCACAGCAGCAGTTCACCCTCACCTGCTCTGACAGAATGCACTGTCATTCTCATTTCACAAAAGCATGAGGGCCTGAGATGTGACACACAAACTGAAGCCCTGGCTTGTAAGAGGCATTGCAGTCATAGAGCAGGACAGCAGCAGAGGTTGCTGGGCTGATTCTGGTTACACAGACATCTGCAAATCAGTAAGACCCAGGCTCACAGCTACATAATTAATTGCACTTCAGCCACCATGCTTGTCTTTCCATTGGTGAGGTTCTACTGGCTTCTAAAGTGCTGCTTCAGTGCAGAGCCAAAATTACCTTCTTCCTGGCCACTCAAATGTTTCACTAACTCCCTCAGACTTTACCCAACTTTATACTGACAATCTTGGTACCTCTGTTACCTGAAATACTGGTTTTAGTGGCTGTGTTGCAGGTATACCTTTCATGCATATGGTTCAGCACAGGTCATAGAAACCCCAGCAGTTTCAGGCAGGAAACAGCAATGCACTCATCTTTAATTTTGTGATTTCATGGTGATGGCACAAAATGAAGATATTTCTATTCAAGTTCTTTCCCCTTTCCTCTTCTCCCTCAAAACTAGATGAGTAAATTGTCATGCTTAGATCAAGAATTGGATTAGGTGTTCTCCAAACCATTGGTCTATGCAGCTTAATTCATAACTAAGTAAGGTTAAGTGCAAGTCATGCTCTGTCAAAATGAGGTGTAGTCAATTAGGCAGAGACTGTAGATTGTACTGCAGAACAAGTGACCCCAAACTGTGAGGAAAATCAACCAGTTCCAGTTACACAAGCTGAAGTGAAGAGATGACACTGGGGCTTCTGGAACCTTTTCATGCATCAGATATTCTAATTGTTATCATATGTGAATACAGTTACCTCAATAACCCATTCTGCACTGCAACTCTTTGACTCATACCATCAAAACTGTTGAAATGTTGACAATGTTGACAAATGTTAAAATGGCAAAGCATCATTGGAACTTGAGTTTATGCTGTCTCATTGACTTTCTCAGAGAAGGCTGTACCTCTTGAGAATGACTAATCAGAAAATTAAGAGCAGAGATGCTCAGCTGAGTGTTTTATCACTGCCAATTGGATGCATCCCTCCAAGAACTCAAACATTTAAGGCATTTTCTTGCATCCCTTGATATCATATCCATATCAGTTAATAGAACAGCCTTTCAGGTCAAATGCATCTAAGGTGACCAAAGAAATCTAAATAGATACATGTTTCATACATGAGCATTAAGACTAGTCACTCTTCAATGCTGTTTCTAGTCCAGATTCTGGACTTCAAGCAGACAGTTGCAAGATTCACAATCTGGCAATGAAAGCATAGATGGCCTTTGATATTTTTTATGAATTCCAGCAGCCAAAGTGAGCACAGCTGATGAATAAAAATTTTCACTTTTCTGTCTGAAAGAGAACGTAAACATTTCTACCTTTAATGACATTGCATCTATGAATACATGAGTTTCTTACTACGTTTTTGTCAGGCTGCAAGAAAATGTGTCAAAATCATATGTTGACTCAAAGATTTCAGCATGTTCAATATTTGTGGTATGTACAGACAGCATTTATTGTGAATGTGGCTTCATCATTAGTATATGAGAACTATATTCACAAAAGTAGAAAAATCTTACCAGTTGCATGTTATGCTTTCTATTCTCATCTATAATAGGTAGATAATATGCTACAATTATTTTCCCATGAATTGTATAATTAGTATAATTCAAAGAAGTTACTAAATTATCTACTCTAGAGAGAGAGAGGCAAAACTGTTTGTCTAAGGCCCATGCATAAATTTCTTCAAAAGTGTTCCAAATTCTTTGTTTCTTCCTGAAGTTGGTTTTCAATTGTATTTCTCCACTTGGTAAAGAAAACCACACAGATATGCATGAGCAGAGAAGGAGGGCAACAGCTGAGGAATCCTGATATCTATTTTACCTTCCCAATGCTACTGACTGGTAGAAATTAAATTCTCCACACTTACTGAAATCCAAGAGCACATTAGCTGATGGCAACTATGATCTTTGGTACAAAAATGTAAATCCAGGTTAATTTGAAGGGTTCTGAAAAAGAACCATTACCTGATGTCATCTCCTAGCTTTGAACATAAAACCATTAAAACAAAAAATTTTGTAGTTTTTATTAAAATTTGAACATTTTTAATGGCATTGTTTATATCATATATTTCTGAATAATTTATCACATTCTTCTTCAGATTTATTTCCATACACGTTCTGAGGTGTAGGTTGTTTCACTATAATCAAAAACTTAATATTTTTAACATAAGGATTACAATAGGAACGTCTCACAAAGATTCATGGGAGACTTACCTTATTAGAGCACTATGTTAACAGCACCAGATTCTTCAGCTTTCATAGACATTTAAAGAAGAATTATCATGTGTTTCTGACAAGAAGCAGGATGTATGAAAACCCACCCTTTTCCTGGATTCTTGAGAAGAAAGCCCCTTGGTATAGATCTAATTTTAAAATTTAACATAGCCTTTAAAAGGTTGAAACTTATAGAACTTACCTCTTAAGCAGAAGCCTGGAACTCCTCTCCTGTGTCATAGACAGCTTGAGTGCAACTTCTGAATATGTGAAGGTGGCGTTTTGCTGAACCCCAGCAAGAGATACAGGGATCAGGCATATTTTGTCTTTTGTATAAAGTCTCCACTGCACAAGCAGAGCCTGGCGCCTCCCTGACATGTAAAGGTGATTCTGAATCTTGCATAATAAAAGATATTAGTATATACAGGAAGGGTTCTACAGTGCTGAGTGTGTAACCATCATCTTTGTGGTTCTTGTACAGGAAGTTCACAAGTGAATTTTAGCCAGCTAGACACAAGATCTTCCAAACTGGAGGCCTGAACTGTCCCCCAAAGATTCAGAATTTCCAAAATTAGAGATCCAGGCCTCATTCCACAGGCAATGCTACTGTCACACTTAAGAATGGAATTTACAAAGCCAACATACCAAACAGTAATTACAAAGCTCATCATTGTCCATATTCATTCTGAGAAATTAAAATTACTTACTTTTATATATACGTCTTAGCCCCCTTTCCTTTTTTGGAAATGAAGGCATTCTCAGCCACATTTCCTCTTCTACTGAAGCTAAGCATCAGTGTCAGCAGCTTATCTTTCAGCAAAACTTCCCAGAGTAGTGGACACTGCCCTCTTACTCAGGAGTTCACTAGCAAAGTGCACTAAACCTGAAGAAGTGAGATCCAAAGTGAGTTCCCCCCAGTGCCTCAGCTACCCCAGTTACAGACCACGTAAGCCCCACCAGGATGCAACAATCACTATGGCTGAGTGCCTCTGGAATTCCTTTCAAAGTTCTCTCCCTGTGTGCATTAAAACAGTCCAATAACATATTGGACATGAAGATAAGTTCATGCAAGCCTTACAACGTTGGGTTTAAGGCATTGAGCTCTCAGACAAGACCTGAACAGCTTAAATGTTAGCATTAATTTTTCTAGTATGGAATTCCATACCCTAAACTTTTCCAAACTGAGCGTTTTTTGTTTTGAAAACACACTTGGAAGTGCAAAGCAAACACAGTCAAAGCAGCAGTATCTGGCAAAGCACTGGCAAAGCCGCCCTGAAGATCAGCAAGAGTAAAACCTCCACTTGCACACCTGCAYGGGAAGATAGAGATTGCTGCACAAAGGATGCAGGCAGCATTTGTTGATAAAGCCTTGCCATATTTTAATCTCTCCCTGCTCATCTAAGCCCCTTCAAATCCATGTAGACTCTTCCCATGCAACAGACCTGAGGAAAAAAAAAGCCATGGAATAAAAGATTTTAAAAGGAATGTGAGGAGAGGAGATGTCATGGGCACCAAGTCTGTCACTGGCAAGTGCCATTAGAATGTGGGATCCTCACTAGCGCCATGAGGAGAGTGCCTTTAGAGCCCTGGTATTACCTCTGTGTACTTTCTATGMTCCATATGGTGTTTACATGGATCAGCCAACTCAGAAATCTCACAATCAACTTTTCAGGACTWGTTGTGAAAAGCACTAGCTGTGCTTTTGTTACTGGCTCAATTATCAACAAAATGTCGGCCCCACTATAAATTTAACCTCAACATCTTTATGGATCTTTGCTGAATTAACCTTCCTGATAAGCTTTCCCCATTTTATTTCAACATTTCCCTTTACATAAGCCTGGTATTTTAATTATTATTTTATTGTGCAGGTAGTATGTCTCATTTATCAATCAAGCATTCCTCTCTATCCTAAGAAGATCCACTGATTTTTCAGATTAATCTGCTTTTTCACATTTCAAAACTTTTGATGATTTTAATGGTGAATTATTCATACTTCAACAATTTTGTCACCTTGAATTTTGCTGGCAAATCTTTAGCTACCATATTTTTAATTATTCTCTTAGTATTTGATGGCATCTAAATTCTCTCAGGTCAAATAAAAATAAATGTTTACCTCCAAAATAATGCTGTATATAAATGTTCCTACCCAAAGATCATCTACATTGCTGAAAAATCCAATTTTTCAACTCCAACTACCAATTCCAAAATTTGAGGCCTTCCAAACCTAGTACTACTAACAGAGAGAAATTAATAAAGCTGTATAGAGAAGCATCCACTCCATTTACACTACAAGGTATGAATAAGGCCCTCTTGCTCCTATGTTTATAGAAGCAAATTAAAAAAAAAAAACAACCAAAGCTGACCAATTATCTGAATAACTTTAAATTCTTTTTTTCTAGAATCCATTTCAATAGTGATGTACTTTTCCTTCTTTGACATGAASATTATTAAGAACATATAGGAACTTCTGATATCTGCTTCTCCTGCCTTGTTGTTTTGGTTAGGGTATAAATTTGATAATGCAAGTCTCAAGAGACACAGAGAAGAGGCCTGGCCTAATTTCAAGAATTTAAATTTTTTAATATTTGAAATGAATACCATTTATTTGCCTGAAACCACAACCTGAAGAGCAGTGCTATGCACTTGAGAGATTGGTATGGATATCACAGCATTTTGATTAGGTCCCATATGAATTGGATTACTCGATCATATTTGGAAAATTGCTTTATGGTGTTTTGAAAAAATTTTGTAATATTTGTCAAAGTTCAGGACTAGATGTCAGGAACTCCAGAATTTAATAACAGCTGACAGTGATGCTCTAGCTGACCTTGGTAAAACTACCTCAGTATTTTTCTGCAAGCATGTCACCTGGAAAATTTGGACATGGTGTAGATTCTTTCATGTGAGAATAAAGGAGAGTTAGATGTTTGTTTAAGGAATCTTGGAGATTAGCTACAGTAGACTAAAGCATTATCAGACTTCTACAGTTATCTGTACTTCTGCCCTAGAACTATCAAAGAAATCTAAAAAACTTAAACATACATTTTAAAAGTAAAACTGAGACAGTCACCTTTGTGAAACAACAGAGTTAAATAATAAAAAGTCAAATTGGGCAGGGTATATTTGCTGCAAATACTGAATATTTTAATTGCATGTGCTTGATTTTAAAAAATGAATAAGAAAAAATTACAGATATTTATTTTAAGAAGACTTAACCAACGTAGTGGTATTTGGATTATTTAGATAATCAAATGATGTACCTGTAAAATTTGCATCACTCCAATGTATTCAATTACTATGTTGCATAGTAAAAAGAAAAGGGATCAACTAATATCTATTGATTCAATTTCATAATAACGTGTGTCTTTTTGATTCAGGACACTGAAATCAAGGCATCTAAAAAGTTATAGATGGAGGCATATTTTAGTAAAGTATACAGATGAAGCATCTGTGAGGTTTAGGTAAAARTTTCTCTACCCTAAATATTTCTCTGAACCTAAAAATTTTAGGTTCAGAATTTCCACAGACACAAGGGAAAACAAAGATATGAATAATTATGAGGAAATGTTTATGCCAGAAGGCAAGTTTTCTTCCAGTCACAAGTAGCAAATATCCAGAAATTCATCCTGGAAAATCATGTGGAGAGAAAGGCTAATGGTTTCTCCAATTCAAATTTTGTTTTAGCAAAAAAGTGATTTCAAAGAATTATGATAATAAAAATCAGTCTAGGAAGAGCAATTTATTAACCACAAGATATAAAGTAAATTAAACCTATTGCAATAGATAAAGTTTAGAAAAAAATCCCAAAAAAAAAAAAAAAGAAAGAAAAAAAAAAGCATTGAAGGGAAAAAAAAAAAAAAACCAAAAAAAAAAAAAAAAGAAAGAAAAAAAAAAGCATTGAAGGGAAAGAATGAAAAGAAAAATAAAGTAAAAAATTTATACCCGCCTCAAGTAGGGTAGCAGAACAATGCAAACTAAGAGCAGAAAACAACTGGTCACTTGTCAGAATGAAAAGCCCAGAAAGGGACCCTAACATGGAGACTTAGAAATCATTACAACAATCATTTGAGAGGAATCTCCTTTGTCAGTTTTATGAATAGTATAATTCTTAATTCAAGTTAAAGACTTAGAGGTAAATCCTGGAGAAGAAGCAAATCCTTCAAGAAAGGCCTCTGCTCCATACAAAAGCTATCAAAGAGCTTAGTGACAAAATCCTCTGCCCCAGTTGGTCGGGCTGCCTGGGCAGCTGGTCTAGCTCCGTTAATGCACCTTGTGAAAGGTAATAGACTTACAACTGGCTACTTTCCATGTGGATTTTTGATTCTCTCTTCTAGAGGAGTTCAGTTATTTGAATATAGCATTCAAATAACTCTGTCTCTCAGCTGACTCAGTGTTTGGCCATTTGGGGATTCTGTTGAACTCAACGTGTTTCCACAGGGGAAATTCCTTTTATACAATTTATGGTTTGTGACCTGACATTAATGTGGAAAAATTACTTCCATTTCATTACATATCAAAAATTACTTCCATTTCATTACATATCAAATATTATATGACTGCATCATCATTTTAAATTACCTTGCAACAATTAGGCACTTCTAGGTCTGCAGGTCACTGTCCATGGCACGCATTAAAAAGTAATAACAATGACCTTTTACCTTTGTTTTATAATTTCCTTTCTCTTAGACAATATTCATCACAACCAAGCAGTTGACTTTTTTCCATATCAGACTAGCACCTATCTCAAAATATAGATGTTACTACTGTGATTTCTACACAGTAAACAATGGATGTTTCTTTGGAAGGTAATCAGAACTGAGACGTATGTAGATGTACATATATGTGTCTACTGACACACATAGTAGAACATTCCCTATTCTTCATTTCTTATACTGTTCTTTTTTTAAAAGTATGTTTTTCAATTATTTTTCTCTCATCATTTATCTGCCCACTTTTCTTTAAACATTTAATTAACACTACTACAAAGTGTCAAGATAATGTGTTTTTAACCTTCCTTATTTTCTCTTGATTTGCCTAAGAACAGGGTAATTAGTATTTGTTATATGCAGCATGACACTTCTGTCTCCTGCAAACTGATAATTTTTTACTCCTATTTTTCTCACTAGTGCTACTCCTACTGAACTTATTCCTTTTTAACCCTATAATTTTCTGTTATTCCTCCATTAGAAGCTTTAAAACCATTTTTCAAATTTCTTCACTTGATTAATCAGGATTCAGGAACGCACATACCTTGCTTAAAGCTTTCTAATTCTTTCAAATTGTCATTTATTCTGCTTATATTTTTTTTTATTTTTCATCTGTAATAGCAGTATCAAATTACAGCAAAAATGTAACATCTTTATTAACATGTATATAAAATTTTGGAAGAAAGCCTAAAAGATACTCATTGCTCCTGTCACATGATCCTGCAAAAGGCTGTATTTCACCTCATTTAAATCTGTAGTTTATATACTATTTTTAGCATTGACTTTTTCATATTAAATTTAGCTGCTATTCATGTAATACTGCAACACAAATACTTAGGAAGTGGAACCAGATGAGTCCTGAATTTTTGTGATGGAAATTCCTATGCTTGAGGTTATCTTGACAGCCTGGAAGCTTTTCCATTTTCCTAATTGAGTAGCTTCATAAGTAAAATTTAATCCTAGGTCTTTAATTCCTAGTTATTGATTTCACTTGTTTCTACTGTAACTGTTCCACTTTGCCAGGAACATTTAAAGTTTTATTAAAATATGATGCCAGAGAATTCACAACACCTATCATCCAGTTGCAAAGAAACAATCAAAGTCTCTTCTGGTTAATACTTCAGTTTATGTGAGGGAAGGATAGAGGAATGCACTGTGGACTAAAAGAGACTGCAAACAGTTCTTTCTTTTCCCAAAGCTAATAAAACTTCTGTTCGACTTCTGAAGGTTGCAGGGTCTAGTTCTTGGGATAGCTTCAAGGTTATGAACCTGATTTGAAGGGAGATGTTCCTTGAAGCCCAAAGGAAAGATAAGATTTTAAAGACTTAAGGTACACTATTTCTCATTTTACTTATCTGCAGTGTAGACATTACTTATCACTGTACTGTAAATTTCCCTACAGGGCGATATGCTTACAAATGAGATGCTGTAGCACAAAGTTCAAGCACTTAAGTGTCTTTTGTGGATCTAATCCAAAGTCACTTTTGAAAACAGGATTTAGAGCTTCTGAAACTTTTACCCTGTGTGTCCTGGGGTCACGTGTTGAAATACAAGGAAATTAGTTACCAAGTCACTTGAGCTGCAGTTCCCCCGAGTGGTCAGAGGCTGCTTCTCCTCAGCACAATTATTCAATCAGTGCATTGACTCCACTATAATGTAGCAAAAAGAATTCTTAGGTTCATGTCCATTTTCAAGACATGAACTTGCATTGAATGCCTACTGCCTAGGCAAGATATGTTTATGTACTTTCTTGTTTTGTTTTTTTTAACAGAAATTCCTGATAAAATAAACCGTGCTGAAGCCAAACAACTTGCAGTCACCTCAGGGTCAGACAAAACAGAAAGAACAACAAAGAGGTCCAGGATATCAACCATAAGGCGAATATTTGACATGGCAAAACACCGAACAAAGAGGTCATCCTTTTTCTCAACCGGTGTGAAAGTTTGCCCACAAGAATCAGTGAAGCAGATTTTAGCCAGTCACCAAGCTTACTACAGATTAAGAGGTAAGATGATTATTGTAGTATGCACTTCCTCCTTCAAAGTCTTTCCTTTAACTGAGGAAACACAGTAATTTTCCAGAATCTTGTTCTTCACCTTTAGGCAGTGTAAGTGCTATTGACTTTATGCTTTATTTTTACATAGATAAACAAATGTTACATGTGTATCAGCAGGGTTCAAGATAGACAGTTGCCAGAAGAAAATAAAACAATGCACTCGAAGGACTAATGAACTCAGAGTAATTGCACAGTGGCTAGTTCTAGCATGGCTGAACATGAGGAACAAATTGTGCTTGCATTAGTGTTGAAAGAAGCACCCCCTTTCTCAAAAGAGCAGGTTCCATCATTGCTATTCAAAATCAATAGCACCAGTTTAAGACAAGTATTGGAATCATTAAATGGTCATTGCACAATCGTGTTGGTGTATCTGTAGTTATATTAAGTCTATGGCAGTGTTGCTATACAATAAACACTGAGATAATTGCTAGCAAGTCATGAAAAAAGCTTAGAGAAGAAGAAATATTTCAGACATTTTATTAATAAGACTTTCTCAACCAAGTCAGTCACTTCCCAGCTCTTTTTTTTACTCCCTTGCCTACAGAAAGCCTATCAAGTTACCATTTCAATTTTTGGTCAAATTTTCTCTCTTTCTTCAGCTATCCCTCCCAGTCTTTTATCCTGTAGCTGTTCTATTTTGTATTCAAGAAATGTGTGTATTTGCAGTGCAGCTGGACGGTCCAAAGCTAATTCTGAAACCTAGTCAGCATTTCTGGGATAGAAGTATCTAAGGCAACATCTACTCTCTAATCCACCTTTCCTTATCCATTTTTTCCTTTTTATCAGACACCATCCATTCACATTGATCTGTGTAACCTGGCTGCTCATCATCTCTCTTTTGGGGAACCAACTTGTTCCCTCTGAAATGACACCTGGAGGTTAAGCTTCAAAAATTTTACTCCCATGCCGCCTATAGCATGGAAGTAAAGTCTGTAGCTAAAGTCTGTAGCTATTCCTATACATRCAAAAATATTTGATATCCATTGTAGCGTCCAATGAGCATTAGACAGAAATCTGGAATGTGTCATAGAGGCTGACACAAAAAGCATTTCTTAAATAGAAATAAATCCTCAATGTCCCTGAAACTTCCTGGTTACATCTCAGATTGGGCTGAAAACAAGCTATCCTGAAACAGACAGGTATCATCAATCTGAACTAAAAAAACTATAACTATGACCCTTTCATTTAAAAATCTGAATATGACAGAACTACCAGCTTTTTGGAGAGCTGGGATATCAGCTGGGACATTGGACTCTATACGTCTTGTAGTGCAAGAAGGTTTTAACTTAAATGCTCCTTTTCCTCAACTGTCCTACACTCACAAAATTTTCTAAGCAGGTGTCATCCAGTTCTTCAACTGAAACTGGAGGRCTTCCCAAAAAGCAAGAAACAAAACACACTCTGCAGATGAATAATTTGCACACTCATTCATAAAAAAGTGTTTCAGCTCCCTTGAACAATTGCATATTTTCCATTACAATGTCTTTCATCAAAACCTCAAAAAATTTTCCTTCAAGGAAAGACCAGAACTTCTGGTAAAGATTTCTGCCCTCCCAGTTGAGCATGATAATTTATCTGATAAAAATGATAAATGTGAACAAAAAAGAGCTACACTTGAAAATGTGGTGATACAAGAATCTTCCTTGAATCTGTGACCACAGTACAATCCTTCATGTAAAGGCAATCTGGTAGCCATGCTGGAGCCTGAGAGCCTGTATCCATCTGTGGGACATGTTGTTTTGGATATATACTTACTTACAGGTTCTTTTCTGTGTCTAAAGCCTAGGAGATGACCTCCCCCCCCTTCAAGTTCCATGACACATTTGTAACTGAAAAAGCACTGTGGATCATATCAGTCATCTAGAGAATTTTTCTGCAAGAAAATTTAGACAATTTTATTCTTTTTTCCATATATATGCTTTCTGTGCTTCCAAGGATGAGCACACAACACAAAACAGCTCAGATGTAGGAGCTCAGACAGTTGCTGTGGGATTCTTCAGCCTCCTGTGACCTTATACCAACTCTGAAGATCCACACCATAGCTTAGGTCACCATGAGGACAGTCTCTTATGTGGGGCAAACTGGGAGAGCACACTACAATGCCTCCTCAACTGGTCATGTGTCGCATTTATCTGGTAACTGGATTACTTATCATCAGATGGTATATCTTTATTCAGCAGTAACTGCTCAGAAAAACAAATGCCAGAGCGTTGCAAGAAAAAGGAGATAGAAAGTAGCTTTAATTGCTAGCTCATAATAAATAAATCTCTTCAAAAGATAGCCTGTTCCTTTTTAATAACCTGACCACATCTGCTCCACATGCAGCTGCTCTACTGGGAGGGCAGGTCGTTCCTGAGGTATTATTGAGGGGCCCTAACACAGCTAGGTGAGTACATCCCTACAGCAAGTTTAGAGTAAACTTACTGCACTGATTTCAGAGACACTCATGTTTTAGATAATGCAGATAATGAACTCACTCTAAGCCAAAGTAGGTATCAAGTACTGAAAATAAATGTCCCATCTCACAGTAATGAGCTTTGCAAAGTAAAGTGCTAAAGGCAACAGCTTTTAAATTACCAGCAAGTTTTGGTTAAAATGGTTTTTTCTGATAAGTTTGAAAATCCCCTTCTCTAGAAGAATTTTTAAACAACATTTTGAAGCAGTGTGTTCCTTCATCTTGAGTGATAATGTGTAAATGCCAAATCACTGTTAAAAGGCTTTCAAGTTTATTATTTGGTACAAAGCATCTATCCCCAGCCCCTTTCTTCTTACTCAGTCTGCCAGGAAGCTGTGTGGGAAGCCTTTCGTATTTTTCTGGATCGGATTCCTGATACTTCTGAATATCAGAACTGGGTTACTGCCTGCCAGAGAGAAACCTTTTGCATATTCGACATTGGGAAAAACTTCAGCAATTCCCAAGAGCACCTGGAAATAATTCAGCGGGTAAGGATTACTGGCATCTGTTTAGAAACTGGGAGAGACTTCCAAGTCCCTCCCCACCTGCTTATTCAAGGGCAAAGTATTGCTCAGGAAAAGGAGGGGGCATGTCTTAGAAGGAAAACATAAAAGTGTAGTAAACAAAAGAGCTAACAGGCTCAATGGTTGGATACACCCACTAGTAAAATGCTGTTTTTCTTAATCTTTTTGCAGCGAGTAAAACATAGAACCTTCCAAGAAAGGTAAGTAGCACAAGTAGAACCTTGCCACTTGATGTTACTGCTTCCCTTGTAAAAACATGTGTAGCTGTGTGTGGATGTGAGCAGATATTCAGATAGCACTGTGGTGTATTTGGTGTGTGCTGTGAGAGATGTGTATACTGGATATATCATAGGCCACAGGAATTGAATCACAATAATGGATATGGCCAAATGGCTGAGTTACCTGTTCATTTCAAAACACCCCTGAATGTTTTCTCAGACTAATGTGAGCATGAAACCCTGACAGAGACATAGCTTGGTATTAGGCCAGTGTTGATTGACAATGTGACAAAACTTGCTCTGTAATTCTCAAAACGAAAGTCAGCTTAATAAAAGTTTAGCTGAGAGGCTGCTTTAAACAATAACATGAAAACTCTGTGCCTTCACTTTAGATTTCTCCTGTATTTTTATACATAATGACAGCGCAAATTGATGCGATACTTCATTCTGTAAATTCTTTGGAAAAAGTATGCTCCTGGCAATGCTCAGAAGTTGGAGAGTAGCAGGATTAAAGTTACCCTACTGAACTCTGGTTCTCTGTATATAAATACTACAGTGCAGCCAGACAAATCATTGTCCACAACTTCCAATTGATGTTTTTTTCCTTCAAGTTTTCTCTGATTTTCAAGACATTTTCAAGCAAATAATATTTTCTATTCATAGGTTACACTGTCTCCTGATCACAGAGGTCTTATGTATCTTAATTCATTCTGACATGGGAGATCTGACATATGTTTAATAATGTAGGGCCTAATTGAACTCTCCTGGAATCCAAAGGGAGGCCTTTTCATTCATCCTAGTGCAAGCAGCAGCAGCAAGGCATTAAGAGAAGTGACTGATCTCAGAGTTCTTAGGTTCTCTGTGAACAGTACTGTTTTCCCTAGACACAATACTGAAGGTGAATTTAATTCCAGGAAATTTCTTGTATTTTAGTTGGAAATACAGACAGCAATGATTACGCATGGTTGGACTTCATCTTTACTACTTTGTAGCCTAGAAAATATTTTGTATCTTCTGTAGATGTCATGTAGAGAAATCAGTCTCCATGTATAGATACAACATACAAGTTATACTTTAGTTCTCACCACACAAGATATCCAGACGTGGTAAACCAGTTGTCATTCATTCATGTTCTTTATTTATGTTGTTAAACATCTATGTTGCTCCTGTAGCTCAGGACACCTTTTTTGTCTCTGCCACAAGCTTTATGCTGTCTCAGTTAACACCACACTACACATTTGCAGTGCCCTTATTTCTTTCATTCATACCAGTTTTCACAAGTACTTTATCTGTATGCACTGTAGAAAATTTGAGGAATTATACTTTACTTCCCAATTTCAGGAGAGAAAAATCTCAAAATATCCCTTAGAAGATTCTTATCTAAGAACCTAAATTTTCTCAAGAGGTACAAATTCATAAAATTTTGGTTTTAAGGCTATAGAACAATTTTTGTTCCAWGTAAAAGAATCTTTAATACATTCATTTATTTTAAAATGTACTCAGGGATGGCTACTACTGCTGTTTTTCAAGCAAGATAACAGTAGCTATTAAAAATGTATTCATCACCACATGGCGGTAAAACTTAAACCAGAAAACAATTATCAGCAAAACCAAACCAAATCCTGTGATACATCATGCCTACCATATTCTTACCTGAGTTTTTAGCTGTCCTCATGGTAGGCATTAACCTATGAATGATACATCCAGAAGCAAACACTAACATTCCTACACCTCAAAATAATCTGGATTCAGGAATCTGATTTGATACTATAATTATCTGGAAGCATCCTTATGGTGTTATAATGCAGGGTGACAACTGAAAAATAAGCCCACCCACTATTTTCTCCCACCACACCATATGAAACACACATGGAACCTGAAGTGTCCGTTGGCTCTAAAATGAGAAGAATCCCAAAGCCCTCACTAAACTACCTTGATAGGATGAGAAATAGCCAAGAACACAAAAGCCGATTTAGGAGATGTACAAGAAGCCTTTCTTCCATTTTAGATAGTGGTCAACCCTTCAATGAGTTCCAAAAAAAACCCTTCAGTGAGTTCCAAAAAAAACCAGACCCAGTGCACATTTAATCTCTGTGATCCCATCCCTCTAGTGGCATTGATAAAATCTGAAACAAAACCTCATGAGCAGATTCATGACAGGATTGGTAGTCCTTATGGTGTTCCACTGCCCGTTTAATCAGGTCACAAAATGTTCTATTAGAGATAACTTCTCTCATTTAAACTATGTTTAATATAGGGATCATTTCTATATGTTTTTGGTTTTTACCCTTTTGTCATTGCCAGTACGATATGCAGATAATTAAATTTCATTTCCATTTGATTGATAGGAAAGATGAAATATCAGCAGAGAAAACTGGAGGCAAAAAGGTGGAAGACATTCCCTCCATTCCTACAGGTAAAATAAAATCTGTTTTTTCTGTGCCTGCCTGTTAAATAAAATTGCTAAGGCCRATGATTCTTAGAAGGCTATAATTTAATGAATGTTGTAGAATGCTTCTACAACAGTTCAGTGAAGTTAAAACRTTTGAGCAAAATAATCTTTGAGAAGAATTTTTTTTATCTCTTTACAATATATTTGCCATTCAAATGTTGCAATCAAAAGTTTGTCTTCAAATGTATGTGTTTACCTAGTTTCAAACTTAGATAATATAGGGTTAACTTTTCTTCAGTTAAAAAATACCATTTAGAATGTCAACTGCTGCATTTTGTTAACCAAAATAAGCAAGCAAGGCAAAAAAAGACTGACAAGCAAGGAAGTCAGAGTGGTGCCAAGACAATAAATTGATCAGTTTATTACAATTAGGCCTGTTGTGTACTTCAATTCTTTAAAATAATGTTAGAAATTCACACAGTGATAAAAATCTGTAAATATTATAGTTTGGTTCAAGGAGAAGCCATCCTGAACATATATTTTTATGAAATATAACAGAATCTTATTGGGAAGGACTTCCAGCATGGTAATTTGGCCTCTAGGTGGAAAACTCTGTCAACATCTCTTGTTACCTTAAATTGAGCCCTAAAGAAAAGTGGCTGTCATAGGGACAAAGATCTCAACTGGCAAAATTAAGCATAGACACTTGGTGATATATGATGTAGCATGACAGGAAATGACCAAGTATTATTAACTCACACAATTTCATTGATCATAGTCAGTGCCATTTTTGCCTTCAGTCACACATATGCCACGCCACTAATGTTTGACCTGGAGGAAAGGTTGTCTACTGTGCAAAATGCAGCAGCTTTACCCAGACCCAAAGTCATGGCATAGGCTTGTGCTCAAGCACACCCTCCTGAGGGAAAGCTGCTCCAGTGAGCTGACCCCTGACCAACACACCAAGGGGAAGGCTTTTGATGTGCAAACTGTTCTTTCCTGACTTTTCTTTCTCTCCCCCTGCAGGCTCTCCTGGGACACCCCTCTCTCCATATGCACCTAATGGCACATTGCTCAATGAAATTTTCAATGACACAAAGGCTCCTGTGAAGGTGAGGGCAGCCTGTGTTCCCACACACTTTTTCTCTCACCTTTTCTTTTTGAGCTCAGCTAACAGGAAAGTGGGAGAAACCTTATAAACAGTGCTTAAAAATAAGCGCTCGCCTCTGTTTCAGCTAGCAGGACTGAAGGGGTTTATTAGCATTTATTACATACTGGAGTAGGGCATGATGGTTTTTGGGTACATAGTAGAAAGTACAAAAGCATGGCAACCAGCTTTTGGGCAGTTTTCATTCTTTCAAGGAGGGGCCTGTTGCCTATTTTGCACCATTTTGTAACATTGCTCTTTATTAAATAATGCCAAAAAAGAATACCTGCTGGGCTTGCCATGACACAGGACTGGAGCTTCCTTGCCTTTTTCTGCCCAGCCAGCTGTCAGAGGCTTCTCCACTGCTGTGTGCTCAGAGCAGCCATGCAGCAGGCACTGGGGACTGCCCCTCTGCACACTAACAGCACCTGCTGGAAGAGACACCTCCGAGAGAGGGCAGGGCTGCTGTTTTCCCTGTCCTGGCTGCTGTGGTCTCAGCACAGATGTGGCCTCACAGTGGAGGGAAAAKCTGCAAATGCTGTTGGTAAACAGCATACAAAGTACGACAACTTTTAATAGCAGCAAAGTCAACTGCATAAGAAAGGTGAATCATGGGTAGGGATAATTCCATTTTATTATCAGCAAAAAAAAAACAAATGCAAACCTCTGAACATGAAACAGCTGTGTGACTTTATGATGATGGAACTAAGACTTGGTAACAGTCTGTGGGCAAGAAAGGCTTGATTCTCTTCGTCTTCATTTATGTATATCAAAGGCAACTCTCAAGTTACCTCTCAAGTAATAGAAACTTCTTTGCAAAGACAGAAGAATTAAGCCAACAGATCTACTAGGAACTTTCACCTTTTGTGGAATGTAGTTCAGAAAGTTATTTTGGGGATGATCTTAAATGAGACCATTTCTACCTATTAAATACTGAATTGTGGAGGGGAAAACAATCTCTTAAAATTATTTCTTCCCTTTTTGTCCTTGCCTTTTCTTTTCCAGGATCTGGGAACAAATGCAGTCCCTGAACTGCCTGTGGAGCAAATGGTGGAATTCAGTGTGACTCTCACTGATCAGGAGTACACAGCTGAACTTAGTGATCCCAACTCCCCAGAGTACCAACAACTAGCTGCCAAATTTCAGCTACAGGTAGGGACGCTTAGTGAATGCAAAAACTTGTTTACTTTGTACCTTGGCTGAGGTTCATACTATGAAATTATCTTCACCATGAAATAGGATTAGTATGTACTGCCCTCACTTTAAACAGGTCATTCCTGCTTTCTCAAGACCTTCATGTGTAGTATTAGCTTATCCCCAGATTTAAGCCATCTATTCAGCCAGCAAGCTAACAAGCCAACATCTTTGACATCAGTAGAAGCCTCAGATAATGGATGAACAGAACAATTTTAGGAATTTTGTTCAGACTTAATCAGGAATTCATGGGCAGCACTTTGTCATAATTTAATTTCTACAATAAAACTAATGAGAAATGTAATATAAACGTTAAAAGTAATTAGCTACTGTTGTCTGAACTATTCTTCAAAGGACATACACTCCTTGTGCATTACCAGGGTTTATGTAAGAATTGGAACATCTGTCATATTTTCATACAGTTAATAATATTAACTGAATGTTCAGCTATCAGTTTAACTGATAGCAGTTAATGACTTGAGGTTCCCAAAAGGTTTCTTAGCAAAATTAACTAAAGCCTCTCATCAGTTTCATGAGCATGCCTTAGTGAAAGCTATTTCACTTTCCTGGTTCAGTTCCAGCTATGTGTAGAAAAATGGTAAAGGATGCATTGACAGACCAGACCTGGCTAAAAAATGGTTTCTCTGAAGATTTTCAGTATTATCCCCAGACAGAAGTGCCTGCAGACATTGTGTATACACACGTAATGCCTCTTCCATTCAAAACCATATAATTGTACTACTGTTAACATTAGAATTAAAATTGTATTGTTATTCTGTTTGTACAAGACAGTTAAAACAATTTCTAAATGATTTTTCAGATAATCTAAACTCATCTGCAGTTGCTTAATATTTTTAAATAATTAACAATTTACAGGTGACTTGAATCACAAAATTATTCATGAACCAAAACTACTGAAAATGAGAAAACCATTTAATTCATGTTGTTTTACTTGCTGTGTTATGAAATAGATTATCCGTTGTTTGCATAGTTACATTACTAAGGAAAGCAATATTGCAGGTAATACAACAAGTACATGCAAAGCCAATATTGTGTTTAAACTGAGCAATTATGATACCCAAAAGAGCACAATTGAGACTGTTTCCTAAAGCTCTTTCTGAAATATGAAAAATATTGTCTATGTAGTCATCTTGCAATTGCCTTTTAGTCATAGATCTTATGCTGATTTTTTTTATGGTTTTCTATAGATGAAAAAAATATTTGAGAAACTTCCAGGATTCAAAGAAATCCGCGTGTTAGGATTCAAGTAAGTAAGAAATTGGGGCTCTCCTTTTTGTTGGCTCCGAGGGTTCTCCTCTTCCTTCTTGTCCTCAAAAAGGAAGAGATCTGTAGAATAGTGGGCTGTGTATTTCTGTAAACAGAAAGCAATTTTATGGGAATATCATACGGACAATATGACAGGAAGTACAGGCACATCCCAAGTGAGACTATGAGGTTTTGAAGCAGCAAAAGTAGCTTTGATTTCCCTGAAGCTTGAAGGACACAATAAATTCTTTGAATTTTTTGTTAACAACCCTATATTAAGGACTGTTTAAAATTACAAGATAAAGAGAGTTAGTAGCATGATTATCTAGGTGACAACTTTTTTGTTGCCCTTCATACCTTGCAGTGAAGGTGCCTTGGCAAGAGAGGGTTGCAGGAAGATACGTGTTCACACATATGAAACATTTTCAATAGCTCTTTCTTAGGCCTTCCAGACAATTAAAAAAGTTTCACTTTTTCAGTAATTTGTGTTTGTCTTGCCATTTCTTTTAGTTTTAGCTTCCTTGTGTGTTTCCTACTAACACAACCTCATTTATTCTTTCAGAGAATAGAGAGTCTATAGGGGAGGGGGAGGACATTGCATAAAGAATCGAATGAAAAACAAATAATAATAGTAAGAAACTGCGAAAAGTAAAGAAAGAGCAGGGAAAAAAGACAAATTTATGCAGTCTTGTGGCACAACATCAGGAACACTCAGTACTTCTAGCAATATTTAATACATGTTGAAGAACACTCACATTGCAATGCAATTTTAGACAAGAACATCATTCTTCCTAGCATTTCTCTCTGCAAAAATTGCCTGGGAAAAGGAGAGAGAAGAGCAAAATAGTCTGAAAATTAGTTCCTTGTATTTTTATATTGAAATTAATAAAACAAAAAGTTGCCTACTGCAGTACAAGCAGAGAAAATCTATAGTAGCATCTCATAGTTACAACTTGCAATAGCTAACCTCATTTAGTTGTGACTCCAGGAGGTCTGGGATCCATTTTACTGTCATATCTTGGACTTAGCTGGTATGAAAGAACATTCATCAGGATGGAAAAATTGTATTGATTCCTAATATCCAGTAATTTAGTTAGCTTTAGGAGTTACAGATCAGCAAAGATGGGTGTTGCTGTCCATTCTCTCCATGTAGTACTATTGCCGTAGTACTGCACATTCTAGCAACATTTCCCACAAAGCAATGAAAAAAGACAACATCATAGGCATTCTGGACAATTCACCAGGGAAAATAACTGAGCATTATGTGTAGAAGGTCAACATAGACATGTCTTCCAGAGGTAATTAATAGTTCAAGTTATCCCTGTGACTACAGTCTGAGTAGACATCATGGGTGGTAACTGTGATCATGGGAAGTGCTGCCACAAGTGCCCACTGCCACCACAGAGATTAGCAGTGACAGGGCTCAAACTGCACCATTTCATGATGGAAATAGGAAAGCTGATATTTCAGACTGCCATGGTAAAATAAAATTCCTGTTTCCCCACACAAACCACAGTGATTCCCATTATTTGGAATGGAAAAAGTGAACTGATGGAGAGTAGACTCTCAATTTCACACAGAGCTAAATATTGTAGATGACATGTAGGAGATAAGATAAATTGTCAAAAAATGGTTGTGATGTGTGTGACAACAATTTACCAGTAAACATGAATCTTTGTTTTTCTTTCTTTTGCAATCCTTTCTCACATTCTTTATTCTGCGATGAAATGAAGACAGAAGAAGGAGAAAGACGGGTAATCTTTCTGGCATTCATAATTGTTTTCTAGACTAATTATAATAGTTATGATTATTAATAACTTTATACTTTGTACTTTATGATGTACATAGATAAATCATTAAATGTCTTTATCTTGATGTGACAAAGTGAATTGGTTGTGTTCTAAGCACAAAATCTGCCTAAATACAAAATCTGTGCTATAAAGTGTCAGGGGCACCTTTAACTTTAATCTGAATGTTTCATGTAATCAAATTTTGTCAGGATGTCTCTGAAGAAAATAAAATCTTTGACCTAAGAAAATTCACATTTATATGACTAAAGATTTATACCAGCTGTATACTGAAAGGGAAAAATAAGTAGGAAAACTTTATATTCAAATTTTCATTTTTGATCTGCTGTTTCCTAGCTGTATTCCCATGTACACAATATTTCCAATAAGTATGTAGAATTTGATTTGTTATCTCCATTATCAAGGCAGATAGAATAGCAAAGAGACCAGTTACTAGCTTGATAAAATGCTGGAAGTTTTTCACTGGTAATACAAACAGCTACAGTCTATTGTTGTTGCTGCTTAAAAGTGCTACTGGGGAATAATTTGTCTAGCAGTTCCCCAGAATTTCTCTTTTGCTCATGCTTTAAAAAGAAGAATTTTCTGTGTTTCCTGAATTCTTGCAATGTCATATAAATGCAAATATATTGCACACACTAGATAAAAGTGAAATTCTTCTCTTTATTGTTATTTGACATTGTAAAAAAAAAGTAACATAGTGGAATAGAAATGTTTACAATGTACTCACTATTTTTCATTTAATTAGGTGAATTTAACATGTATAAAAAATGATATATTAAAAATGGTGAATATTTGAGACTTCTGTTAAACATGAATGTCCAGGGAGAAGCCATACACACCCATTTGCACCGGGAAAAGCTAACTCCCACTGTGAAAAAGTGATTTGCTTGCCACATTAGCTGGCTGTTCTTTGAAAAAGAGCAAAAAAATTGTCTCTTGTGATAAGATTTTTGCTTATCTGCAGTTTTATGAACTATCTAATCCCTTTTCATAGGTTCCTGAATAATTAATGTCTGATTATGTGTCCTAATAACCCCAGTGTGCCTTCATAGCTGTTTGAATCAGTAGCCAAGGACTTCAGACTATATTACCAGTTCTACAGATTTCTGAGTAGTCAGATTAMATCAGATTATGTTAGAAGATTTTTGCAATTATCTTCAATGTGGGAATTTTTATTAAAAGTTATGCATGGGGAAAAAAAGGAGCTAGGTGAAGAAAAAGTAATTTGAAGGYGACAGTCTCATTAGAAAGAAGTAAATTTGCATTACTCTAACAGAATATGTTATGGCTGCAGATTTGTTGGTGTGGAAAATMATTTCTCAGCCAGTGACTGATTTTGCTGCTCTGGGCATTCTCACCTTTCCCCCTTGCAGATCCAGCAGCACAGTAGCAAGATACGTGGTGAACTTTGAGAGAGATGGCTCAGAAACCAAAGGCACAGCAGATGACATCTCAACTATTGGATCTAATAAGGTTGAAAGTGAAAAAATACCAATTTCTCCAGTTGAAGAGAGGGAAATATCAGCAACCAAACTGACAGTGACAGACCTTCAGCAGCTGGTTGCCACTGCACTCCATGAAGACCAGTCCCTGCCAGTGGACCTTGGAACACTTCAGTTTACTGATGGTCAGTAAAGCAGGTGGCAGGTGCCAGGCATAAACCTGAATCTTGTCTTCCCAAACTGATGCAATTTCAGTAAGGTGTCCTTTGCATCTCTAACAGATGATTTTCATCTGACATAGTCCATTCTCCTTGGTGTTGAAATAAGTTAAGTTTTATAGTAAAATGTGTCTTTAAACAGCCTAATTTGCAACTGTATTAGAATTATTTTTCTTGGGTTTTTTTTTTTCACCCTAAGATCACTAAGAGGAGAAAAATAAAATAAATACTGTGAGTATTCACTGTATCATTTTAACTTCCAGTATGGACACTCTTCTTTCTTTAACAAGAAAAAAATTAGATCTGCCTCTAACATCAGATTAGCTTCCTGAAAGCTCTATCTTTATTGTAAGCAAGCCATCTAACCTCTCAGCAGCATCAGAGGCATTGGCAYCTTAAACAGCATTTGATCCCAAGATAAAATCAGTAAAGATGTGTTTCACTCACACACTGAAACACAGAGGGAGTGTAGGAAACAAGCTGGGTGTGAAAACCTCCAGCAGAAGCTGAAGGGCTGCTGTTCAGTAATCCAACTAATAAATATCCCTTTCAAATTCATTAACCATTTTTGCAAAGCTAGCAAACTACTTTTTGAGAGATGTGTTAAAAAGGGGGAAAATAATTTGAAATAATTTTTCATATGCATATTTACTGCAACAACCTCAAAACYCATACCGAATTTTAGCTACCGTGTTTCATTTGCAAACAGCAGCATTTTCCTACCAAAAAAAAAGTTATTCAGTTGARCTAACACTTTCTGTAAGAATAAAGTGTCATATTTTAATGTAGAGGAAAAGTCCCAAGAAAAAATTTATATAGAACACTTCAATAATAAATATTTTAATCAACTTTCTCTCAGTAGTTAATTCTAATAACCAATTTTAGACAAACAGTTTGCATGCAAGTACTTTTAAGATCTTCTCTGAGAGGTGAAAGGAACAACTTGAGCACAAAAGCCAAAACACCAACATTGCAAYGGTGTGGACTCAGGGCAAAACTGGAATGACTTGAGGCTTAATGAGCACAATTTAATGAGTCATTGTAGTCCATGCAGATTTAACTGAGGGGTTCACACTTCAGATGATTTTAAGCATTCTCCATGGTTCAGCTCTCTGCAGACCTATCCCATTTATGCTAAATAAAGCATATGAAGAATAGTGTATATAAAGTTTGGTTTTCTTCATAATTGCCTTTTTGAATAGGAATTGATGAATTTTGTCTTTAGATGGATTTTTTWAAAGCAATTTTTTGATGGAGAGCATTTTAGTACTGTTATTTTTTATTGAGTTTATGTGTTTTGATCAGTTTTCAATGTGCTGGTGCTGAAGTATTCTGTGCTCTCTCTCTCTCTCTTTCTAATGTTTTTGATTTTCTTTGCAGAAACTATTATACCACCTAGTGATTTRGACAATGATATCCAAGGTGTGGTCACTATTCCTCTGGCAGGCCCGGATTTGGTAGGTTAATAACACTTTTCACGTTTATTTATTTCTCCATGGGAAAAGAAATTAAACAGTGTTTAAGAGGTAGATAAACACACAAAAAGTTTCTTAGGCTGGAATAACATATGTGCCTTTTGTACATTCTGTAAGGATGAACGTTGTGTTGTTTTACTGCAACAGGGACACTGGTTAGAGCACTTACAGGTGAATATTACTGCTTGATTACAATTTCCAGATTTAATTACAACGTAAACAGTGTCTCATCAGTTCAGTAGTACATCTTAATGACAAAAAGAGAGCAGTTTACAGGGCTAGTTAAAGTCATCTTTCTTCCACCACTTTTAAAATTACAGGAACTGTGATCAGGATCACATGTACATGCCAAACATTTTACACATCCTATGACTTCATAGCARCCTTCCTGTATTTGAAGGGGCYTGCAGGGAAGCTGGAGAGGGACTCTGTCAGACAGATCCTGTCAGGATCTGTAGTAACAGGACAAAGAAAATTAACTGAAAGATGGGAARTTTAAGATAGATTCACAGTAGGTGTTCTTTACTGTGAGGATGGTGAGACCCTGGTACAGGGAGCCTGGGGAGGTTAAGGATGCCCCATCMCTGGCAGTGTTCCAGGACAGGCTGGATGTGCCATTGAGCAACGTGGTCTAGTGGAAGATGTCATCATGGCAGAGGGGGTTGTGACTAGAGCTCTAAGGCCCCTTCCAACCCAACCCATAATATGATTCCATGTTGACTTAGCTATTTGCTAGCTCATGTGMCTAAAGGTTATTGCCTTTTTAGCAATGAAACTCGAACATAATAATGAAAGCTGCTTTTTAAAATCTTTTTTAGGAGGAACTCCCACTAGGTTATCCCAGTCCAGCAACAGTGGATCAAAGAGGAGATGTATTTGTTGATGAATTTACAACTGAAAGCCCTGCTCTAAGTGAAGAAATCAGCATCCCTGAAGAATTCAATAATTTTATTACATCTGAACCTGATTTTCCTACCAAACCCTCCAGAGAACCATTTCAGGACAGATATCCATACACCCAAGTTATTGCTACCGACCACCCAAGTTTCACAGTGCCTTTCAGTGCTCTGGGTAGCACCAGCAGTCCTCCAAAACCAGAGGATTCCTATTTGCCTCCCCCAGCAGATGACTCTGCTGGCCAAGACTCGCTCACGGGCGGCTCTGAGTCTCCAGTGGAGCCGGCCACCGCCGGGAGCTTCACCACCCCCCATCTCCTGCCTGCCACAGAGCTGGACAGGGAAGCTGAAGAGAAGCAAGAACTGACTGACACAGCAGAACCTCCTTTCAAGGAAGTCGACCAAGACAGCCTGTCTGGACCAGGTAAGAGATTTTTATGTAAGAGAGAGTAGGAGAGGTGCAGCTGTTGTGACACGTGCAGCCAYGTGTCAGAGCAGTAAGCATTCCTTTCCATTGGGACAGAAAATCTCCTTCACAACCAAAGGTGAAAAATGTACATTTCTGATGATCTCTTCAGCAAAATCCTAATGCACCTTATTCAAGGTTGTACAACCCAAGAGATACCAAAGGATAAGGAACACTTAGTACAGAGTATTATGGTAAAATTTCAAAAAGGCAGAGCAAAAAAACAYGTCAGTGCAGAAAAAAAAAAGGAAGTTCTAGATTAACATTAAAAAAATTGGTACTTAGAACATGGATAGTAAATTACTTTGGGCTCTACTGCCARTTGTGGATGATAGTTACGAGAGTAACATGACATAATTTATTCCAAGCAAAGAGTACCATGGCACAGAAAAGCTTTCATTTCTACAGGTCTGATTAATRTGATTTTTTAATTTCTGTTTTCTCTATTTGTTTATTTCATTTTATCTATGCAGTAGTCATGGAAGCACCCATCTACATGAGGAAAAATACAAAATAAAAGAAAAAAGGATATATATACATAAAAAGTCTGAATAATGCAGCCTTTCAAATGAAAAATACATGATYGACATATTTCCCACAGCTGACCCTGCAAACTAAAGAAAGTTCAGACAAAGATAGTGRGGTCAGCTTTAGGGTACAGGCAATTTAGGCTTTCCCCCAGAACAGCAAATTATCTGTAAGGKTACTGCTTCCATCGCCTCTACCAGCAGCTACAAAGCCATATGAGCCACTGTGTGCAGGTAGCTGAATTGTGCAGGGCAGGAGCCTCCACTGGCAAAGCAGGAATAGCCATGATTAGGAGGAGTTGCCCTCCATCTGTCCCAGCTCTTGTCTGCTCCCTCTCCAATCCTGCTCCCTGGCCTGGCCTTACCATCTCAGTGTTAGGTCAGTAAACTTAAATTTTATTTACRCTTCAGAGCCTATGCTTCCTGTGTAAGATGCAAGAGGTCCCTACAGGCACAAGGGAGGAATTCTTGGATGAATATTCATATGTGCTTTGTCTCAGATTTTTGACTGACTCTCTCAAAAGGATAGCAGAGGGCAGGTAAGCACATCATGGGAGTCAGCAGAATTCTTTGATGTCCCCACATGGTCTCTAAGCAATAATAAAAAATCTGCAGAGAAAAACAAACAAAAGGCAAATTCAGGGCAAAATTCTAACAACATGCATTAGCTCGCACAACAACACTCGACGCTCTTGGTGTTTCTGGATGTCTAAGAATGTCACACTCAAAGCCTGTAAGTTTGCTCTCTGCTGCAGGAAAGTTCCCTGTTCCCACAGGAGCTTCTACTCAGCCCCAGCTCAACCAGCTCAGACTCCTTGCCCAGGCCTTGGCCTTYCATGTCCCTCCTGTACTCCAGAAGTCTCTTGAAGTGAGAAGAGGGAACCCTCCTCCTCCTTTCAAGATGTTCTTCCTTATCCAGCATGTCCAAAGCCGGCAGGAAGGGACCTTCATCCCTGCTGCCTGCCCACATCCTGTAAGGCAAACAGGCCAGGCAGAGCTGATTGGAGAGCTGGACAAGGATTGCGTGGTGCTAACATCCTTCACAGTCCTTCACAATGGGCCTGCCTGGCAGAGGTGTGGGAGTGGGGAATGTCCATTCATCRCACATCCTCTAGGATTGTTTGTCTGAATCAAGCAAATCACTACATCAGTTTTTAGAGAGTAGAGGATGTAAAAGGTGCCCCTTGGGAGCACACAACCCCACTTGGGAGCACACAACCATCATCTCCTGACTGAGAAGAGCAAAGCACATTTCATGGTCATGCTGTTGCATGGCAGTTAATGCACTGAATATAAACCTCCCATTCTATAATCTTGCCTTTATAAACAGATTTTGGAAATGAGAGAAAAACAAATACTTTATGATTAGCAGAGTGACTTAAAGTTTAGAAAAATCACTTCTTACAAGAATCAGTTGTCAAATGTTCCTGAAAATAATGTTTATGATGAAAAGTCTTACATGCAGCTACTTTCAAATGCATGCTGAGAAGTCTTGTAGTGCTACTGTTAAAAGCACAGCATACCTTCAAATAGCATTCATTATAACAGTGGAAAAGTGCTACATTTGCAGGGAAAGGAAAGTCATGCATTTTTCATTCTGTTCACTCATTGTGTTAGGGACCTGATGTCATAAAAACTGCATAAAGTCACATATATATTTCCCAATTTCTTAAACATCTCTTGCCTATGAGCTCCAAATGACTGAGGGAAGAAGCTGAGGATCTTTAACTCACTTGCACTGACCCTTTAAGAAATTATTTCCTGCATATTTAGGTTAGAACCTGTCAAACTGCAAAACAGAACAAAATCTAGAGCTGTGAAAAAAAAGCCTACCCCAAAATAAGGCATCCTATCTTGTTTCACCTTGTTGAATAAAAGTTATGTCTGAAACAAGCACCAGAGGATAAGAATTCCATTGTTATTTCTGCAGCTGAGTAGCAGGAGAAAAAAAATAATTGTTCCCTGTCTAAAAAGTAGGGATGCTGTGTTAGCAATGACTCAAAGCTGCAGCTATTATATTTTCTTAAAAGCTTATACTACACAAAGCATGCTGCATGCCTAAAAGTCAGGAGAGCTATTGAAAACCTATTTATTGAGTTTTTTAAATGTATACTCTTTACTCCTTAAAACTTTTTTCCCTTTTTAAAGCCTTTTCCAATTCTGGCAGTCTTGTGTGTACAGTATTTCCTGTAGCCTTTTATTTCCTGATATATTGTGCATTTCATGGGAACTGATGGAATTCAATCTGGAAATTCAGGTTTTATTAAAGTCACCAGTGTTAGTACTATTAATTTTAATATGGCAGCAGAACTTACCTGGTACGGAATATTTCACACTTTGTTCCTGGCTGCATTTCATAGCTGCTTTTCTTAGTAATATTGAAGGAAAAAAATGTCTTTAAACTGTTTTTGGTCTGAAATGGCAGGAACTACTCAGGCAGTGCTGTATAAGGTTGGGCAGAGGATTAGGGTCTAAACAGTTGTCTGAAATACTACTGTATTAGTTTTCAACCATTTCCCCACCCTTCTCTCCAGAAGATGGAGCACATTTTCTTCAGCATGCGTTTAGAAATCTAAATTCACTCTTTTTTACCATGAAAGGAGAAACTGGCTACCAAAAATAACATAGTCTGAGGTTCTTTTAGGTATTAGCTCTGTTTCAGAGGTGGGCTTTATTGCACTGGCTGTCACACATGTGCACTGGGAGCTGGACATCACTACAGACTCCTGAATATTGAATGTCTACATCCTACACCAACTACTTTAACAGTGCCTGCCTGAGATCACCAAGCAAGTAATTAAAAAATTTCTTTCACAGCTTTTAAAAGGATAAACAGCCTCAGCCTCACACACATAAATACAGGCAAAGTTCTGCATACAACACCTAGAGAAAGGTGAGCAGAAACAGGTGAGGGATGAAGAGTCCCTGAGAGGTGTCCTTTGAAGCCATGGAAGAATGGGAATTGCCCGGTGTGGGCAGCCAGCGGGAGGGATGAGCCAGGAGCCCCTTTCAGGCAGGGCTGTGGAGGGGCAGCTCTGCACAGTGAGGTTGTCCATGGGCAGCCAACTGCAGACCAGGGGGGTGGGAGCTCCGTGCTGGCCACATGGTGATGGCAGCTGCTCCACCCCCTGCACTGGTCCAGAAACAGCAGGAAGATGCCAAGCTGCCCTTAAAGTAAGCCCAGTGTTCTGAGACTTCACTACAGTATTAGAATAAAGCCTGTGGCACAATTTTCCATATCTCTAATTGAAAAGTTCTGAAATGCCTGTATCAGATGTCACTATTTCAATATCTGACACCTCAGAAAGGTTTTTCTTTGCTGTAGCACTTTTAAAATAGTGTCTATTTCTATTTTCCATTTACAACTAGTGTAAAAAAAAAGGGGGGGTTTTCCCCCTACTGTCTGAGATGATACCTGATCACTTTTCTCCAGCATTCTTCTTTCTTCACATTTTCCTGCTTCTGCAGCTAAAAGTCATTAGCATTTCTTCTGTACAGTTAAATTTCTTCTCTTTGCAGTCCTCCTGTGACTGTCTAAAACAGTATGACAATTCAAAAGGGAAGCAATTTATGCAATGTATTAGACAGATGTTATTTCAAAAACCAAGAAATTTCAGCAGTAAAACAAACAATAATATTTGGCTTCCTAAACAGTAAGAAAAGTAATTTGAATTTGTTTTAATTGTAGCCACTAACAAATTGTGCAGTCCAGGTAAATGTTTATCCCAAAATCCTGGCCATCATGGAGGCAGCATTATTTCTGGAGAAGTTATTGCAAAACAAAACAAAGCTGCAGTAAAATCCTTCAGCTGCTCAGATGTACTGCATCTCAGTTTGAGGAGGCTGGGTCATCCTCAGGCTTTCAAGAAGGACTCTGAGAGCCAAAGACTCTGCAGGGTTTATTGCAGGAGTTTTTCCTATGAGAAGAAACCACTGATAAGGAGTACATGATGGTCACATCTCTGTAGTGTAACTGATAAAAGCCTCATTAATTATTGCCGTAATTAATCTCATGTTCACACAAACCTGCTGTGAGTTGTCCCCATTAATATTATCCTGCTGCCCAACAGTTAATTGGGTGGCACACTTGTCACTCAGTCTTATTTCCAAGTAATCTTTAGGAAAAAATCTCAGGGTTTTGCACAGTTGTGGATTTTTTCTGCCTCTGGTTCAATCTCAGCTGCCTTAGCAGTGTCTTTGCTTAGCACAGTTTTCTGTTTGGCATAACCAGCATTGTCACAGAAAAGAAAACCCCGTTGTTTCTTGCAAGAACCTCTCCGGATGTTCCCAGGATTGGAATTCACTCATTCGTTGTGCCAGGAATGCTCACCAGCTTTTTCACATCAATGGATATAGAGGGTAAGAGCTCTTCTGCTCCCTTGAATATTTTTATGTTTTCCTTATGTGTTCTTGGATCATAAACTGACAGGATTTTCTTGACATTTTTCCCCATCAGCTTCTCTCTGTGCCCTTCTACTTGTCACTTGCTGCTTCAGATGTGCAGAGTGTTTTTTGTGAAGGTTGCCTGACGTTTGGAGAAGTGAACAGGTAGGTCTAGCAATGTCATTTTCTCAAGCACCTTATACAATATTCACTAGTCTGAAAATTGTCTATAAATTGAAGATGAAGGGGAATAGAAGAGTTCCAGCAGGCCCATATTAGGATATGTTAGATTGAAGGAAATATTTTGATCAGTTAGAACTGCCTACTCGGAGTATTCGTGAGGAATTGTAAACACATTAAAATAAGTTATTAGCATCTGGTCAGAATTTAATGACAACATTCTGTCCAGCTGTCTCTGTGCTGGGAACAGCAGGAGCAATTGGAATAGAACAAAATCTACATCACATCTTCAAAACATACTTAGAAATGCTCAAATGAAATTACTAATCCAAGCGAAAAAGTTTGAGAGAAAGTGAGCACTATCTATTTTTCCAATTTAACACATGACTTGTTTAAATTATTAAGCTATCCAACCACTTCTGTTTTACTTTAAGGCTAAGCTTGTCTTCCTTCAAATATTATTTCTTATTCATGACCCCCCAAATACACAACACAAATGAACCAAAACAAGTGATAACTTTCTTTAAACTCAATTGGTAATTCCAATGACTCATTAAAATGACTGTGTGAAGTACTGAAAACAATTTATATTGCTGCTAAGAAAATTTGCTTATCCAGATGCAAATCTTCTCATATAATGAAAAAACATATAATAATGTATAATAATGAAAAAATGTAACACCCCATTGTGCACCTATGAAAATAGCAGGAAGATAGACCTCAGTGCTCCACCACTTGTTCAGTCACACTTTGTAGTCAAGCCTACAAACCACCCATAATTCTTCCTCTTTGTTACAGTGCATGAAGGGGCTCTCACTCCAGGAGGGATATATATGTGTTGATGCATGTGGTTTAATTCCACTTTGTTCCAGAAAATTAATTTTCTTTAGAACTAAAGGGCTAAAAACTTGAGGCAGTTTACAGATTTTAGACATGACTGCAATAATTCTAATTGTCTAATAAAGGCAAATATAAAAGGCAGAAATAAGTTCAGAATTTGAAGGGCCAGTATCAAAAATAATTTTAAATGTGTATTTTAAATATATTATTGTCCTGAATAAAATTAATTTAAAACCCCTGGTCTTTGCAGCAATATAATCAGAGTAATATTTTAAAACAAATAATACAGACTTCTGTGCTGGGAGTGTGAGGTTAAAATTTGTCTTGTCATAAATGAATGAAACTAATGAAGTTTACATGTCATATAGTCCAGCTGGAACAAATATTAGGCAAAGTGGCTCTGCTGAGACTAACATGCCCTAAATAATGCATTTCCCTCACTTATTAAAAATCCTTGGTCTTGCTAGAAATGCTGGGTTTTAAAAAAATTGTGTTATGATCAAATGGTACTAAAACTTTGACTTTCTAAATTATTAATCTCCTCTCTTTGGAGAATTCAATATTCTCCAGCATAGGAGAGTCCACGTGACCTCAGACTGGAAATTTTTTTAGTCTGTTCCTTGTTAGAGAAAAACTCATGTCACCTGCATTGGGCTGTTATAAACAAGTTGTAACTTGGGTGCTCTGAATAACCTCTGCTCCATCATCTGCTCCATATCTCAATGGAATTTTGTATCTCTGTCTATAGACAGGGCTTGGCCTTCCAGCTTTGATCTTCTCAGCCATCTTAAGATGCCTTACATAGATAGCACTGATGGTAATATCAATTTAAGCAGCTAATATTTTAAAAACAGTACAGTGTTTAAAACTAACAAACAAAAATACATAAAAATCTTTAACRGAGGTGTATTTGCAATAATCRCATTAAATTTAATGTGATTCGTGTTTATGAATATTTAAAACTTAAACTGCTGTCAGGGGTGTCATAGACTTTTTGGTTTTAATTGCAAATGCAAGTAACTTCTGACTTTAAGTTGAAGATGACATGCAATTTTTCTCCCATAAGTCCTTAACATTTCTTTCTCAATTAAACTGTCTATGAAGTTCTGTAGAGGAAAAAAATGAACTCAATTTCAAGCAATGACATCCAGGTGTAAATTAGAAGGACACGGAAATTTTACTTTCATTCTGTAGAACAGTAAGATTATTACATGCATCAGTAAGAACATGATTAAACCAAGCCTGGATGCAAAATATTTTATTTCTTCTTCATTTTACTGAATTTACATGTTGGCCTTCTCTTTCATTCTTCCCCAGTTGGTAGACTTTTTAAAATTAAATTATTGTAGTATACAATATTTGTAGAATAGTGGTGCCACTAACAGAGTTTTATAGTCAGAATTTTATACAGAGCCAAACATTCCTTAATAGCCATCTTTATTGCCATGCAGTTTGGAATAATGGGCATTCAAGCAGAGTTGGAGCAGAGAATTGCTGGCACAGAAAAGCCTGCTGGGTTTGACTGAAGAACAAAAAGTATTATTCATGAATGGCATCTTCATAGCTGAGGAGTTCAGTTCCTAATGTCCATCTTCCCAGAACAATTGCCACAGTTTTAATTTATCTTTCTAGACATGGAAAGAAATCAAGTTAGGAAAATATTTTAACACATTTCAGTCCTTTCTGCTAAATGTATATGTAGCCTAGAGCAGTTGCTGAAGCCCTGGTTAAACTCGTATTAAATAATTAAAATCATTATTTAATTAATTATTCAAAGTTCCATTCTCATCCCTATTCTATACCATCTATACCTACACCTAGCTATCCATGTCTTCTTCACCATTTCAGAGTCAGACACTGACACTTCACAAGGAAACAATAAAAATCAAAATTATGCTGAATAAATCTTGAAGAACTTCACAATATGCCTACATGACACTGCAAAGCTTTAATAATAATAATAATAATAAGAAGAAGAAGAAGAAGAAGAAGAAGAAGTAGTAGTAGTAGTAGTAGTAGTAGTAGTAGTAGTAGTAGTAGTAGTAGTAGTAGTAGTAGTGTGGCTTAAGGAGAATGCATGCCTGAAAGCATCAAGGCAGATGATTTTAATGGTCATACGTGGCAGGGTAGAAGAGAATAGAGTCAGCATCAGCTGCAGTTACCAAAAATAATGATTTCTTTTTTTTCCCCTGCTGGCTAAAAAGAGGCTTTGCCCTCTTACTACCTTTTCCTTTAAAAACTATGGCAAGAAGGTTAGTGTTAGTAATGCTTAGTAGTTCTTTCATGAGGAGTGAAGAGAGTATTTTATGGACAGCTCACTAGTTTTTTTTTTTTCCTATTTTTATCTTCCCAATGTACCTGTAAGTTCTATGAGCAGTTTGAGTAACAATTTTTCATCTTTGTATTGTCACGGCTACTCAAAACAATTGGAAAAGTTAAATGAAACTCACGTACCTTAGTCCAGTCATTTTATGTGAGAACAATCCCAAATATTAATTTAACTGTCATTTTTTGAAAAACCAGCTCACAGCATAAGACTTCTGCACCCTGGTGCTACATGAAGGTCTCTTGGGGGATTGCACACAAACCTGGGGCCAGTGGCTGTAAGGAGAATTGTTCTGCACTGTGGGTTTAACATTGAGCATCCTGCCTGCCCCTGGACAAGAGTGCCCTGGCTGCTCTGGGCTGCTCAGGCCCACAATCCAAGCACGATGGGCACCTTTAACAAGCCAAGTCTGCACTAAGGCATCTGGCCCAAAGTCCTTTTCAATATCAGTAAGACTGAAATGTATTCCTACAATGAAACATAAAGCCAGAAAGATCTTCCCTCTTAAATATCTCCTTCTATCTCTCTCACAGAGTCACATTTTCCATTTCAAAACATTGAGAAAAATCAGACTACATACATCCAAGGCACAATTTAGAAGACCAAAACACTCGTCATTCTATAACTTTCATTCCATGAACTGTTTTCTCATACAAGTGACTACATAGTACAAGGGGGAAAAAAAGTATGTTCATTTTTCTTGGCAAGTCTTAAAGTGCTCATCTGATGATGAAATTTTAAGATAATCACTGCTTTTAACTTTCTAATTTCATGTTTTTCTTTTCTKTTTTAGGTCCTTGGTCAACACATTACTTGAATTTGTATCATGGAACTTGTATTTTGTTTTTTGTTTTTACCRTTTTGTAAACCAATAAACTTTGGTACCACAAAACTGTCTGATGGTCCCATCCTCTACAAAAATTTGCTCTGACTTTTGCCTGTTGCACAGTTGAGAAAAATAGAGAAAATGGGCAGGAATTTGGAAAGCACTTTAAGTTCTGAAGGATAAGCATTKTTACTTGTCAGATTTTGTTTCCAAACATTCCAAAATAAAATAAATCAAAAAGGGTATTCCAGGTTCTCCATTTGGGGTGCTCTAAAACTGTTACAGTGTCATACAGCAGTGTTTGCAACATTTAGATGGATGGCTCTTTATTTTTCTAGGTGTTTGTAAAGGCTTAGGCTGTTTTCACATAGATCTCATTATTTGAAATTCATTAAAGAAATTTTTATTTAATTGAGAGCATTCAACAATGGCAATAAGAGATGTTAAATCCTCCTGAAGCTATTGCTTTAATCAAGAGTTTTCTTATTTCGTTTTGATTCTATTCCTTTGTAGAAGTGCATTTCTCTTTGCAAATTCACTGCTGCTGGGGTTTGCTTCCAAGATTAGCATGGTATCTTTCTTGTTTAATACATATTTTAATATGATATATCTATGGTAGAAAATTATGCAGAACTTCAATACAAAATATCTTACAATACAAAATAGCCATGGTATCCCTGGCATTTTTAACATGTTTTTATGTAACTGTACTTAGAAATCCACTTATTTCACAAGATCATTTTATTCTTGGTTGCATAATTTTTAGCAAGCACTGTACTCAGAAAACTGACTTTCAGAGTGCTTGAGCACTAATATGTAATTTTATCTGGCAATCTCAGTAGCAGAAGAGGTAAAAGGTTCTGAAAATGGTGAAAGAGACTTGTCACTTTATGGAAATAACCTACCACTGACCTACTGTCCATACAAGGTATTTGATTATACACCTCACCTTTCTGTATAATATTCTTATATTTTACTCGGAATTTTGGRTATGCTTTAAACACCAGATATTCCTGTATTGTTTAAATTATGTCTGTGTTTCTGAAATGCTTGATCCTCTAAAACTGCTGAAAAATTAAAATGCCAAAGACACTAGTTAAGGCTCAACATCAGGTTTCTCAGCATATGAATTTGATACAGGTCTAAAAAGTAAGATTGTTCAGCTAATAGTTATCTGTTCTATCTCCACCCATTGTACTTAAATTATTAACTTGAAGTCAAAATTTTTTTAAAAAATATTAAATGTACTGATTTCATTGTCTCAAAACTTTACTGAAAGAGTCTTCTTCAGGAAATTTTTAATTGAAGTAACAGAAGTCCTTTATAAAACAGCAAATTATTTATAGAAACATTTATAAAACAGCAAGCTGAATTACTATTTTCAGCCATGCTATGGCCAATGCATGTGAAATTATAATCAAAGAAAGAATGAATTTTTAATCCCACAAGAAACTGGTATTTCAGAGGGCTTCTACTGGTACAGTGACCAAATATGAAATTGTTAAAGGCAGATGTGACTCCCTTCTGCAACAGACTGACTTCCATAAAGTCTAGGGGAGCTTCCATTTCYCAAGGACAGTTGCATCAATCAAAATACTGACAGGCATTACGTGAAGAGAATTCTTCACCTGTGCTGAAAATTCTGTGTGAGTTGAGTAAAACTGGCTGACTTGCACCAGTGAAATGCTTATGGACAGTCAGACAGTGAGCTGCATCATTCTGCTGCTCTCAGGCAGACTTGGCTACTGTGAGGGAAAAATTGCAGAGCAATAAAAGCAGTCATGGCTTGGCTTTTTTCTTAATGGTTTTCTCTTAATCTTTATGCATTGGAACAATCAAGAGTTCTTTGCATTTTATTTCTTCAGTCATTGCAGAAGTAAATAACACTACTGACCTCCCAAAAAGAATACATGGTAAAGATCCCAATGAGATGAGGGCAATGTCATAACACATCCTAAATCAAACACACAGTCTGTGGCCCTTCACAAATTACTTAGCTAAGCAGGAAAGTCAGTAAGACAGGGTTGTCTGGTACTGCACAGAAGGTTGGCCTTGATATCCATGTGGAAACAGCTAAAGAACCATCCTTTGTTCATTCATAATGAACAGACAGGGATTAGTAAGCTTTGGTTGCTCAATGCCCTGAATTCTCTAGTGGTTTAAATTTTCAGGTCTTGATTTCACAAATTTTGTCTTACTCTTTAAGTTTTCAATGTTAGATGGAAGTAAATAGTCTTGAGAATAATGAGAAAAGATTACCATTACTAATTAGTATTTTATTAAGATAGAAAATACTCTTCTTGTGACATCATGTGAGAATGACATTTATCTTTGATGCTGAGAACATTCATAATGAAGCACAGCTGCAAGGTATGGAAATTTTCAAAATAAGATGAAGGCTTCTTTCTATAAGTTACAYAGAACATCACAGTAGTGGAGTGAGYAGCAGAGCTAGAACTGTGCTCTCAGGCTGTCCTATGAAAAGTTAGACTAGTCAAGAGCTCCAGTGTGGATGCTAAGGAAAAAGGTTAATAGAGAAAAGAGGTTTTAGGACTGGAGGATGGAGGAGAGATGGTGTGCATTCCCAGAGAACTCAGGTTCCCTGGAGTTAGTGGAGAAAGAGTTCTATGGATTTAATGGACATTGAACCTCGTTTCTGGAGGGTCCATACAGACAGAATGACAGTCTTAGATCACTGTGGCTCTTTTGGCTTGGCTTTGCAGCTAGAAAGATGAATGTAATCAGTAATCAGTGTAGTAATCATGTGTTGGGAGACACTTGTTGTGACACATTAGGTTAACGATCCTCTTCTCTTAATTCTCTTAATCCTCATATTACTTGTGTCCTAGTTAAAAACATAAAGGCCTCAAACAAGCTATAAACATAAATTCAGCACTTGTCTGTACACAGCAGTCCTGTGTCCAGGGATTTAGTGACATTTCAGGCACCAACAAAATATGTAAATTTGAATGCATCTACCTTCTGTATCCATCTGGTATTGGCACCAGCAGAGCTGCACACAGCGTGATTCTTACTCTGTATTATGAACCAATCTCTTAACTGCACACTTTTCCCTTCTTTGGTTATTTCTTTCAGCCAGCAAGTATGCAAATATATGCATAGACATTGTAGCACTGTAACTTTCATAYACAGAACATGTACAGAATACCCACCAGTGGACTGGGGAAATATGTCAGTGCTTATTATGCTCATGAATGAAAGGAAATGCCGGGACCTCTTAAAGTATAACATTCTGGGCCTGCTCATTAATGCAAACCCTCTAGGAAAATGTTTCATGACAATTTGACCTTTCCCTAACAATTACTCCTTATTCATGGTCAATTAGAAGGGTTTCCCTCATTTAAAAAAATATGAGGGCCAACTAATCAGATACCTAAAATAAAGTTGTTGAAATGGCAGGGTTTTTTTTTCTGATAAGTCAAATCTATGTATTTCATTGCCTCAGCAGGGAATAAATGCCTGCATGGACAACTCCTTTTACAAAGATGTAATATAGCATRAGCATAGGAAAATGCCTCTTAATTTAGTCTTTTCATGTCTTTGCCAATGGGTGTCTAATTTTTGTTATAACGCTCTTGGCACAATACTGTCCTGCCTTGGCTATGCAGTACAAAAAAAAAGAACATCTGGGGAGTTCAGCAAACAACTTTGTGAGGGGATAAGAGGTGGCTGAAATTTGAGTTGCAGTTTTTATTGCAGACATCAGCTTTTAATTCCATTGTATTGTTTAACCTTCAATGTGGTTACTCTGGGAGTATATTTTATTTCATTGACTTATTTTGTGCCCTCTGTGGATTCCCTACACCTGAATGATAGTTCTGTAGACTAAACTTTTTGCTGAAATGAAATATGCTGAGACTGAGTGTCTAAATCTTCCAAGTTTGTACTTGTAGAGGTTTCATAACATAATTGTCTTCTGATTTGAAAATCTCATCTAGAAAGCAAATTGAAGGTTTTACAAATAATTCCTTTGTGATGAATGATGTAAGTGTATTTTGTGTTCTGTTGCAAAATTTTATACATATTTTTATGTGCATATGGATTCACAGATTCATAGAGTAAGTTTGATTGAGAGGGACCTTTAAAGGCCCTCTAGTTCAACCCCTTTACAATAAACAGGAACATCTTCAGCTAGATTAGGTTGCTGAGAGTCCCATTCAATCTGACCTTGAATATTTCCAAGGATGCAGCATCCACCCCCTCTCTGGGCAGCATGTTCCAGTGTTTCACCAATCTCATAATAAAAAAGTGTTTTCTTTACATCTAGTTCTGAAAATCAATATATATTGATGTAATATATAAACCCAACATTTTAAATGCAAAGGGTTGGGAAGGGTTTGTTTTTCATTTCACTGACTAGCAGGTCAAGGGATGTAATTCAGTTCTGAACTCCACTCTTGTCACAACCCACCTGGAGTACTCTGTTCAGCTCTGGCCCCTCCAACACAAAAAARAMCATGGAGTCCAGRGGAGGGCCATGAAGATGGTCAGAGGGCAGAAGCCCCTCTSCTATGGAGACAGGCTGAGAGAGCTGGGCTTGATGAGCCTGGAGAAGGGGAAGCTCTGGGGAGAACCTTACTGTGCATTCCAGTACCTAAAGGAGGTGTACAAGAAAGTTGGACAGGAATCTTTTACAAAGTCATGTAGAGACAGGACAAGGGAGAATGGCTTTAAACAGAAAGAGTGCAGATTTAGGTTAGATGTTAGGAAGAAATGCTTTATTRTGAGAGTGGTGAGGCACTGGAACAGGTTACCCAGGCAAGTTGTGAATGCCCAATCCCTGGAAGTTCAAGAACAGATGGGATGTAACTTTGAGCAAGCTGGTGTAGTGGAAGGTGAACCTCCCCATGGTAGGGGGGTTGGACTAGATAATGTTTAGGTTCCTTTCCAACCCAAACCATTCTTTGATTCTATGAAATGTTTAGGTCTTCTCTGTTTCATCCATAGTTCTTAACTTCGTAAGATTTAATTTTATGAAGCCTTGTGTAGACAGAGGAAAATCTTGGTAAAACGAGCTGTGGATCATTGCAGTGCTGATTTCAACATGTCACYTGTGTAAACAAGTCTTGCAGCAGTAACATGACACCTGTTAGACAAAGAGCAGGTCAGTAATCCCTGGGTTTGGGACTGGTGCTGTGCCACAGTGGGTGCCCAGCAGCCCTGTATGTGAGCCCATTTACTAACAGGAACCAACACACACTGTTGGGTCACTGGCTGTCTGTCTCTTTCAGCTGGAGACACAGTGATTGCTAAGAACTGGCAGCTTATAAAAACAGGTGATAGATGCTCAGAGACCATCTTGGTATGCCCTCAAGGCCTTTTAAGTTACTTTGCTTGTAATAAGAGGATGCCAGAAGACCTTTAGTCTATGTATAGACCATATGTATATATATATACACACAGCTATATGCCAGGCATGCAATATTTATACGGCTGTGTATTTCTGCTTCAAATTTGCTGCAGTTTCAATGCCACTTCAGTACATCTTTCTCCTGTAGTTATCTTTCTAAAATATAATCTGCCTAACAAATGCCATCACAATGGTGTGTGCTGGAGTGTGTGCTYTCGGGCTGAGAGAGATGTCTGTGGGGCTGCAGGCTCATCCCATCAGTAGATCATCCTCCATTAATGCCTCAGGCACTAATGCTAGCAAAGCTGTTCTGAGTTCTCTTAAMTGATAAGTGACTCTCACTCCTTAGCAGCATAACAAGTAATAGCAAGAGCTTTGTAAACAGAGAACATCACTAGGCTTTGCTTTTCTAATCTGTCCGTATCCTTAATCATACAAGAAACAGGAGGACGTGGCAAGAGAAGAGCATTTGAAGCTTCTACTGAAATGAGGTRGCAGGACAATTGCCACCTCATTCAGGCAAGGATATTCCCAATGCAAAACTTTGCTCTCCTTTCATGTTTTCATTGGCCACTGGGAGGAAATTAGGATGTAGGGAAAGGAAGAGTTGATCAATGGGAGAAAAATTTCCTTACTGCCAATAAGTGCTTTTGCCTGAAGGGGGCTGCTGAAAGTTCAATGTGAAGAATGGTATAGCACTGGAAAAGGACAAAGGCACCAGTTTGGGCAAGTGGCTTGGTGGAGGACATAATTTATTGTGAAGTCATTGTGGCCAGATAGCTGCAAGCYGAATTCAGAGAGTCACATTCCTGACACTTTAGATTTGGATTTCAGCTASAGTTATCACATATCCTAGATCCACGCCAAGCCCCAATGGGAATATCATAAAAATTCTGCTTGAGGTGCAGTAGATGGCTTCTTAAGGTTTGAATATTTTTTCATTGCTGCTGTTGTCTTTTGGGTAAATTGACACAGTTTGCATCTGGAGGGGCTGTATTGTTTTTGTAATCACGTTTTATGGTTACTGGCAAATAATAGCTTTAGCTTTTCACAGAGCGAAGCAGAATGACTCTGGCATACAAGTGTTCCAAGCAGAGAGCTCAAAGCTCCAATCTCCCCTTTCAGACAATATAAACTGACAGTGTGATTATGTCCCTTCAGAACAAGAATGTGCTTTAGAGGTTCAGGAAAGACTTGCCAAGCATAACTATTAAAYGTAGAACATGCAGAAATCCCATCACTCAAACATGTGCATGAGATATTTTGTTCCAGTATACCAATAAGTTTAACTTTATGTAAATATGAAAATGTTAATGCATTAACATTTTCATATTTACATAAAGTTAAACTTATTGTTTAAAATGTTTCAGTGGAAATACCATATACATGGTTTTTTCTATGCTTGATGCTTTTTATGCTTGCTTTTCAGCATAGCTAATTTGGTTTTATCATGTTTTCCTGCAGCAGTTAAGATCATGGAAGAACCAGAATCATCAGGTGATGACATTTTTGTTACAGCCAGCACTTATGAAGGGTTGCCTTTCTTTACTGCTCCAAGTGATGTTTCTACCGTGCAGCCTGGAGCTGTCATCACCGATGTGCTGCCACCAATAGCACCGCTGCCTGCAGCCACCAGCCCGTCCTACAGCCCCTCTGAGATCATTGAGCAGTCCCTTGAGTTGCCAGGTTCCTCAGTGCCAGCCCCTGAGGGTGCTCCTGTGGATGGCACCGGGATGGGCGTGCAGGACATCGCTGCCGAGCTGGATCCGATGGGCGCCGTGAGCACGGCCGCGCTGGACGAGGGCAGCGGCTTCATCCCAGTGCTGACCACGGAGCCTGCAGAAACCACCCCAGCACCCGTGCTCAAGTATGTCACCACCAGCTCCATGACCACTGCGGCCAAAGGCAAAGAGCTCGTGGTTTTCTTCAGCCTGAGGGTAACCAACATGCACTTCTCTGATGACCTCTTCAACAGGAGCTCGACAGAATACAAAGCACTGGAACAACAGTTCATGCAATTGGTGGGTGAAAATCAACCTGAACAGCATGAGTGGTGGCTGGCTTCAGTTTAAAGGAATACATTGAAGTGCACAGTATTTTAACAATACTAAACCCTACTACAGTTCAGTCTGATAAGCTATATTTTAAAAGATCCATAAGCCTGGGATGCTCTTAGAATCTGAAGACAGGATTTATGAAGTCAGTGATGAAAGATTTTACTTGATCAAGAGAATCCAGATATATGCCTAGCATGTAATTTATTTGGCTTTTTCTCAGATCCACGTCAACAGWATAGCAGTGCTGATTATATCTGAGACTTGTGTCTGCTTGCTGCATTTAAAAATAGGCTTTTAAAAATATATCATAGCATAGACTGTGATTAGATATGGATTTTCTCTGTTGGTACAATAGGGCATAGGTCAGCTCAGCTATAACATGCCTATTATACTATGCCCTAACCTGCCTGGATTGAATGTTTGAAAATAATTAAAGTTGGCTTTTGAGTGAGGTAATTTTTTTCTCTTCCAGATGAATAAACTTCCCAGCTGCTATGCATTTCATTACAGGGAAAATTGCTGCCCAWCCATCTCAATACATTATTGAGAAAAGAGCAGAAATCCAGAAGATACTGCTAAACAGAAAAGTTAATTTGTTCATGGAGCTTAACAATTGTATTAAACTCAGGGAAATAAATCTGTGATGTGGGTACTTGATAATGAAAATTGACTATAAGAGAAATTAATAGCAGGTAGACACTGACAGTAAGTTAAAATAAAGGCAAATTTCTGTTTTGCAGTTACTTCCATACCTTCAGTCCAACCTTACAGGTTTTAAGCACTTGGAAATTCTCAACTTCAGGAACGGAAGTGTGATTGTGAACAGCAAAATGAAATTTGCCAAGACAGTGCCATACAATATCACAGAAGCAGTACACTGTGTTTTGGAAGATTTCTGTGATGCTGCAGCCCAGCACCTCAACTTGGAGATTGACAGCTATTCYCTGGATATTGAGCCAGGTAAGACTGCATTAGTAATGTATGTGCTCAATCAAAACTAAGCAGACAATCTTTTTTCAGACTGTTACAGCTTCAGAAGTATGACTGTGTTGGAAACAACCACATTAGCAATATCCTCCCAGTGATAGGGGGTAATAAGATGAAAAAAAAATGTTGCAAATTCTCTGCAGATGTATTTTCTTACTGTAATGAAAAGCTGGGTGGAGCTGTTGGGCTGTGCATGTTCACCAGCTGCTTTTCAGAGACAGAGTGGTCTCTAGAGTAAGTACTGGGTGGAGACAGGTATAAGAAATGCTCATGTGCAGTTTGCAGGTCTTGCACTGGAGTATGGAAACATAATTTCTGATGATTATTGCATWGCTGTAAGCAAACCATGGTTTCGAGCATTATTTGATCTTTTTTTAAAGGGATACAGCATTCAAAACAAAAGGAGACAATGTGTAGGAATAATTGGATTCTACAGATTCTCACTAATTGGGCATGACTTTATGTTGTACTCTATAGATTTGTAATTCTAGAACCCTCTGGATTTATATCTTTCAAATAAGTTTGTAGTATTTATTAAACAGTAGAAAGTCAGTAACTACACATCTAGACATTATTCTTATGTCAAAAACTTAAGAGTTTTCAAAACCTACACTATTTTATAAAATTGAAGCCTGAATCTATGTTCAGGCTCTGATAATTATTTCAGGGTCGAATTTAATTTCATTGTCATGGAGAAGAGCAATAGCAAAGGTATGCAGATGCCTCAAGGAGTTTTGGTTAAACTGTCTTTTTATGTACAGATCTATGACAATTCTGGAACAAAAATCCATTTACAATTCAGTTTCTAACCAGTTTTCATTTCACATATGTYTTTGTGGCCATTAAAAACATAGGTAGCTTGTGGTAAAGAAAGCTGACAAAACCACAGTACTCTACCCTCCAAATAAACCACAATAAACTGATGTTTGATGAATAAAGTATCAAATTATTTAATTACAAAGAGTGAACTTTGGACTGCTATATGTTCCCTGYTTTAGTAATAATTTTTCATTAAATAAAGATTAAAATAAGAAAGATCCTAAAATGCAAATTCATAAAAAATTTTAAATCTTTCATCTTCATCTGATATGCTTTACTGATAYGGTATTTCAACATTAATCCAAGAAAACAGAGAATTCATTAGAGAGAATTTGTGGAGAGAGCTGTTTTTTGAGGCTTATAAGCTTATTAGGCAATATATAGTAGTATATATAGCTTATAAAGTAGCTTATAGAGTCAAAATAGAAGAAATTGTGTTCACAAAGCCAGTATATTCCAGTACAGGTGTGTCAAAGCTGGATGTGTTTTAATCTCAGAAAACAAACCAAAAATATTAAACCCAACCTGTCTATCAAGTTAAGGTAATATAAGCAAATTCCTCTTTATTGTGAAACTGAGAGCCATCTAGTGGTAAAGATGTTCTACCAAAGTGAAACATGGATGGGAACTGACAGTYCAAAATGTACACCAAGAGTCAGCAGCTGCAACGGGCTGACTGCACTGGTCATAAATAATACCATATAGAAGGACTTTTTAAAATACCTGCATGAAATACTTCATTAGTACTTAATAATTTATAATTAATAACTAATTATTAATTTTATATTTGATTTTTAGTTTTTATTAATAATTAATTTCTGTGGAAACAGAAAATATAGTATGCATGTATGTGTTAAGGAAGATGAAATATTATCACAAGAACTCAGCCCAGCCAAATGCTCGAGCCAAGCTCTACTTGTTGTTGTTGATGTTTACCTGTGCTCACACTCCCAGTCCAGGAGCAAAGGACATATCAAGCCAACATGTACATTGCATGTAGCAAAGGGAAATGATGCACACTAAAAACCCATTAGTCAAAAATTAAAAACAGGAAATAGCCATAAAATTATCAAAGGATTGTGTGATCAGCTCTGATGGATTCATTTCTACCACTGAAGAATATCCCAGTGTGTGTCTGAGATTTCCAGTATTCCTATAACAAATGCAATCCTCATTTTTCATTTAAATTAGTATTACTGAGCATCTGGTGTATAGAGCATGAATGGCTGCAGAAGAAAATGCTCATCCCAGTTACAAGCTGCAATATCCAGTACAAACCTTCCCTTTAAACTACATAATTATAAAGGGCCACAGAGCCCAGTTCATACCTGAAAATCTGCCTCATTTCCTTCTCTGCTCTCTTTTCCTAGTTTTATTCACTGGTGTTTTTTTTTTCCTTTCTGGTTTCACACATCTTACTGGGRCTGTTTGATGGCAAGAACAGAATTTGTATCCCCCGATCAGCTTCTCACCGTTTGCCATCTAAGATTTTTGCCCCATGCTACCCAGGAAACAGACTCCATGAGACAGGACAGGTGGATGCAGCCCTCCTCCTCATCACCCCATCCGTACAACTTGGGTTGGCAGAGAATGGGAAAGGAGAAGCAAAGTTATGCAACAGCTGTCTCTGATTATGGGCCTTCCCATGAGTATCAGCAGGGTCCTTTTCCCTTAATCTCATAGAGGAATCCCTTACTAATACTTCAAAGACAAAACAAAAAAACAAGCAGGCCTTCCCAATGTTAACATACCACAACACAAAAAAACCCCAACAAACAAACAAAAAAAACCCCACTCACACACAAAAACCCCACACTACAAAGCCAGTAAGCATTTTCTTTGGAATATGACAGTATTTCTACATTGCAGGTCTTAGGATTGTGCAATATTCAATAATCTAATTCCATTCCTCTGTCATGCCCTAAATTATGTGTTTAAGAACACATAATCAGAGTTGAAATTATTTCATAAGGCTGTAGCACAGGATCCATGAGTATGATGATAGCACTCACAGCAAAAACAGGGTAAAATCATCCAAATGTGAAAATCCTTGTCAGTGAGATGAAAATAAACTCACGGCTTAACAGAGATGGGGTAAATCAGTGCAGATGTCAACATGACCTGGCTGTGTCCTGTACAGGAAGAGGCTGTCTGTCCTTCCATGCTGGACAACATCCTCCTCTCAGCCCTCCCAAGTGGCAGGCCAGTAAACAGGAGCTATTTTCTCTGGCTGCCACAAGCCCTGCCAAGGCCCTTTGGGGTACTGCTCCAGTTAATGATTTACCCATCCTTCACAGCTGATCAGGCAGACCCCTGCAAGTTCCTGGCTTGTGACAAGTTTTCCGAGTGCGTGCTGAACGAGTGGACAAAAGAGGCCGACTGCCTGTGCAAGCCCGGCTATGCCAGCCAGGACGGGCTGCCCTGCCGCAGCCTGTGCGAGCTGCAGCCCCAGCTCTGTGTCAACGGCGGCAAGTGTGAGCTGGTGCCAGGAAGAGGAGCTGTCTGCAGGTAAAGAGATTAATGAGTTCTGTTAACAGCCCCATAAACCATGCTGATTAGCCAAAAGCTTGACATTCAGATGCTGTAAGTCACACTGCAAATACCCTTCTGAAGTATAAATAGTCTCACCATGGATAAATCCATTTCTGCCTGTTAGTATACACAGAACATTATGATCTAGTTATTTTTAAAGATGCTTCAGAAATTTATTAGAAATTCAGCATCATTGGCAGTGATGACACACACAAAGGCATGCATTCATTTCAGATTTCCAAACACATTTTGGAAAAATGAAATAACACATTCACAGTTTTGCTACTGATTGTGGCATTTTAAAAAATTACATTTTTCTAAGATATATTCAAAATGAAATCTTTATTCATACAGACTGTGACTCCAGAACACCCAATAAAACACGTGAAGGCTGAAGCTACTTTCAGGGATTTCTGGGAAAGACTTGAAGATTAGCAGCTCTTCCTTACTGCAAATATATTTCTTAAGGATTTTTAAATTGAATTCTCTTAAGTCACTACTGAGAACTACACAGTACTTGAACATATTCACTCTCTTTTCCGAAGTATCAAGTTTCTTCTCGCTGTAAGACTGGACAATTCACAGCATTATGTGGAACTATACTAGGCTGGCACACAATAGCTGACCAGCCATGTACATAAGCAAGGATCAAGTTACAATTCTTGCATTTGTTTATTTTCTCTCAATACTTTGACTAGATTAACAATACATCTTTTACCTCACTTAGGATTAACATCAAAAATTAAGATCACTGGACAAAATGTTCAAATTATTCACTGTAACAATCCAACTACCAAAATTAATTTTCTTCAGTGGGCATCACAGGAATTATATTGAATTCACCACAGTTACTGCCAAATTCCTGAGTTTCAGAGTCACAGTAGAGCAGCTGCAGCATTTATACTGGAAATCAGCCTGTGACCTAGAAAGTCCTCTTCAAAACTTTGCGGAGGTAGCAAGGGGTCTGACCTACTCCTCCAAGACTGATGCACTAAGGAAAATAACCCTTTCCCCATCCAGAAAAATCCTGAATGTATAACCAAATCATCATAAGGAATTATAAAAGTACTAAAAATAATAAATGAATTTTTTTGTGAATTATAGCAAGTCACAAATTCCCACCAGTGTCCGACTGACAGCTTGTGCAAACTTGTACTGTCAGAGAGAAAATTATAGCCTACTATTTGCCCTTGTGCTCCTTGTAAATTCACTTCCCCCTTGTCTTAAAAGAGGAGTAGAGTTCTGTTACTTGTAGTAGAACTCTTCTTCCAGACCTTACTCCCCAGAGTGAAATCACCAGTAAACAGAATATAAGCTTCAAAGTTGTGTTCAGACATTACCTTAAAACACACCTAAACTTCTAAAGTTCTAAATTTCTAAACCACAAATGTTACCTGTGGGGTTAGAAATTTGTCTGAGATATTTAAAATGCATTGCTCCCTTAAAATTTGTACGTCGTCAAGGAATATGTCAATGTCTTTTTATTTAAAACTCACTCTTGAATGTAAAAATATTATCTTTCCCTATGATCAATCACATAATTTTCATGCAGAAACATAATTATTTGCAGTGGAAATAATGAGTTCATATTAAATTGCAGATTTTTCTTTCTTTTTGTTTAAGATACTCAGTATTTTTTGCCTTGAAGTTCTGTACATTTTTTCTCTTCCTTTCCTTATTTTAGATGCCCTGTACGTAGACACCAGCTTTACCAAGGACAGCGCTGTGCAAAATTTGGTCCAGAACCCACACAACCCTTCATTTTTAAACCTCTCATTCTTGGCTTAGGAAGCCTTGGTTTTCTTTTCATCATTTTAATTATTAAAATAAGAAGAAAATGCAAAAGAAACTCTAATTTGCAGTAAGCTGCTCACAATCTTTTCCTTCACATTTCAAAATATTTCTTTTATTTCTTTTGCAATTTAAAATCTTACCTAAACAAAAATGTTCTGCATTGTAGAAGTCCTACTCTCAGCAGCTGCAATCCAGAAAATGCTGTAAGGATTAATCCTGCTTTTGAACACGATGAATCCCTATCTAGCTTTTGTCACACGACTTGCAGTGTAAGTGCTTGTCTCAGTTCCTCAGAGACCCTTGATCACGAAGCATTACATGAACTTGAAAACACAATTCAGCCTGGAGGTAAACTGCATGGAAATCCCTTTCTCATCCCTCAACCAACCGCCCCCCCTGAAATAACAGGTCCACCTTCATGTATTAACTCCACAACTAAATCAAACTTGAAGCTACCCTCTTGCTTGGCAATTTCAGAACTGAAAATACTAATGCATTCATTGCTTTCCACATCTGCTGCAGTGTAGTTTTCATAACAAGACTTCAGAACTGCTTTTCATACAGCTGTCTTGCATGGCTCTGCCAGTCTATCCTAGCTGAATGCTTTTAGTCATTTAGAGAAATAATTAGTTGTTTGGTTTTTTAACTCTTGTAGGTCACCAGATGAGTTTACAAAACCAAGACTGACAAGTTAGTCTCTGGAATTCTTCGTTTCCAGCATCAGCCAGACAAAATCAAGGTTGGTGACTATTTTCAAGAACCTTAAAAATCTGTTGTGCACCATTGTCAATGTTATCAGGGAGCCTCTTTGTAGTAATTCCATACAAAGAAAAGCTTAGATTTTTTTGATGCTTGATATGACAACTACATTTTCTTCTTAAATGTTTTTATGCAACAAAGTTCAATTTTGTATAACCACATGGTAATGTGGCAGTCACTGGAACATGTGAAGGAAGAAGAAATACCTGAAATGACAAAGTAACACAAAATGCAATCCAAAGGAGAGGCTTAAATAGCAGAACTAAAAAATCTCAGATCACTCAGTTGGTTAAGCTACACAGAGTTTGACAAGTAGGAATTCTAATTTGAGCAGAATATAGCTTGAATCTCAAGTATTATTTCAAGTTTTGCAACTTGAAACACCTTGTATCTTTGTGGGGGGAAGAAAGGAGAAAAGCTGAGTCAAAACTTCCTCTAAAACTGGCAGACTGTTTCTGATCTATCTGAGTATGTCCTATTGATAGGTAAAAATAAAAGGCTCTTACTTTGCCATTTTCATTTTTCTGAATTACAGTCCAATTAGGAATAAAAAGGTTTTTCTATAGCAGTTAGTATCCTTTGTTATTGTGGGGAATATCAGTAAAGGAGTGCTCTTGGCACTAGCTGGACATTTTGGAAGACAGGATATCAACTACATGAATCTTGGGCTCCTAATATTTGTTGTTATGTAAATAGAGGAACAAGCAAAGATACCATAAAGAAATGATCTTCACCATGCCCAGGTCTGGTCTCTTCACATACAGTTATAGACTGAGCTGAAAATGGGGGAACTGGAATGCAAAGATAGAGATGGACAAAGGTGGAGATGGACAAAGCAGCAGGGAGTAGCAGTTTTGAAAAGCTCAAGAATGAACTTGCTTCACTGGTCATAAAAGCACGAGCACAGATGTTTGCAATTAGTATTTTACATCCACCTTAAAAGAAATGTGCCTGCGGGCAATTGTAGACCAATAAACTTCCTTAATAGCTAAACTACTTAAAATTTCTACATAGAAAAGAATTAAATATTTTATTAAGTACTAAAATGGCACATCTGTGAAAGAAAACACGGTCTGTGTCATCTAGACCATATTTTAATTGCCAAAAGTACATTAACAAAGTTCTTCTCAAGATCTAGTTAAGTAAATTAATTTAGCGAGAAATCCAACAACCACAAAACTGAAATGGATTTTAAAAAACTGAGAGTCTATTTTTCACTGTTACTTAAGTTCACAGTGAATGTTTACATCACCCTTAGATTCAACATGTTTTTAATGATTTGAAAGAAGTCAATGGCAGAAGAAAATGAAAGTAGAACACCTTTCATTAGCTGAAATTAAGAGAAGCACTYTGATTTCACAATCTAGAAAACTCCTTCAGGTCTAAAATTTTTTAAATAGAATATGCCACTTGAACTGTATTTTCAGGATGTGACTATCTAGAGCTTCGGCCAATTGAGAATTCGGTATTTAAATTCTGGTTTGCGATATGTAATGACAGCAGTGACAGCTTTTTAGGACATTATCTAAAGTACAGCTCTGTATTTATAAAGGCATATATGAAAATAGGCATGAAGTTTCAGTAGAAGCTAAAATAACCTTGAAATCCTTCCCAAATATGAAAAATGTCTCCAGTTTAGTTATAGAATCACTACATGGAAAATTATTGCAAAACTTCCTTTTCAGAGGGGATTTTGATTGGGTGGAGTTTTACCCACTTAGTAATTCATGAACTAACAACCTTTAACATCTCCAGGGATCGTGCATCTACTATTTCTTTGGGCAATCTCTTCCAGTGCCTTAGCACCCTCACAGTTAAGAATTCCTTCTTTACATTTAATCTAAATCTCTTTCACTTTAAAGCCATTTCCTCTAGTCCTATCACTCCCTGCCCTTGCAAAATGTGTCTCTCTCTTCTTTTTGGGCCTCCTTTAGGTACTGAAGGGCTACTAGAAGGTCTCTGTTAAGCATTCTCTTCTCAAAGCTCGATTCTTATGATTAACTACAATTATCTTATCAGATATTCATGTGACCTTGCCTATTAGCTATTAGATAAATAGTATACTTTGAAATTCAACAACGCTTTTCAAATGTCATGTGGGACTTTCTCTTACAGGTATTCAAGAAAGAAGGTCTGCATTATTCAGGACTGGACTTCAGGATGAGTATGAAAAAAAAATAAAGGATTCCTAAAGATACAGTATTTTGGCTCTAAAATCAGTGCACATCTAAAAAAATAGTTTTACTGAAGGAAAACAAATGACCAAGTTGAGCAGCTTTTGAGCACGTCTAAAATGGCTGGTAGGAAGTCCCCACTATTAAGATGCATACATTAAGCTTCTGGTGCTTACACATCTTAACTGTTTTATTTAAGAGCTGAGTGCTAGAAACAGATTTTGCTGAGATGTGACATTTTTCATTATTGTACGTTACAACCATTCTGGTAAAAATGTCAATGGAGCTTCAGTGCATTTCTATACCCCTCTGTTAACCTTCCTTACACACACTGATGCAAATGGTGAATGGAAATTAGAGCTGCCATTGACCAGAGGCCACATTAAAAGCATTTGGGAACTTCTTCATTCCCTCCCTGAATGCTCACATGGCAAATCACACAGAAGTTGCATTTAATTTTTCAAGGGTTTCTGTGAACATCAGATTCCTATTTTTCTGTTAATAAATATATTATTTTTACATACCTACATATTCACTTAGCTGTTTAATTCTGGTGACAGGATTCTGGTGACAGGTTATCCTAAGACTCCAAAGTTTTTGCTGAGGTACAATATGTGGAGCTTCATCTTTTCAGAACATGAGATTTGTATTCACAAGCACCTACCTGGTAATGAGTAGATTAGAATTGCACATGAGAACCTACACTTCAGAGTCAGTATCCACACCAGTAATTTTGAGAGGTTACTCTTAGCTTTTGTAGGAGAAATCCAAGCAGACAATGGGTGGCAATTATGTATTTTGTAGGCTTATTAATTTATGAATCAACAATCCTGATTCAACTAGGAGCATTATTTTACAATGAGTATCTTTTTCTTGAGTATGTATGTCTATTTATATTCAGCACCAGTGTTGTATTCAGGCACTGGTTTGCTGCTTGGTGCACACCAGAAGTCGTACTTACAGCTCAAACTGAGCTCCTACAAAGTTCATGACTATCCTGGATGACAACCCCTCATCCAGATGTGAAACTTCCATGTATTCAGGACAGCAGCTGACTTTGGTGACAATTTTTACTTCGTACCGTGCAGTTACCACAGCAAAAACTGAACTTTGATTTCCTTTCTCAAGTCAGCTCAGAAGAACTGTTTACGAATTCCAGACAACTGCACGGGTTTGCCTGCAAAACCACCGGAACTGGTGACTGCGTACGGATGAAGGCAGTGCACCAAGAACACAAGCTTGAGTTCCTACAGCTGAAATAGTGGTTTTACTTACTTTATTTATGTAGGGAAGAAAAATAAAGAAGAAACCTAAGATGTGTTTTTACACAGTAACATTTCAGAATAAAATTACTTTAAAGGTACTTTTTGCAAGGCACTGGAAGTCATCCTTGCCCACAAATGCTAGCTTTTCACTATTGCTCATGTAAGCTAAGAATGCATTAAGAATGCTGATAGCATTCCATTTTTTTCCATTACAAATGTATTTTTCTATGTGTTTAGTGTATTTCAACTTATACTAGTCATCATTAATCAGTTTAAAAAATAAGGAACTTTAAAATGTGTACTTTAATAATGATTATTCATGATTGTATTTATCACTCTCAACTATTAATTACCAAATATATTTGCTGGACGTAAATCTTTTGTATTTCAATAAAACATAATTAAATTATTTACTTGACAATTTCACAGGGAATTGAAACGGTACCTAATATTGCACTTAAGCTCATCATGTTACTTTAAAACTGATATAAAGTTACAGTTGATGATAAAAGCCATAATGAAACTGAAACAAAATTATATTYCCTAGATAAAGGATGAATTACTTGAATCTTTTTTAATTAAAATACTACCACTGTGATTTGGCCCTTAAGATGAGAAAGTTCCCTAAGACTCTAAGAGGAACACAAACAAACAAAACCCCCACAAAAACAATACCACATCTCCATCCCAAACATAAAGCTTCCCCCAGAGAGCACACATTCCAAGCAGCAGAGTTGATGTCATCAGTCACTGACTGACACAATCTAAAATTAAAAGGATGGAGAGTACACAGCATAGCAAATGACAGACACATTGGAAATGATAGCAATAAATGTTTATAAAAGTATTGAAAGCAAAAAGATACTTGTTTCAATAAATACTGAGAAATGAAGCTTGAGATTTAAGAAAACAAAATCAGAATTTTCTAATTTCAGAATGTTATTTTGGAGGAACACTTACCTAAGAAAGTAAAGACAAAATCTTTACTAGAATAAAGCTTGAAAAAGTAGGCTTAAGCGCCAAAAATATCTCATGGAAAAACATCAGAAATAACCAGCAAAGGAGTATTTTTACCTTTCTCTTAACATAATTAACCCTTATGCTTCAACTCTTCAGACAAAACAGTAAGATGATACAAGTAAGATTTCAACATGGAATGTGTTTATTTTTAAYTTTCAGTACAGTATTAAGAGGTCATTTAAATWCTTAAAATAAAGATATTTGGAGAAAAACCCAGAGGATTCAACTAAATAAAGAACACAATCTTGTCAGTGGATAAAAGACAAGTATTGAATGACCTTAGGTTCTTCAGAGCAGCATTCTCAAGAAAATGCATATTCCTGGGTCACCTAGTGAGGAATGTAGCTTAGTGTGGTGATTCTCTTCCTATTTGTTTTGTGGAACATTTTAGGCAGATCTCAACTATAATGGACAGCTTCACTGACAGGCAGGAAGAATTTTTTTTAAAAAATGAAACACGCAGAGAACCAAGCCAATGTGCTTTAAAAACCTCTATAATTTTCTTTATAATTATAGATCAGATAGGCATCAGGTCGTACTACAGTCCTAAATATGAACCCTCTCCCCTCCTTTTGTATTTTCTCTCCAAATCAACCAACTGTAATTATCTAACACAGTACAAGGGACCATGGAAACAACTGGTAGGCAGTTAAATATTGCCAGACATGTAAAAAAAATAAAATAATCTGAAACTAAYTGAAAATTAATTATGTTTCACAAAAAGATAAGTAAAACTAGGAGCAGAAGCTGCTTTTGGTGTGGAGTGAAAAAAAAGGGGAAAAAAAGCAGCCTGCTACTGTGCAAACTAGGATACCCTGATTTCTGGAATGCATGTTCTGCTTCCCTCAGGAATACTTCTGGAGCAATGCTGGGAGGTGGGAACATCTCATTTAAGATGTCCAGCCACCACACCCTCTTCCACTATTTCAAAGTCCATTTTATTTTCATGCTAGCTCGTATTTGTTAGTAATTTAGTAAAGAAAAATTTCCATACGCTCCATTCTGACAAATAAATTTTCTTTCCAATGCCAGTCAAGGAAATCCTGACATAACTAAAGGAAGAGAGTGGAAACATGCAGTTAATTTTATTTAAAGTTCCCTGCAGGTATGTTTACACACACACATACTAAAATATTTAAGCAYATATATGTGTATATGCCTACACACACGTAAGCATTTGAGGTTCTTTGCTTAAAATATTCCGCCTCATAAGATCCATGGATTTTTAAAGATACATACACTGAGATGGAATGTGTTAAGTCAAGCAGCTAAACCCAGACAGAAACAAACACAGGTCAGGTCAGTGATTTTTCTTCCTTGGATCGCATGAGCGAGCACAGCTTCTTGCAGTGCTAAGTGTTTGGGGACTGGAAGCTGTYGCATTTTGGTTCCAATGCAGTAACACATTAAACCAGTAATCTAAATTTCATAAGCTGCACCTTTAAACTCAYGCAACACTGTAAAGGTTTGCACACAACTTCCCAGCCAGCAGAGTCTGCCTTTCTCCTTTCATCTTCCAGCCAAAAYTGACTGTTTCAGTGAAGAATCTGGGTAAAATGAAAACAATTTTCTCATTTGCAATCATGACCAGGAAGTAGAGTGGGTCTGCAGCAGAAGCTGAGATTCCCTGATGCAGTGGGTGTGTAGAGAGTTAAATACCACTTGAATATCTCCACATTATTCCCATAAGGAATGCATTTATATAACAAGCAGACTGTGGCACGCAACCACAGTCTTAGGTCAGCAAGGAGCTTTCTCTCTGCTACAGAATCACCCCTCTTAAAAATTCAGTATATTTACGCATTTTAAAAATGAAAGTTTCCAGGAGGTTTCATGCTTAGTAAGGAGTGTGGAAATTATTTCATACTGTAAGCAAACTGTCAATTAAAAAGGGCAAAAATTCATTTTTAAATCAAGCTATGTAATTGGACATCAAGCTACTTATATTTTGGATTTCTATTAGAGATAATAAATGGTCATGTTTAATTTGTTGAAATAATGGCCAGTAAGGTAAAGCAATGTTCACATAAGTGAAAGAGATGCTTCTTAAAAGTGTATGAAATTAAGGATTCCCACCCAAAAAAACTCCCCAAACAAATGGCTTAATAAGGGAACTGTTACAAGCTATGAAACTCGATAGAGGAGATTAATATACAGCTCAGCATCCAAGTCACTATGATATTTCAGTACACTAAAAATTATATCTATTTCATCAGCACATAATATTAAGATGCATTATGTAGTTGGACCAATTTTTTACACAGGCTAMCAAAAGTTACAGACCTTGTATATCTTGTTATCTAGGTAAAATAAAGAGGATTTCTGAGGCTCAGGCCTCAATACTCAGTTAAGTTATACTGCCAGCAAGAAGCTGAACATATTTCCCTTAGTGCTATCCTTAATCTTATATACCTTCAGATACAAAGATTGGACAATTTTGTGTAATATGTTGAACTTACACTACCTGGCTAAACAAACTGTCCAAGAATTGCTAACAGAAATGTGGTCAGAAAAATAAAGTCTAAAGCAGATTTGTACTTAAAAGAGAGAAAAATAAATCTACAAGAGAAGTGGTATAAGCCCTAAAGAGCAGTACATTCTTTGAGGACCTCCAATATTATACTATTTTGACGTATAGGAATGCATTTCTTGGAATGTACAGAAAACCATTTCTCTTAAACCACGACAGAGAACGAATTAAACAGGGGTTTATAGGTCTCAAGTTTAGGAGGATTTCCCATCAGTTTCTGGAAAAACAAAAATCATTAAATACAGACACTAACCAGTTTGCAAATCAGGACATAAAATGTCTCAGATTATATAAAAGTATACTCCAACTTCTCCATAACAGAAGTCAAAGCTAAGGCCTCACAATTCCAGTTATTAGAAATAGCATATTCTCTTTACTAGGCCACCACTTGAAGCCAGCTACTCAGTGTTTTAAAGAAAGAATCTTATTAAAAGCTGGTTGCAGTGCAGTTCTTTGCAATATGTACCCAAGTACAGACAGATTGCTTAAAAGTGTTAAGAGTTACAACAGAAACTGTTAAAGAAAATGCAACATAAAAACAAAATGCAGCAAACTATACTGCCTGAAGTTTCTTCAGGGTCCTCATACCTAGTAAAGTTCACTACGCAAATTAAACATCATGAAGTACAAATTAACAAACCACATGATTAATAAAATCTGTTCACTTTATATTAAACATCTCTACTCTGATTACAGAACATTTAGGCCCTCTGTAGCACAGAGGAACTCTTCCCTTTGTATCGTGGGCAAGGTTCTCATCTCGAATGCTCCTGCGCCGACTGCCCGGTTATTTCAACAGGTTCTGCAGCATCGCTGTAGCGTAGGTAGGGCGAGCTTGTCTGCTTGCAATTGCGTTTTGGAGATACTGGATGCCTCCACAGCGTTCCCAAATCTCTTCAAACTGTCTCGGTAAAATTTCAGCACCTCGCTTTCGGGTTAAGCCAGTCTCTTCAAGGTTAAGCTCACACATATCCATATCATCCTTACCTGAAATGGTAAAGGGAAAAAGAAAACATATTTTACATCATTGAAAGATACCATCAATAAAAATTAGATCCTTGTTAATTACATTTCCTCTCTGTAGATCTGGTTTGCTGGTAGACTTCAGAGCTTATGAGGAAGTCCTCAAACACAGGCATTTTTCAGTTTCATGTTTTTTTGTTACACAGAGAACACTAAAACAGTATGAGAATAAACTAGTATCAGATGCTGCAATTGACAAAGCTGTGCTTAAACAGCAAGCAAAAAGGAATAAAGGAAAGAAGCTGAAAGATCATCATCTTGATATATTCTTCTGAAACCCATTACAGGATGACAGCCACATTTGGATTACACATACCTTCAGTTTCAGGCCACTTCACAGTGAACTGCTTTACTTATGGTTAATGTAGCAAAGCAACTAAGAATTCCAGACTTTGGACCAAGTAGCTAATCTGTCAGCCTACCAACCAAAACAAACAGTGTTTACCAAATGGGACCAACATAGGCAATCCAATGAAATTATATGTGTAGCTCACAAACTAAATCATAATCTTATTTTTAACAGGTACTCATGACAGCAGCGYTACTTTTAGCTACGGGCTTTGGCACTGAATAGCAACAGTTGGTATAAGGAATTCTACTTAAAATAATTTGCAGAAAACAAACTTTTGTTGCTAGTAAAGCATAATCCTGTAGCGAAACAAATTTGCTATGGCCTTTCCTCAGTCTCTAAGTTAAATACAAAATCTCTAAACACAGAAGTGTAAGCAGCATTTCCCCAGTGTTTTCTCCCCTACTCCTTACTCTCCAGAAAAGGAGGATACATTTCTCTACCAGACAAATCTCCACCTGTCCATTGAAAAATTTATTTCAAATTTTTAAGATTAAAAAGCTATTTTCCCATACTAAGTAGCATAAATAGGGTAAAAGCATCAGCTTGCTATTAGCCCCATGCTATGGACAGACAATGTAACATATGCATAAATCGTTTCGATGCAAACTTCTAGTAATTCTTTACAGAATTACAACGAAATAAAAAGAATTACAAAAAACAGTATAACAATGAATAGACCTTTCCCAGATAAATTGTGATGTTTTATCTTCACAGTCTCTAGTTCAATCAATAATCTGAGGACTTGTAATAATAAAACCCTTTCCATTTGATTTCCCACTCAGCCTCCCAAATTGAAGAGCGTGTAGAAGTAAAACATAGGACCAGTTACGCGTCCTAATGATATTCAGAAACATTTGGCCACCATCAACAGCAGCCCAAAATCCTCAAATTCTGCCCAGATAAGAACTGCAGATGAAAAAAAAGAAGGAAAAAAAAAAAAAAGAGGATTCAACTTGGGGAACTTGGAACTTCATCCTCTTTTTCATAAGTTTGTTATCAACTCTAAATCTTCTCAAAGTTTCAATACCAACCTGCTACAAGCAGAATGGGTGCCTTGTCAGGGTGAAGCTCCATTTGCCGAGCAATCCAGGGCCCATCAAAGTGTGCGTACCACCAGCCCTTCTTCTTGTTCTGGGGGTCTTTGTACTGGTCCGCGGGGCGGATGAAGGGAATGCGGAAGTAGCGCTGCTGTCTGTTTATTTCAATCTCTTGTTGTCTGCCTGGTAGCTGGGCTGTGGGGTTCTGTTGTGCTGTCATACAAAACATCCCCCCAAAAATAAGTGAACAAAGCAATTAGAAAACAAGAAAGCCATATTACTTCCTTTATTAATCAGCACATTAAAAAACAAACAAACAAAACAACAAAACAAGAAAACAAATAAACCCCCCCCCAAACCCCAAGAGATTCTCTCTCAAGGTTATCTGAAGTCTTATCAAACCTAGAAAGTATTCCCATCTCATATAATGTGTACTCTGTTAATTGAAACAGCTAAAACATTGGTCAGAAATGGCTCAYGTTAACTGCTGTACATGTTGCCCAATGGCAAGTTTAAACAAAAATAAGTAAATAACATATTCTGCTTTTAATCAATATTTAAGGTAAAACTTCCCATGTAAAATTTCTTACCAACCAGAAACATTTATCAGTAATTGCTTTAGTTCAGTCCATTTCTTTGTAAAAAAAGATCACAGCGCACAGAAGCATTTTCAGTTGCAAACATACAAAAGCATCACTTGATGTTTGACAGTCAACACAAAAGGATGTATAATACTGTTAGAAATTACTAATTTGTTAATAGCAATGTTGACAATAAATACTGCTTATTACAAAGTTGCCACCAATTTTCTGCCTAGATTTCTATAAGTCAAAATCTACCATAAGAAGTAATTTCTGGCTGCTTTCTTTTTTCAAGGAATTTTTTATTTCAGACCATTAAGATCAGCTGACTAAACTTCTAAAGGAGAAAGTTACATGAAATTTTTTCAACTTTCATATACATTTTTGGTAAATATTTTCCACATGCATTTTTGGACTTCTTGAGTTCCCCATATTTCAGACTCTAGAGAGAAACTCGCTTTCAGACAAAAGCAGATACCCTGTATGTTAATTCATCAAATGATCAACCTTCTTAATCTTACATATACACTATCATGATTAGTTTTAAATAGTAAATGCTCTTAAAAGCAACATCCTTTCCTTTAATAACTGCCCCTGCCAAAGTTTGTTAGTGATCTTGTTTTAGTGGTTTACACCACTGTTACAGATACCCTGCTTAAGAACCTCTACCATCTCTACAGAAGAAAATCAGGATTAACTTTTTATATGTTTCAGCATAAAAGGAATAATTAAAAGTGAATTCAATTTTTTCCTTGTCTATTGAGCAACAAAGAGAATTTCTCAGCTAACATTTATTAATATGAAAAGTGACAATAACTTATTTTTACAGTCATGAACTGGAATAATATAGACTAGCAACTACACCTTGAAATTTCTTCTCCCTATATTTAAGCAAAAATAATTTTTCTAAACCTGAAGAGCAGAACCTTAACAAACCCCTATATGTCATACATATCAAATCTCCTTTTTTTAATGTGTGCATTAAAAACAAACATCAAAGAAAAAGCACCCAGATTTTAACAAGAGAATGCTACTTTTATACATCAACTCTGATAAAATACACACYTTACAGGAAGACAGAGTATATAAAAAACTAATTTAATTTTATGCATTGTCTGAACATTYATCCCAGCAGATCAGTACTTAAGTATTGTTGAAAACTTTTTGCACTGCAATGGTAATTGCTAAGACTCATTTCTACCCCGAGGCATATCTAAATCTAGAGAAAAGGGCAAATCTAGAGAACAGGAATGCTAAGCAGCCAATGGAGCCTCTATTGTTGCTATAGAACTGTGGCTCTCTATTCAGAAGAAACCATCACCTGAATGTTAGTTTGTGTGCTAGGAAAATAGTTGTTACATTATGTTGATTCCAGAGTTTTGCTACAACAAAAAGCCATGTGCAGACAATAAAAAAAAATGCTAGAACAAGAATGTTTTTTCAGGTGTTGGGGGTTGTGGAAAAAAATTAAGAGATTATACCTTCCAATAATTTATTTCACTCTCCCTTCCCATGACTCCTCAAATGGTTTTCATGAAGACAAGTACATTTTAMAATTATTAGAGTGATGTATAATTACCATCAGATGAATAATACTGTCAAATTATAATTTATTTTTTTTTTTACAATTAACTTCTATGTACATGTGTAGCAAAACACTGGATTAATCAATGTTAGTATAGAGCTCTCAAGTGCTCCTATTCTTCAAAGTTAGCTTAAACAACTGTCTCCTCACTTACTTGAGTTGCTCAAAAATGGTGCAAAATCTGTGAACAAATATTACATGTTGAACAAAACATGAAAGTGCTGATCCCTTGTAAGTTACGGCTTCATTACAACATCAACATTTTTCACCAATGCTGATAACAGACAAATAGGAATTCTAGCTACAACATAAACGCAGATTCTAAGTGTTTCTACTCTTTTTCTACTTCTATTTTCATTGGGATTTAACCTCAAATTAATCACCTTAATAATTTGCAATTCCTGTTACAAAGCTTCATTGGTATATATGCTAAGTCCAAATTGCTCTGACAAATCTGCTAGTTAATTAATGTAGTACTTTACTTTTTTGACATTTCTGSTAGAAAAAAAAAATTTCCAGAGCTCTGTCAATACCAGTAATAACACACAAACCAGTGCTTAGCTTCTATACTGAATATATGAATTTAAATAAAGGATACTTATAAAATTACATTAAAGGATACTGTAAAACTACATTAAATCAATGAAGAGATGTAAAAAAAAAACTACATCACTTGAAGCCCACATCCACTGACACCAGAAAGACTTAGCTTAAACACCTAAGAAATCAGATTCTTCTTACTACCTTCTCAGATGACTACAATACATATGTACGTGAAATACCCATGTGGTATAATTATTTGCAATGCAAAGAATTATACTGGCATTAACATTTAGAGTCTCTAAAGGTCACTATCAATTTCTTCTGAACTGCAAGGTTCTCTTATTCTCTTATTATACCATATTTCAATAAAGCTAAAAAAATACAATGAAAAACACTGAAAAGAATGCAGAAAATATCTCARTAAAAGTGATAAGAACATGAATATTCTCAGCTTTGTGTGCAAAAATCCAAAAATCATCTGCTCTTTGATACTTCCCATCAGCAATACTGTGTATGAATATTTTACCCACTTAGCTCCAGAGAGAATGTTCAAAGCAATTTACCACTTGGCAGAAGTGCTTCAAATGCCTTTTCCTGCCATTTCAGTCACAAGCTTTCTTAAGCAGCCAAAACCCCATCTCAGACACAAGGACCCATTATTTGATGRTATCTTCTCCAGGGGTCCAAGTTTTGCCTGCCACATATCCATACTAAAATTCCCTGAAAACCTCAAACTCAGGTAATGCTCAAGTAATGAATAACTCAAGTAAATGAATCAAGGGGAAGGAGGTGCCTTTGTACATGGACTGAGATTACCTAGGGCACCTGGATTCCCTGGGATGTTTATTCTCCGTGTGCCAGGACAATGCCTTAATCTCAGGCTCACGTGACTTTGGAGAGAGCACTTTCTCCCTATCTTCCCTTTTCTTTGTCTCTCCCATGAACTGTGTGACAGGAACACAAATATGAAATGTAATGGAACAAAAAGACAAAATGAATGATCTGACTAAATTGTCCCATGCATTTACTGTGATCTTAAAATTTCTTAGATTCCTTTTATACAGATGATCACCAGACTTTTGAGGTGGGATGCTGGGAAAAGAGTAACAGTCCACTCTGTAAATACCACTCCAGAAACCAGGTACAGAATTTCCAGGTCTGGTAGTCTTAAACTCCCACATTTCTTGACGAATGCAAAAGAAACTTACATCTGATTAGAGTGCTGCTTTGTCAATAAACACCAGCCTGTGAAATCAGTAGAATGAGGGGTCTAAATAGAAAACARGGTCTACACAAAATTTGTCACCCCATGGGCCAGAATTACAGTATTAACACTCAGATTTTACAAAGGAGGATGTAACATGATGTATGTAAGCAGTGATGTAAACGACAGAATTAGTAGCACCTTTTAAAAGTATCTACATCTATGTCTACATGGCTATATACTATGAAATATTAAAGTAGCACAGCAATGAACATTTAACAAAAATGCCAGCACCTGCATCAGTAGATCAAGAACCCTTTTTAAGAGATGTCAGCTGGATGTGAGAAAAGGTTTTAAGAGAGAGCTGTTCAGCATAAGTAGCTGGGTCTACTGAAAGTGTTTTAATTTCTGTGAAGAATTTGCCAGTTTCAATCTTTCCAAAATATTTACCTTAAATCAACACAAAACACTCCTGAAAGTTCCAAGTTTCTTCAACCTAGCAAACCCAGAATCCATTCCAGAAATGTTCTCATTAGAATATTATCACCAAAACTACTACAAACACAAATTATCTCTCCTCACCATAGTCTGTGACGGATTTGGGAGCACGTTGTTCTGTTTCTGCATTGCGTTTCTTATTCTTGGATTTCCAAGCATGATACACCTTTAGCCTTCGGTGGAACTCTTCTCTGCAAGCTGCCAAGAGTTCAATATCTATCCCAAAAAAAGGGGAAGGCATGAGTGAGAAAAGTCAAAAAAATATTTATTAAATGCTTTTCTGTATTGGTAAGGTGTATGATTGGAGATCAAGTTGTGACACTAATATGATAAAATGTAATATAAAAACCCCTTACTCGCTGCAGCACAGGGCCTGTATTTTATAGCCCAAAAAGTCCCTCAGAGTAAGATGAATCCTTTTGTGCTTTAGAGTAAAGGCAGTTTCCAAAGTAGCTGCTGTACTGGGACATTTGGAGCAGTAAAGTGCTACAAATATTTCTGCTGACAGTATCATAACACAAGCAGCGTAGAAACAAATTTTTAAAAAAGGTTAAATTGCACTGCTGAACATTATTTCTCCAACTGAAAAAAAAAAGAAAAACAGAAATTTGATTGCTAAGATTTGTATTCTTTTTTCATGTATGTATTTTAATTTTTCTGAATTTCATTATGCTAAGAAYTGAATGATGACAAGGTTTTTTCATTAGTTATCTCAGAGTATCCAAGCTGGCTTCACAAGGAARAAACTCCACTTATTACTGCACCATCTACATAGCTGAAAACATTGCTCCAGTCTTGCATATGTAAAAACACTAAAAGAGAATGAGTTAGTTTCCAATCCAGGAAGAAATTCTGAGTGATCTTAAATCACAAATTAACCAACTGTTTTCAATAAGAAGCAGGAAGAATCAGTAATATCTAAAAGAGGAATAATTCTCATCTGTTTCTATCTTCACAGCATTGAGGCTAAGGTGATTAATGTCCCACTSTAAGCTTCCAAAAAGAAGTTACACATTTTGAAAATGAAAGAATAATACGAATATCTAAGACAGAACATATTTTTGCTTTCTTTATGATCTGGCGACAGCAAGAAGTGATAGCAAGAAAATTGTTAGAACATGTAAATTCTAGGTAAAGCATAATAACTACTATTCCCTCTGTGGAAGTACATCAAATGGAGTGAACTTAATTAAGGAGTTATAACATGTATTTTATGCCCAAGATGTTTATTATCATAAATATATAATCCCTAAAAGACACAACAATGGAAATTCTGTTTCCTTAATATGGAAATAGCTTTGTGTATTGTCCTTCTGGGGGTAGGAGAATTTTTTAAATTAATTTGTTATTAACTCAGACTCATGTAAACTTTTAATCTTTGTTATAGGAAGAAAGTAACACTTTTCGTATAACTACAACTTGAACTCTTTCTCAGAAAAAAAAAAAACACTTACCACAGGAGGTGTTGATTGTATCACGAAGCTCTGCATATTTCCACTTACTGAGATCATGCTTCTTAGTACCAGCAGCAGCTTTTGTGGCTTGCACTGCAGGACCCCTGCAATTATTTTTAAAATATACATGTATTTTTTCAAGTATTGAACAGGAATTGTTTTAAGAAGAGGAAGAGATCCCATGATCAATAATGTGTCATACTTATCACTACGCAGACAAAATACCATAGTATTTTCAAGATGTTCAAATTATCAAGAGAAAATGAAAATATATTTTATGCTCAAAATCATATAATAATCTGATTTGCCTCCTAAAGATTAAAAGGAATTGTCATTGATACTTTTCATGTATGGAAAGACACATATTCTGAGTATCTCATCCCACACTGATGTACATTTTACTTAGTGAGAACCAAGATGCAGAAAACAAAGACTGACCAAAGACTGACAGTAGACATTTTTAGTTCCATTCAAAAAACAGACAAGGAAAAATATTCCTGACGCAGAACAACGAGAAGGAAGAAAAGGCATTTCCTCTGCTATTTAAAATTGGTCTAGGACAAAATCATTGTTCCTAACCTTGAGAAAATATTCTGTCTTTGACAAAAACCTAATTTGAGAGAAGAAACCAAATTAATTCTATATTGGCTATCTAATAACAGCAATATTTATTCTGGGGTTGGGGGTGATGATATTGATTATCAAGAAATATCAGGGTAAAAAAGACCACTCAGACTAAAGGCTGACCAGTAAAAACGACTCATCGAAACCCAGTATTTTCCAAAGGCAAAAGGTTTTCACCATGTAGGTAATACACAAGTAAGTCAACAGCAAATGCATGTGAGAACTTATGACTAAAATCTTAATCATCTTTAGGAAAATGTACAAGGTTTTCATGTAGGAAACGAACATTAGATATGAACATAAGCCTGAATTTCTTTTTTTCTCCAAGAAATGTGATATGGGTAAGTGGAAGAACCCTCCCTCAGGAACAGCAAACTTCCTGTGGATTATTAGCTTATAAAATAAATTGAAAATACTGCAATGTTCAGTGATGATCAGCAGACCTTTTAAACACTAAGGAATTCAAGAGCAGACACAAGATTTAACCAGTCTCTGCTCATGACTAAGAACAAAAATTGAATTCTTTCAGGATCTGAGGGAATTTCTTCAAAAGAAACTAGATCCTTAACAGGGTAGCAAAGTTCTTGATGCAATAAGAAAAAAAAGGCTTTTTCATTGGAAGGTCTGTTTGTGCAGTAATATCTTTGTGGGACAGGCACAGTATTAATAGGTATAATCTARTGAATATTATTTTAACATTTATTTTTCCATAAAGGTCCCATGTGGCACCGTGAAGTTTAATGTTTATTTTCCTTTTTTAATTAGAAGGTTATAAAAAACTATTATAACCTGAATTTTTTCTTTATGCAGATACAGCAGTTTTGAAAGCAGAGATAACAAATGCAATTTAAATTTCATTGAATAAACCTAACACTCTTCTTAATAACAACTGAACCATCTCTTCAGTATAATTAAAACTACAGAATCTTGCTGTTGGAGTAGCAGCTTAATGCCTACTCATACTACTAATCCAAGTCCACACACAGCTTCCAGTTGGAGTTTGAGAAGTCAAACTTAAAAAATTGATTTAGAACTACTCATGACTGTAAAACAAATAACTGGACAAACTTCTTCAAAATATATACTTTAATATTTTGCTATTMTTGGCATACTTGTAGGACATAAAGGATTCCTGATAAATAATTTCCACTGCCTGGTGTCTAACCTTTTTGAACCTAATTTGACGAATCCTAAGGATTTTCCTTATTTAGCAACATTACCCACCGCTCTAAGAGTTTGCTGCCTAATTTAGCAGAGCAGAACTAGGCTGTATCCTCTCTGGTTAAACTAGTAATCTTTAAGAATGCTAATCCAATTGAAAGGCTTAGTCTTTCTATTAGGGTATTACTCTGCACTCTGAAGATCACTTGCTTGTTTTCTACATCACTTCAAGCATAACAGTCTGGCACATTTGAMATTCCATCTTCACTGCTCCATATGAGAGTTATGTATTTCATAAACAGTATTTTCAGACTAAAAATACAAAAGATCAGTCTCATGTCAAAAGTTTCCAGTGTGAAAAGTGAGACAAATTTAAACAAGCAGATACTGAGAAGTATTGCATTTTGAATTCAGTCAGAACACAGAGCCTGATTTAGCCCCGAAAATTTTTCATCTTTTTGTACATTAAAAATTGGCCACTGTCATTGGAACTATGTCAATATATGCAATATGGCCATTTAAGTTCACATGCAACCTTATTAGATATGATGTGGTTTATTCCTATTCTTAAAATAACACTGCAGGAGAAAAATTTAGTTACCAGTTGYTTTCCAAGTATCCATTATATCACTAGAAAATCCATCAAACATGTGAGACTGAGCATCTTCAGACTATATATACATRGCTTAGTAACTTGCTAAACAACAGATTCACTTTCAAAACCTCTAAACATTTTTTCTTCTTCTGTAAGGTTCATAAAATCAAGGTCAAAGGTTATTTCTACCCTCAAGTTGCAGAAAACACTTTCTAATTACTTGCTGATATGGAAGACAATCACAAAAATTTCTTTGAACAGAGTATTAGTATTTTACCAASTAGTATATTCAGACCAAAACCTGTATTTATCTTTTCTTCTGCATCATGCATAAAATCTCGCATTACCATTCAAGAAATCCCAGAAGGGGATTTTGTTTGGATATCTTAAGAGGGTTTTTAATATGGTCCTACCATGCAAATTTTCAAAACTGCTTTTATTTTAAGAGAACTCTAATTAGAATATTTCCTTATTAAATGCACCAACAATTACATTACTGTTAAATTGCTTCATTAGCTTTGTGCTGAATCTGTAGAAATATATCTTTAAAAGATGTGGAGCCTTGTGCTCTGTTTTCACAAAGGTGAGAGGAGAAGAAATCTGGAGAGGCATTAATGAAATTATAGAAAATTAGAGGGTACATGTATTCCTATTCTTTTTCAATATAATAAATTAAAATATCACAGAAATAATTGCTGAAAAATGGTAAATGTAATTTATCTGAAAGAAATAATTCACTTATCTGCTTATCACTTTTAAAAAAACCCAGATTCCATTAGTTTTAATTCCATAATAATTCAACCCATTTCATGCGTGATTTGTTTTTATAAAATGATTGATTCACTGGTGTAATACCTTCTCACCTACCTAGACAATATTTCTGACATTTCTGTGGCCATTTGTTCCCTACAAGAAAATTGGTAAATGAGCATAAAGCAAATATGGATATAAAACCAGCATTTATAACTGTGAAAGTGTCCTGACAATCAAACTGAAGTTAAATGAAGTGCAGAGGAAACTTATTTTAAATTATTTCCATTCAGACACACACAAACACACATATATATATATATACATATATATATATACATATATACACACACAGACACAGAGTCCTGATTCTGTAAAGAGCAATAAATCACACAGGGCAGTGAAAAATGGATGGTATGTGAAAAACTTTACAGCAATTATTTAAGAATTTTTGAATAGATGTTACTCAGTATATTTAACTATTAAAGGGTTTATTAGATATAAGCAAAGTAGTGAATATAAAGGTATTACAAACTTATTCAGACATTACAGATGCATAATAACAAAGATTACTATGGGTTATTAGTATATAAGAGGACAACATCAATTTCTTTTGATTAATTAGTGTGGTTTTTATCTATTAGAGCATTCAAATGGAAAAAAATGCCATACGCAGTCATTTGTGGCTTTGTTCCATTGGCTCTGCAAATAGAAGACATTTAATGTTAGACAGACTACTACCTAATTAATATTTTAATAATCTGAAGCAAGAAAAGGTGGGTCATAGCATTTCCTGCTCTCTCACATCTTCTTTATTATCTTATGAATTTTTATTATTATTATTTTTAGCTGATTATATAAAGCTCTTTTTCCCCCCAAACTTTCTCATTTAATTATCACCTAAATTATAATCTGGGGAAAAAAAATGTACAAGTGAAAGCTTCCCCCAGCCTTTCTCCCCTGTCCAATCTTTCAAAATCAGAGACTTTGAGACATACTACTGATCTATTTCATGCTTGGATAAGCATATCACAAGAAATAACAGCAATCCTCCTGTAGCTGCTCTGGGAACAGGGTGCTTCTTCATGCAAGCTGTGAACAGACCCCAAGTCTAACTGCTGTACTGGAAACACACAGGTGAGCACAGGTAGCACTATCTATGCTACACTAGGACTTTTTTGGATTGTTCCAATGCAAAACCCAGGACAGATACACTCACAACACTCTCTAAGACTCGCTTTCTTTTGATGTTATATGCCATACCGTATGTTTCAACAAGCCACATAAATGAAAAAAACCTGCCCAGTTGAAAGAAGATATCTAATATTTAAATTATTTTTTTACTTAACTGCTAATCATTACCTTTAATTTACCCCTGGGTGCAGTAAATCACGTATTACACATCCTTTCAAACTGTGGACGAGTAGTAAAATTGGATAAAGCTAGAAGAGGTCCAGCAGATCCAGCACAGAATAAGCACAAATGAAAATCCTGGATCTGCTGCCAGAACAAACAACTTTTCTTCTTTGATAGAAGCCAACAAATATATTTTTCAAGGAAACTGTTAATACTTATGCTCCTTGAAATATCTATGAAAGCTATGAAAGTGAATACAGCAAGGTATTGTGAAAAAAAGAAATAAACTACAGGCACTCTTGTTCAAATATGACAACACAAAATAGTCACATATTTCTTAAAACTGAGCACATAAAAYCACCCTTTTCTTCCTCTTTTCACTCAACAGTTACAACCATATAATGGAAAATACCCTTTTATTCATGCCAATATGTAAGGATGAAACCATTTTTTACAAAACTGTGAAAACACTGTAAAAGCAGTTATACTGCATGAATTCAGCATGAAGTCACACATGCTTTATCTTATTACAGCAAAATTTTACTGGGAAGGTATATATACTTATAGAAAAGTGAGTGATTTTAGTGTATCACACGCTAATACGTCAGTCTCAATTGGAGAAGACCGTAGACTATAACTTCTTTAGACTCTAGCGAAATTTTGATTGGTATAATATAAAAGAAGTCGTGAGAATTTATGACTTAATTACTAAATGACATCATTTGTTCTAACCAATAGTTTTTATTTCACTGAATTTCTTTAGTTGCTACATTTAAGGCAACTCCTGGAATTATGTGAAATTCGTCTGATTTCAGTAGAAAATACTGGGGCCTGGGTAAGGTTTTAGTTTGATTTTAAACAAGCCAAAATAAAATCAAATATTAARTTAAAAGCATTCTATTCATGTTTTCAATGTGCGATTAACTATTTGAAGTAGACTTCAGAAACAAGGGAAAAAAATTTGCCAATGAGATAAAAAAGATCTCATATAAGCAGAAAAATCTATCACTTCTTTTCTAGATTTAGGTATTATCTTGCTCAAGAAATTATTTCCATCTCTATGCTAACGTGTTCAGACCATTCAGCATTTTCCAAACACTTAGAAGAGTCTTCAGTCACCTACCAGCTGCACAGCAGAACTGTGCTAGCTATAAAGCAGAGAAACTGGCAAAGAGTTATGATGACAATTAGTTCATCATCCATTCTGGGATTAYACAAGAAAGACCAATGCCAAAATCACCTATGAGCAGTAGGAAACACAGTGGAGATTAGACCTTCACTGACAGAAAAGTTACTGGATTCTCTGAGCTCTTGTCTATTGCCTCCCTTCTTTCATATTTAAGAGAACTCTGCCAGGTTGCAAGACTGGAGTGACTTTGTATTTACCTTCAAAGTATTGCACCAAAATCCAGACAGGGAAAGTGGTGAGGCACTGGAACAGCCTTCCCAGGGAAGCTGTGGCTGCCCCATCCCTGAAGGTGTTCAAGACCAGCTTGGATGGGCCTCTGAGCTATCTAGTCTAGTGGAAGGTGTCCCTGACCATGGCAGGGGGCTGGAAAGAGATGATCTTCAAGGTCCCCTTCCAACCCAAACCATTCTGATTCTGTGAATGGAGCATGTCAGTCTCAATTAGAGACAATATGACAGCGACTGCAGAACTAAGGGAAAAAACACAACTGTTTCAGTGGAACTATCTCAAAGTCAGTATTGACCATGACAAAAAAAATTACCCACCTATCTCAAGCAGGCATACAGTTATTAAAAAAAAGTATACCTCTAGATGAAATTTGGGTAGCAAAAGAAACACATCTAGGAGCTTGAAATTTCATGGCAACACAAGGGATTTTCTTGCACTCATTTCAACAACAAGCTGAGTAGARTCATATTAATGAAGTCACCAATTATGTGACCATGTTCACAGGTCCCTTTATGCAACTTGACCAATAAGTACCATTTTTATTGGAACTTCTAAGTTGCTTCTAAGACATCACCTTTTACATACGAAGAGGTCTTGCTCTGCAGACAGGCAGTGTGGTTCCGTATATCAAAAGTTAAGCTCTTCTTATCGCACATCAAAAATTGACACAAAACAAGACTAACACTTAACATTTGAACTCATCTATATTAGGTATTTTCATTCCACTTGAAAAAACTTACCAGACAGGGCCCAGAAATCACTTTTATTTCTGCAGTCAAAGAGAGCTTTTTGTTTAAAAAAAAAAATCCCACACAAATTCACTGTAAAAAAGGAATCATAAAGTCCTAGAAAAGATGTATTTTATTATTACTTACCACTGAAGAAATTCTATTCCCTACTTTAAATGAGTCATAAAAATAAGAATTCTAAGTTTGCCATCCTTGTTAGAACTCAAAAAAAGAAAGAGACCTGCAGTCATGTCCACAAGCACCTACAAAATTACTGATGTAGCAAGATGCAAAATGAAGAAAGTCTAATCAAAAGCAATCTAACAAATTTCAAAATTTAATTTGAAAAACATTCAAATACACTGACTTAAAAGCTCCATTTAATGAACACAAAGTTCCATTAACCAAACAAGAGCACAGCCTTCTCAAAGGGATCAGGATAGGGAGAAAAAAACTACAGAGACGAAAATGTAACTCCTTAACTCCATACCTGCGCAAACCTAAATCGAGCTGAGCTTCATCACTGATGAGCTCTGCCTCRCTCTGGGCAATCCTCATTGCAAGCTCATGGTCACGACGCTCCTGTTCAAGCACTGCCTGGTGCTGCGTTTCCTCCTCTCGTTCTCTAGCTAGCTGAGCCTCAATTTCAGCCTGTTTGAGAACAAGACACCTTTAGCCTTACCCAATAAAAACCAAAATGCTACRGAAGCAGTATTTGAAAAAAATGCTATGCTGTATATTAGCCTTTGAAAACACGTACAGTTTACAGAAATGAAAAATTAACAGCATTTGTATTTAGTTTGACCCAAGAAAAATGAAACAGCTACAAACAGAATCTTGGTTTTCATATAGTTTATCAAATATTGTCCACCACTTATATTAACTTTTTTGATAAAGTGCCATGTAATTATTATTTTTTAATATATGAATTATTTTGTTCATTACTATAAAAATTAATGCTCAGAAGTTTTCAGAATCATTAAAACTCAAATGAAACAGAGGCTATGGCTGCTCCTCCATAGCACTAACACAATTCTTCCTTGATATTTAGCTCTTAGCATCACAGGACTTTGTAACAGGCACTACTTTGGATAYAGGTCTGTATTTCATTTTGAAAAGGGATTAAGACAGACACTGGAATTCTCTGTGGAACTGATGTAACTTTGAATTTAAGCAAATGGTAAAAATTTCAACTTRGTGCAGTGCAGAAGCAATTCAAATATACTGCCTCTGCAGAGCCAAACAACAGCAGCAGTTTACCATCATTATTTCACAAAAAGCCTTGCACACACAGTAAATAAAACAGGACCATCCKATTCATACCTTCAAAAGGCACACACACCAAGTTTTAGCAATGCCCAAAAATTAACAAWGGAAACAAAGCTGCTTCCCACCCATCATTGTGAAGTTGCACCACTAAAACACTAAAAATTGTACCATTACACCAGTGAATTTACCTTATGAATCTCATTTTAGATTAGCTGATAAAACCAACCACCAGGAGGAAAGATAATGAGAAAGGAACTGTATGTGGGAGAATGAAACACCTTACAGGATTATGTATCTACTTGGATCCAAACACAGCATTTTAAAGTAAAAACGTAAATTACATTCTGCATTGCAGATATCCACAGCTCAGAAACCAAGAAACATTGATAAAGACAATCACTATAGATGTTCTTTTTTCATAAGACTGATATCCCAGGTCATCCAAGCAATCTCCAACAAAAAAGGAAAAGAGTGATATAGGATCCAAACACACCTCCGAAGGACAGTTCATTATAAAATCAGTAAGAATTGCCATAAATCAAGGGGAAAGGTGGAGGAGTAGGGTTTGAGCTGCATGTATTTACTGTACATGAATGTAGCCAAAGGAGCTACCAAGGACAGTCCTGCTTCCTCTCAGTATTACCAGTACTCTCAAAGTGTTTGCAGTTAAGCAAGTAAACAACACAATCAAAGTCGAGATGTGACCTTAGTAAAAGAATGCCAAACTTGCCTGACATGGACCACCCACAAAACCTTCAAAGGCTAAACTAGGATTCTCCAATGTTGAGTATTTTTAAAATAACTTTTAAAACCCTTTAAAAACAGATGCACCTCCACTCAGAATACTTGAAGYTGCATAGGAACTAGAAATAGGTGATCTGTCTTGGCATATCCTAAACATGACATTTGCCTTATATTTACTAATAAAGCAACATTGRTGAATGACTTTGAGAAATACATTTATAGAAAGAAGCTATTAGACTTGGTGGAGAACATAAGCTACGAAAAAGATTTATAAATAAGTAAATGAATACAAGAAAACAAAAACACACAACCCCAAAACCATCACAGTAACAAGAAATCCCCCAAAGCCACACACAGMTAACGCATTAACCTGAATACGTTTTTCTTCTTCTTCTCTCTTTTTTCTCTCTTCCTCTTCCTGTTTTCTCTTKGCCTCAATCTCAGACTTCCTATTACATAAGAGAAGAAAATGAAAACRTGTTATTMTGACACAAGTGAAGAAGAAATATTAAGAAATACAAAGTCGCTTTCATAAAACTGATTAGTAGTCCAGAAATCAGTACAGTTCTGATGACAGGATACTACATGTAAATTATGAAATTTTTCAAGTTCATCTGTATTTCCAGCTGCATCATATAATTTCTTCCATATGCTCTTCGGTCATTTGCCCTATTAATCACTGGGAAAGGAAATGTTTCAACACTGCACAGAAATACAATCCAAATTCTTCTCTAAGTGAAAGTGTATCAAAAACAACTTCATGTAAAGCCTTTCCTGTTTTCTTCTCATTCTATAACCAGCAACTTATGCAAATTCAAGACTCACAGGCGTCTTTCCTCTTCTTCCTTCCTTCGTTTYTGGTCTTCCTCTTCACGTCTCTTTCTTTCCTTTTCCATTTCCTCCTGGATGCGTCGTAGCCTCTCTGCTTCATCCTCTTGCTGCTTCTTCTTTTGCAGTGCACTCAAAAGCTGCTCTGAGCTTTTAACTAAAGCATCATATTCTTTCTGKATCTGTTCTCTAGTCATTATAGTGGTCTGCAAAAATAGTAAGGGGGTAATTCTTCTTTATTTGTGCTTCACTTTTGAAAGCATACATTAAAAAATATTACGTGAAATGAGATCACTGAGCACTMTACTTAAATCATTTATACACCTCAGGGTTGGGAAGCTTGAGTCCATTCTTCCCTTTCTTTCTAAAATCCTGAGGGATCCATTCCTCTCCCCTCTCCTATAAAACCATACAAAGTCATCTCCATTTCATCACTGAATTTAACTTAACTTCCTTTCAAAATATACCTTCATATTTTAAATCTTGCAGTTTTAAGCAATAGAAATTAATTTTTAACATGCTGGGATGGAAATTAAGGCCTTCCCTGTGTATTTTGCATTGTGCTTTTTTCTTTAGTGGTTATCTACAGCTCTGCTTTTATGTCATAGCATAAAATAGTTTTTCTTAATATTTCTGCTAGCACTCAGAAAAAATACTGCACTGTGTTGTGACTAACTTTTTCTAAAAAGTTGTAGGTAACAAATTACAGGTTAAAAATGCTTCAAAAATAGCCTTTGCTAGACACATTTTAAACCTTATTGACAGGTACAATTTAATTTCATTTTACAATTCACATCTTACTAATAAAACTGCAATATGGGGCTTTGCTGACCTTTTCTGATAGTGTATCATGATGATAATCAAATTATATAATTTTTATTAGAGTAGAGAAGCCTAAGTTRACAGGTTAACTCTACCATCTTTTCAACAGTGATTTTAAATAGAGAAGTCTTAATATGGTACACTAAGAAAGCTATAATGTTCCATGAAAAATGAATTCAAGAAACCAAAATTTTTCTAATATTAATAAATGCCAGTGTGCTTTCCTTTTGTCTTTGTGCTTCTGTGGTAAGAAAGAGAGGACTACAGACCTGAAGCATAATCAGCAAGCTGAATTCTCTTTACTACTAAGTCTGAAAAACCACATAACTGGAATATATCTTTATTCTGTAATAAATGTCTTTATTCTGTAATAAATGCCTTGTTTCAACCCTTATTAAGTTAAATTATTGGTAATGGTAATTGGTATTCTGATAATGGTAAAAATGGTAATTGGTATTCCAATAATGAAAGCAACAAACAACTTATTGACAGCACTTCTCATAATATCAACACGCATTTTTTCTTTAAAAYCTTCAGTGCCAATTTTGACACACAGATACCAAAGCCATATGCACCTATTTTCAGGATTCACTTCAGTTATATTTACAGATAGTTTTAAACAGGAATTAYCCAATGACTGAAAATTAAGACCACTATATTAAAGTATATTTTCTATTAAGAAAAATGCATTGGCCTTCTCCTTTAGATAAAGCTTTTAAAAGATTCCAGTAGCAAGATACTATTTCTCTCATTATTATCGCATACCTTAATTTTGGTCATTGATGCATCAATAGAAGCCTCCAACTCCTTGACCTGCTTGCTTGTCTCTGCTTTTCCCTCCTTCAGAGCACTTACTACTTCATTAAATTTATCAAGTCTCTTCTTCAGTGTACGTACTTTTATCAGGCCATCAATGCTGTGAAGGTAAGACAGYTCATTTGCTTATTTGAAATGATTTTGGAAGGCGATATTTTTAAAACTCCACAAGTCACTCATGTAAAAAAGGTAGACAGGGAGAGAAGTTAYGCCTTCTGACAAAACTCTCCCTCTTCTTTAAAATTTGAACATTATCACATCAAGTAACTAAGCAATGGAGCCTTTTCCAAGCACTAACTAAAATTACTTAGCAAACAGYGTCTCAAAATGGAAAAATGCATTTTTATTTTGGGTTGGCTTCTTGTTTTTCTCACAATAATAAATGGACACTAATGATTATTAGTATCCACTAGAGGATTTTAACTGGAAGGGATAAATGCTGAGTAGTGCTACTTATTCAAAGAGCARTATCAGAATTAATCAGATAAAACTCAACTACACAGCATTACACCCCAGAATGAACACTGTCATTACACCCCAAAGGACTGAGAAAACAARGCTGAAGAAGAATTCAGGAAAACTCAAGAGTTTTTTTAAGAACAACTATYGAAGGCCCCACACAGAAGTCACAACTCTGCAGACAATTTTCCTAAACAGATATCACCRTACTGGGATTTGCAAATCAACACACAAAAGTAGAAACTAAATCAAATCATTATAGATGAGCACCAATTAGCTCAAAAAAAAAGAAGTCAGAAATGCCAAGATTCAAAATGAAACATAATTCTCAAAGGATGTAAAAGAATTTATGAGAAGCCCACAACTAGAACAGAGTTGCATCTATGTCAAAGAACAGAGGTGYCAGCAGAGCTTAATTATTGAAGTAGTTTTTCCATTAGTATTCCCTGCAATCAGATAAGGGAATTAATTTCAAGAGGAGATAAGACAGTTAGTATTTCTAAGATAAAAATGAAAGGGAGCCTATAAAGGAAGGAAGGTGTGAACTGGTAGAGGACAACAATTAATGAGCTTAAATTAAATTAGACAGACTTAATAAAAAAATTTTAAAAACAAGGTTGTCAYTGAAGGATTTTTTGAACAAAGAGCTAAAGAAACATCTTTAGGAAAGGTTCAGATTTAGTCTACTCATCCTTGGAAAAGAGTGAAGGAACACAGAACCTCTCAGTCTCCTTTAATTGTACTTAGCATCACTCGATGGTTTCAGATAGATTTAGTTAATAAAGTAAACCTCCTCTTACARTCCCAAGAAAATATTATTTAAAACATACTTTCTTCAACCAAGGAATATCTTCTTACCGTGGTTTGTGCTTTCTCTTGCAAAGCCACATACGAATAGTCTTTTGTATTTTAATGCAAGCACTGGCTCGRTATTTTATCTTATTTTTCACTGTAAACACACAGAAGATAGAATCTTAATGTTTTTACAGTTTAACACAACTTCTATCTTCCTTACACATTTGATGCCACAAAACTGTATGCAGACTATGTGTGCTTGACAGCTTTTTCCATATTGGAACCACAATATTTAAGAAACAGAATAGCAGAATTCACAATCTTGGGCCAGGCACAGAGGCTCCCACGCAAACCCAACAGGAACAATGAAATGTGGGCACAYTCATACACCCCTCCAGATTCACAGATACCAGTAACTTTTGTTAAAAGTTAGAGCAAACCCAGATTTTAGTGTTACAATCTCTGATGTTTGAAATCTCATAAGAATTCAGAAATKCTATTTGCTTCACTATAAACAGGAACAAATAATAACCAATCAGTGACAGACTGTGCTGGCCCAAATGCACAGCCATGTGTGCACTGGCATAAGGACTTTATGCTTTTCTTCCCCATTCTAATGCAGTTTTCAACCTCCATGTTATCAGATTGCTGACATTCTGCATCAGACCCTTCCCCATCTCCCAGATACCTTTTCTGAAGCACATCACAAGTGCCAATCTCTATTCCACACCACCTTATTCCTACTCTGCAGAGTAACTTCAAGAAAAATCCCACCAACCTTCAAATCAGTTACTCAGAGTTCAGTATGTATCTGCTATACATGTCCTTGGCCACATTTCAAGGCGTTAATAATTGCTTTGCTGTACTTTTAACCAACATTTTGAGTTAATAAAACATAAAACACATACATTTAATCACGGAGAGAGAACACCATTGAACTTTTTTCCAACGACTGCAGATAAGCCAGCGATTCACTCGTTTAACCAGCTCTGCTAAGTGATCCGGATCAGACTTCATTATCTGATCGAACTCTGCAAACTAAATGACAATTAAAACAAGTTTTACATATTAGGAGGACAGAGAGTGTTAGACATTATTGTTTGAGATCATGCTGAATTAAAATTTTTAACATAAACTGTATGTCATTATATCAGCTTTCAATTAAAGTCAGCAGATAATTTTATTACACTTTGTCGAAATTACAAGTGCGGATTTTTTATATGTTTGCTGTATGGATGTCCAACACTTAGTTTTTTGAATAATATAATCGTTTACTAAACACAAAAAATACTTATTGTCAAAATTTTTTAAAATCAACTGGTTTTATACATCCTGGAAATGAACTCTGGCCTTCCACAACTTCAAGACACATCYAATTATATATCTGTGGAAAAAAATAAAAGCTGAAAGCACTTCTCAATTTTTAATCTTTGTATAACTTTCCCATTGAAGGCAACGTTTTCTGAAAATCCTGCACTTCTGCTTTTCAGTAATTATAAGACAGGAAGAACATTTTTCTGAGATTACAATAATTTTCCTTTGTCATCAAAATAGCTCTCAGCTTCATCTCCTTACTCTGAATAGACAATGTTCAGAATCACAGAAGGAGACTTCAGTTAGATTTTACTAGAAAATATTTCTTCTTGGCTCTGACTTCATCTTTTTAAAAGTCAACATAATTCTTGGAATACAAACATTGCATTAGAAATACTGCAGCATCAGCAACAAGACTATCAACCCAATTGTATCCATATAAAWTCTGTGGTTTATTAAAAGAAAATGAACAAAATTATTTATAAAAATTCTGGGCAACCTTATTTAGTTTGGCCACACTTTTATCAATGTGTTAAGCAATGTCAMTTTCAAATGAAAATTATTTTAAGATTCATAATCATGAACTCCAAGAAAAAGATTACCTTGCCGGGTCTAAAAAACACCTTGGTTAGACCAAATTTGTAATCATTTTCATTCAGTCCCAGGGCTTTAAATAGGGCCTGAAACACAGAAAACAGAAAGGATTAAATTCTGCCTCCTTCAAAGAAACATGAAAACCAACATCACAGTATATTTTCTCTTTTGGATGATAGAGAAGATTTGTTTTCTTACTTTGCAAAAAAGCCTAGGGTCCAGTCGAGCCAATTTTTCAGGCAAGTATTTCTTGTACATATTGTATAGTTCGTGAAATGAAGCTCGTGACGGGAAACCACCTTGCATCAAATCCAGAACTGACACCATCCCTAAATTCACAGACACATACAAAAAATGTGGAATCAGTAACATGCAAATTAAGCAGTGAATTTTATGCTAAACAGTAAATAGGTTTACGACATAAGACTCAAAAACATTGTTCAGAGACTAAACCACAACGTTCAGCTGGGATTTGATCAAGCCTGTAGCATTTTTTGATTATGTGATCAGTCACAAAAAGTTAATATTGAACACATGAGAAAAGCCCATAAGGTTTTTCTCCCTATTTGAGAGGTAAGTAACACTCAATCATCCGTATGATTTTTCTTCTAATATTTCTTCCAAAACCCTTTTTTCTTTTTCAGCAGATTTGACATTTTCATTTTTAAAGGGAAGACAAAAAGACCCAAATCTACAGCCCAAACCACCAAATAATGCCCAACCAGGAATAGATTTTAATCATGTGAATGGTAGATGTGAGATGTGGTGCAGATACAGCCTCAAATACATGTGCAGGGCAGTGCTAGAACATTTAGTGTACTTGAAGTACAAAGTATCAGCTGCTAAGATGTAACATCAATGTCCCGAATAATGTCACAACATTTTGGCTGCAACTAGGGTATCAGTAAATCCTAAACACTGTCAATAAGATTCAAATTATTTCAGCAGCACAGGCTATACCAGTTTTTACCCACTATTTTACATATCCTTACCCACAGAGGCTGCAGGTAAGTTTTTAAGTTAGACCTTAACTTGGGGTTGCTGTCATAAAACTTAATCTTTTGCATACTTGCTTTCAATAGAAATTTAATTTGTTTATACTGTYTTTGTTTTTCAAAAAGTTCAGTGGGGCACGAGCAAATAAAGCTATACATTTGGAAAGCATCTAGCATTTCAAAAATAATGAAGATGCAGCATTTCATCCAGGTTAGATGTTCAGCTCCAAATCRAATTAATAGTGATATGAAGAAACTTTTGAGAAAACAAGCTTTTGAGAAAGCAGTATAATTAAACTCAATCATAGTATCTATAAAATCAAAGAACGCTGGTGTGCTTCAATTACTAGATAGMTCAGCTAACAGTGACTGCCTCTAAAATCTACAGGCGTTTCTAACACTTCAAMTGCCATAGAAATTTTAAATTCTATTGTTCCAGACTGAACTGGTGCCCTATTAATACTGTGGGCAACTCCTTTTTGCAAGAAGAGTCCTAATGCCAATTCAGATGAATTATTTCTAAAATGAATGCTAAGTCACTAAAAATCTAAATAGCTGTTTATAAGGCAGAAATAACCTACCTTCTAGAAAACAGATCAAGCAAGGAAATACTGCTTTCATCCCACATATTTCAAACTTACCGTAATTTATAATCACCAAAGTAAAAATCAGAGGGAAAAATACCAGAGGCATACATTACCTGAACACTGAAGCTGAGAGAGGATCTGTCCTCCTTCAAAGTGGTGACTTGTCATCTTTAGATTAGGTTTGATACAGCGAATAAAGCTCGATCCCTATGACCAAAGCAAGAAGTTAGCAAAATACACAGATTTTTAAAACTCCTAAAATAACAGTTAAATAATTAAGACTTACGGGTGGGTGGAGGGAAAAGATACAAAAYAATAGTATTCTAAAAGAGAAATGCTGACATTATCATAAAATCATGGAATGTTAAGGGGTTGAAGCAGGCCTTAAAGAAAATCAAGTCCCAACCCCACCCTTTTTCTCTCATATACCTGTTTTACACTGTAACCTTAGTCTTGATGTAACTGATCTCAATGCTAAAGCTATTAATTGGATCCTCAATTCTTGTTGAATTTTCACTCAACTATTCTCCTCAAATGTATATAATCTATGATTTATGACTCTAGATGCTACTACCCTCAATATCTTCCACAGCCACAACACTAAAATGCCCCAGAGTTCACATGAGCAAACCAGACTCCTGACWTCACAATCATGCCAGATGAACCTGACCTTCCTTAACTTCTACTTTTCACAACTTCCTTTGGCTCACAGCTGCTKTCTCCCTTCCCTGATGTTGTTCTAGTCTTCTCCTCTGTTATGACCACGTGTGCTACRGTTTTGATCACTGCTCTCTCTGATGATTTGACATTCATCAAGAATAACATTTTGCCAAGCACCACCCAATTGTTCAGATTTTCCTTTAACAGGTGACTGCTAATGACAACTTTGCATATACTAAAACAAAACTGGGACTGAGAAAACGTAGTGTTAATCCTGGTTTGTGGCATATTTTCTCTTTTTCCATCTCTCAGCTGAGAATGAGACAGCACCTGCCAAGGGAACTCTACATTAACAGTATCTCCCCAACCATGGATTAGCAAAACTCAAGAGTACAGGGAGCCTGGCCACACACTTTTTTCCCTGGACTGTATTCCAGTTCCAGAATGTTCTGGGTGAAATAGATCACCCTTCATACCAGCCTCATGACTACAGTAAAATCGTATATGCTGGCTATACTCCAAGTACCTCACTGCTTTGTTTCCCTTAATTTTCCACCCTTTTTCTTTTTTTGACAGAGCATAATCTAATATCTAYAATTGGTTAGACCATGTGGTCAAGAGAAACAGCACTGTGTTCCTACTACTCCAAGTTCTGAAGTAAAATGGCATGTTGTACATGGAGAATTTCACAAACTATCTAATTACATCAGCCAAATTAACAAATATTCATTAGCAGACAGTTTCTTTGACCACCTGTGCATTTACAACCTATCAAAAAAAGCAAAATGAAAAAATATTTTTAATGACTTTATGGAACATTAAAACAATAATTAATAATAAATTATTTCTTAAATGACTTACCTCTAAGAAACATTTCTAAATTTTCTGAAAATTAGTCATCAATGATAACCAATGCACAGAAAGTAAGAGATAAAACAGGAGATTGCAGCACAGACAGATTTCACACTGCTTATTCAGATTTTTAACTTTCMTTCTACAACTGTTTTGAAGGTGGTTGGTTTTACTTTTTCCAGTAAATAAATAACAATTATATTCACAAGAAGATGTCCCCAAAATGCCACGTAGCTGCGAACTCTAAAGCAATTACTAATCACATTTATTGTAAGCCCTAATATTGAGATTATCTATTTTGCCTTACATCAGAAAACTGTGAACCTTCATCTGTATATATACTTACAGTGCTGTGAAGCTTCTCAAGAAGCAAATTTAACTGYGTCTGTAAAAGAAAACAGGTATTTCAAGAGCCTTACCATGGCATGAACAGAAATATACACACCAAACAGAGGTACAGCATTACTGCATGCATGTTCATTGTTAGTGAGACAGAACTGATAAACCAAACATTCACCAATTTTAATAGACAAAATCATGCAAGTGTGCATGAATGGCCCTGAGGAAATTGCTTGTATTTAATGGTACAACAATACTGSATGGACTAGTCACTTATTACAACATAGTTATCACAAAAAGCATGCACGTCCATTTGGGAAAATAAAAAATAATGACTATGTAATAAAAWTATATAAAAACATTAGACCAATCAGCAATCATTTTTAAAAAACACACTGAAAATTTGTGAAATCCCGAATTTAATCTATAACAAACATTACTTGTGTGTTACATAATTAACACAAAGTCTATTCCCAGGCTTTCCTTCTCRGTTTTTCTTTTTATGTTATGTCAACATTTACCTGCAATGATCTATTTCTATTTCCAAACTTCCAACTTTTTAATTCTCTATTGATGACAAAAAACTACAATTTTAAAATTACATTTGCTGATGTTACATTTAAATATACTGTGATGAGAAAAGCTTTAATACTACTATTATTTGGAGTCAAGTTTGCAGGATAACCAGACTTAAACCTACCAGAGAAAACAATTTAGAGTTGGTATTGAAAGTAGTTGGTAGGGATTTAAAATATTCCAAAACTACATTAGAAAAACAGCATATTTTTACTTTAGAGGTGTGTCTGGCTTTTTGTTTGTTTGTTTGGTTTTTTTAACATAAATTACTGCTGGGCCAGCCTTTCTAGTTTATTAGCAAACTTTAAGTATATAGACTGCAGCAATACAGAATTCAGTATGTCCTAACGTATTCATTTTCAGCACTGGAAGCAAAATTCAAAGGATCTGACTTTTGACTAAAATTTTTTTAGCCAGATCTTTCAATTACCTTGAATCCAACAAACAAGATCTGTATGGGTAATGTGCATCACCTACAGCTGCCAGTTGTCCCTCTGGTAGATAAAATTGGTTTGGGATTTTTTTAACTTAACATGGATGTGGTTAGAAAGAGTGCCACAAGAAGCATGACAAACACTAATAACCTCCTGCTCAGTTCTCACTTACACATACTGTTTATATTTCAATTTGATCATAAWAATTATGTTTTCTTAAGTCAGAAACGCTTAAGCTTGCAAGAGACAGACTAAYTTCCATCAACAGAATACATTTCTGCTTGAGGAAAAATACCCCTTCCTTATACTCTGTGATTTGACAAAAAATAAGCCAGAGACATTCTCAGGTGAACTTCTCCAAAAAAATCTGTACATGAGCAAAACATATTACTAAAACTACTGCTCTTTGAATTGTCACAATTTAATTCATCATTGGCATAAGGTAAAATCATCTCAAATAATCTTGAAGAGATCCAATGATAAATTATTCATTATTTTCTTAATTGATTAATGAGAATTAATTTAATTAGTTATAAGGAAGGGATGTGTAAAGGATTTCATAAAGAGAAGTCCCTGCAACATCATCTAATAATTGATATAATTAGACAATGTTCCAATTTCAGTAGTTCAGAAGACTGACTTACAAACTAATGCGCAAAGAATTCTTATTCTTAAAGAGATGAAATATGTAGTAAGATAAAAGACCTTATTTTGATATCATCTGAAGTTAAACATTCAAGGCTATTAGTGTTCATCAGTATCACATGCTGTGTCTGGGAAGGTAACACTAWATGAATTACTGGAAGTAACACATACATTCAAAATGCCATGAAACTTGAAAACATTGAAAGAATTACAGATTGATGGGCCAGATCCAAGAAGGACATTAGTTGTGTTCTAGGTAGAGAGGTGAATACCAAAGTAACAAAAGGAAATCCAAAAAAGTTCCCCACAAAATCTCYGCTTCACTTTAAAAACTCCTCCCTTTTAATTCACCTCTCCTTGGGCAGCAGTATAACRCACAAGACCCTACCACCAAAGGTGGGGTGCTAAATCCGAGAGAAACTGAAAATCCAGATGGAACGAAGAGGAAACTACCTCAAAAGATACCCCAGTTGATTTCATTTTTAAAATACAGTTCTAAAAAATTGTGGATCCTAGCTTCATTCAAAGCAGACTCATGGCTGCAGGGTTTGCTCAGGACATGGCTTATCTGTATGCAACTTTTCAGACTACCTGATGATCATGTATTTTATATTAAACCAATTGCTGCACTTTAATTCAACAACTACTATAGAATAGGAAGGAATTAAAAAGACTCATCAGAGCAAAACTCGAGAGAGCAGTCTGCCCAATTCCCAGTTAAATGCCAAAACCACTACCTTACAAGTCAGGCCCTGTATTCTTTCTGGCACCACAAAAATTTTATTTCTGGCTACCTAACCAAACAACTCCAGAAAGGTGTAATGAGAACACCCTTTGTCAGACTGACCAATATCTTGGTGTTCACCACAGGAAATAAAATAGCCATAGAACACTGAATACAGTATATACCCGAAGCAGAATACTATTGCGATAAAAAGCAAGTGTGCTGCTACCATATCCTTCCTATTCTTCAGCCCCTGCATCTTTAGGGAACAGGTCCAAGTGCTAGCCACAAAATATGATTATGAAAGAAGGAATTTATCTTGCAGCCTTGATCCAGTACTTAACCTTGATATGGAGYAGAAATGCAGAAACACTCTTTTGCTACTGGCAGTGTCTCACTCTRTGAGCAGGTTTTTTGGATTATCTAAGACACTTGCACTCCCCAGGGACTGTGTAAGGAGTCTAGCTAGGAACATGAGGTGGGTTTTAGTGGCCCTAGGTAAGATGGCATACCAAAACTGTTTCAGCACTTGACTTGAAGGCATACAAATCCTTCATTGGATCTGGCCCAGATGTGTTGAAAAGAGCTCTTGCTGAAATTGCTGCAGCTCTACCAACTGTAAATCCACGAGACTGAAAAATTTACCTGCAGCCCACGATGTGCCTGCTTTTCATCTCTTAATTCCCCTACTGTTCTCTTTCTGAGCTGGAATAGTCCAGCTAAAATAAAACTGCTGAATGAGAAAAGGATGCAGAAAACATTTGGAGAAGACAAGGTTTGAAGGTCAGCTTTACAACATCAGAAGAAAGGAGAAAATGAGGAGAAGCATCAGATTCAGGTATTGGGAAAGGAAACATTCAGCACAATGAATATCTTCCTGTGTAAGCCATGACTAAGTATAGATTTCAGAAAAGGAAAAACTATGGTTAGATTAGGTACTGAATTTTGAGAGTTTGGCCAACTGTAGAGAAACAATACATCTTCTAGRATGTATAATTACAACAGAATGGAAGAACACATTTTGTCACATCTAGAAAATTTTAAAGTCCACAGAATCTAAATTCACCTCTCAAAATCTTTTGAATAAAGACTTCTATGTGACTTTGAAAGATTCTGACCTAAAAATCACTGTATAATCTCTGTAGGGACTATTATGGAAGACACTGTTGACAGAAATGCATAGCATGTAGCTTAAAATGCCAGTTTCTTATAATTCAACAGAAGAAAACCATCTATTTAACCAAATTTTCTTGTGAATCTCAAGTTACTGCTAGTTCTCCCAACCTTAGGTTCTATTTAATTGAAGTAACATAAAACTGGCATATATTACAAGAAGATAGGACTCTTTACTCTATGATTTTACCTTGAATTTGTTACCCACGCTGATGAAGCTGAGTTTTCCAGCTTTTTGTTTGGGATCCTTGTTGTTATTAGTGTTGGCTTCAAACAACTGTCGAACAAACTTGTCCTTGGATTCACATATAAGAGATTGAAGAGACATATGCAAAGCATCATTGTTTTTYTCCACAAATTGCATCTGAAAAGACAACCCAAGAGATAAAAGTACATTTGTTTTACTGTTCAACTTACCTCAGTCTAATTAGAAAACTAAAGAAAATATAGTTACATACTTAATTCAAAAATCAGCAAGAATACATGGGGTAAATATTAATATATTATTTCAAACAACTTTTCAGCTGGATACACAAAGCTCTAATGCCAGAGAGAAAACACATTCTTAAATTTGAAGSATGTTGTTGCAATTATGAAACCCAAAGAAAGGTTTGGTGCCTTTAAAGAGATCAGTTGTTTTTTCGTTGACTTCCACTTCCAGCACTCAGCACAACATCACCTGGGAGCTCTGAGAAGCTTAATTCTTCAGTGCTTGTAATATCACTTAACATCTATCGTGAAATGGGAACTAATGTGCACACTTAAACCTACACAGTTTGGAAAATGAAATGAAAACAGGTTATTTTAGAAGTACTATGACTATTTATGAACACTTGATTTATTAAAACATATTGTCACTTACTACAAACTTTATATATCTGGTTTATTTGAATTGGATCACTAACTTTGAGAAGAATAATACATTACAGCGAAACTCAAGAGGTCAATACRTTAGTATCCAATTTCCCAATTACAAAATCCTCAACAGCTTTTGGTGCAACTTAATAGAGACTTTGGTATTAATGAACAGAAGATGCCAAGACTGCTTTGAAGAAAGTGCCAGATATCCCACAAAAGGGTGGGATTCTTCTCCGATAAGAATCAAAGGACTAACACAGGCCTCCAAAGTTTCCTTGGGCCATGAAGACACAAGAAAAGAATATGTATGCAGCCAAGAAAGTGATGCAAGTAGCGTCCTTCATACATGCTGAAGTTATACAGACCAACAAAGCCTTATGGATCTTCATTTTATCTTAAACTTTCATTTTTGAAAACTGATGCTCTAGATACTGGCTTCAGGTCTTACAGTGTTTTTGTACAATAAGGMATAGTCAAAACAGCACAAGAATCTGGAATGTATTCTGAGGGTAGCAATTTCAGGTACTTTGTATTTTTACATGAATGAGTCCATTGCCAGCAGAAATGGAAAACACAAAGTATGATGGGGACTGTGTAAAAGGATAATCATGCTTCCAAAAAGGTACTCTTCACTAACAATRCTTTTATATCACATAGTTTACTCTTCTCCCCAGGATGTAAACACCCTTTGATGCAAAATTTGCAGTAGGCTGTGAATCAATATATTTAATACTGACAACATTACCTATAGATTTGAAACAAACTTTTACACAAAACACATGCCATTAAAATGGGCTGTAACCTGAAAAGTTAAAAGAAACTGTTAATTCTGTCAAATACACAAAAAACTAGTTTCAAAGTTAAGACATATCAATGTTTGAACTTCTCTTCTGATYACAAGAAATTCTGTCATTTAAGCTATATGCACTGAAAAAATATAAATGTTCTACAAAACACAATAAACATAGCGTTCCATAGATAAAATTACCGTCTCGTAGCATACTGCTCCTGCAAAGTGTCGGATAATGAAGCCTTCATCATCTCTGATATTTCTGTGAACGGCCAATTTAGACTTTCTAGGAATCTGGAATTAAGAAGTTGAATTACAAAGAAATATTGCAATGGAGACTAAGAAAAAGTTTATTCTTAGAACACCATCGTGATCTGCCAGGAACACTAAGTGCTAAAATCATATATCCTGTAAATACAATTGTGTTGATCATTACCATTCCTGTCCAAACCATGATGTTCTAAAAACCTAATTTCAAACTCTTCCACACTCTTAAATACATTGCATTCAAAATACAAGTCCCCAGGATTGCTGATGAATAACCTCGTCATAAGAATAGGATTAGACTGAAGCTCAAGATATGGCATTAGATGGTATATCTTAACAGGTAAGCACCAGTTGATCATATATTGGAATATGATCCMAATATTACCAGACGGAACGTGCCCGGGCTCGTCTGGCCCTTGCTGCTTGACCAGAGGCGGCAACTGAGATAGCTTTCACCTCAGAGAGACCTTTGGCTAGCTGTATGTTGCAGCTAGGCACTTGGAACAAGTCCAGGCAAGCAGGAACTCAGTTTTACCTCTGGTGGAAAGGCTTCAGGCGATGGTGAAGGGAAAAAGGAGACGAATTCTGCTGGAGGGTTTAATCCAGAGTTTTATTCCCGGGTCACAGATCTCTGAATCTTGTAACAGCTCCGACCRCATGGTCTCAGCGTCCTTTTAAGCCCCGGGGACAGGGGGAAGGAAGGGATAGGTTTGCCACCCACCAGGTGGGAGGGGGGAAGGCTCAGGGGACAAATGACACTTGGATAACCCAATTGTCCCCAGGGCTGAGAGGCATCTTTTGAACTTCGCCAATCAGACGATGGCCTTGCTGGCCTACTGMGAYTGACGGACAGCTCTCAGCAGGAGGCAAGGGGAGGAGAAGGGAGAAGGTATTGGCACRCCTGGGAGGGACTGGGATAGCTGAAAGAGGATATTGCATCACACTGCATCATACACATACCACCAGAATGTTTCATTGCACACCAATTCAGGCAAGCAGGATTAAGTGGAAACTTAACATAAGGTAAATGGATGACAATTTTGGTAAATGGATTTTAAATGATGGTTTCCTTTGCTCACATTTTTTCAGCATTTTTTTAAATTTCAACACAATTCATGGATATAAATTTCAACAATTTGCCTTAATCTTCCAGACAGTGCTATATGTTAAAAAATAAGCAACAAAAAAATTTTCCTAGTATGATTCCTATATTCATCTCTGAAGCATTAGTTAGACACTAGACATGAGTCAAATRTTCTCCAAACCAAGAAAATTTTTAAAAGAACAACAAAATAACTCATCTGATATGAAACAATCTAAATTAAAATGTGTTCTACTTACTTTTCATGTTTTACATGTTAAAAAACTTCAAATGCAAGTCAAGAATATGGCTTTCGTTTCAGTAGGATATTAGAATTGCTTGAAGCCTTCAGTGAACTTTTCATCAAATCTAATCACCAAACTTGTCCTTAACAAAGASGTACAGACTGTGCAGACTGGGCGGTATGAGATTTCTTATGAAAGATTTTCATTACATTGAAGTGTTACTATCAACTGTTCCAAGAACTGTTTCATTAAAATAAGATAGACAACAAAAATAAACCTACCGAGAGCCTGAAATGGTCCTTGTGTTTTTGATGCACAACTGAAGTAAAATGCTGGTCACTTGGTTGGGGAAGACGATTTTCTTCATCCAAAATATCCAGTACACCTACTAATTTTGCTTCAATCAAATCTGTTAATAAAAAACCCCATATATTTATGGAAATTGAATATATCAACTTTTATCACCACTGAACACTACACACCTAAATGCTGTTGATCTGATTCTCTACAAAACACCTATGGAAAGCCATTAAACAAAATACAAGAAGTCATAGCAAATCAATTCTGTAGATCTTAATAGGTATGCATAGGATATCCATCAAATCTAGAAGTTCTAAGCTTGTGGAACATGGGAGAAAAATATCAGGAACCAATTGTTTGATTTTAACTCTTGATCTCAAGCTGAAATTAGTCAKCCAAAAAGTGCCTAAGTCTTCTTACAGTATGATCCTAGATCTAGCTTCAATTGCTGGGGGAGATTTATAAGTTTTTCATACACATCTCACCACATATCAAAACTAAAAGGTTAATATTTCCATTTGATAACATGAYCCAGTGAGAAGTAGAAATTTGTTTTAGGAAAGGCAGACCAGAATTTAGCATACAGCGATGGTTTCACAACTTTTAACAACTGAACTGCCTTGACCTTTCACACAGATATTCCAAAGCTCTTGAAAGCTGACACAGAAATTCATGCTCTTGAAACTATTAGACACAAACGCACAGTTTTGCAATTTTTTTCCATTCTCTATGAAACTGCTCTTTTAAGAGGAATTTTTACTACAAACTTTTTTCTGTGGAAAGGATGAAACTGCTATTCTTGTACTGCAGAAATGCCTATGAACTCYTGAGATTGTGACTTGAATGAGGATATATATTTTCCCCATGACAGTAACAAAAAGTTTGACAATTCAAGAAGTACATACCTATACAGTCCTGATTATCTACATAACGAACTTCATTAACCCCCAGGCCTTCTTTCTGGTAAAGTTCTTGTTCCTAAAGTAATTGAAAAGAGAAAATACCAGTCTTAATTTTTTTTCTGAAAAAAAAAATCAAGAAGAAAAATATTTTTTCTAATAAACATGAAACAATTTTTAAAAATATAGCAGGAAACAACACACATTTGAGAATTTTCTTACACAGCTTAATGTATTCCAACTTTAACGCCTTAATGATAAGTCTGTTCAATTCAGTATTTTCATTAGGTATTGGTGATTATCTAATCTCTGCATATCTCATTGCTGGTTTCCAACAATCCACATTCTTTTCTGACACAACCAGATGTCACATAATATGGAAACAGTATGTCAACTGATTTTTTTTATTCAAACGTAACGTGTAATCTTATGAAAAGTAGTGCTACTTAAAGTATCTCTTATGAAAAAAAAATTCCTCAAATATAACAGTTAAAAAACCAAATCCTCAAATACAACATTAAATACATCATACCTCTTTCAGAATTCTTTCATTAAAAAATTGCTGCAGTTTTTCATTACAGTAGTTTATACAGAATTGTTCAAAACTGTTGCGCTCAAAGTACTCTGAAAGACAGAAGTTAAACTTTTATGATAAAACAGTGTTCCAAGAGTTTAAATCAAATAGTAAATAAGAGAAGCTTCACAGTGCTAATATTTAAAGATGTGTTCAGCAGGATCCATAGCCATTTCTTTCAGCAAAATGAAATCTTTWACAGATTTCCAAGTTGTACACAAGCCATCTAAAAATACTGCAGCAGATAATACTTCTAAGATATATGACAGACAGTTGGCAGCAAACCAAAGCGAGATGGTACCAGACAGTGAAATTGTACCAATACACCCTCATGCATCTATGATACAAGAGACTGGCAGTAGACACCAAAACTCTAAAGACCTGAGAACCAAAGGCTGTTCCCCTGGACAACCTTGGCAGGACTAGAGCACATCACAAAACATGCCCTGTTTTGAATTTTAGTGAGTCAAAGAAGCAAAAAGTAAAAGCTTTACAAGAACCATCAACACCAAAAAGAAAAATCCTCCCACTCTTCACTACAGAATTTGTTATTGAATCTTTGGTGGAAAAAAGTGACAACTAGAAATTATTTTAGGTATACTTACCAAAACCAGCTATATCTAGAACTCCAATGAAGAAAGAAGAAGTTTCAAATGGAAAACACTGGTTTACCCTTTTCACTACATGATCAAACAGATGACTGTACACAGTTTTAGCCAAGGCATCACGAGCATTGTTTGCTTGTTCCACTTTCAAGGGTACCCTAAAAAAACAAGATACAGATCTTATTTTTCAGAATTCCTTACTGTGAAATGCTGAGATAAGACTGTAAACCTAAAAACAGCCTTTCCAATACCATAAATTAGGATCTAAAAAACCCTCCCTGATCTCTAGGCCAAGGCAGGAAACAACCTTGCCAAGTTAGACTATCTTAGCTGTAAAAACAAAATAATGTTTTGCTACTATCAGTAGAAATGAGATTCAGAAGCTTTCATAATTGTTTATTGAATAATTAGAAACTCTACTGACAGTTTGCAGAGAAAGATATTTAAACTATATAAAATACCATCTACAAAAAATATTTCAACTATCAACTTAATATTTGTTATGTTAGAATAAAGCCAAAAGTTCAGTTTTTGCTCTGACATTCTTTTCTGCTCCTCACCTGATCACACCAGTGAGGAGGCTGAGGGTGAGCAAGAAGCTGAGAGGGGACACAGCTGGGACAGCTGACCCCAACTAACCAAAGGGACATTCCCCATCATATGGCATCATGCTCAGCAATAAAAGCTGAAGGAAGAAGAGGGAAAGGGGAATGATTCTATGAACTGAAAATTTTATCTTCSTAAGTAACCACAACACTTGATGAAGCCTGCTATCCTGGGTAGCTGAACACTGACCTTCCAACAGAAAGTAGAGAATGAATTCCTGGTTTTGCACAGCTTGCACATGTAGCCTTTACTTTACCTTTTAAACTGCCTTTATCAACAACCCATGTGTTTTCTCATTTTTACCCTTCCCCTTTTCCCTTCCACTGGCAGGGAGTAAGTGGCTAGAAGGGGCTGAGTTGCCAGCTGGAGTTGAACCACAAAACAGCTTATCCATACTGCATAATTTCCTTCACTTCCCAGAATTCATAAGCACTAAACTAACTAACTAATAATTACTATTTTTTTATTTCTTCAAAGATAATACTTCTGATGCAGAATCATGACAGTGATGGAGATCACTTTCTACTGTGACTGGTAAGGCATGGAACCAGAGTCACATTCCCAAAGGACACTTACGGCTACATTACATTTGATAGTAATTAGCTTTAACACACAATCTTGTCTTCCACTAAGTATCTATCTTATCTTAAGGTAATGAGTACTGACAGAAATCTCAGCTTATAAATAGAAGGAAGGTACCTTTGCATTCTGTTCTGATATRTTTAAGAGATCACAATACTAATTCCTGTCAGCTGCAGTCCTGTTACATAATACAATATATTAAAATCATTAATGTTTTTCACTTACTTTTTAAAACAACATGATAAATAGTTGTACTGCTAGAGCATGTATTTACAAAATGGTCCTAGTGCTCAAAATAGCAAATTCTGCCACTGTTAAGTGCAATTCTAAAGACTGCACAAACCCTTGCTGCTAAATTTCATAGTATGCAGCAAATATGCATGGAAAGAAGATGTAACCCTGCAATGCATTTTGCACAACTGAAAGTTCAGAACCACTAAACAATGCCAAAAATGACCTGAAACAGTAGATACACAACAGTAGATACAGTATTATTAGAGCCCCATCACAGAACTGATGTTCAGAACAAGTAGCTTTCTTTTCATGAACTTGCTTTCCCTCAGCTCTTCCTTTCTTTGGTCTGCACAAAGACAAAGTGAATCTCTTTCTCTTGTTTCTTCCCTGAACAGGAAAAGATTCTTCCTTCCTCCATTTTACCTTCTTTCCCTCTCCTGAATTTATCGGCTACTTGAATGCAATGGAGAAAAAATTTGCCAAATTCTAAGTACTTTGGTAAGTCTGCAAGAAAAACCCTTGTTGGTCTTCATGCCAATTTCTTCAGCAAGGTTTCCAATGATCTAGAGTTTGAGACCTAGGGGAAAGCACGGATGGGGTAGATTTAGTCTGTGGACAAAATCTGTACATGCAAACTCCATGCAGTTCCCAAATATATTCCAGAACAAATTAATTAAAAACATGTATAATTTGCCCATGGTTGACAACAACGGAGGGAGAGAGCAGGTGAAGTGATATCCATCAACTACTGTCATCCAATATGGTTACTGGTTCATAAATAAAGTGGCCTGGATTAAGTAAACCTATTTAGTTAAATACTCCACATAATTAAAGACTATAAGCAGCATATTTGTAATTTGAAAAAAGCTAAAGTTCAAAAAAGTTTTGAAAAAATTTTTCCAATGGACACTTCAGTAGCATCACTAAAAAAAAAAGCATTTTGGTAGAAAATGTACTGCAAAAGAAGCTGGAAGACCTGGAATGATGCAAGTTAATTTTTTTCACCTTGTAAAATAATTTAGTTTGTGATGATAGAGTCCTGTGTGAAAGTCTTCTTGGAAAAGAAGAAACTGAGCAAGATAAAAGCACAGTAGCACATTTACAGTCTAAGAGAAGCACCAGATTTTGAATCCTAACACAGTATTTCTCTCTGTAAATACACTTCACATGGATGGCAAAAACATCATCCAGCAAGGTAATTATTTTGGGGTTTTGGGAGACAAAGACAGATAGACGTAGTGCAGCCGTCAAGTCCCCCAGGCAATTCACTGCACATGATTATTTAATAAAATTCAGAGAGATTGCATTTAGCATCACCCTCCTACTGTGCCTTGTTGGCTCCACTGTGCCCAGCAGAACAAAGCCTTTGTTATACTCTGAGCACAGTGATTTCAGTCGAGCTATTTATTCACTGTGACCCATTAGGACTCACATGATCTACTTGCACACAAAAGGTCCCTAAGAAAGAGAGAGAAATGACCAGCTCTTTGGGCTGCTGAAACAAAAAAAAAAAACAGTATACTTGTCAAAACTCTAATACTGATAACAGTCAAGTCGTTTCTAAACCACACTACCATAGAAAAAACTGTGTCTATGTAACAAATTTCTAAAATAGTCCAATCTACTTTTACATGCAGTAAGCCATATGAGAAGATTATATTGGTGTATTTATTAGAGTATGTTTGCTTTTAGATGCACAAGTTTATAAAATGCTAGCAAAAGAGGCTTAATGCAATAATCATTGAGATGTTGTAAGGAGTCTGCTGAACTCATTTTTGATTCCCCCAAAATAAAACATGGGAAAAATAAGATCTGCTGGCATAAAAACATAGCTCCCTGTGTTTGCAGACTTTTGAAACTGCACAGTGCTAATAACACTGGAGGCTTATCAGGATAAATTTGCTGATCAGAAAATCTTTACAGTTTTAATCCAAAGTAAACTCAAAGCGGTAACAAAAATTAAGAAACCTTCCTTGACAGTGTCACTTGAGGAGTGATCACATGGTGTGCCTCATAATAGTGGTAGTTTGGTATGTCCCACCAAACATTCTCAAAAGGAAAATATACAGACAAGCCTTATGTCTGTGTTACATGTATAACAGCCAAAACGAATCTGCTCTCAGAGGCTGAATCAACAGTTCCCTGAGAGCATTTCCAGTGGGGTGCCATCTGAATCTGACATGGATACAATTTGTTCAAAGCCCTTCTGCTTCTATTTAACACTTTCACTTAAAAAGAATGTGAAATTAAGGGTATTCTCAAAAAAATGGGCTCTAATAATACTGAATTAAGAAAGCAGAAAATCTTGGTAGCAAGATTAGCATAAGAATTATTTTAAAGAAATTCATAATGTAAAAATCCACATGATATATTTCAGTAAAATGGGTGGTAGTAAGCTGGGAAGAATTTAAAAATGCAAATGAAAGATGGAGAATAACCAGGTAAGCCGTAAGTCAACAGAGAAAGATCAGCAATTATTGTGCATCCCAACTTGAACTAAGTAAAAAATGTTATTGACTTTCAAAACCTGCAAGGTTCATATTGCCATGAATTACCATGAGTGCCATTTGTATTGCACAATAAGAAAATTTCTACTCTATTGTTATCCACAGTACTGATAAAGCTTCTCCTAGATGAATATATCAAAGATTTTGATGACAATTTAGACACGGTTTGGAAAAGAGCAAATAGTAAAAGCTTGGTCAATTTTTTCCACTGGAGATACTTTTTCCTGCAAGACTGATATCTTCCTATACATTAAGCTTGTAACAAAGGGGAAAAATTATTTGTAGCACTCCATATCATCTGACAAGGCAGCAAGATGACAACGACTCAAAGTCCCCAATTTCTAGTAAGTGCTGGGGGAGAGAGAGGAGGAATTTACATTGGGCAGGGAGAGAAGAATTTATTCTCCAGAAATGGACTTTTGAATACACAATTAAGAGGTTTAGATCTTGAGCTTTTACCTGAATGCAGAGTAACACATCACCCTCTCCTGCTCCCCCCAACATTATTTACCATTTGTCACTGCATTAGAATTTTTTTCATAATAATAATTTCTGTAATAAATTTCCAAATAAATTGCAAAGACAAAATATGCAAGGAACTCAAATAAACCCCATTAATACAGATAATGATGAGTTTCATACATTTAACWTTTGGTGTAATGCGAATAAAGTATTTCCAATTCACTAAAACAATCTGATTGTTTCCATAGGTTAATAAAAGCACGCCTGTATTCTTCCAAGGAGTGAATGTTCATTAGCTCCTAATTAAAGATTGATACATTCAGCTGAACACTGAGAATTACTTTAATGTGCACAAAACTGCTTAGTCCAAGCTCAGTCTTTTATGTAAACTCCAGAAAATACTCAACACAGAAAACTAAATGTTAAAACACACAATTCAGTTGCAGGCATCCCTGACAGCTTGCATGCTAGGAACAATCTCAGCAAGAGAAAATTTGTGGTAGAAGCTAGAGGTTTTTCATAAATAAAAGTTAACTGCATTGTCATTTTCATAAAACTCAGTTTTGCAAGAGTTATAAATTTCATGGTTTTGAAATGTTATCACCAGTACCATATTTATATAGCTCTTTGCCCTTAATTCTTTTCCRTGTACATACAGAAAGGAATCATTATCTTGCTTCTGTGCCTAGGAAGTTACCTGGATAATAGCTTCAGGAAAAAAAATTTTAAAAATAAAACAACACACTTTCTATCCATGTTTTTGTGAAACATTATTTACAGTCAAGATCAAATGTCTGTTTACCAAAACCAGCAAAAAGCAGCAATTTCTGGATTACCATTTGCAGGAGTGTTTTTAAAGTTAAAACTTGATTTCAGCAGAATTACATATGGCAAACACAAGGACAGTGATCACTCAGACATTAAGGGCGGCCATCCTGCCCTCTAATTTAAGCATCCCAGCCCTAATTATTACAGGGCAGCACTCACGGGAGCACTGCACAGCCCTCAGGAGAAAGATTCAAGTGTCTTCTGAAAGACTTCAGGCACCACACTGACATTCCTTGATAGAGTATCTCTGATAAATGATTTAGCATTTCAAATTTGCTGCGCAGGCTGTGGAGTTAACCGGTTGACTGTTATACTTTCTTTGGCCACACAGCGTAGTCACTAACACGAGAGATCCTATATAGCACAGGAGTTACTTATTCAAAGTGCTGTAAGTCTGCCAGCCTTCAGCACTGTGATTTCTGTACGACCAAGGGGGTGCACTTCATTTCCGCCCAGCAGCTGGCTAAGCGGAGCTGGGGCCGATTATGCCGATGGACGAGCAGGGACTCGGCCCTCGGCGGGGCAGCAGCGCCGGCGGCCCCTCAGCGGCAGCGCCCGCCCCGCCCCTCCCGCCGGCACCGCCCCTCCCGCCGGCACCGCCCCGCCCCTCCCGCCGGCACCGCCCCTCCCGCCGGCGCCGCCACTCACTTGATGACCGTGCCCTTGGCGCCCCCTGCCGTGGTGAGCATGACGCGCGAGGTGAGGCTCCCGCGCAGGTCGTCCTCGTCCAGGCCCAGCAGGGCCGCGCAGCGCTCCAGCGCCGCCTGGCTCCGCGCGCGCGGCGTGCAGCCCCCTGCGGACACACAGCGTCAGCAGCCGCCCTCAGGCAGTCACCGCTGCCTCTGCACAGCACCTCAGAGCAGTTCGGTGCCAAAAGGCAGTTCACAGAACCCAGGGAGCCCCCTCAAAACAAACACAAAAATAACATCTTGCCCAGGAACTACACRTGAAATTCGGTATTTCTAGAACACTTTCCAGGCTGCTTGTAGGGAAGAACTACMCCAAACTGGAGAACTGCTAACCTCTATAAACTAGTGACTTAAAACTTTTGAACTTAGGTGCGCCTGTAATCCTCTGGGCTCCCTGGCAATGCAGCAGAAGTGGCTGCTAGGGCAGGCTCCTGGCACTTGGATTTTTCAGATAAAGCTGTGTACATGTCCCAGGTAAACAGCCGGAAGGTGCAGTCCTGCTGCTCTGCACCTGCCTCGGCGCCAGGGCTCAGCCAGCAGAGATCTCAAACTGGAACACCACCCACTTTAGTAATCTAGCACGCACTTACATGTGTTTCCTGTTGCTTGCAGTAGAGCAGCAACAGAACTCTAGAGGGTCTTACCAGTCTCTCTCTGGTAAGAGACTGCCTGAAGCAGTTCAAATGCACACCGTGTGTGTAGACACACAAGGTGAAGGAAAAACAAAACCTGTATTTAGACTTTAGAAGTTCAATACATTCATTTACATTTTAGAAGTTCCTTTACATTTTAGAAAATCTATAATTTATTCCAGAAAAAAGTGGGTCTGAATTTCAGTATTTAGAGGACATAAGTTCTCTGGTGACATTCCCTTCTCTAAACCCTGACTTTTCTTACCATCTGTGGTTCTCACTCTTCTCATTCATTTCCTCCTCAAACTCACATTTGCACCTCTTTCACTGTTTAACCTGGTCAATTCCTAAGTCACAACTCACAAAAGGCCCAAACAGGGAAGCTCTCTGGGAAGCTTACTGGTTTGAGCTACATGAGGCCACTACCCATCTCTATACCTGCACCTTCCCAGATTCATTCTCATTAATCATGTTCATTTCTGTCATCTTCATGAATATGGCAACAGCATGAACTGACACTGGGGAGGTTCTCATTTGATCCAGAGTAGAGAGAGGATTAAAAAAACCACAAACAAAACAACCCATCTTTGTGCCAACCCTAAGCTACCCAATTTGAATTCAGCACTGGCCCTGATTTGACACATGGGACTGGAGCCGACCCATGATCTCTTCTGAACAGAATGTTTTGTACGTACTGTGCTGATTCAGTACTTGGGGCCAGGAGCTAGTGAACCTGAGTAAGGTTACCACTCATTTAATTCATCATTCAGAACACCTTTTAAAATGTTCTTTGGTCTGCTCTTTCAAACAACTGCATCAACAGCTATACATACTTGAAGCAGGACCAGGAGAAACCAATTTCACTCTGTCTTGCAACTCAAGTTAGACCTACATRCTTATGTTTTGTACTGGAGTTGTATTTGTAGTACATCCAGACCCAGAGGAATCAGCCCTTCAGGAATATATAAACAGCAGTTCTCAATTTAGAGAGGCTGATTTCAGTAGTAGAGGCTGATTTCAGTGGTAAGGTAATAAGGACAATTCCCAAATCATTAATTCTCCTTCATCAACCTTCATGCACATTGTGCAATTAAGTCCCAGCTACACTTGAACTGCTTCATCTTGTGAGCAAAGTCTTTAAAAGAGGAAGTTATATTTACCTACGTTTTTGCTGTAACTTTTTTTTTCATCTCTCAAAATACTAACATGATATTATTTTTGGAAGCCGAAGGACATAGCGCCTTTCCCTACAGATGGAGTTGCTAATTTCTAATGTCAAGATCTTTTAGTGATATTAGAGAGAAGTTGGACTTTAAAGCTGTCATTAAAATACAAAATGGCTCTTTATATTAAACTTTTCACTGAATAAGTTCTTGAACAATTTCAGGGCAACCCTCTTTGCTTTCAGAGCACGTAAAGAAGTACAACTTTAAAACAAACAGGTAAACTTGACTTCAAAATGGGGTGAGTTAAGATGGTATTACCCATGAACACAAAGAAGCTTTCAAAGCAGTGATTCACACACAAAGGGAATGTCTCTAATCAAAAGGCATTTTCAGTATTTTTACAAAAAACAGTTTCTATTTTCATCTAACCTGAAGTACTCCCAGCTTCCTCAAAATCGATATTTCCAAGGTGAAGGACACCAGCCACTACTCTAAAAAGATCAAGTTTTTCTTCATCATCCAGTCCAATCTTTTTCATTGCTGTGCACATTCTGTTGAAATCTCCATGATCATCTAACAGTGGATCCTTCAAGGAACCTTCTTTAAGATACTATAAAACACGAAAAACCGAAAATTCTATGTAAGTGCTTTAAAGTAAATACAAGCAAATATTTCCATAGAATAATCATAACAAAAAGCATACAAAAGCATGCCAAACTAAGTAGATTTGAGTTCTCATACAATATAGGCTTTGCAAGAACCTTAATTTATTTTAAATTGTTGATACTTGGAAGCATGATCTTCAAACTTAAATTTCACAGCAAACTTCAAACTATCTTCAGAAAGCAGAAGCTAGAGAGAATGTGACTGCTAAGGACAGGGGAATATGAGCTAATGAGCCGGGGGAAGGAAGACTTTGGCTAAGGGCACTATTGGAGCATTTAATACAAAGGAATCCTTCTGGCCCCAAGCAGCTGAAAGAAGATGGAGGTCCTTGCAATAGGATAACAGAAGGACAGGAGTACAGGACAAATCAGAACCAGGAGAGTTATCTCTATTATAAACAGGCTTATTGAGAGAAATATACTAGTTAACTTCTTGTGTAATTAAGAAACATAAAAGTTGTTTGCAGTGATCTATGGCTTAGAAGAATACTAGCTATGTTCTGAAATACTAATTTAACATTTTGCTGATTTTTCAAATTTAAATACATTGAAAGCTATTTTAGCTATAAACCAGTTTAAATAGTAGAAAGTAACACACCTGCATGCAATCAAAAAACTACATGAACATGCACAGACTAAGCTACGGTTTTACACTTGTTTTTAAATGTTATCAATTAAAAAGAATAATTTACTAAATAAAAGCCTTGTTAATGTCAAATAAGCTACCATGACTTTTTCAAAACCAAACACCGCATGCATCTGAAAAATTCACTTCACACAACATGTAGGCACATCAATAACATTAAACTACATGTTAATTATGCAAAATGATCACCTCATCTTCCTGATAAGGAAAACACAAAAATAATTGAAGTATTAATTGACTATTCCAGCTACTTTTATTCAAAAAGACAATCTTAATATTCTTAATAAAATGACAGCAAATACTAAACTTCCAATTTAAAAACCTGAACAAGTCAATATATTTCCTGTTTAAACAGCTATACTAGGTTTAAATATTATTTAACTTTGATCCTTTGTTAAGCCTTCAAGTGGATATGGCAGTTACATATAAGTATTATGGTATCATATGTTCTGCTACTTCATGTCTTATTTATATTTTCAGAGCTATTTTCTGAGTATGTTTTAATTTTGAGAAACACTTGTTTCAAATCAAGTTTTCTCTTATTTCAAGTCCATCAGAGGACAAGTTTTATGACAACACCCGCCTGTAAATCACGTCAATAACAGAAAACTGCACAGGTTCATCTTCCAGAAGAAAAAATAAGTGAATGTTGATACTCTATGCCTACTCTCTACATTTCTTCATGAAAGGCAAATTGGATAGACTGAGGCAAAATTCCCCAGTGCTAGCCTATATGCTTGACAAGAATGAAGCATCTACCAGCCTTCTGCCTCACAGTGATGTCAAATAAGTATTTTTGTATCTGATTCTCCACCATCCCTGATTATAAAAAATAGCCTACATTTAACAACAGAAGTCAGGACTACATGCTGAGTGTTACAATAATACAACCACTAGAAATCCAGGGGCAGACTTGATAATGTTGACTTGAGGAAAGGAACTATCTATACAGTCTCTCGTAGTTGAGCACAAGCTTCAAAACCACATTATGAAAGAGATGGCATGACTACTTGGTGGAATGAGGCTCTTAAATTATTTTTGTCAGATATATATGCAGCTTACCCTGCTACTGAATCACAAATATGGATTTGATTAATATTTGAAATACCTTCCAGCTACACATATGTGATTTTTGTACTTCGAGTAGATGAAAATTTTATTAGAGAACAGAGGAGAAGTTTAATGAAGTGTTTTAATAACTTCCAATTCATATATACTATTAATTCAGAACAAATTCTTTAGTATCCTCATGTGAACAGCTCAAAGGCTTAAGTGCTACAAATTCTGGTAATTCCAGTTCTAAAAAATGTAAACAGAGATGGAGCAAGGAGGTATAAATGTTTTGAATCTTCAGACTTTCATCCAGGAAATTCCATGCTCTGCCATAACTAGCGGTTAACAGCAAGGAAAAAACAAAAACCTTTAAAGTGCACTGAGGAGGAGAATATAGTCATGGCTAGAAGTGAGGTTGCACTATTGATTTATAGAACAGTTTGGAGCATCATTTCAAAATTCCAGGTGGTAAAAATGGCTCCAGAAAAAAACATTGGTTTTGACCTATTCCTACCAGTAGGTAAGATTTTTAAAAAGAAAATTACAAAAGTATTAGATTTTTGTTTTCCACAGAAAACAAGCTGCATCATTAAGTGTTATGTTATTATAAGAATGAAGAGAAAACCATTTTATATACACTGTTCCATTTGGGATTTTATGATGCATGTTAAAATGTATTTCTAGGACTGAATTCCAAAGCAGAGTTCTCAATACAGCATCTTTGAGAGTATCCTCTTAAACCTATAAAGATGTGTAAAATGAACATTTCATTCCACACTATTAAATTGTAATTGCTTACAAGTCTATCTCCATTATTTAACAATATAAACTAACTGAAGATAAAAGCATACCTCAGGACTCTTGCGATTTTGCAAAATCTGTTTGTCTGTTTCTTTGTTAGCGAAGAATCTGGTACAGCCCCGATTCAAATACTGGAACAATAAAAAAAGTGGAAATGCATAGTTAAAGATAGAAGTAAAGAAAACATATGCTTTTATTTAAGGCTTGCCCTACATGGCTTCATTTAAGCATTTGATACAAACAACATGATAAGTGCTCATAATTCATTCCTTGAAAATATATTTAATTACATCCACAAAATTAAAGAACTGCAACAGTACCAAACTTCTATTGAAAGTTTCTTGATTTTGACAACTAAAACACTTTTTCACACAATGGGATATTCATTAAGCCACACAATGTTTTCTTACTTTTTGATTTTATTAAACCTATTCAAGGAATCCAGGATTACAGAAAAGACAACCAAAATTAGGAATCAAAAGAATTAATTTTCTGGCATACGTGTAATATGAAACTACTAATTCTTTCTCACCAAAAATTTCTATATTTGGTAGTAGGAGACATAATGTGCTAAAAAGTCTGAAGACTATTTAAAGCTTMCAGCGTGGTCTAAGCAGAAGCCTTATTTTGAACTTGGCTTCTGATATCCACCTTATGTTGTATAGTAATCTCAGATTTACTGTTCAGTAAATCAGACTGAATTTAGAGTTAAATAATTACTGTTGCTTTCAGCAAAATGGGATCACCAGCTTTTCCTTTCTGATTTGTTCATCTGAATGTAAGAACTCTGTCCAAAAGCTTGGACAGAGCCCTTTGTTTGAAGGAAGTGAACTGATTCTTTACTCTTTGATTGAACGAAGATGTTTTCTAAGAGGTGAACACAGACAATTCCACTCTCTGATTAAAATTTACATGCTAAATTCCAAAACCTCTAAATACTCTTCAAAGCATTTCTAACAGCAGAAGAAAACTTGGTGACAAATTTAATATTAAAGTGATAGCTGTTCAAAGCTAGTTAGTGTTTAACAAAGTACAGAAGTTTTATCAGCCATTAAGAACACAAATCACATTGTATTTTAAACACACTATATCCTTGTATTACAGCATTAGTAACACAATCCCAGAAACTGAGGATGGGAAGTGAAAAGGGTCATACTTCTCAAAAAGAGAGCGTGGAAACTTATCTGACAGGTTGAGAATGTGAACCAGCATGGTATTATATTATAACCTACATAAAAGAAATTTAATCACAAGSTAATGGCTTTCATTTGAAAGCTAAAACCTTGAGTAAAATTATATATTAAATTAGGGAGAAATTGTATTTTTAAAAGAACACAAATACACAGTTTCAGGTTAACATACAGTTCATCTAAATACCATTGTACCTGGGGTTTGGTTTGTATGGTTTGCTTGACTTTTTTTTTTTTTGTGAAGTATAACACACTATTGTAACTTCAGCAACCCAAACATAAGGCAATTTTCACTTCTCTTCCTGAAATTTAGATGAGAAAAAAGTTCAGATTCTCATCCCCATCTACTGTTCTCCAGGTACAGAATTACTCCAGATTTACTGTGCAGCTTTGCTTTCACAGCCATGTGATTCAGTCCAAGGCACCAAGACCTACAAGGTCCAGCACATGGTTTCCTCGTGACCTTGAATTTCTGAAAATTTCTGCAGGGCAACCTAAAGCATGAGCTCCCAGGACTGCRCGCTTTCATGTGGGTTGTGCTGGAGAATGGGTGTGTAAAACCTGCAGAACTGCAGGGCTATTTGCATAATCCTTGGCCAAGTAAGTTCGCACTTCCCCAGGGAACCTGCAGAGGAAGGGTGAACTAATGTAAAGGTATTGGCCATCAGTGCTGCTGCAATCCAGAGGACAGATCAGGCAGGTGCAGCCAATGCAGTGTCTTGGTTTACATGCCCAGAGCAATGTGTCCCTATGCATGATGGCCAAATGGAGAGGGAGGAGATTCCAAGGGATCACTTAAGTCAAAGGGAAGCAAGCCCAAAGATTAAAGAGAATTAAGTTATCCTCTATCTTTTAAAAATGTTTTGCTTCTTTGAAAAAGAATAAAAAAAACCAACCCCCCCCCAAAAACCAAACCAAAACAAACAAAAAAAAACACAAAAAAAACCACAAAACAAAACACCACCAAAATAAAACAAACAAACAAACAAAACCCACCTTAAATTTGAGATGGTCCTATTTCTAACAAAGTGTACTTTAAAGAAACTAGGCTTGAGTCTTAGAACTCAAGCTGGCCCTATTTTGGACTTTGCCTCGATAAGCCATAAGGCTCAAGGCAAGGGGCACAATAGAGCCAATGCAATGTGACTTAAGGGATGAGCTTTTCTAAATAACCAATTTTAGAGTTTGAGGTTTTTTATTAATATCTTTCTTGTAAAATTTAGTACTGATTGGAAAATACTGATCAATCATCAAACTTTGCCTTGTGTAATATCACAATCTATTATCAAAAGCATGAAAGATGGCATTTCTATGAATTCTGAAACAGATATGCAGTCAACAAAATGTGGTAAAAAAAAAGTGACACAAGTATGCTTACTCAGAACCATTTTATGATGAAAACTGAAGTAGCAAATGAGAACAAAGAACACAAAAATCATTTTGACAAAAGAAATGCAAATTTAGGAGGAAAATTATGTTTTACAATTTTGTTTTCCTAAAAATCTCCCATAAAATGGTACTTGATGAAAATTTAGTGCAATACGGGTAATAAACTTTAAGAATATTTAAATTCATTTACAAGCTTACAAAGATGAAAAATATCCTAAGGTTTTGTTTGTTTGATTTTTAATTAAAGATAATCTACTTTAAGAGAGAGAAAAAAGCTGCATTAAAGTTTTGTAATTTAACATGCAGAGTGGACCTCTCACTTGCAAGAAACTCAGAATTCAAATACTAACTTATGGGAAAGCAATAAAATCCTTAATGGAAATTAAAGTGCCAGCTATAGTCTTAGTAGAAGTCAAAAAAAAGCTCACAGTATGATGAGGCTGGTGTGACTACAAACTCTTTATACATAAAATATGCAAGAATATGTCCTCTGTAAAAGAACTCAGGCTGTTAAGTACTATCCTGCATCAGCCTGATTTTAAGAAGGTTTTAAGTCTGACCCTGACATCTACAACCGTGGGTTCTCTCATGAGCAGAATTCTTGATTTAAAACAAAATCCTCAGGAGTAGGTAGGCAGCATATTCTAGAAATAAAATCTATTAACTTCAAGAAATAAATTTGCATTGAAAACTGACTGCACAATAAAAACATGTACTTGAAAATCTGTTCAACATTTTAGCTTTAAATCATACAAGAGAATACTGCATGGAGTAACTGCAGAGTAAAGAAGAAAGTTTTGAAAACTAGCTCCACCTTTTACAAATATAAATGGTGTTGGGTGTTCTTAAGTATTGTGTTTGTTGAGAGTTTCAAAAGAAAACTTTCCTTCTAGGGAATGGAAGCAGTTCTTTCCTAATAAGCATCAGAACAAGTTTCCATCACAAAGGTGAGTACGAATAGAAAAAATATTTTAAAAGATACAAACTAAATATTTAAAGAAATAATGTAAAGTCTGTGAATGCCTAGAGAATGCCTTGAGAAAGTAAGGAAACTTGTCCTAGAATACTGTCTTGGCTTTTAGAGAGCAAGATCACCTTGATACCACAGTACAAATGTACAATGCACACAATGTGGAAGTGCAGCTCTGTGCCCATTTCCTGGCTCATCCATAAGGAGAGACTGACTTGGCCAAGCCAGGGGGCAGCAGCTGCCTCTTTGGTGAGCAGGGTATCCCACCTTCCCCACAGAGAGTGCACTGATTCAGGTCTGAGTACAAAAGGGAAACTGAGTACAAAAGGGAAAGCAACCTATAAGCACAGTCCAAGTTTTATTTAGAACAAGTAGGAAGATCAACCAACAAAMAAAACAGCACAATAACTTAATTCTTTGTTTGCAGTGCTTCTCATCTCATTTAAGATCAAGAAAGTCTAAAGAGATGACATTCATGTAGCTTATGTCCCTGCAATTCCACATTGTTGTATTACAAAACTCTTCAAAACCCAAGAAACTTGGTCTGTTTATTTTAGGAATACACAAAATTCCATTTCCATAATGTGCCAAGCCAAATATAAGGCAAGAAATGGTGAGAGATGGAAACAAATGACAGAACACAAGCAAAGAACTGACTGATATGTACCAGGAGATTTGATTTGCACTGAAGAAATTCACACTTTACATCTCTAGAAGAGTCCATAACAACATTACTAAGAGCTGGGTATGCAACAGTACATTTTCTGGAAAAGCACAGATTTCTCAATTTTAAGACAGAGAAAAAGTATAGGAATTCTTCCAGTAAAGAAAAATGTCAGGTAGCTTTATTCCAAGATCAAATAGATTTAACACAAARAAAATCTGGGTTTTTTAATAGTAATGAGTCTGTCAAAGATAATAAATAGAGATTTTAATATGATCTGTATGAAAAATCCATATATGACGGTATGACAAGCTTTACAAATGCTGACTCTGCTACTCACCCTAAAGTTGTCAGGAGAACTTAAATATAGCTTTTCCCTAATGTCCTCTGGAGCACCAGCACAAAGCCTGTAAAAGATATGATAATTCCTCTCTTCTTTGCCTTGTACACAGATCCTAGATTTCTCCAGAAGGTAGTGTGACACAAATCCACCAACCACCGAGTTCTAGGAAGAAGAAATATTTTTCTGATTATCTGAATATTTGTTGCATTATTTAAGATTCAGGTTTTCAATTTACTTTTGCCTGGTCATGACTCACTCAATAGAAACTGCTCCAAAAAAGATTAAAAGCGATCTATACCTAATACATATTAAACCTAGCAAAAAAAACATTGCCTTTACCATTGCTTCTCTCCCCAGCTCATGTATTGTATATACATACACACTTCTTAATAAAAAGGTCTTCTTCACCCCAAAAAGCAGAAATCCATAGCAAAACCTCAGGAGTTATTGCAAAGAGCATTGCTACAGCCATCCTTACACTTTCTGTATGACAGTGCTATTACAACCTTCTTTAGCTGCATTTCACTGAGATTCTTGTAAAATAAAAGGGTTAAAATTATAGAGTACATATTTGGACAACATCATAGGCAAATTAATTATGACACAACATTTTATTTCCAACACTTGCACTTCTTTATCAAGAAGGAATTCTGACACAGATTTTTGAGAGCTATTTCTTATCTGGCTCATGAAAAAATTCCCTGTGCCTACAGAAATCTTAATTGCAAGGAAATTCCTGAACTTAATGGCCATTACAGGAACTATGAAGGATTAACTGATTGACAAATTTGATTGCAGTTATGCAGTCATTCCCTTATTCAGGAGGTCTCAGTCTGTACTCATGTCACTTTGAGAAACCTGACCTAAAATGTGACCACAAAGTGAGAAGTGATGCCTAGTAAAAAAGGGGCTCAAGTAGACAGGCTGATCTTGCAGTGGTAAGCTGAAACAAGCTTTAAAGCAGTTTCTGAAGATACTCAGAGGGCTACTTGCTTCAGCTGAAGTAATTGAACTGAAACACCATGTAAGGGTTGATGGGTAGATGAATATATCATGAATCCATCATCATATCATGAATTCATCATTTTAAGCAAAAATTTTGATCCTTTCCATAACTTTATTAAAATGAACCAGACCAACAGATAAAGTCCCTCTCCCTAGAAAGAAATTTGGTTATTTACTAGGTAAACTATTAACAAAAGCTCTGAAGTTAAATTACAAAGCAAGTGACAAAAATTTAGAAAAGACTGCAAGCTCAAGACAAAACAAATGAGCTATAAGTCTGCAGGAAAAGAAACAAATTCCTGCAGTTTGTCTGTCCTCAGTCAAAAAAATGAGGAAGCATGTATGTAATCTCCAGAGAACATCCACAGGAGTCTTCAACTTGGACATACTGACCAACCATACAGCCATCCTTAACTGTGGAATGTGTGTATACATTTCCCTCCAAACAAAACTACACCTGAACAAAGAAAATTTTTCTTAAGATACACATTGAATAGTATTTTTATCAAAAAACCAATTCCTTGACTTCTGTCATACACAGATTACTATGTAAGGTCCCARAATTTCATACAAATACATAAAAAAAGTTTGAAGTCAAAATACATTTATGTCTAATACGTAACTTACACTTAGTTGAGCATTAAAGGAATGGATGGATACCTAACAGCAAGTGAGTTAGTCTTCATATGAGAAGACTCACATATGCAATGAAGGGACCCATTTTAAATCTTTTGTTGGTGGAAGCAATTTTCCTACTGAGTTGCCACTGCTTTCCAGTACAGTGTGGCTCTGGTTTTTCTTCCAAGGTGACACAATTCAAATCGAATCTGTAAAGTAGGACAGTGGCTATTTGCTGCAAGACTAGTAAGGCTGTTCAGCCTCCTGCCAGTCTAGCATTTCCATTATATGGAAAAAAAACATCACTGGTTATCTTAACAAAATTCCAGTACCTTTTCATTGAAGTGAATTTCAACAAATTTCCCAAAACGACTGCTGTTGTTGTTTCGAACAGTCTTTGCATTTCCAAAAGCTTCTAATAGGGGATTTGCTGTTTAAAAAAATTAATTTTTGTAGTGTTAAAATTCAATCAGGAAACTACCAAAAAGAAAGAGAAACCAAATACAATTAACTGGGGAACTTATTTGGAATAAGGTTTGAAAATCAAAGGAAAAATATTACCTATTAGGAATAATATATTTTGCAAATTATACTGGATATATTGTGGTGGAACATAAAATTAAGTACTTAAGTGTCTTGTAACACTGCAATGTACTTGAATCAATACTGCAAGAAATTCAGAGACAAATAAATACCAAAAGTTATTCAGTGATGTTCTGCTATAGGAAGTAGGTAAATAACTGATACATAAACTACATGAGACAGCACAGAATTTGATGCTTCCCAAATATTTATTATTCATGAAATCTAAACTACCCACTTATTCCACAGACAAAAATGCCACTTAAATGTCATGCATGCAATGTATTAGATTGACTTGGAAATTAATAAATATCATATTAGAAAAGTCTTTTGATTTCAAAAACCACTTAACACTGTCCTTTCAAATTAGGTCAATTAAGTGACTGACTGATTTTATTTTTAACTGGCTGCTGCTTTTCAGCGTGTTAAAGCCCATACAGAAAGAGAGGCAGCAAGCAATCTAATTCTTATATCCATATATATATACACACTCATTCAAATATCATGCACAGTTTAAACAGTTTGAAACTGCTTATTAATTATGAAATAGAAGGCCTCTGAAAGACTGCTTTTTAGTAGCTTTGAAGATCAAAGAAAAATAGTTTACTAAAGCACATTAACAATAAGCCACTAAAAATACCAGCAAGATATTTTAAGGCTTCTAGCTAAAAATAAGCCCTGGAAACTAAGTGAGCAGAAACTCAGATTTAAAACTCCACTGACGACCATTTAAATACAAAAATTAAAGAATGAAGGAATGACATCAATGCTTGGATAAAATGTGGGTGCATCATGTAATAGGACATGAGAATTAACCTTTTTTTGTTTGGTTGTGTTTTCATTTTTTTAACAATTAAAGTTCATAAAAATGCAAATCTGACTTCTTACAAGATCTTTGATAACTATTTAGGCATTTTATGTAATATGAAGTTTTAAAGAAAGGATTATGAACAAAACCAAATTGCACAAAGTCTTTCAGCTAGGCTGAAGGTTTTTCTAGTAATACATATGCCACAAGCATATTCATTAAAATCATGCCTAAAAACCTTCAGAATTCATGCATCAGATGCTGTTCTAAATTAAAAAGCCCAAACTCTTTGAGGAATACCTTCAAGTACCAATTAATTTGCATCAGGTATTATCCAACTCTCACCCACTTTCTGAGTTCCTTTAGCATACAGTGTATTTCACTAAGGAACTTGTTTAAGCAGACCTACAGCAACAAGAGATTAAAGCCTGAATTTCTTCTCTTGAATAAGTGGTTCAAATTTGAAAGCAGGAAAATTTAAAGCAAAAGTAATTTTTTTTTTAAGAAAAAGACACAGAGTCAAGAAATTTCAAAATAAATTTATGCTATGCTATAGATGACTAAAACTGATGTATGAGGAATTATTAGGTTGGCTGAAGGTTGTTTGCTCTTCAGGTATTTCTGTTCTCTCAAAAAGCTATTTTCTGTTCAATTAGAAAGTACACGCAACATTCAAGAGGCTCAATGAGAAGGATCAACAGAGTCTCTCTTCGCCTTGTTTGGAGTCTACTGTAAAGATAGATACAGTCAAAGTGCTGTTCTGAATTATGTGATTTCTGACAAAAAAAAAGTTATAACAGAAATATGATCCAGAATCATAATTTAAAAGAACTTCCCTACTTTATTTGACTTTGAGAACTTGAAAATGAGGAGGAGGAATTATATTTTCCTGGTACTAACAGATAGTAATGAAAAAACAATCTAGTCCTTGCAGATTTTAAGCAGTTTAAAATTCCATTTTGGGTACCATACCACCTTGAGTACATTATATGTGTAAAGCTCAATTCAAACACACATAAACGTTTTCTAGATAAATGACAGCATGATACTATAATAAATAAAAATAAAGTGAATTACAAATAAAAAATGTTTCAAAACCTAGGATCAAGATCAACTACCTGTAAATTATGCTCTAGAAAGTCTGATAGCATTTCTATACTACTTTCATCCACTTGCTGTTGACTCACATTTCTGAAAAAAAATAATGTTGGAACCTTTAGTTAAATGAAAGAAACTTCAATACCTTCTACAATTCTATCATCAATATCTTGGCCACTGCCATAGGATTCTGTCAAATACCTGTAAAGTAAGATAAAAAAGTCAGTATCAGTCATCTCATGTCAGGTTTCCTCACTTACGCAGGGTTTAACATGGCTGTGCACAAATACTAAGTACTATATGAAAGGCATTCTGATTTTAAGTTTCAAATACCTATGCACTTTGAAATAAACTTTACTTTAAACTTTTAACTTTTTTGTTAAAACAAAAATATTCTTGCACACTTCCAATTTTTTTCAATACTCCAAGGCCTGCTAGAAATTTATTTTCAACATGCATATAGAAGTTACAGTTTAATAGAAATATAATCAAACTATTACTGTATTATCCGTATTTATTAATAATTTTATTCAATACATAAGGTTTCATGTCTATTTCCTGAATTTAAGCCTGTTGCCATCCATACTGTTTCTGTATTCATAACTGTCAGTGTTAATAAAAATCCACATGGAGATGGTAAGGATAAGGACTTACAAGTGTACAATTAAGGCAGGATTCATTTTAGCAATTGAAGAAAGAATTAGAAACTAGAACCACAATCTACTTGCTCCAAAGTCCCAGTCTTTTTTAGTTTTTTTTTTCCCTGCTCACAGGGCTCATGCTTTCTGGAAATTCTCAAGTGAATCTGGGACAAGTTAAAAACAGCTCTTGAAAATGGGGCTTTCCAAAAAATTTTAGAAGCACTAAAAGAGCTGTACTAGCACCTTTTACTTTCTAAACCCACAAGGGTAAAATCTTCCAGCTTTTAAAACTCAGTTATGTTTTTTACAGGGACTTTGTGGTGGAGGRTGGTGGGGAGAAGCAGCAGCAATGATATTCGCCTGTTGTATAATAAGCTCTTCCTTTGCTGAGAAGTGGAAGAATAATCTCCTTTAAGAGCATCTCTTGTGAGATATTCTTCCAGTGCCTGCTGTCTTTTTCTGTTACTCTTATCAGGAATAGAGTCAGATGTCCCTTGTAAAAAATCATTGCCCACATCTTGCAGTAATTCTTACAGCTATCTATGAAAGGTTGCACAGGGCCAGTGCAGAGCAGTATGAAGGACAGACAGGCAGTTGTGACAATTCTTCATGGGATGTGGAAAATAATACCTCTACTGTAGAGAAATACTAGAAAATACATTATTTTAGGGAAAAGGGAATTAAATATTTGTAGAGGGAAACAAGTTCAAGGTATGGCAAGGGAGCATATTTACACTGCCCACACTGTGCTTCCCTGCATCATCAGGCCACCTATTGACATAGGTGTATTTAAAGGAGCAGTTCTTTTGAGTTAGTGTTCCAGAGTGATAAAAAGCCATTAAAAGATAATGCAGATATGGAAGCAAGGCTGATATATATCAGCAATATGGCTTTCCATATAATTTAATACACTTTATTTAGTATTGGTCGCACATGAACATCAATAAATAAATAAATACCAGTATTCGGTCTTACTCAGTAAACTTGGGTAAAGTATTTTAAAGCTAAAAAGATACTCAAACAAACTAAAAAAAAAAAACCTCAGGGGGAACACAGAAATACACACTTATGGCAAAACCAATAGTGTCTTGCAAGATACAGTTAATATGTCTAGTTACATTTTTTATCAACCACATTACCAGATGTGCAATACAAAAATGACTGTATCATAAACCGTAATAACTACATGATGTCACTACAACCAAGTTAAAGTTTCTGTGAGTATGTAGCTATTTCTGCACATTATCATGTCAGATTTTGACTCAATTTCTTGTAATAAAGTGCACATAGAAACTAATACATATCTTACTGAATTGTATCTTAAACCCACTGATTGCTCTGCCTCTATGTCAACCAAATGCATAAACACAAGAGATTCACATACTAACTTTGGTGCAAACATACAAACCTCAAAACAAATTTTGTGTTTTCTGTCTTGCCAGCTCCTGATTCTCCAGAGACTATGATGGATTGACTCATCTTAAGCACTTTCATGTCACGGAATGCTTTATCAGCTTAAAAAGAAGAATATGGTTAACATGACAAAAATTAATACTCAGCAGAATTGCAAGGATAAAGTTAAGCTACAATGCAGAAAATTAAAATGTAACATTTTCAGAATAGAAACTAAATGTTTACAATTAAATTAATTATAGTTTATTAAATTCTGTTTTCTTTTAATTTATAATACAGTTGTAATTCTTCCAACACTGACATGAAAGAACTCAAAGTCTTGGAAACAAAGGCCTACTCAACTTTTTCCAGAATAAAACAAAACAAAATCAACAATCTAGAGCTAAATCTTTTTAATTAAATGTATTTGCACAATAGTAGTCTGTGTTAATTTTCTATATTTTTTTAAAGGGAAACATTCAGTTGTACTTTGCAACAAGTAACATCTGAGGAAACTTGGAAAAAAATCTCTCTTATTATGCAACAGGTACTAAAACTCCAGCTGATTTTATTTTTTATTTAAAAATAAAATACAAACAGTGAGAAGGCCTTTAACATGTCAAACTTTGATTATAGTTTCCAATTATTTTTTATTTTCAAAAGTGACTGAAATCAGATTTAAGCCATAAATAACATTTCAATGTACTTTCTGTACAAGCATATAAAAGGAAACAGTGAATGTGCTCTGGCAACATAATTTAAGGCAAAGAAAATTATTTACACTGAAAGACAGTGCAAATCATTATTACACTTTTTTCACTTATAAAATTTGAATTTCTTTATTTCTTATCTAGGTTTTTTTAATGGTTGCAAATTACATTTAAATTGCTTAGACTTAAAACACTGGAAGTGCAGAATAACCCTAATAGAGTTGTCACAGTTGCTCATTTACAAGTTCTTCAAAAAGATGAGAAGATTTGCAATTTTAGCCATTAGTGGTTTTATTTTATAATAGTTCAAAATAAGTTAATTACTGCTACAGGTGGCAATTTACAGATAAATCTGAAGTATTCAATGTTTGTTTTTTAAGAGACAAATACAGGCTCAATACATACCAATTGCAAAAACATGTGGTGGCAATGTTCCCAGCGATCTACCCTGGTATTTTTTAATAGTATCTGAAGAGTAAAACTTAGGTATATCAAAGTATGGATTCACTGCAATAAGAATGTTGGCTACATAGGTCTGTGAAGAAAACAATGAACAGCAAATTACTAGGCAGTATCCAAGCAAGTGGTTAACAGCAATTGTCTATTACTATTACAGACTATAGCCTCCATATAATAATTGGATTTATGATCTTCTCCAGCTAATGCAAACACAAGACAGGATATATTTTTACAGTTCCTTTAATTATCTTCTCAGCATTTCTATGAAATTATCCTGGGAAAATTCCCTAACCACTGAGCTGTGGAGTATGTCCTGAATCTGACCTTTTTCCCAGTCTCCTTTTAAATTATTTCCTGTTGTCTGTATTACTGGATCAAGGATGGGACGCCAAAACCTCCTGCTCAAAAGCGAATAAACTAAGCTCATGGATAGCATAACACATCGTCCTCCAGTGAGGAGGATAGCTTTTCAATATCTAATGGAAGCAACTCAGCAGGAAGGATGACAGGATCCTGCCTGGGAATGCATTCAAGCCAGGCAATAAAAGCATTCAGCCAAAAGAAAATTAGCTATAGCTGCTTGCACAGAGAGAAGTACAGAATGCAAATGTTCTCTTACAGAGAAGGAATTTGCGAAGAATCTCAGACAAAGGCTGCTTTTTACCTTTCCATAGGACAAGGAAGACTGAAGAGAGGGTTTTTTTTAATGTTTCTGAAAGAAACTCTTATAGCTCAGTTATAATTGCCAGGTTACATAGAGGAAAGAAGAGGGGTCAGAATCAAATTAAAAATCAGATTTGTAGGAAAAGATCTGAAGAAAATGAGGTAAACCTTCAGCTGAATAACTTATTTGCTTTGCTGTTACTGAGAATGTCCCTAGAAGACTAAAATTTGGAAACTATTGTGTGATACAGAAGACTGGATCACACAATATATGATGATTCTTTAGTAGTTCTATTTTCAGCACTTATTTCACCAAAGGAAAACTTTCCTTCAAGAGTTGCAAATMCTAACTTTCCTTTTAATAATAAGATAAATATTGTTAACCAGGATTTTTAAAAAGGCATAAAAGTGTTCACAAGGGAAATGTAGTTAAATTATAAACTGAAAAAAAAGTCTTTCTTTTCTTCCTTCAGAAAATACATGTGTTCTGGACAACATATTAGTAGTACTTGTTTACACTGAAGAAAGGCTTTATGAACTACTATCCTACTTTATGAAAATACTATCCTATCCCATGATCAGTTCATATTCAGAATTTTACTTCCTTGGGGGGTTTTATTGTTTGGTTGGGTTTCTTTAAGGATTATTTTTCCAGAGCAGCATTCAAATGGCCATTTTTATTTATTTATATTTTGAAGCTGGTGCTTGATCTTGAGCCATAAAAAATTTAAAGCTATGTAAATTAACTGCAACAGGAGAAAACAATTATACTTTCTTTTTATATTTATATAAAAGAGTTTAGCTAAATTAATTTTATAATATGTGCTAAAAGGAAAGTTGATTATTTTAACACAGACACTTTAAAATATGTAGAACTGTTTTGTATTATTCCTAGCCAGCTTTCTATTAGGGAAAAAAAAATAAGAAAGAAAGAAAACTCTTATCTTCTGTTTCACAGCTGTCAGTATCTGGGCAGATGGCGAGGACAAAATGTAATTTAGTCAGAATTCATTAAGTACAATTAGGCAATTTGATAGCAATATAAAAGATTAAGATGGACATCTGAGCTAGGAGGTGTCAAAGACGGCACCTGTTTGCTTCGTTCAAAAATAATGAAGAAAGAAAACCATCTTTGTTAACGGTGAAATAAGTTACCTGTAGGAACATTTGTGATACAAAGCTGTGCTATGGTTGCACACAGTCATGTAGAGAAAAACCTACTGCTCTGCCTGCTAAAAATCAGATGGGATTCTGATCTAAAAGTATAATATAAGGAAAAAAAAGCAAAAAAAAGGCCTACAACCTCAACCTTTCCACATTAGCAGTTCTGTTATAAGGAAAAAAAACAGAAGTGGAAACACTTGGTGAATGTTTGAGAGGACATCTCTATTAGATTGGTTGTCATGACACAGAATACTTACGTAAATTCTGTCCTTACTGTACCGAACTTTGATGTTGTGAAGGAGAGTGGCTTCATTTAAATACATCAGGGAACCTGCAAGTAAAAAACAATCACATACCATTAAGAGCTCAGGAGTACCTTTAAGTACAGAAAAAAACCTAAATCTTCAATTAAGGAGAATTTTCTTCCCCTCTCTTTGTTTACAGTTTAACCCTATCATTTCTTCACACTGTCTTGAGACAGGAGTACTGACTCTACATACATTTTAAAAACCAAAAACCTGCTCTTAACTGTACAACTGGAGTTACAGAAAGCTGCTGAACAAAGAATTGGACTGCAGAAGCCTCATATACAGGCTCTGCTCAGTGTAAGCTGCTTTAACCAGCTTGTCAGGCAAACATGGTGCATCTGCCTTCACACCAGCCTCTAAGCACAGAAACTGCTGCCTATCAAAATCCCCACCAATGACTATTTCCTTCCTTCCAATTCCCCTCTCCTATCTCAGCCACTGTGTCCCCAGGGTAATGCCACCCAACTGATATTTGGAGTAACAGCTGGTTTCTGGTGATTTTTGAATTGATGAATATAAACATCTAATCTGGATCTGGACGCAGCAACAGCAGCATCACAATGCCAGGCACTAACCTTTCCCTGCTTCAGTTCTGAATTTTGTGAGTACTAGGCCTCCTCAGAGAAACTGTTAGGGGGAAAAAAAATGCTAACACATCAAAACTTAGCTGTATCTTTCTCTTTTGCACCTGACTCTGAGATTACCTCATTTGGTTAGAGCACAGTGCTACTAAGACCAGTGTTGTAGGTTTGATCCTTCTATGGGCTAATATTAATTTAAAAGCTAGACTCAATGATCATTGTGGGTCCTTTCCAGATCAGAACATTCTGTGATTCTGTAACTGCTGAAATGTTACAGGGCAGTTATACCCACAGAAAGCTTCAAACTTTACAGGTTCACATTCTGGCAAAGCCGGTCCTTGTTTTCAGCTACAAAGCCCTGGAAAGTGTCAGCAGCCTTAATTACAGAGATAATTTTCAGTTCCAACTATAATACTGTTAAAAGTATTTTCCCTAAACCAAATGAGGGCACTAGTCATTACACAGCCACCATTTTTAAATATGCTTGATACTTTTTATCTCTCTGCTTCAAGTCAAATGTACAACACTATTTTGTGTAGTGACAACTGACAGACTGCCACACTGATAAACCTTACAGTAATACAGTACAAAAAACTTCTATCCATCCAACTACTGTGGATGCAATAAGCACTGTACCAATAATGTCTTTTCTTTTTAAGGAGAGACTGGACATGGCACTTAATGCCACAGTCGAGTTGACACAGTGGTGTTAGGTCAGAGGTTGGACTCAGTGATCTCAGAGGTCTTTTCCAAACTAACTGGTTCGGTGATTCTGTAATAGTAACCGCTAGCTTGCACCTCACACAAGTGTCACATACACACCTCTTATCTATAAYGACCAACAAAGTTGTTTTATGTTGAACTGACACCCTTTCTCAAGGGATGCAGCAGCAAAGTATTCTAACTTATTTACACAAATGTGCAAAAAGGGCTGCCAGTTTGTATGACCTAAAGTCAACCTGCCCAGCCACCTTGCCCCACAAGGATACCTGAAGTTCAGTACGCGCTCTCAACATCTCTTTCAACACTCCTCTTGCTGAACTGGCAAAGGAAGATGGGAGCTTCTCAAAAATATCTGTGTTTCTGTTTTGCATCTTTTACCCTTCCTCCTGCAGTGGACTGAGGAGTGGAGGTGGATCTGTCCCCTCCTTATCTACACTGGACTGGCCTGAAGCAAAGTCAGGTTCACCAGCAAATTGCAGCCTCCCTTCGGCTTGCATACCTCTGCTGAATAACATCCCTCCATTACATGACTAAATACAGCTTTATTTCAAATATCTGGAATAATGTGCACTTCTCAAAGGACCTTGTAGCTTCTGGTTTGTTCAGAAGAAACCACCTTCCTCCACAAAACCCCTTGCACTGATATTCCTGCGCTGGCAGAAGCACACAAGGCACGCTTTAGCTTCACCCTAGGTAAACTCTCTCTTTGGATCATAACAGCCTTGAAATCATGGCTGTGCACAATTCTTCATGAAACAGCAGGCTGGCCCCCATCCCCACAGTTCCTCCTCTGCCAGCATAGCAGACACACATTCCCCCACAAGCCCACAGTCACCGGGAGCTGCAGCAGCCRAGCACAGACACCCAGTGCTGCACACAGGACTCGTCCTCCCCTCCCCGGGCATTCTCAGTTCACATGCCTGAGAAAATGGCACTGGGATCACAAATTGCAGGTCTGCCTTCACCTCTTTTATTGGGGTCATCCCAAGAGAAAGAGACATTAAAAGGAAATGGGCCAGAAACAGAAACTCCTGCTTGCTCTAATGAATGTTGAAGTCTCCTTCTGTTCCTCTATGTGCCTGGGAGGGGACAGCGTGGTAAAAAATTAGCAAACTTGACATCATTTGGATCCCCAGTATTGAGATGAGAAATTATTACATAGTAATTGTCTATCAACACCCTTGACTGTATCTTTGTAGGAACCTCTCTGAGTTTGCAGTATTATAAAGGAATCAGTTAATCATCAACTTTTTATTAGGTTGCTTATCTCAAAAGCAAATTTTGAGATTTCATTGTGTCCTCAGTGCCCTCATTGCAATTAAAGCAGCTATACCTGCAGACTCAGTGTGCTATAGGAGCTTGCTCCCCAAGGGAATGCCACCACCTCAAGACATGCAAACTAAGGCTTATGTCAGCAAATTCAAAATGCATCTTTTTTAGAATAAATCCTTTGGAAGAGGCATCCATATCCAAAGGCAAAGGAAGTCACTGGAGAGAGAGGGAATTCTGAATGGCTCGTGTCTAAATATAACAAGTGTATGTATGTGCATTTAGTTCTCCATATATTTACTCACACACACACACATAGTTCACATAAGTGAAGCGAAGCACTAAAAACTAGGAAATGTCAACGCCAAATTTACTCACAGTGGCTTTCCTGCTCATACCACAAAGTAGGGTTTCTATTGAAAATTATTTTATGAAGTAATTGCAAGGCTTTGCATCTGTAGAACTGGGGGTTTTTTAACAGTCTTATCCAATACCTTGTCCTTTTAGTCACCTTTCAGGATTTTTAGAACAGTTTTATAAGCACTCAGTATAGTTGTTTTTCTTAGAAATCAATGCTACCGAATACAAATATTCTCTGACAGAGAAGGGAATTGAATTTGGGATTCACACATCCTGAAAATGAACTGCAACTTCTAAGCAGCAAGTTAGAGTATACTGGAAAGTTAAAATAATGTTTGATACAGAAGGGATTATTGAACAAAGGATTTTTAAGTTTTATCTTCTCACAAAGCCAAAGAAGATATTTTCTTTGACTAACTTAGTTGAATAGTATTCTGTTGGAATCTTAAATTATTTCCATAATCTCATTCCAAATTTCAATTCCCTGACCAGGACACAGAGTGTCAGGACATCTCAGTAAAATCACTGGGACAGATGCACAGATTAAGTGCATTTCCCTAACAATCACCATGTACAGAGAATACAGATAACAGCTTTGAAAAGTTTGAACCCACATCCTTGTTGCAAAAATATAAGCAGCAGGAAGCAAGGCTACCAGCTTGATTCTAACCACACTGCACCATCTAAGTCAGAGCATAAGATTCAGATCTCATCTTTTTGTTTCTCATGGAGAAGCTGTAACAGCTTCATTTCCTGTCATGGGATGCAAATACTAAACCCTATTATAGGACAGGAACTGAGGTTACATCACCTAGACCAGACCCCTAGCCTTTATTTTAAACTAAGAACAATAGAAGGTTTTTTTGCCCACTATTTACAAAATCTTCAGTATTTTCACCAAGCAGTAAACACTATAGGAAATGTTCAAAAGACTTGCCTTCATCGGTATTCAAGACAGGAGAGGCTCTGTGATTTGCTCATAGAGTGCAGCAACAGCAAAACTTTTAACAGTTGTCTAAAATCACAGCACTCACTCAGCTTTCTCTGTATTCTCTCCTCTCTCCCCAGATTTGACAACTGTTTCCATCCACCTAACTACAAAATACTCAATGAAACAAAAGCCCTGCAGATCAACAGTGACATTTATTACACAAGCTCACCTCAAAACTCCTTCTCCACCAGCATTCCTATATCCAATTCAAGTCTGTCCTTTTTAGTGGTCCTGATAGGTCTAGATTCCCATCCCCTGTTTTGGGAAGGTAATCTTAAAACTAATATTCCATTACCTCAACTTCCACAGGAATGCTATCTGAGAAATTCCTTAAATGCAGGAAAATGCAATACAAATGCAGGTGCTGGTAAAGACACTGAGTCTTTTGTCACACTATAGAAAGTATAGTTACACCCATAATGCTGAACGGAATATTTCTGAAGTCAAGCAACAGTTCTATAGGGGAATTATGTAACTGTCCATTCCTCTAAAGTGTTCATGTGAAAACTAAAAACCACATTAAATTACATTTTAAACGGGCTTCCTTTAAGAAGTTTAAAGGACTAGCAAAGGTCATACATAAATTCAAACAAAGACAACCAGAAAGAAAGAGGAAGCTTGTAAGGAAACAGTATTMATTTCATTGCATATATGTTTTTCAAATGCAAAATTTATTTTTAAATTCATAACTTACAATTATCTTCCACATCCTTTTTGCTGTCCTCCTCTGCAGGAAACACTTGGTTGATAGCAGCCTGGAAAGTCTGTTAGATAAGAAACATCAATATTGTCAGAATTCCATAAAATAGAAATATAGTTCAAAGACATCTCATGCAATTATACAAGTGAATGCACTGTAATTATGCATGATTTCAAACGAAGTCATCAGCTTTATACTTCAGAATTGGAAATTTTACTGAGTTACTAGATGCAGACAAAAAGTGCTGCATTTATATTACTACACTACATTATAAAAATGAATTCACTGTAATATATATTTTAGTGCAATAATATTTGATTCTCAGGTGAAAAATTGCATATCATACTGTGCAATACAAAAAATAAGACTAAAAAAGTAATGCAAAGGTAACAGCATTATAAATGACACACAATTTCTTCAGTTTTGCAAGGAAGAAAGAATATAATGCAAAGCATTAGTTCAGTCACAGGACTGTGATATTATGATAGGCTGTTTTAAAATATTCCTACTTAAAATATTAATGTTCAATACATAACACCCTCTGTATCACCAAATACTGTAGCTTTGGTTATTGTTTTTTGGGTTTTTTCTTCAATAAATCAATAAAACAAGACCTTCCTTCAACCCTTGTATTCCAGTTATACAAAACGACCATTTATCAAGTGTTCACATCCAACTGGAAAAATTCATAACAAAAGCATCTTTGTTTATTTTTTCATCTCCAGAAATCATAATTTATATTGCTGTAAAAAGGAAGGAAAAACATCCAAGCAAGCATGCATTACAGCATCTGCACAAAAATACCTATTGTACAAAGGAAATTTTTAATTCTATTTTTTTTTGTTTACTGTAGTAACAGCTCGTTTGAGCTAGCGATGAATGAACAAAACCCCTGTTGTACCAATTAAACATGACAGCCACCATGCCACTGCAGGCACAGGCTCCTTTTCCCCATGGAAATGGAGACAAGAAGTCTGGTCTAATATTTGAAAAGGCAACCAACTGGATCTAAAGAATGAACTTAATAAACAAACATGTTTACTTGTTTGTACTCAGCAAGGTAGTCCCATGAGAAATATCTCACAGGGAAATTTAGGAGAAAGGCAGCAACTTGTTTCATATTTTCTTGGGCACAACAGTCTGAAAGGTCCTGGGGCTTACACCATCATTAACAGCCACAAATTGCAACTCTCTTTGAAGTGGGAAGAGTTAAAAATGTCTCAGAGCAGAACTAAGTGCTGCCAGACGGAAAGCATTAAATCTACAGTATCCCTTCCCTACCAAGTTATCATAAAGTATGCAATTTGTAGCCATAATAAAATACATTTTATCATCCCCTTATCAGGATCTAATGCAAAAAAATATGTACAAAATGTTTTCCTAAGAGAAACAAAGCTGCTCGATGACGTTGGAACATCTGAACATCCATCACACCAACTTCCTCCAAAATATTCTTTATCAGAGTTTGTGAGGGCCATGGAAGCCTTCAATGTCTTTACCTACCTCAGAAAGATGCCTGCTGCTATTCAGAGTTTTAACAGGGCAGAGATGCACCACACCCTTTCCTCCCTCTCACAGTATTACTGTAACTACATATCATCATCATCATTTTCTCTACAAGTTTGTCAACACTGAAGGTAAATCTTGTTTGGTAAAGATGTATTGGAATACAACACTTCCCTACATGATCAGTTCCCTGTGCATGAAACAGTGGGAAAGTTTAAAAATAATATGACGAKCTTCACAAAAATGTAACTTCACTTCTTGTTCTTGTCTGCTGATGTGTAAACCCATTAATCACTAACAAAGACAGAAGAGATTCCCAGCTATTCTGTGAGACTCTCCATAAACTTCTGATACTTTAACATTTCTGGAGCTAAAGTCAGCCATGCAAGAACTATCTCAGAAGAGGAATGGCTTTTTCAATGTCCTCACCACTAAGCCTTCTGAGTCAAGATAATTTTAAAGGAAAGAAAAAAAAACAACCACCCCCCCAAAAAAAAAATTCAGAGAATTCATGCTGTCTTATCTCCTATCTGAAAATTCATGCTTTTCTGTTGGGCTTTTTTAGATGAGAACATAGGTACAGTTTCAACATGTAAAAAAAATTTCATTGTCGTACATCACATTTAGAATACTTTATGTAAAGTAAGGTACTTGTCAACTTGTCATGTATATAAGTATGATAGCTAGACATGCACAGCTCCAAGCATTAAAATCTAGTATTTTAAAAAGAAAATAAGCTAATAATCTAATCTATCAATAAGAAAATATCCAAAGAAATTCTTTGCTATATTTTACTATTGTTAAATTTTTTAAACAATTATTTTAAGGAAAAAAATCTTCAGATACTCGAGGGAAGACTTTTGCATTAATCATARCTTAGGACAAATTTGTTCTAAGGGAGTGGAGAGTGTATTGATCTTATGAGACTATAAAATGGTCTTAGGAAGCAAAACAAGGTTTAGGGCATTCTGAAAGGGGTTTTTTTTTTGTCGTCTTTGTAATGAAGCAACCCTTGAAATCCAATGGCAATCTTAACTATTCTCCCAGAAACTAGATGAGTGAAAAAAGATATCTTTCCATTCAAGCAGGATCTTCTTTCTACCATGTAATCCAATACGTGTAACCATGCCTTCCTTTATACCTTCCTGATACAGACAGGASACATCCCTACTCTCAGCTGTATTTCACAAATCAACCTACAGCAGTACAAACCATGTGTAAGACAGACAAGAGCACGTCTCACTTGTGCAAGCAAGTTGTGCTCACTGTTAAAAAAAAAAAGAACAAACAAAACCACCTTAGCTTGAAGCACTGAACTTTGAACATTCTGATCCTTACTTTCAAAGTGCATTTATTCTTTTATACTTAGCTGGGAAAAATACCTTTCTGGTTATTCACAGCATACCAGAGCAGGTGGCCCATAAAGCCTTCCATGACCCTTTAGAAATGGCACAGAGCCATAAGGTATCTCCCAGCCGATGGCAGGAGTGGTGTCAGTGAGTGCCTGCAGCACCTCACACCTTCCCAGTGACTGCCAGAAGCTCATGACTGCTGATGCTCTAAGAAGTGCCTGCCCCCTACTCCTCTGGGCCTCATGGTGCCCAGACTGGCATCTCAAGGTGCTAGCCCTTCCAGTGCATCTCTTCCTAATCACTTTATTTACATTTGCTACCTCCAAGAAAAGAGTAAATCCCCCATTTAGCAATTTCACTGTCATTTGCCTTCTCCTTGTTTTAGCCTCAAAGAACAAGAAGATATATGCAACAGGATCCAAGATTACGAATCCCAGTACATTCAGAAAAGAACACTTTAAGGAGAAGTGAAAGCACAATAATAGTTGAATTTAATGGCTGATTCCCTTTCTACCTGCCTCCTTCCTTGTATCACCAGCATGTGACTGCTGGTGGGCCATGGGCCAGGACTGCCAGCTCTGGTACAACCAATCCAGTTTGGAGCCTGTTCTCAGGGCAGGACTCCAGCTCTAGGTRCGACCATGCTCATTAGCAAAGTACTCTCCAGTTTCTCTGGCTGTTTTTTCCTGGTATTTATTTTCCAGTCCTGGCATTTATAAACCTTACAAGTCAATGATCTACTTTTTGGGAAAAAGTTCCCATCATGTAACACATGCATCCTCTGTTCCAGTAAAACACTCCTGCGGCTCACCGTACTGTACATGCAGGGCAGGCTGGGTGACTCAGAACCCCAGCTCCCTTAGACACACAGTTCTGCACAGAGCTGTAAACACTTGGGATGGGCTATGGTGCCCAAAACTGCTACTGCTGGCGTTTAAGTGAATTGGCATGTTGGACCTTYGCAGAGTCTGGACTGGCTAACTTGGTTTCATAATGAAATGTGAAGCAACCTCCTGCCACAATGGCCTCAGCTCCTCTGCCCCTCTTCCACTGCTTTCTGCCATCCTGAAAATTTTCCACTTCTTCCAGTTGGATCTGTTCTCTGACCTCGTTTGGGGTGTCAGGCAYAGCTCAGTAGGCGGAGCTGGGAGGGTGCCGCTCTTCAGTGCCAGAGCTGGCCACGGATGGGCATGGGAGGGAGGAGTTTAAGACACAGTGAAACTGCTGCCTTGCAGCATTTACTGCAGCTATTGACAGCAGTGTCATAAAAGGCAATAATCAAACACATGCATACACATTTCCTTTTCAGACTGTGACCTCTGGCAAGCTACCAGTGCCTACAGAGAATACATATGACATGGTAATGACCCAGATTAAAAAATAATAATAAGTTGCACTGCCGGGATATGTTTACAAGATCAGGTTACTCCTCTCCTCCCTGTAATTATCATGGGCAACTACAGAGCTGCTGGATCACGCATTCTTGCTGAAGAGCACTTCTGAACTACCATTTGAAGAAAACAAAGTGATAATGAGTATTAATGCTGACTACTTCAAATGAATGGTCTAAGTGCACAAGGACAGAGTCGTCTTAAAAAGTCAAAAGCAATGAGAAATATTTCTCGAAAAAGAAACCAATGACACCTTGAAAAGACGGAGAAGGTAATGAAGAAAACCTTTTAGTCCACCTTTATTAATATATGGTTAATCAATTAAGTTTGATAGTTTAAAATACAGGACCATAATCTCTATTTAGACTGTGAAGTGTTTGTTCCCTTAGCTGAATGAACATTAGGCTCTTAATTGATCTGCTTAATTCAAAACAGCCAACAGCAGAATAACAAACTCCCTAGACAAATGAGATTTTTTTTGTTGTTGAGAAAACCATGAAACAAACTATTTGTATTTTAGGATCATTTTTTGTTTTTTGTTGTTTTTTTTTTTTTAATTATTTATGGTCCCTGAAAGGAGCATATGTTAGAAATAAATAGTGACTCGGAAATATCATTATTATTGTTGCTGTTTCAATGTAAAGGCTTTTGCTCCTTATGGCATCAGGACCATTGGGGAATATAAACAGAAACAGCAGTAGGGGTGAAATTTATTTAAGTCATTTGCATATTACCCATAGATCTGGAATATTTAATATCCTTGTCTGAATAATCTTGCTCCTCCTCAAACTGACAAATGAATACTACTACAAAACCTATACACTTTATCTCTCTCACTCAAAAATCAGTTGTTACACTTACTTCGTATTTCTAAGGAAGGCAAAATCAACTTCCTGTCCAAGATGCACAAAAAAGTAAGCCTATAATCATTCCCCCAAAAGGAAGGACTGCTGCATAACCTTTTGACCTGTGACAAGGCATTCTCTCCTACTGCTGACATAAAAAAAAAGACAACAAAACACATTGTTGTCTTTTTTACATTCTTGAACACAAGAGAAACCAAAACTATTAGAAAGGGCACAAAAATATATTCAAAAAGACTGAAACCACAACTTTTAAGGGAATGCTAATCTTATTCTAGCTAGTACAACCCAGGAATCTGACCATTTGAATTAGGATAATGGATAGCTTCAAGGTGCTTCCTGTAAAAACTGACATTTAGTTACGACATACTGAGTCTGAAAGATGTCATGATAAATCAAGCCATTGGAACACACTAATTAGGATGAATTAGGTCTTCATTTTAAAAGTTACATTTATTTGASTTTAATTTGATGTAGCAATTCCACAGCACCTTTTTTATCATATGACTTCTCAAGGCACTTGAGTTAAGAGGATTCATCTCTCAGTCTTCATCAGTCTAATGGTGTCTAATCTTAGCCAGGGCCCAGCACATCCCTGTAGGACCCTTCCCATGCATGTAAGGAAAAAGAGAGAAGCTAATCTTAACAGCAGGCTCTTCATCWGTGTCTAATTGAGAAAATTAAAGATACAGTACTGAATCAAATGGCCACAGAGATTCAAACCTCCTCTTTTTCATGAGCACACACTCAATGCACGTGCAGATAACTGACAAATATGTGCTTCTTGTCAGTGTGAGGGGTCCATTAAAATACAAGCTAAAGCTGAACAAAGGCCCTTAGCCAAACCTAGAACAGAAAGCTGATTTTCCACTCCTTCAGGCTGTGTGCAGTTGACAATAGTGGCAAAGACCTGGCCTACAGGTAAGGTGGTTTCTTTGTATATTTTTTCCCTGTTCCTTTGTTTGTGACACACTTACCTTGCCTTTCTGATTCAAAGGTTCAATAGTTAAGTTGTCAGGGCCAATGTCCACAATCATCCCCATCTGAAACCCATCAGTTGGGTGTGGAGCCCAAACGGGCTTCCCGTCTTCCATTGTGGGATCTATCCAGTATTTCCTGTAAGAAAAAATAAAACTAAAATTAATCAAAACACTTTGTATACAAAACACTTTGTATACAAATTAACCAACAGGATTTATGACACAGACTTTAGTTTATTATGTTTATTTCTATTTTCAGTATGAAAGGAGACAGCCCCTGCAGACTGGAGCCAGCCTTTCTCCAACTCACAATGCTTCACCTACAGAGGACACCCCTTGGATTTCAGCATGGACCAGACTGAAGACCAGAATCATTTTTCATAGGATCCACACACTGCTCCCTGAAGCTCTTTATCCAGCTTCCCTAACTYGTGAATCAAGAAGGGAGTCTATCTCATGATTAAAGTAGAAGTGCAAGATAGATYCAAAGCCAAGACTATACTAGGAGTGTACATATGCATACATATGTGGATACATATGTAAAGACACACATATATATTTGTATATGCATGCAGTGGGTCATATGACTAATGGCTACTTGTCTGTATTTGAGCTGGTGTACAAATAYTTGTATTTTTGCAACAGCACACGTTGAGGCATGTGAGCAGAAATCCAGTCTCTTGGCATTTGAGACAAATGAATGTATACACTCCTTCTGTGTGGCTGAACATATAGCTTTCAAATAACCCACAAATATATTTGGTCTCGATTTATCATCCTGTAAGTCTTTTAAGGGCTGACCCTCATGATACTATAAAATTACAGGTCTTCCTCTTAAGGAATCTTATTTTCAATTAAAAAATGATATGAAAWTTTTTTAAAAAATAATTTTTATCTGCAAGTGAAAAAGATGCAAAGGCCAAGATATTCAAACCTTATGCTCCTCAAGTTATACTGCTAAATAAGCTCCCAATTAAAAGGGAGTACTTGATTGCACGCAATACTCATTGAGCTAACCAGGAAAATTGCCAAGGTTGGCACACTCTGAATGGCTAATGGTGCCATTTTAAATATGCTGAATTGGTCCCTTTTTTAGTGTTTGGTTGTTTTTGGAGTTTTTTTTGTTGGCTTGGTTTTGGTTTCTTTTAAACCTACTTTATAGTCCTTACCCTAATAAGAATASAGTCCACTCAGCTTAAAAGGCTCACTTCTCCTTGCTGTTCCTTACTCCTCTCTAAAACTCATTCACCTACTAAACTGACATGTTTTAGTGATTACAAAATTTGTAAAAAGTAATCTCATACCACCAAGGTGTAACTTGCCTCTCTCAGCATGAAAGAAATGAGCCTGCCAAGCAGCAAAGAAAACACTGGTAACAAACTCCAGAAGTCTAGGGAAATCCTGGGATAGTGTCCCACATTTTTCTTTTCCCATATCTGAAGGAAAATGAAGATCCAAAATTTCTTACGAACAATGAAGGCTACCSATCCCTTTGCCATGAGCAGCAGCAAGGAAAAAGAGTGATTGGCCCACCAGAAAGCTGTACAACTACAAGCAGAAAAGGATATCCTTGCCCCTCAGAAGATCTGTCACCACATGCTGCACATAACCTGCTTTTTATTGCCTCCAAGGACAGGTCAGAAAAGTTGGAAGGGAGGGAAAAGGCTGGCTGTGATCTCTTTGAGAATGCTGCTGGTCTTAGTTAACAGCAAGCTGTCTTATTCCTTGGCAACGTTAATGTGAAATATTGATGAAAACTTGTGATTTACTATTCTCCCATGTACAAAACATAGTAAGTTCTTTTAACTACACACAGAAAGTTATGTTCTAAAACCTCCAGTATCACATTTTCTCCTGTTTACTTCCACCCTTTTGCCACAGCCCATGAACTCTACAAAATATCATCTTYATCATGTGTTGCATCACTATACGATAAATCCTGTAAACAACATCTGTATTCACTCACAACTGCCTGCTGGCCATTTTTTCTTTATTTTATGATACTGAAAAAGGAGTTTCTTTCCAGCCAGACCTGACCTCTAGATCCAACTGCCATCATGGGCATAGTTGCTAAACAGCTGAGTTTATTTCTGGATACAACCAAGCCTTCATTTCTTCACAAACCTATCATTTGCTTTTAAAATGCTAGTTCAAAATAGTAGTTAAACGATATGTCACACAACCACTAAAAACAAGGCTGTCTTTTACACCCCAAGTACCATGGTCAGGGCTCCGGACATAACCACGTTGCATGAGAAACAAACCCTAAAATTACTGCCAAAACTTCAGCAGAAGTAGGAATCCAACATCTCCAGTTCACATCCAGATGCTTCTGCTTTGTTCACTGACAGGGCTTTTTGCATTCTTACATATTCTTAAGGCAACTTCATACTTCATTAATAAATTATGACAGAGGAGTGTCACAAGCTGAAAAAATCCTCTTGAAGGACAGAGCAGTGGTTGAATTCAGCCACCACCAGGAAATGCAAATTTAAGAAAAGTACCTGAGGCTTTGCAAGCATCTAAGACACCATTGGATGAAAGGAATCTAAATACAAGTGAGTCAGTTATTAATGGGACAATAAATTTTAATAAATACAGTCTTCTGGCTGAGAAGTGACATAAAACCAGTTGTAACATTTTGGGTTTAACACCACTTCATCTCTGTCAGCTGGGACTCTGGCAGGGAGCACAATGAAATTGGATATCAAAACCTACCAGGTATTACCTGCTCTATTATTTACACCCCCATTTGATGTATTGTGCCATTGCCTTGGGACAGGTGCAAGAAGCCTACTCCTGAACAAGCTCTTGAATAGCCAGTTTACAGACCAGCATTTTACAGTGAACAGGAACTACCAGTGGGAACAAACTTTTTTCCCAATATGCATCCATCTAAATCCAATCTACATGCAGTCCATCACACTGCTAAACACACCATTTCTGAAAACAATGAAAGCAAAGAGACTCATGCCCAGGCTAAAAGCTCTAAGGCAACAAATTTGACAGCAACACCACAAAACACAAGGAGAGACCTGGACGATGCTTCCAAAAAAGGAAACAAAATAAGTTATCATCCACATTTGTATTTGTATATATGCACTTAACATACATTAATTGATTTTAAGTTGCTGGATCATTTTGGTCTCCACAATTAAGACATCTCCAAAACGAAGAAGAGAACTTGCAAAGGTTATGCTTAGAAGTGGGAAGCCAGATGCCCTTTTCTCTTTCTACATAGAAGGACCTCAGGAGTATTGGAGTTTTTCTCTCTGTTGAGCACAAGAGGGATAGTAATAAAATAAGCCTTTGCCTGAAGCTGGTAAACTTAATAGCTATTCCTTCAAATGTCAGATTTTATTTCTTTATAATTGGTACGTGGTAATAGACCTTTCCTTAATTATCAATAAGAGTACTTAACACATTCAGCACTGGCTAAACACTAGAACTAGTGTTCAAACAACTTGCAAGACAAATCACTGCCCAGATTCAGAGAAAAAAATCCACAAATATTTCTGTAACTTTTTTTCTGCACTATTATTCCCCCTTTTGGAGAATGTTTAATGACATTTTTTTTCTCAAAAAAAATTATCTACGTAGCACATTGTGTATAGGAAACAACTAAGAATTCCTCAGTTGAAAGGTAACACACTATGCTCCTCCCACTTWTGTTTACCTAAGTAGTATTGATTTTTAAATAATGTAGTACAACTACATTTGGGTGTTATAGACTATTTAAATAGAAATTAAATGCTACCATCTGGTGAAAGAATTCTACAAAGGCAAAATATACTAATGCAATTTTAAACCTGTTGCCAGAGCCCAGAGGCAGGCATTTGCATGATCTGATCCTACTTACAATCCTATGAACAGTCTGCTATACCAAGGCACTGTACTGATTGCTCAATTAACTAATTAAAGCAAATGAAAAATTAGACTTCATTAAATAACCAACAGTAACCCACTAAAATGGCTAAGTCCGAGGAAAATAAACTAATTAGAATGGGTATAGTAGTGAATTATCATTGTAAAACACTGGTTTTTTAATATTAAAACCACCTGGCACTTGTGTGTTTAAGAACTGCCCAAGATTCTGCTGACTACAACAGGCACATGAGACTGCTCTGGGAAAGGTCCCATAAACATACAAAAGAGACTAGACAGAGAAAAACATTCATACAGAGTAGTACCTTACTGTCAGACAAATTACTTTTGCAACCCTAGTTTACTGCTCAACTGAAACTTCTCTGAATCAAAGCTCAGGCAGCATGCAGCATTCTACTGCAGGTGACACAGTATTTCAAATGAACTGCAGCTATAGTTGAGATTAATTTTTTGTTTGAGCTAATTACAATACAGTTATAGCTCCATTGTTTAACTGAGTATTAAACCAATACTATTATTATTCTTTACTTTTCCAATTTACTACAAAACTCTGCTCTAACACATTCTAGTTTATCCATGTCACACTGCAGCTTTTTCATACCTGAAATAACACCAGTAAAGTAATTCTGTGAGGCAGGGACTTCTGCTAAACTGGAAAAGAAGAAATAGACTGCAATACAGCACAGCACARAAGTACCTCCAAAACCAACTTGCTTTGAAAATCTTAACACCAACTTGTTAATTGTCACAACCTTTTGCAGATATAWGCATGTAAAACACAGTATCTGAGGTCCACATGTGAGAATTACTAGATAAAAATTTCTTTTAAAGCTACCTGCTCTGACTGCTTGGGACAACATGAGCACAACAGCTGCTGAAATTATTCTCATGTCATGCTCATTTTCTTCTTTGTGTATTTGCATATATCAGCATGTTTTCAATACTGAGCAACCAGAAACTGATTTCTGTAGTATTTCCAGATCAACCACTCTTTTGTATTTGTATTCACTTATTTAACATTCACATAGGAAATGCCTTCTCTGCTGTTGTGTTTGCTATTCAATAAGAAAAGACAAGACAGTCCCTCATGGTTTAAGCTAAGGAGAAAACTTATTTCCTCCTCATTAAACGTGGCAATTCCCAATCAGTAAAGCACAACTGCAATACTCCATATAATTTCTGAAAACACCTTTGCCTGGAACATCCATGCTCCTGGAAGAACAAATTTTAAGGAGCAGAAGAAGGGGTGTGGTAGGGTCAGGATTAGCCAAAGACCTGTACAGCTTTCTCTAAACCATCTCACCCTCCTGTGTGTTAACTGCTGCTTGAGGTATTTCAGCCCAGCTGCTCTTCTGGCCTTGCTCTCTSCTCTGCCTCTTCCCCTCCTGATCACCTTAAGAAGTACTGAAACAGGGCAGGAGATGGTCTGAGTAAGAACATGTATTTTGAAAAAAAGAAAAAAAATACTATTTTATCTGCAAATATTTAAATGGCTATTGGATCAAAATAAGCTGTTAAAAAGAAGGAATGCAATTAATGGTAGGAAATTTCCCCCACAGCAACTGAATTTCATGTATGTTACCATCCTGAAAATGAGGGGATACAGGCATTGCCCAAGAACCCTCAGTTTTGAAATATATGCTTTTATGCTTTTTTCAAATGCATCATATTGAATCAATGAGCACTTCTGAACGTCTGTGCACTTTTAATATGACAAAACTGTAGCCCACTAAAAAAACACCGACTGTAGGAAGCCTATCCAAAATAATTTGTACATCAACTGAACAGATTTCTGTAAGGCTAAATGTCTTTCAGGTGTTGTTTACTAAGTGTAAAATTCTCAGTACTGCTCAAGAAATAAAAATAAACATCACATGAACAAGGAAATCTGCCATTGGAGGTTACAGTGAAGCTTCAAAAAATCCAGAGGAAGGAGAGTTTAGGCAATTTTAACAAACATAACAACTCTGCAGATGTGGCAGAGGAAATGAGTCCACAAGAGAGGCTGTACACAGTAAAAGATCACTTGTGGCACACCAGCAGAGGACAAACAGCAAACATTCTCATGAACTGTACCACATGAGAAGAGGACAAATAGTGGGGAAGATGGAAGATCAAATGAGACTTAGCAAAGGAAGAAAGCAACATTTATGGCATGTTAACTAGCAAATATTTGTCTAATTCAACTGCTGTTATACAAGACCGAGAAGAATTCTGTACAGTTTGTAAGTTTGTAAAATTCTAACCACAGAGGTTGTGGTCTTTTCACTATGAGAAATTAAAACTCAATTCATATTAGAATCAGCAAGATATGATGATTTCCTCTGCGATTCCTGCTCTTCTGCCAGTTTTTTAAGCTACTGTTCTCTCAAGAACGTTATTCTTATTTTAGTTCCTACTAAGAAAATAGAGAGGTCTTTGTCCCAATTCTTGTTCATTAAAATAACCTGAGTGGAGTTTCCTGACAAACCAAGAATTAAGTATGCCAAGGGGATCTGCATAAGCATTTTCAACCAACAGCAATGCCTACTCCAGTAATAGCAACAAGCAGAAAGAGGAAAAGCATCAAAACACAAAAAACAGTGTCAAATTTGAGCAGCAAAGTTAAAATTAAAGAAAAAGTTCCTCAGTTATTGTCTGGACACCACTTCAGAAGCATTACAGAAGAGAAATGAGGACTAGAAAAAACAGAACTAACAAGGCTATAAAAACACTTTTGAAACAGGGTGTTAAACCTAACGCTTTCAGGCTTTACAAGTCAGCCCTAGTGAAACCAGCAGGCAGCAAGTGGGGAAGAAAAGGCATACCAAGGCAGAAGTCACCAAACAGACAAAGACATCAAAGCAAAATCAAAAGTATCTTAGGCCATCTCATAATATATAAAGAACACATAGGATGCACTCCTGCAGATCTAGCTGGAGTAGTTCAGGCAGACAAGGTGAACTCTGGAATTAACTATCTCCATGGCAGTAGTCATGCTGTGTGACCACTGGCAGCAGTACTCAAGCATAATGGCTTAAATCATATTCCATAAGCAATCTCAACAAGGTCAAGTAACTTCAAACCCCTTCAGCTAGGACTTTAACAGTGTATTTGTTTATATCCTCATGTGCCACTTTTTCCAAGTGTAAACATAAGAGCGAGCAAATACTTCTTGAAGGTTGAGGATGACTCTCTCTAAGCTAATGAACTCTAAATTCTCCTCCGGTTATGTCATTTTTCAGCTTCCCCACCCATTCATCTTCTACATCTCATACTCTCCTACTGTCAAATTAGAGTGCCCTGTTTCCCCACCCAGCATGTGCTGCTGCCAAGCTATTGCTCATCTTCAGGTGACCTAATACAAGAACTGATATGTTTATTCTCTCTTAAGCCTATRCACCCAACAGTCTCTCTTTGAGCTCCGTATCCAAGGCGAAACAAAAGCAACCAATTGGCCTAAATCTATCAAATACAAGGGATCTCACCTTCAGCACAAAAAGTAGAAAATCTAATTATGCAAATGAAAACAAAAAAAACACTAAGTCCTTAATTTGATTCCCAAATACTTAAAAGGAAATGGATCACTTATCATAAATACTGGTTATTTATCATATAAATACCAATACCTGGTCACTGGCTTCCATAATCTGAACTGCAGAAGCTGATCATTATGACAAGCAATCAGGACACCAGAATTTTAATTCTCTGTAGACCACCATCAATGCTGGCTAAAGCACATCTTGGTGCAGCCAGCAGGGCCTTGTACCAGTTAAAGCAAGCGTATATTTCATTTTATACCAGCTTTTGTCCAGCTGATTCAAAAAGAGGCTGAGATAGACTGAATCCCAGTAATTTATTCTAACTCATATGAACACAGAAAAAGCCAAAAAAAGCTCATACCCTCCATACAAAAAAATCAGAACAATATTCCTAACCACCAATTTAAGGGGGGGAAACCCAAGCCAAACTGAAAAAAATATACCACAAAACAAATCCCACTTTTGAGTGCTTTTGAATTTTTGTTAATTCACCAGCAATTCAAGAACTCTGCACAACTTAAATATTTTTTCAGAAAAATACTTGAAGTAGAAAGCCTACACTACCTAGTGACAGTACCATCTATTTTGTACTTTTAGATGAGTGATGCTAAGCCCTTGACATTCAAGCGGCCCTACAATTCCAGCAGAGAAAGTCAAGAGCTGAATCATAAGCCAGAGCCTATCTGTAACTTGGCTCTCCATGGCCGCCTCCGTGAATAATTCAGAAATGCCCCAGGGGCTCCTGAGGGTGACCAACACACCCTCTGACCTCTCCTCTGAACCCATGTCTTGTCAAGTTTTGAACTTCAGCTATATCACACTCTCACTGCAGAATGAAACTAGGTAAATACAGAAATAAGCAACCAACCAACCTGCACTGAGTTTGATCAGTTTGATAAATACATATGCATAAATAACTGAACAGAGACACAATTGCCTGGTAAGTTTTTTTTAAAATACAACTAYAAAAAATATTGCCAAACTCCTGGTACATATCAGTGTAAATGGAACTGACATTTTAGGAAACTAAGAACACATACTCAGCCAGGAGCCAAGTCAAGTCAAATAAATGAAGTGCTTCAGATGGCATCATCAAAGGCTGCTAGAGGGTGTGCAGGAAACCTCAGATGCTTGACCTCAAACCAATACAAAGAGCCTGGGCAGGGAAAAATATATTTGTACTTTCTGACTTACTACCAGTATAACAAATAGCAAGGAAATCAGATGTTTTCAAATGGCACTAACTTTGATTTGGCCGCTTTATTAGAGGAAAAAATACTAGAAACTAATGACAATCAGCATATGCAAATTAACAGGCATAATCCAAGAACTGTTTATTGCCATCCCTTATATCTTGAAAACCTTATATCTTGCTGTACAAAATCCATAACTCTTTCAAAGACAGAATTATTTCCTAAAAACACTTACATTACCTGTTTCAAACTTCTTTTTCCTCTCTCCATATCAGCTTGTACTTATTACAAAAAGTATGGGTGTAGTTTATAGACAATGAGCTGAAACAGACAATCTGCAATGGACCAGTTAATTCAGGAGAAACTTTCTCTTCAGAAATATGCAACTAAAAAAGGAAGATTCTCATCAAAATCTACTCAAATATTGTATACAAATAAATAAATAAAAAATAGAAACTGTTTCCAAGTTCCCAGATCTCATTGATAAAAGTAATTCTGAGGGAGGTGACTGAAAGCTTTCTCTTAACATCATGAGATCATGAGAGTCATTTAAGACAATTTTAACAGCAAAGACAAAAAGGCTACTCCAAGAAGTKACACAGAACATGTTTTGTCAGCAACTCCATTTGTTTCCTTGGAAAGATGAATATAGTGGGCCCATTACTATGAGACAAAAAACCAGTAATTACAACWAAAGATAAAGATCATTTACATAATCTCAAAAAAATTTTCTGGAGTATATGATTTAGGAATAAAATACACTTAAAACCCRAAAAAATTATCAAAGGGCTAGAACATCTCTCCTCTGAAGAAAGGCTGRGAGAGTTGGGGGTGTTCAGAATAAAGAAGAGAGGGCTTCAGTGAAGACCTTATTGTGGCCTTTCCATAAATGAAGGAAGCCTRTAAGATGGAGAGAGACTTTCTGTCAAGATCCCTAGTAACAGGATAAGGGACAACAGTTTTACACTGAAAAAGGATAGATTTAGACTGGATGTAAAAAATAAATTCTTTACWATGAGCTTTGCCTGAAGAAGCTGCAAATGCTCCATCCCTGGAAACCTTCAAGGTGAGGTTGAACGGAACTTTGAACAACCTAGTGAGGACAGAGGGGTAAGACTGGATCTCTTTAAAGGTCCTTTCCAACTCAAACCATTCTGTGACTCTAAAATAACCTTTAATTCTTGTACTGTTTGCGAATAGTTTGTATTTTCACAGAAGGCTGAGTACTGTAAAGGCTTGGCATCTGACCAGCAGCAAACCAGACAAAATCTGCTATTAGGACTGACAGGATCTTGGCAGCAGGGAAAACTGCAAGCCATAACAACTTCCACATTAGCCACATCCTGACCACAGCTCAACTCTCTCATTTTTTGGCAAGACACTGCTCTCTGCAAGATTTGAGAAAGTTCTAGGCTTCCCTAAACCTTGGTACAGAGTCATGCAGWTTACAGACTCTGGACTAATCTTTGCACAGATTTTGCCACAGCCAAAGACGAAGAGTTTGTTTTTCTTACTACTGATTCAGTATCTCAAATGGACTGGATGCAGCTCCCATAGCTCCAATACTTTTGTGAACCATGAATTACAGGAAATCCAGCTCAAGAACATCACACTTTCAGTGAATTACAGGAAATCCAGCTCAGGAACATCACACTCACTTCTTGTTCAGAAGATTGAGATCAAAGTCCAACTGTATTTCATCAACTGATTTTAATCTCAAATAGATTACCTGAATGTTACTGCCGATCCCCATCACATATAAAATATTATTTATTAATTTAACATGCATGCTGCAAGAAAGTGCATCCCTGCTAATGATTCTGTTAAAGTCAACAATGAGTAAAAATTACCAACCAGCAACACCACAAAAATGGTTATAAATTTTCTGCCCAAGTGTTACAAGAAACCAGGCTTAGCCAAATGCATATTTTAGAAGAAGCTGGGATAGCTTTAGGGTTTTCAATAGCAGATGTCGTCCTGCAGGCAACAGACCAAACACTCTCTCTGCACAGGCAAGAGAAGAGAACCACCCCTAGGGCTGGGAGCAGGCATACACAGTCTCAATATATCTGATGTGAAAGTAAACCAAAAACAATTTATGCAGAATCACAGCTCCCAGGACCAGCCCTTAAGCATAATTACAAATTCTATACAGAAGCTTGTGCAGAGGACAAACCACCACAGTCACATGCTAAAATCAGCCTATTTATTTTGACAAAGAAGCAAGAAGTGGAGTTAAGGAAAGCTTTTAGTCAGGTTGTAAATTCAGACACAAAATGCAGCTCAGGTGTTTTTAAATTCAAAGCTTCCTGAACAATAACAGCTGGGAGAATGAGCACGGTCATGCTGCCACTGCTATTTCCCAACTGGGGTCAGCAGCTCAAAGCATTTAATCGTGGCACTTGAGCCTTCATTTCAGATCATGCAAAATATTTTATACAAAAAAAATGAATCTCCAGAGGCTAGGAAACTCATCTAAGAAATAAAACCAGGTCACCAAGTCCTGCCCATGCAGTCTTCATTTAATTCAGCTGCAGTGGTTTCAATCTAGATGTTCAAGAACTATCAATCCAGTGATAATCTGATGGTTAAGACATTTTTAAGGGAGTAGTGGATCTAAGATCAGACAACAGAGTGAAACTCTGCTAAATAAAAATATATTGCAACTATCATGGGCACTTTTTTCTTTTTCAATTACATGGATATTTAGTTTCAATTTCATTTTCTTCTCTTATCAAATATTCAATAATTTAACATTGTGGTGGGATTAGGCGCATATAACAATAATTTTCACCTCAGGAACAAAATGATAAATGAAAACACCTATATTATTTATTTTCAACTCTAAGTAACACACTTCTTTCATTTTGTTGCTTTTTAGTCCTTCCTGCAATATTTTGAATTAAACTGAACACACTGTAGGGCAAACAAAATATTATCCGTTCAAAATCAAAGACATCTTATAGAAGACTTAAATGGTCAATTTAAGATATTTCTGGTTTGGTTTTTTTTCTTTTTTTCTTTTTTTCGATTTTACTAATTGTAAAGATTTTAAGCCCACACTCTGCACCCTCTGGAGGGTTTTACTAGTTCTAGTTTGTACCATGTATCTCTAGTCTGGTCCCCATGAATGAATATGAATCCACAACTGCAGACTATCAGGTGTTTTTCTAAGGAGCGTCTTCCAGGTTGGTTTCATCCMAACAGGATGCAGTTTGGTGCCTGGGCTTGCAGTGCCATAAATGCAGATAACCAGGAGGTTCAGTACTATAGTAAACTCCTAAGATGAAGAAATGCCTCTATTCATTCTTTATCCAGCTGCTGATGGTTACCGGCATGAGAAAAGACTCTTGCTCTAATATAGTGACAAACCAGCTTACAGTACTTTCCTCCCTTTTTTATCTGCACTTCAACTTTATTGTCTTTTTTATCTAGGCTTTATTCTTTAATACCAGGCATGAGTGATCATATATCATCTAGCTACCAATCACACATCATCACTTAACCAGGAAAAACAGCTTTAAACAAAGATAGTTGTTTTAAGTAGTATAAACTACGTTTTTCTTCCTTCTTTCCTCCTCAAGGACAGACTATTGCTAATACAACACAAAAATTTTGCCTTAGACCTCCAATGTTCAATACTTTAAGTTTATGCTTCTTGGAGTTCAAACACCAGCTAAGCAYAAGTTCCACCCTTTAGAGCTTATATAATTGTAGTGATCTTGCCCTCTAAACACAAAGTATGATTAAAATTATCTTTAGTTCCACCTCAATTGGCCCAAGATGCTTTGGCAGTCCCCATTCTGTGAGCCCCCAGCAGGGAGCTCTCCCCAGCCCGCCCAGGGACACTGCACCCCAAGGGCCTGTCAAGCAGCCCTCACCCCGGCTGTGGAAGGACACACGGAGATTCTGTTGTCTAATCAAACAGGTCTCAAAGTAAAACATTGCTTGCATGCTCAGCTGGTAACTCACCACTGGCTCCCCATCAGATGATGCTGTGGACTGGAAAYGTGGAAGCAACAGCAACAGGAATGCGAGTGAGTCCTGTTCCTGCAGGTTTCGACATAACCCTGTTCAGCAGTCCAAACAAGGGCTTGTACTTACTCAGCCTACAAATAACTTTAATCAGCGTGTTTTGTCTAAAACTGGGGTATAGATCCCTCTCTCTGGTAACTAATCTTACTGCTGCTTGTCAGACAGGAGAAATTTGAATTTGGACTTTAAGTCAAAAGCACAGCTAGCATTTGCAATTGYGCAGACCTAACCATGTGTCAAAATTTCTGTTCCTGTTCCAACATCACATTATAAAAAGTAAAYTTTTATTTGATTTATGGACAATATATAAAACACAAATCCACATTGTTTCAAAACCACACTGAAAGATACTATTAAAAATACTCTCAAGGGGAGTGCAAAAGGCTCACATGCAGAAGCTTAGTAGTTCCCAACTACAAGACTGGCGCAATGTTAACTCTTCCCCACAAAACCACAGATACCACCAGCAAAAAAACCCAAGTAAAGTTCTCTCATCCCTCTACCAGGACAAGAGGTACCCAGGACATGAGTCACATTTCCCATTTCTTGGTGTCCTTCTTCCCAAAAGAGGCAAGTCGCAGCAACGGAAAAATATCTCTGAGAACATGTATGATCTGTACTTCTAAGCAATTCTTTACAGAGAGGGTGGGGAGGTGCTGAAACAGGTTGCCCAGAAAACTTGTGGATGCCCCATCCTGAAGGTGTGACTTTGAAMAACCTCGTCTAGTGAAACGTGTGGCAGGGGGGTTGGAACTAGATGAGCGTTAAGGTTCCTTCCAATCCAAACCATTCTATGATTCTGTGTTAAAAATAAAGCAAGTCTACATGAACCTTGAATTACAGGTAGACTCAAGGAGCATACAACCCTTTTGTAGACATAAAAGTTTCCCTTTATTAAAAGCAAAATATTTGATACAACAATACAGTCATATCCACAATGTTAAGCATATTTTCACAATTCAGGTTTAAAACTCAGACCTTCCCAAACCCAATGGTTTTTTCCATAGCTCAGAAAATTTTGTTCAGCAAGTGTTCTTATCTTCCCAACTGATATTACCTACAACATTAAATTTAAAAAATTAAAATAAATCTAAAATACATACAAGCGTGACCTGAATTATTTGGACATAACTTGACTTCAGATATTCAAGGCCAATCTAGAAAATCATGACTTTGATCATCAGAAAATAAATACAAATTTTTAAYATTTCAAAAAGAAGAATATACATATAGTATTTACCTAACAACTGTATTCTTTGTTCTTGTGTTTGTGCAACATAAAGGGGAAAAAAGGAAAATGTAACAGAATTAGCAAACTTTCTGGAACTTACTACCAAAGTTTCCATGAGCTATTTCATGTCAAGGAAATGTCAGGGTTCACATTCATTGTGTTTCTCAACTGTAAAGTAGGGCACTTTTTGTGGATCACAGAGATATGGCCCATATAAAATTTAGGATTTAAATAACACTCCTCTAGAACAGCTAAAAATAACTGCTGGTTGGGCAGACCCAGAAGAGGAGATTAAGAAAAAGTAATATTTTAAAGACCCCACACATTAAATTTATGACTGAAATTCAGCAGAATAGTGCTCAGCAGAAATTCAGGGGGTTCAGGTATCAAAAAGATTAAATTATTTTTTAATTATCAAAACTGACATCACAAGTTCAAACCATGTCTCAGCTACATGCCTAGATATACCACAGGCTGTCAATACACTCCATATCAAAACCATCAAGAAAGGTAATCAAATGGGTTTGCCTATATGAGTGAAAAGGACCAGAAAGCATGAAACAGACACTTCCACTCAGTACTTTTATCTAACTTATGTTCTTGAAGAAATTTCTAATTTTCTCAACACTATTTCCAAGAAACAGGCACAACTCAATTTAATGCAATCTGCTATAAATCATTAGGATTCACCCAGGTGACTCAAGAAGAAAACCCAAACCTAATTAGATAATTTCAGATCAGTTGCTATGAAATCCAGGGGTTTTGTTATTTGGTACATTTAAACCTATTATCCAGTTAATCAATTAGAGAAGAGGATAACGTGAAATAGTTCTTAAGCATGCTTCAAAGATATTTAAATCGTCTTATATTTTTTTCTTTAATTCTAACACCTTCTATAATCAAAAGCAGCATGTTTAAAGCCTTCCTCCAATTCCAGAACAATCTAAATCAATAGTTTCAAAATCCTTCCCACTGAAAATACATTATTACTAATTTCTAACCTCAAAGACACATCCCTTTGTTCTTACAAGGTTAAGGCAAGACATCTCCTTGCACAACTTTCCTCTAAATGCTCAGTACCAGCCACACAAAAATTCATCTGGTTTTAAACAACTCTTTGCCAAATAAAAAAAAAGGTAAGGGTCATGTAATGACAGGTTAAGTACATATAATATTGACATGGAAAACAAACTACAGAATACTTCAATCTAGCAGAAAAAGCTGTAATACAGAGCCAGTGGAAACAGAGACCACATAGAATAGAAACAGAAACTATTTTAAACACAATTTTGAAAATTATTTGAAGAATTACTTTTAACCACAAACACAGATTTTAAATTAAGACTAATTTTTTTTCTTTCTAGTTTAATATTTCTCTATCTGATTTACAAGCTGTCACACCTAGTCTGCAAAGCAACTTCTTTGGGTTTTTTTCAGTATACACACAGACACAACCAAAGGTAAGCACTAAGGCCTTCTGACAAAAACACTTGAGAACCAGCCAGATTCCTGGCTGGTTTCAGCATTTACAGATATTCCATGGACTCAGAAATGCTAATGATGTCAATCAAAAAGTCTAGAAAACAGTTCAAAAACTCACATGCATAGTCCTCCGGTTAAAAACATTTAATTGACATCTTCCTGATTACAAGCAGGACCCTCACCCTGATGATTACAAAATAGCAAACCACAAAACARTCCCTGATTTTTTTCATGGAAAACWAATATATAGCTAGTTTCTAAAAGATTAGGAATACAATGCAGAAGAGACTGTACTGCTATTGAAGAAAAGACTGTGAGGTCATGCAAAACTTATCATCAGTGGACCCACAACAAGACAACCTGCTGCTCCTCTTCTCAAGGCTTTACAAAGCATCCTCTTCGGTTTCCTGGACCTGTAGTCTACAGTGCAGCAAGCCAAGTTCACTCAAGCATTCTATTTAGAACTCCAATCTGAAAGTCTTCAGCACTTCCTATACTCCAGCAAATATATTTCCTTATTTCAGAGCGATTTTTTTTTCCCATATATTTTCTTTCACCCAAAACTTGAGGTCCATGGGAGCTTAAGCTACAGTGATSAGGAATTCAACACAAAAGTTAGATATGATTAATTCAAATTCCTCCTTGTGAATAGAAATGTTTCAAATCTGCTTTCATGATGGATATTTCTTCACACAGTTGAATGACCTGAGTCCCACCTTAGATGGGCAGGGGGAAGCTACCAGGAAACTACTCATGGATTTCCTGTAGCTCCTTTCTAGAGTAAAAAGTCCTCCTTGAGGATGAGTTTCTGGGTTTGAATCATTCATGGGAACTAAAAACCTAGAAGCTTTTAAAAGTACAGTTGTTTCACATTATCATATGATTAGAGATCTTCTAAGGTCATCTTAGAAAAAATTCAAAACAGTGTAAAAGAAACAATTGTGTAGAATGTAAGTAAGATGAAGATCCTGGAGGATTATTACAAGTCAGGCGCTTCCTCAGGAACCCAGAAAGCTCCAGTTCCTTTTGTGCTGAGACAGCAACAATCACATGGGGTTCAGCCTCCTCCCAGTGACCTACATGAAGTCCTGAGACAAGAACTCAAGAACAACTGAATTCAAAAAGAGTAAAACGTAGTACAGAACAGCCCAACAATACAACTTTCAACCCACTGATCTAAAGAAAAAGCCAAAACAAAACACAACCAACCAACAGACCTATTTTGCAAAATGCATCAACATATGAATCACACCACTTAATGGAGACTCCACCTCTCCTTACAGAGAGTCCTGTTCCACCCTCCACAATAGCATACCTGTCTTCAATTACAGRGAGGTATGTGCTTCCTTTTATTGACTGAAGGACACAAAGTCTGAAGAATTCTCTTATTATTTCTATTAATAAATAAAAAAACACAATAAAAACTATTTCTATTCATAAATAAAAAACAATACAAACCATTGCATTTTGGTATCAAGKTTCTGTTCAGAGGAATTTCACAGCTCCCAGAGTTTCTGCTTTACTTGGGTGATTAATGAAAAGAACTTGCTGGCTATTACAGCTTACTCTAATTTAAAAAAAAAAATGCATGCCTCTTGAATAACTCCAATAACTTGGGAACAATAAAGGAAACAAGATTAATCAAATGCCTTCTCAAATGCCTGCACRTCCAGTTTCTATGCTGCCTTCAGACACAAGGGTGAAACATGCTGGCTAATTTCCCAGTGTTATGACCTGTGAAGAATACAAATCTAAATTTCCTAAAATAAAAATATCACTGCACATCTGTTAAGAAAAAATAAACTTTTTTTTGGAAGTGACAAGTTAGCAAAAGTTGCTGACATTCAATTACAAGAGAGAAACACAATTATATTTCAAAGGTYATTAAAAAAGCATTTGCTTTCTCAGCTTCCCTCTATAAAACTCATTCAAGTTTTACTGGCTGCTGTAGTTTACCTAATTTCTCCATGCATTCAGCAGCCTGTGCTGTGGGATGATCCTCCTTTGATACAGAAGCTTTTGACAGAATTCTGGGAACGTGTCCAGCATAACAGAAATAACAGCATAGGAAASCTTAATACACCAGGTGTGGCTTCAGAGATGAAGGCTGAGCCACCCAGGAAGTGCTCTAATAACTACAGCAGCCTTCCTCTAAGCTTTTACCACTAAAGGTCTCTTGAACTAGATTTATGCTGAAAAGCATCAGGGAGGTATAGGACACACAACTGATTTTTTTGCCTGACCTGCTCTTCTCTTGTAGCAGTGGAATAAAAGATAGGCTTTGATTGTGGTGAATGATTTTCATCTTCTTTGATACTTGGCTTCTCCCCTTTCTCTAGGTATCCCTTAGTTTATCTTTTCTCCCAGCCTCAAAATGCCTTAAAAAAAAAAAAAAAGTTTTTTTTCTGGAAAGAAACTCTCATTTAGAGTTAAAACTTCAATCTAAAAAAATCYTTGCAATGCTCTGGACTGCTTTCTGTTTTGGGGAACACAAGAGGCCCACAGCTGCCCATCTTGCCAGTGGAGCTGTGCTCATCCTGCCCTGTGCTGAGCCTCTGAGCCCAGCCAGCAAGGCTCTGCCTGGAAGGTCAATCACATCTGCTCAGCCTGGCCTGTCCAGCGTGCACCCAGCTCAGCAGCCACTGCTCCGGATCATGCTTTCCCATGTGGCTGCTTCTGCCCACACCACCCTGCTCAACACCAGCATTCATCATTTTGGATGTCCCCTTGTCRAGCCCTTCTGCTCTAAACTGCCTCCTCCTTACACATTAAGCTGCACCTAATATTAGCCTGAAAAGCAGATCTTCATCTCAAAGCAATAGTATTTTTCCCACTTCCGTTTTTTCAAAACAGGAAGRCTGACTGCTACTTTGATCCAGGAATGTAGTGAATCCACATTAGGATTCACTTAGGAGGTAAMAGGCATAGGGCTTTCTTTGTGAGGGTGCTCTTGGCACGGTGACAAGGGGTTTTGCTGGTCAGAACAAGCTCAGCATGTTATCATCTGGTGCAAGGACCACTGTGAAAAGGCAAAGGAGTCCCCAGCAGAGCAGCAGCTCACAATAGCCTGCAACAACACAAAGTATTCCTTCCTTCTGACTCGCATGGAGAGCCAGCACGTTCTACTGCAGAGCTTCCCAGGCAGTGCTGGGCACACAGGAGCAAAGCTTGCCATGACAGGAATGTTCCCTGCAGCAAATGTGTCCTTCACATTCTCCAAACCTTAGCCTGATGAGCAGGGTTAACTGTAGGTTGACAGCTCTCAAGTAATTACAGCCATTCCCAATCCAGTGCTAACTGGTATGACATTGGTGACATTGGTCATTCTCCACTAGGGAAGGCAGAAAACAAAGAAGAAAACACAGATTTTGATTAAACTCTCTTCCCAATCTTCAAATTCTGCTTCTACCAGATGTTCTGCCCTGCATTTCTCCACTACCCTTTTGACTAGACACCAAACCTGGCTGATAAGTAAAGCAAAAACCAGCATCTCTTTCATCCTCAGAAAACCACAGTGATGCAGCCAGTTTTACTTGCTCGATTGTACAAACTCCATTTGCAATCTGATTTGGTATAGGCAGTCGACACAGAGCCTGCAAAGCAGCATGCTCATCTGCAGGATTGACGCCATGCAAATCCTTCCCATTGCCAGCAAGTTGGGAAACACAAAAGGCAGGATATCCTGCAAGTAGTGTAACATAAATGAAAAAAAAGCCATGTGTCCTGGGAATAACTTACACAGACATTCTTTAGAGGCAGAAGCTGATCTTGAAAAAGGAAGCCTGATCCAGAGGGGGGCACATTGTGAAGCCATCAACAAATATCAGCACATGAAGCACCAGCAAGGATCCAGATTGTACCAGAGTGATCCAGGCAGATGAATGACAGGCAAGACACAATGCAACCCAGGAAGCCAATCCAGGTGACATGCTAACAACATCCACTGCAGCATTCATTATGTTCTACACTCCGCTGAGCTCCAAATGAATGCTATCACATGCATCTGGGTCAAAATTTGACTGCCATTACATTCAACAGTGCAAAGAGGTGATATCAGCTATCACTGAACCAAGGTCTGCATCCCATTACTTGCTATAGCCTGCAGCACCCAAGCTCCACACCATGCCATTCCTGTCCCAGCTGGGTGGAAGCCCTTGGAAGACAGCCTGGTACCTGAAAGAAACCCTTCATTCTCCTCCTGCATTTTCTTCTGGTTAGTACTGAAACAGATGCAAAGACCTTGACAGGAGTATAATAATAGAGAAGGCACAATAGTTTTCCTTTACTTCCCTACATATTAGTACAAGCTTTTAGCTCATGTTAGAAATACAGCATATTCCAAACATTTTCAAGAGATGCTTGAGGGAGGTGATTTGCCAGAAAAAGAAAAAAAAAATCCTTGTTTTTCAGTGGTAGTAACTTGAAGTCTGCTAAAACACAATCTTCAGAAATAAACAGCACCCTCACCAATCAGCAAATTTTGTTGGAATGCTTGCTAATATTACTGGGATAATTTTCCATGACATAAAATTGCTTTTTCTTAAAAGATGGCTATTACTTCACATTCAACTCAGTTCTCCTCTGTCTCTACATGTGTGCAAGTTACACAGCTTTTCCTTACACAAAGGCCTGAAACAAAATAAAATTAAACACTTGGAAGAAAGTCCTGTGGGCACACCGATGTGCCTCCTTCATTGTCAGACTGGAGATTACTTTTTAGAGTTTAGTGGRTTTGCCTGCCTATAAAATGTTCCACACAAAATTAGGCCATGAATTTAAAATTAAGCAGCTGATCAAACTGAACAAAACAAAGCTACAGCAGCCTCACGCAGAGCTGCATCTTGCCCATTCAAATTTCTCCTTTAAGTATGTACAGTGGAGGAAGTAACAGCTCCTTTTGAGAAGGCTCCTGTCTTACCTGATCCCCTAAAAACTACTTGGACATTTCCAGCAACATGACCAATGGAAACGAGAGGCTGCTAGAGAGAACGTGCTGAGTCCTAGAAAAATATAAGCTAATTAGCTTTCATTAATTACCACTAACCACACCTTAGCACACCTTCAGATGTCACTCCAAAATCTTTGCCTGTCTTGGGGTGAAATACTTAGCCCAAATTGCAAGGTCTCGTGGTCTTACACCCACAGCAGGCACACCCAAGGTCAGTGCCTGGACATGTACAGGGATCAAGCAGCACCTTAAGTTTGATGAGGAAAACATGGCTTCAAAGTCCTGCCCAGGCACGGTAGGAAGGGCAGCCCCCAATGCTAACCTGTTTTGCACAAAAGCAGTCATTTTTCTTCTACTACAATCTTCAAGTGTTTCCTCTTGCTGCGGTCCCTTTGGTCGTCTCAGTTCCTCAGACTTTCCCACCTTGGCATTACCCTTCAGTCTTCACATATTGCTTAAGAAGAAGCTCACCTCAAAATACTCTTCCTTTTCCCAGTAGTTTCCCGTTCCCCTGCTTCCACCTCCTCCCTTGGGCTAAAGCAGCAGAGTCACTGAGTAAACATACCAGTGACACGAAGTGCCTTTTGTCTGCCCTCTTCTCTCCCAAAGGGATTTGTAAAGAGACCAGGATTAATACTAAAACAACTCATCTCAAACAGCTGTTTGGCTTTTTTTTAAACCATATAAATTTCCTCTTCCATCCTAGGTACTCAAGCAGTCAGTACTTATTACTCACTCAATATCCCAAGCTTTTATTAAGCAAAAACAAACAAAATATCAGGAAATAATATAACTGCATTTTTTAAGGCATTTAAAAAAACCCAAACAAACTCTTTCTAAAGAGATCAGTAACTGATCCCAGACTGTAACAGAAGCTGCAAAGGGCAATTTAAAAAAACAAAGTCTATGAACCAACTTTATATATTATAACCCTTGCTAGGGTGACTGCTATGTGAACAGACACAGAACTCTGTGGCAACACAAACAAAGAAGCTAAACTCCAACAGCTGCTAAAATAAACTATTTTTAGTTCTAAGTTAAAAGAAATCTGATGTAATATTTCACAAAAATACATACATGTATGCAAAACTGGGAAAAGCTGCAAGGATTTAAACTGAAAGAATAATCTGTAAGAGTATATGGTCAACACATTATTTATGTTTGTCATTGCTGCTTTGGTGTTGAATAGATACAATTTAGTGCATAACCCAGAAATAGCCATAGCATCAGATGTCATATCATCAAAAGACTGCATGTCCATTGATAACAGGAAAGATTCCTACAGCCATAAGAAAAGCAGCTACTTAGACCACTGAACTGTAAAAAGCATGTTCTGTGGGTGTTGACCTTTTGAGCAAGACATGACTTGCACAGCATGATAAAAGGCTAAGAAACTTCATGGCTAACATTCCTCTGCCTGGGTTAGTAAGAAATAATCTTTTTCCTTTGAAAGGGTGTAGAACTTTACAGCAAAACATAAAACAAGATCTAAAATTTGTTTCAGATTACCATCAGAATCTGACATAAAAGGTATTTCAAAAAACATCTTCCCCTAAACAAAGCTTAAAATTTGTTTTTGCATAAATGATCTAAAAAAATACTAAGGTGTAAGACTTTTTCAAAACTCCATAGTGCATGTCCAAAAACCCAAAGAGAAAAAATATTAATAGAGGACATTCATGCAGTGAACCAAACACTATCTCAAGGTCCAAATAATCCAAGATTAAGTGTCTGACCATACTAATTTCAGGTATTTGAGAAGATGCAAGAGTACTGTAATGGGAAGACAACTGAAGACAGAGATTATCCCACCGTCTGCAAAACTACACATGTACAGAAGAAACAGGAGTGCTTTGTTCCCAACAACCCCAATTCAACACAATCATGACAGCCCACCTCTCCTGTTTCCCAAGAACTTTGACATTTGAAGCAATGCTCTTAACCACAGTCAAAAGAAGATCAGCTAATAAAAKCTGTAAAAATCATTAGAGGCTCTATTTTGGAAAAAAAATCAGAAGAGGAGGACTGACAGGCCAACAGTACACTCATTGAAAAGCAAGTATGAGAGAAGGAGAAACAGCATMATTCCTGGCATGTCCACATGAGTAACACTCCTTGCTGTACAGCAGAGAGATAGAAGCCACTGCAGAATGCCATTTGTGTGCACAAGCACCTGCCACAAAGGCTACCTGCATAAACACTGCCAAGGCTTTAAAGCAATCGGCAAACACTGAAAAAATAACTCCATAAGAGCCTAGAAAATGAGACAAAGATTTATATCACCAGTTTCCCTATCTTTGTAAAGGATCTCAGGTAACAAAAAAAAAAAAAAAAAAAAAAAAAAAAAAAAAACAAAAACACCAAAACAAAAATATAAAAACAAACAAACAAAAAAACACCAAAAAAAAACCCCACCCCCAAAACCACAAAATAAACTCATTCTCTTCCCTAAAACATGCACTAAACCCAAGTGTTTTTATCTTTACACAGTAATAAAAGTCCATATTATCCTAGGGCCCTTTGAAGTCCATGATCTTTTGCAATCCTCTCCCATCCTACTCTATGACTCTGTCCTTGTATGTGACTCTGTCTGGGTGTCCCTGCCCACAGCAGGGTGTTGGAACTAGATCATCTTTAGGGTCTTTTCCAACCCAGGCCCTTCTGTAGTTCTATGATTCTATAAAATTTCCCTACATATACTCTTTATGTCTTTATTTCTCTCTGCAAAGGGCTCTGGAGGCATTTGTCTMACTTTTGGTAGAGGCAATGCAGGTTACACAGGTCTGAGACTGCAAAATAGGTTGTGGCTCCCGGAGAGAGGGTGAGCTGAACGACAATGACTTATCACACCTCCTCTGCCCCCCCTACTCTCTGCTGCTCTACCTCTGCAGACAGAAATGGAAATATGGATATGGATTTTCACAGATATGGAAAAGAAAAAGGTGATGGGATTTGTTGCTTTCTGCAGAGCCAGCCGTTTGCACTGGGGTGTGAAGGAGCCCTATGACCATCCACACTGCTGGGAAGGGCAAGAAGATGCAGTCATTTCTCCTTTCAGGGTCCAGCAGTCAATTACCTTAGCCCAACTGCTTACAAAACTGCAACCCAACAGAACTGTTAAAATTGAAGTCAGCAAAAATGTTTGTCAGATTCTTCATTCCTGAATGCTCTGCTGCCTCTCCTGGAAACCTTACAGTACATAAGCAAGGCCAACATCACAAAATATTACTGCACACAGCTAAACTTTGAATTGGATGAGCAACTACAGAGCACCCTCCCCCAAAACTCTCCAATGCCTCCCCTCAAACAAGCAGAGTGCCACAATAAGCAGGTTTGGTGTGCCTGCACACAGCGCTCACGCCGTCAAAGCAAAAGGAGACGCAGCAACACTGTCTCTCCTTGGCACAGAGGACTTGGTGAAAGAGTTTTATCTACAGAGCAGCTGTGATGGACTGCACTTGAAGAAAGCAGGAAAGAGCAAAGCACMGATGTGAACTTGGAAGGGTGCTATCAGCTCACCACAGGCATGACCTCCTGCACAGAGCACACCTAGGGACTTGAGAAGGACATGCTGTCCTCCCACAGACAGCTTCTTCCTAAACATGGAAGTATCACCTCATAGCCGGGCTCCTTTGGATCTGGAACACTGAGAATGCACCTGACACAATCAAAACCTTGCTGAGTGCATGGCAACAAAGACAATATAGCAGATGAGAGGGACAGAGCTCTGGACCATACAAATCTGAACTTGCTAAAAATGTAAAAAGCAATGATATTTCTGTGGCTTCAGCTCAGGCCTGAAAGATCCATAGAAACATTTAGATATAATTCGGAAGGTTGCTGATATTTTTGTGAAATACAGCCAGAGATCTTGCTAATATTGAAGAGATTTTTGTGAACAACTGGCTTTGGTAAATTCTCTACTTCTCTTTTTTTTTTTCCTCCATGAATTTCAAATCTGTCCACTAAGTCTTGTTAATTACAAGGAAAACAAATTTGCTCGTGAAACAATTATCCACTATGTAAATAATACTGTTAATTTGTCTGTTTAACTGCCTTTGCAAAATGAATTCAGCAAGCTCTCTTGAAAGATGTTGCTTAAAAAAAAAGAAAAAATTTCTTTTATGATAAGTAAGGCCATCTGTTGAAAATTTACAAAACTGGGGTTCATTCAGACTTTCAGCTCAAGACTGAGAATTTCTCTTTAATTTCTATGAGAGTAGATCAAGCCCTAAAAGATGCACATACAGATGTGGCCACCCCAGTTCTGGTAGTGCTCATGGCACCTCCATTTGGCACTGCCAAGACCTGATCCCAGTTTGGAGACTGGCCACATTATGCACAGCAGCAGTGCTGCAAGCTGTGCATACAGAAAGTGAAGTTTAATTCCAGATGCCTCATCCAGCTCTCATTCCCTGGAGCAAGCAGAAACTGCCCTTTATCCACACACTTGCAGAGGAAGAAGAAGCAGTCACAGTACAAGGAAGGTCCCTTGACTTGTTTGACAGAAGTGCTTCAGGAGTGACACAATGCCTGGGTATGACTGGCAGYGCAGCCACAGCAGCCAGACACCAACCCACGCTTAACCAAGCGTTCATGCGTGCCCTGCTGCTGACAGTAGCTGCAATTTAGCTTGCAGAGCTTACACATGCCTACAGGAGCAGTAGCCAGCAGGTTAAACATCATTTGGCTGCAACTTCCTAGGCAGCAGGAAGAAGTTAGGATGTGTAGGTGCACCAAGGAGTTCCAAACCACCTTTTCAAGGCCAGGCTATGCTGTCCACAGATGGCAACAGGCTTTGCCTTGGAACTGCAGCACCATGGCACAGTGGCCAAAGAGACTCAGCCCTCCCCAGCCTCATCACCCTCTGCTCTGTTTCTGCACACAGCTCAACAACAACAACAAAACAAGAACTTGCTTTGGCTAAGTCAGTTTTTTYATTAGGTAGTCTAAGATGGTCACTTACCAAAAGACAGCTTTAGCATTCTTTCCCCAATAAAATGCATATATTAAATTTATGTGGTCATTACTTACAGAAATCAGTCTACAGAGACTCAAGTGCCCATGGATTTATCTGTCCTTTTCTTGACATCACAGCCTTAGTAAAAACCATTAAGGCTGCTGATGCTTCTCATTCAGCTTTGCAAAACTGTTGGTTTTGTTGCGTTTTTTGGGGGTGGGGAGGAAGATTAATCCACCGCCATCAGTTCAAAAACTACAATTTTCTGTGTTCTTTATATTGATATAGTACTATCAATACTTCAGGAACACAAGTCACTGTCACTAGTATTTACTACAAACCAACAACAGTCASTTATTCCAAGAAATAACAAAGTAGAAACTTAAATAGATAGCAAGCTATGTTAATATGTTGCCATTTTAAAATGCCTTCTCATACTTTAAAAAGTGGATACAAAATGAGACACATGATAAACGGCAAATTTTTCTTAAGTTAGGTATTTTGAAAGTCTTTTTTGAAAGTGTTTCAGACCAAACATGCTGTAACACTAGGACACAAGTTTTGAAGCCACACTCAGTATATTCTAGAGTGGATGATGAATACCTCAAGTTTTATCCCTCTGATTTTCCTGGTTTAAATCACAGTATGGTTGTACACCTACATTTCCTACAGTATTACAGGATATACTCCTAAACCACAACATTTTACTGTCAAATGTAGTAGTTTGCCTCAACACTAATTATTTTAAAACCAAATGCCTTAAGCTGTAACATGAGATGACCAGCAACTGAAAGATTATAGGACTTTATCAGAGAAACTGTTCATCTTTTGAGGATTGAAATTACTTTTTTCCACATAAACTCAAGCCCAAACAGACGGCACCTGAAAAAATTATCAAGCTCAAACCCCTGCATGCGAACAAGTAAAACAGTTTTGAGGAGTGTTTTTAATAAATCCTTAACACAAATACTATTTGACTTTCAAAAACCTTTACAGAAATGAGATTGCACAACCTTACTTTCTTTCAGTTTTCCCTAAGGCATAACAGTTTTTAAGAACTTTATCAAGTCTTTGGCGCAAAATAGTTTCATCTTCTTTGATACAGTCACTGACAGAGGAACACAAACCACTTCTCACTAATTTTAATACTCTAGCATCTTCCTGTTCCCTCATCTCATCTCTTTCTGCTGGAAATGAGTTTGTTTAGCTTTGTGGAACACACTTTCCAAACACACATATTCTTTGCAGATCCCTTTTCCAAAACTTTCCGAAGCCCTGGTGAYCATTTCTAGTAGATGGACACATTTGAATTTATCTTTCTTAATAGGCTGTGGCCAAAACTGGACACATTATTCTATTAACTTAAGCTGCACTAGTATGAAAAGCTAAATGCTGAACTTGARCAGTACTGCATCCCTGTGCTTCTTGTGATCCCACATAACCCTCAGATCTGCTTCCATGGTGCTGCTGCCAAGTCGACTTTACCCATCTGCATTATGGGATCTTCTTCCTGAAAATAGTATCTCGTACTCAAATACTGCCTTCGAACTTATCAGAAACCTCTGTCCTCCAAAGCAAAGCATGAAAAACACAGCCTGAAAGCCCTACTCACTCTCCTTCATATTTTGTGCTAATTCTGTTGATCAAAGATATCCATGTCAACAAGTACAAAGGTGCCAGAACTGCCCCCAGCACCACTTAAACTGATGTTTGATGGTGACTCATAATCATTTCCTGACAATTATCACTTAGAGGTGTTATCTCTGTACCTGGTCCCTTTGGTTCAGCTGTTCTCAAAAACTTCAGTTGAACAATTTTCCTAAGAGCAGCCCTACTGGGTCAGACAGCAGGTCTGTTGTCTGCACTATGTCAATGCCTGAAATTAAAATAAAAATTTGATAAATAATTGACAGTACTTTCCCAGTCTATTGTCCCAGCACTGAGCTCAGCTTGGTGACTCCCTGAGCTACTTCAGGTATGCCACACARGTCAGCCTTAGTGGGTTTTTCTCCCATGAATTTGTCCAGCCGCTTTTCAAGTCCCTGTAAATTTTCAATATCCACATGCTTCAGAAGGATTTCCAAAGCTTAACTTACCACACATTGGGTCAAAACCAAAAACACACCCCTTTTGTTCATTTTGAACCTGCCAGCTTAATCGTATGCTTTCACATTTTGTTCTGATAAAAAGTTAGTCCCTACTCAACTTTGCCACATCAGTCATAAGACTGTCAAAATTTCTAAAACCTGAAATCTTTTCTCAGACCAGTATTATCAAATAGCACAAAAAAACAAAGGTTAGATTGGGTCACAAAGCCTTCTCCACCCTGGCAGACCAGGCACAAGGAAGCACTATTTCACCTTCCTTATGAGAACATTATTGTTAATGGGTCAAAATACTGACCCATTATCAAAACAAAGGCACATGGCAATGCCGGAGGCTGCAGGACACAGTACTTAGTGCAGATTATAGAGGAATGCCCACTCTGACTAGAAATAATGGGGGTGGGGAAATTAGTTCAACTTAGAATTTCTGCAAACTGATACTGACATGGTTTTAATTCAGAAACCTATTCAGCCTCRCAGGAAAGTTTATTGCCTTTATGTTTGCATTGCTGGCTTTATAGTTTTACAGTCAAAGGCATAACTGTGCCTTCACTAAAAATTTATTAACAGAGACACATTAAAAATCCATCCACTAAAAATAGTCTCAAGCTAAATCTTAATTTCTACRTTATTAAAAGCAACATCACAAGGGTTTGGAACTTGTGCTCTGATAATTCTGATATTTTCTCTCCCACCTCAACAACACTGAGATCTTTCTTTTGCAGTTACTTTAGAAACCATRCATTTAAAAGTTAACTTGTGTGTTAGAAGTTTTATTGCATTTAGACAAATAATGCAAGAGATTTGCTCACACTTTTAAGTTTTCAAAATTAACATTTTTAAAAATTTTCTATTTTCGTTAGGCGCTTTTTTCCCCACTAAAAAATAAAGTTAAAAAGCGCAGATGACATTTAGCTCACGAGTTCATCTCCACCCTGTTAATTTGTCACACTTGCAACAGAAGGAAGACAGTCCCGTGGGCAACCTTTGTACTCAGACGGCTGTGAACGCAGTCCATAGGCCGCCCGCAGCCCGGCGATGCCCACTGAACTGTAAGGAATTAGGTCGCCTCAAAGGTCTGTTCCCTTCGGGAGCACCACAGAGCACAAGTCACGACATACTACTTCCCTGCACCTTTGTAAAACGGCTGGCAGTCAGCAGTGTTCGCTGAAGCAAGAGATAATAACCATCCTTTTACAGAACCGGCCAACTATTAGTTCAGCCACCTCCATCCTACAGGCCTTGGTGGCATTTACGAGTTCAGAACCTGAGAGCCAAGTATTAGACAAGCACCAGCCGTATATTTGCTGCACTGCAAGTTGTATTCTAGACCATTAAGGAGACGAACCCTTTTAAGCTTTCCTATTCAGTAATGGATRCAAGTTACAGGAATGGGGTATTGGTTTTCAGTTGTACATCACAGTGACACACGCTGCTCTCCAGACCGCAGCCTGCAAAAGTACTTCAAGCAGAAACACTCCAGAAGACGTTTTTCCACTGAACTACCAGTCGTACTGTGTCCGGACAGTAAAGGCTATACAAATATTATTTTCTCTTACAAAAACAATCCCACCAGCACAGAAGTGTTTCTGAAGCAAGGAGGGGAGCTTAGCTGTAACTCCGCAGGGATGGAATTTCACAGAGGACGATACTAAAAAAACTCAAACAAGCCCACAAAGGAAAGAATTTCCATGACAATTTAAGGAAGTCAAGCACAGTCCAGAGGGATTCTAAGCTCCGGCCCCGGCAGGTCGGTCCCGCGGTGCGGTGGCTGGAGCGCTRCCCCGCCGAGGGCCCGGCCCTTGCCTCGCCCGCCCCGATCGCACCTGCCCGGGCGAGAGGGGCGCGGGGGCAGCCGAGGGGCAGCGCCAAGGCCGGGCCGGACGGCCGCCGCCTCCTGCCGCGGGTGGGAGGGGGCGGCGGAGGCCGAGAGGCCGCGTCCTTACCTGCTGATGGAGGTGGTGCTGCTGCGCTCGGCGACCCGCTCGCTGCCAGCCCTGCCGCTGCTGCTGCTGCTGCTGCCGCTGCTGCGCTGCTCTGCGCCGCCCCCGCCGCCCGGCACGGCCCGGCCCGGCCCGGGACGTCACCGCCACAGGGCCGGCCGGGGGCGGGGGCAGCGCCGGCGGGGCGGTGGCGGCCGGGGAGGCCGGCTCGGCCTTCTCCCAGCGCCGGGCTTGCCCGGCCGGGAGCCCCGGCCCCGCGGCGCCCCTTGGGCACACAGGGCCCGCAGCCCGCGCCCTCCACGGCAGAGGTGGTGCTGAGGCGCTGGCCCCTGGTTATTTTGTGTGTGTTGGGTCTCTTCCTTTATTTTTTACGGATGCGGTTACATAAAGGGTCATTTTGGGATATTTGTCTTTACTGACCATCGCCCCACAAAGAAAGGCGCCGAGCAGGTGGCGGCTCTGCTGCTACATAAACCTTGGAAGCCAGAGGCTGTTTCAGCCCAGCTCCTCTCGCAGGCTCGCCCTGGCCCTGTGCTGCCCCTGCCGTGTCCCCAGGCTCCTGCCTTGGCGGGCGTTACAGGGCTGGGAGCAGCGATGGTCACACCCGCTGAAGAGCAGAACAGCTTGGCCTGCCCCGGCCCTGTGCCCCTGAGCTCCTGCCGGGCAGCCCGGGCCAGCCTGGGCTCGGCGGGATCGCCCTGGCCTGTGCCTCGCCCGGCCCTTCACCTCCGCGGCTGCTGCGCTGCTGAGGCTCGGGCAGAGCGGCCCGGCTGGGCGGCATTGCATCATGCCCAGCCAGGGTGTCACACCGCCGGGGCTGCTCACAGCCACCCCTCCCGGGCCGCAGCTCTGGGTCACCTCCCTGTCCCTTGGCTTTACCACGCTTCATTCCTGGCGTCGCCAGCTGGTTTGTCAGCTTTCCCGTAGCACCGTGCTTCTCTCCCCACAATAGTTCATGAGCAGCACAATGACCTCGACTGTACGTGCAAATGCTCCTTGTTTTCCACCTGATGATTTGTTCATAAGTCTTTTGCTGACAATGGGAAACAAACACATTAATACTTCAAAATCTTTTGTTTTCCTTGATTTTGCAGCCCTAGCTACCTTTCTTTAAGCAGGTGTGTTTCATGGCATCCTTTTTGAGTGTTTGGACAACACCAGGGATATTGTGGGTAGAGCCACTAGCTCATAAATAATTTACATAAATTTCTTCAAGCCATAGCTGCCCAGTAGATATGATACTCACAACAATGCCTTGGCCTCTTTTAGAGGATAAAGAGAAATCCCAGGGGCTCCTTTAGGGGGAACCTAGGGAAACTCAGGGGGTTCTTTCAAGGATCAGAGTGGATGTACACATGGAAGGAAATGGCAGTGCATTAGGTGCATGAGTAATCCTGCATCCTGGGCAGAGCACGGGTGGAGTTCAATCCTGTGTCCAGATTAACATTCCTACAACTCCTGAAATGTGCTGTGGACTTGTTTTGGTCTTTACAACATTCCACTTGCCTGCAAAGTGGCAAGGTGAATTTGATGGTTGCATCTTCACTTGACATAATTTAGAATGTTTGACAATTTGGACAATCAAACATTGTATAACTTCTAGAGCACGGAAGCTTGTCTTTGGCATTACCTTTCAGTACTTTGTACAGGCAGTCTTACTTTTGTTTGTAAAAGAGAGATAAGGATAACTGTTATCTGGGGAAAAAGAAGTGAATGGACAAGTAAATGAAAATGTAAATTTGGTGACTGGCTAAAACCAYCTCTGTTAGCAAAACAGGATATAATGTCAGGAAACCATCAACAAAATACTTCCAGTGTAAACAATCCAAGCAGTGCTGAGCACTATCTTACCCTCTGATGTGCCTCTCCCTCAACAGGAGAAGCATGKCTCTACTTTCTCCCCTCTTTTCTCCCTGGGAAATTTAAAAATAACCCAAGACACAGCAACATCTGTTCTGTGAATCTTCAGGGAAAATACAGGAAGAGTCACAAGTGAAATTGGAGTGCAAGAACTTCAATTTAAGCAAAGAAGGGGGGAGGAAGTGGTAAGAGAAAATAAAGCAAAATATGTTTTGCTATAAAAAAAACTGTACCCATTGCCTGGGTACAAAAAAAAACTGTACCAAATGCCATGTAAGGAGCATTTCCAGTTTCATTGTTAGCAAAATTGGAGGAACATCTGTAATTTTACTCTAACAGAGACCTTTCAGAACACCAGGAACAGCGTGGATGGGTTGGAGCTGCCAAGCGTTCTTTGTTTAATAGCTGGGTAAGGAGCAGATGCAGCTTGAGGCTGGCAGGGAAGGCAGAGTGCCTTTAGCATCACCCTGTTCCTCCCACACCTCTGTGCACCAAGCAGGGCAAACAGAAGTGGAGGAGCCTCCACTGCCAAGTGTAACTCACAGAGGTGGCCTGTCAGCACTACTGAACTCRGGGCAGGCTCACACTGTACACACCACAGCAAGAGGGTCTCTTGTGAGGAACCAGAGCTATACAAGCACCTTCTTCAATGCGCAAACTCTGTGTTCTGGATGGCCTACCAGGAATTCCACAAGCATTCCAAAGGCAGAAAGATCAACAATACAAGGCAGCAGGACATTTTGATGTTTGACACGCACATTCACCTCTTGTAGCCCTGCCGCAAAGAGCTGACAATATTTCAGATGTCAAAGGTGTCTTCATTCACCCAGATATTAAAATGGAACATTTTAATATGAATCCATGTTAWGTCATGTTTGCTATAAACAGCTTTTGTCATTAAAGTTGCTATATATTTTTTAAAAAGATATGTCATTGTAGGAACCACCATATTTTGTCAGAGCTGTTGAATGGTAGTCTGGAAGAATGAGCAGGTGAAGGACCCTGGATGATTTCTCAAAAATACCTGAGAGGGTATTAGGTTTGTGTTCACAGAATCACAGAATGGTTTGGGTTGGAAAGGACCTTACAGACCATCTAGTTCCAGCCCCACTGCCATGGGCAGAGACACCTGCTTGACCAGGTTGCTCAAAGCCCCATCCAGCCTGGCCTCGGTGAATGGTAGTTTGAAAGGATGGGCAGGTAAAGGACTGCAGGTGATTTCTCAGAAAACCCTGAGAGGATATTACATGTGTTTTCATTTCAAATAATATTATACAATGTCCTACTTAAATTTCAATGAAAGTGAATTCTTGTGTATAACTCAGTGGATCAAACTTTAGACTATTCAATATAAATAGGAAAAGGTAAAGGCTTTCATACTTGCATTAAAAGTTTCACTCCTGAGAGGATTGTTCTTAAGTGTTTAGTCTCATGACTGCTCAGTTTCTCTCCCCACACTTTATGATGAAAAATTAAATCCAAAAATCTGGTTTGACATTGATTTCAAGCCTTTACTGTATGCGTCTCTCCAKGTGTAATGCTTATGTTTGAATCATGTTGATATTAGCTAGCTTTCCCTGTAGATTCCACATAGCTACAACTGTTTTACACATCACAGGTAATGGATAAAGTTCTGCCAGTAAAAATGTCCATGGGCACTGACTTAAGTCACAGCTGATGACTTAATGTGAGGCCAGAAGTTCATTTGCTTTACACTGTTTTGTTGGCATACTCYGAGTGTACATGTGTGATGTAATGACACTGTATCTGTGTAATGTGGTCATGGTAAAACACCTCACAGCTTGCCAGCAGCAACTCTTGGCATTTCCTAACAGCTGAGTATTCTGATTTAGCACTTAGATACTCCCCAAAAATTATTTTATAATTTTACAGTCAGTTTCTGATAAAAACCAAAGTCACTGGTTATAGAACAGTTTTAGACTTATCCATGCAGGGTTTGCAAATGTGGCTACTGAATCTGYCAACACAATTTATCTATTATTTTTCTGGATAAAGAATAGCTTGTTCATACATTTGCTAAAGAACCTTTCTAACTTGGCTCAAGGTTGAGCAGCTTATGTTCAGAGAAAGAACAAGAAAATTTGCTGGGATTTTAGCAGTAGTAGATGACGTTCCTTGCAGGATCAATCTTTGGTTTCTTTCCAAGCAGGCTTACTCTAGATAAGCACCATTCATTTCCTTATCATGTAAATTATTTACTGGAAAGAAATGTGTAAGTCTTACTTTATCTGCTTCCTTTTACTTAATGTTATRTGCACATACATAATTCTCCAATTTTGACAGTAGTGAAATGATCCTCTTTTTTTTCCCTCTTTCTGGCAGAGTTTATATAAACATCTATTTTGACTACGCCTGAATATTTTTTAATATTCTAACTTTTCCACAGGCCTTCTGTATTTCAACAGCTTCATACAAGTTACAAAAAATTTTGGACATTATGTTTTAAGGTAAGGGTTCCTATTTAAAGTCTTCCTGTTTCATTTMAATTCATGAGTAGTTTTTTCTTTGACAACATGTTAGTTTAGGAAGATCGATGGTTTTGCATTTTCACCCCTAGCAATGTGTGACTGGTTTCTGAAGCTGTTTTTTGACTGAGAGTAAGTCTCTTGGACTGGCCCCATTTTTCAATTTCCTCTTCTTAAAGGATAATTCAATTAAGCAAATAGATTATTTTGAATTGTGGGTAGCTCCAGAGAACAAGTCTTGCATAAATAATAGCATRAAAGGAGGTAAGGGCAATCCCTGACTTGTGAACTTGCAATCCTTCAGAAGTCCACTGCTTTTTGTTTTACTTTTGTGAGTGAWTCCATTCTATAAACACAAATGGTGAGGACAGGAAAATGAGATTACAGTACCCCAGGGTAGCTGGACAATATTCCTGGAGCCATCCCAGTGTTTGAAGACAGATGAATTCCATTCCTGGTAGAACACGCCCCGTGTCTCTGGGGAAAGAATTTTCTTTTGTTTCTGCTGAGGCTTCTCTTTGGCAAAGATATCATGGGCCCACTCTCATGCATATTTAAAAGGAGAATGGGCCCCACCAGTTTAGATACATCATCTGGAGGACAGGGAGGAGCTCTAGTGCAGGAAAAAGAACCCGGGAAAAGCAACTTAAATGACACACAATAGCAATTACCACAGAGTTGGCTTTTTAAAATTTTAGCTTCCTGCCCCCACTCCCTTGATGCACTCTGTGATCACCTACACGGAATTCCTTTTCAGCGATGAACAGCAGCTGCCAATAAAATAACCACAGGCTCATCTGAAAAACAAAAGTAGCCTGCAGTAAATAGGTGACCTGTAGATGTCAGGAATAGGGCTGTCCTTCCTTCATGGAGCAGGGGCTGCAGTTAAATGAACTTCAGTATGGATTCAGTACTGAGATCAGGGTACTGACAGCTTCTCACACTTCTTAGCAGAGGGAATTCTGTGGAGTTATTAACTAATTTGTAAATCTTTCTGTAAAAGCCACTGTTCATCTAGTGTGTTCCTGAACAATTATGGCCTGTTAAACATACCTTGAAGACTTTTTTTTCCATCCCATTTCAGACTGTTCATTTTAGGCATTTTTAGCTTTAGTTCTTGAACTAGTTTTGGGAAAGAAGAGATTAAGARGAATTAGTAATCCCCTTGAAATTCTTACACACCTTTGGGCAGGGACCAGAGGAGGTCTGGCAATAATCTAACTCACAAAATAAGGGGGTCCAGCTATAGCTCTCTCCTAAGCTTCATATTGATGTAAGAAGCAAGAAAAGAAAAAAATATGCATGAGAAAAATGCTGAAAAGGAAGATTGTTAATGCTACAAAGGTAGGAATGCAAAGCTCTTGCAGGCACCACCCTCCTGTCTAGCCTTCACTTATCACTGTAGGGTATTATACAGAACAGAGAGAGTTTAATTTACATTGCTTGTTGAATAAATCCACTCTCAAAGATGTGAACTCTGTTGATGCTATCCATCTGGGCAAACCACTTAACAAGCTTGCTGGGGGACCCCTGATTACTGTATGAAGGAATAACACACTTTTGCCAGAAAAATAGGCTGCCAAAACAGCACATTGTTTCAGCTCACTATTCCTTTGCAGCACAGTTACACATGCACTTGAATGGTACCAAAAGCACCAACAGACTCAAGTTGCTTCCCCATACCCTTCTCATATGTAGAGTAACTAGATTATCTAACTCTCACCCTGAGTGCTTTCCTGGTGGTGAGCATCCCTTAAGCTGGGTTTTACACCCACACTTAAATTCCACCAGCAGCTCTTCAACCCCTTGTGATAGGACTAAGTGCAAGATAAGGCAAACTTCACTGAGAAGTTGAACACTCACTGTAGCATGATGTTCTCTCCTGGCATGCTTATTTGGCCCAGAGAGTGCCAAACTGCCCAGTTCTGACTCAGTTCCTAAATGCACTAATAATCTGAACCCCCTATCTGTTCACAAACAGTTCTAGGAATTGCACTACTACTCAAATTATTCCAGAAAAATAGCAGGTATCAAAACCTGCTGCATTTTGCTTTCAGTTGCTTATAATACCTTCACTAACCTTYGGCAGCCCAGTTTAAAGTTTTCCAAATTAGGTATTTGCTGCAAATTGAATGCCAGCTAAAATGCTTTTGTTGACRTAGTTAAAGAACAGTAACATGGTTTATACTTTCTAATAAAGTTGCCCAGAGACTTGTAGCATAGTTTTAAACTTGGCAATTTGTAAAGCAAGTTCTGTTTTACGCCACAGCTATGCCTTTTGCCAACAGTCTTGAAATGCAACCAGATTTTGTGAAGATGTGAACTTCTGATGAGCATCAGATGTGGCCTGGCCTTGACCCCTGTAGCTTCATTCCCAGAACAGCACACGTGGAAATGCAGCACTCCTGCAGCAGCAGTGCCTGGTATTTCCTCAGCAGCATCAGCCAGGTTTGTCACACCAAGTGCAGGAACTCAGAGCAAACTCACAGAATCAGAGTGGCTGGGGTTGGAAGGGACCTCTGGAGGTTACCTGGTGCCATCCCCTGCTCAAACCTTAGAGCCAGCTGCCCAGGACCATGTCAGACAGCTTCTGAGTATCTCCAAGGATGGAGATTCCACAGTCCCTTGGAGCAACCCATGCCAGTGCTTGGTCACCTTCAGGGTAAAAAAGATGCTCAGAGAAAACATTTTCTGTTTCAGTTTGTGTCCATTGCCTCTGGTCAGTTTGTTACCAGCCTCCAACTAGATACTGTAACATAGATCACACCTCCAGGTTCAGATATTCAGCCCTTAATACGTATTATCTGTCTGCTCATCCAGCCCACACTTCCTCAGCTTCTCTGCTGCTGAAGTTGGCAACACAGGATCACAGAGGGAAAAAGATAGTAGTGACCTTTTTTCTAGAGTGTAGATAGAAGAACAAAGCTTAGAGACATGATAAAAGATTAACAGATGCAAGAGCCAAGAAAGACTGGGAGGAGAACCAGTGTACAAGGGATCTCATCAGGGGTTTGGAAGGAGGGAAAACAGCAAGKGACAAGTGATGCTTGGGTAAAAACTGTAAAAACCACCAAAACAAGTTCTCCCCTCACATGTTTTCATCTAGGTAAGCAGGAAAATGACAACACACTATGACTGCTTGTGGAGAAACAAAAATGAGAACTGTAGCACTAGTTCTAGGAGTGACCATCATATACTGACAATGGAAGTCAGAAAAACCAAAGTGTGCACAATACAAAACACACATTAAGTAAGATAAACATAAGCACTAAGAAGATAGAAAGCATCCAAAAATTTTCAGACTGTATAAGGAGTYGTAATTTACTCCCCTTCTGTGATCGCACTTTCTTCAGATACTACTTCTTGCCACAGATGCTAAGTCTGTTAGAGAACAGTGTTTAGGGAACTTCAAATTTCACAGTAAAGACAACTATGAGCTGTATGATCCATATTGTTAATGAGAATGTTATTTTTAAAAAAGTATCACTTTTTAAATCATCTTAAGTAATGGTTTTCAAACAGGAGCACATGACCTATTGCTATAGGAAAATTATCCATTTGGCAAGTTACTTACAAATACTTATCATTAGCTTAATACTTACAAATACAAATMATTAGCTAAATCCTTATTTTCAGGTGCCCAATTTGAGCTGTCAGATTTGCCAGTTTCCAAACCCAGTGCAATCAAACAACAGCTCTATACAAGTGTAGTTGAAAGCACTTCACTTCTGTAAAGAACACAGCAACAAACTGGAAGACAGAATTAAACACTTTCTTCAAAGTTGGCTTCAGATAAATCTCAAGTCAATAGAATTTCAGTCTAAGCAAACAGTTCTAACCACAAAACTGGTTTCTCTCAAGTAGCTAAGYGAACAGAAAGCATCTTTCTAAGCTTACTTTTCAATGCTCACAAGTGAGAGTAGCTGAAGCATGAATTTCAGCAGTTTCGAGTAATTTAGCTTAGTTAAACTAAAATGCTTTTAATGTCTTTCCCTGAACTCCAGCACTTAACTTGCAATATGGAGATAATGATATRGAGCAACTCTGACAGGACAAAATAAGAGTGAAGCCAAGTTCACCCCCCTAGCATCTTGCTGGCCTGAAAAAAACTTCAAGAAACTATTTGAATTCAACAATGTCCCTAGGAAATAGGGAACTTCCACTGACTCCACAAACTTACTTGCTTTACATAGACAACCAAGACACAGGGATGCAAGTGAGAAATCAAGTTAGAAATCAGGCTAACTATACRGCATTTGAGTTCATTAACCATGTATGAAAGATGGAGAGTAACAGAGCAGAATGAAAAACTCACAAAAAGACTGTACAGTAAGGTGTAGAGCCAAAAATGAGGTAATAAATTCATCCACAGAACACTATCCTTGCAAAACAAAGACCTGGCTTCCACAGGAAAAAAATTTCAAAAGCTCTATGACTTTTTAATTAAATATTGCATCATAAGCTGTCCATACAAACACATTCAACATATTGTTACAGACATTTGCTTAAAAATGTCTTCTTGAATCTCAAACCTAAACATTCATTTGCAGTACAAATTTTGTTTGAAGGCTAGAAATCTCAGTGGTTTTATAGGATGGTGGGAAGCTGTGCAACTTCTCACGGCCTTTTAATGGCCTTTTGTAACATGGAGATATTATTGCAATATTGTTTACAAAGCAGTTTAAGTTTCAGGACTGAGGAACTTTTAAGTAAAAAGGATACTCCATTTGTTTGCATTCCAGTACAATTTATGACCTATTTAGTGCCATTTTCTATGAGAAACGTGCCATCTTGTAATAGTGCTCTTTTGGGGTTAGCCTGTCTTTTTTGTATTACAGAATTGACACACTATCTGCAACACTACTGATGCATAGTATGAAATTAACTTCCTGGCTTGAACATGCAAATATGAAGCTCTCTGGAACTAAAATAATTATTATTTTCCGTCTGCTACATAAACAGTGCATTCATCAAGGCCAGGTTGGAGGGGTCTCCGAGCTGGTCTAGACGGAGGTGTCCTTGTGCACAGCAGCCAAGTTGGAACTAGATGAATTTTAAGKTGCCTTCCAACCCAAACTGTTCTATGACCCTAAATCTTTAGATCCTAGAAACCTGAAATTCCAAACAAAGGAATTCCTGAGAGTTCCTAGAATTAATGTCATAGGTTTGGTCCAATGTATAATAATGTCCCTGTCCAGGCTACCACTGCATTTCTAACATATACATAAAAATATGGAAAACAGGATAGTTTTTCAACATTTAAGTTAGGAAGGAGAAGCCTGATGTAAACAGACACTGTCACAGAGCTTGTTTTAAAGTTACATCTGGAAGACAATGGGGTAGAGGTTTGCTAACAGATTGCAAACTACTGCTGTGAGACAACATTGGTATCTTCAGTTATAGTATACGTAGTTGACATCAGTATATGTGCAAAAGTAAACTAAGTTCCTAAACTTAGAATACAGTTCTAAACAGACACAGTTTTGTGTAAATAGTTGATARATTTCCCTAAGGTGCACCACTGAGGAAATCTACCRTACTTTAATCTCTGATGTTTAGGCCACAGTCTACACATACTCTGCAGGCAGGAAGCTCAGGCTGGCCAGAGCATGCTGCTTTTCCTCTAAGTGGATCCTCACAGCTTATGGGGAATAAATATTCAGCTGAGTTAAACTGGTCTGGCTCCCATTACCCTTATCCAGTCAGCTTACAGTAAAAGAACCTGSTCCTGAAAATGGAACTTTAAGTATCATCTATAACTATGAACCTGTGCAAACRGACAGATGTACAATGTGGATATGACTATTCTATTAAAATAAACCATCTATTTATACTGTACTTTCAGACCTATTGCTGCAGATATACAAGAATCTTTTATTTTAAAAATGCAATAGTTTTCTTTCCTGCCAGTGCTGAATTACTTACCTGATGATTTTTGGGTAAAGTCATACCCCAAAGAACTCTAGTGAGTTACATAATGACTAATAAGCATTAACAACTAAGAAAGAAGGGAAAACAGAAAGTAAAAGAGGCAGGTAAGTGAAGTCTGTCTCATTTACTAGAACTTGGATATCTTTAAATCCAGAAAATCTTCTGTTCATATATATTCATGTATGAATGTAGCTTATCTATCTTTTTAAGCATCATGCATTGCAAATAGCACTGCTTACTGTCCCCCAGGTAAATCAAATATGACTCTCACAGGGGAAAAAAGAAAAAACTACAGGAACAAACAAACAAACTGAAAAATACACACTAGCAAAGAAACAGGTTGGCTGTTTGAATCTAGGTTGTGGCTAGCAATTACTCTCAAAACTGAATAAGGAATCCCTAAGGAATGGTGTACATTACCCAGTTTCCTTTTGTAACCACAGGGCTGCACAACTCCAAATACAAATTTGTTAAAAACAAGCAAAATTAAGGCTGTCAGAAAATGACGAGACCACAACTGAGAGAACAACCACCTTGCAGATTACATCCTCCCTTAACCAGACTGGAGCCTAGAAAACAGACATCTTTCATCTCATCTTTCAGCAGGCATTATTGAGTAAAGCAGAATGGATTTACTTCAAAAATATGGTGGTGAGAGGTAAGTAAAATGGCTGTTGCCTCACTTTTACTGTTTCAAAGCTGTGGTTTGTAACATCAGCTTCCCTTTGATTTCCAGAAGTAGATGGGGTAAGTAAAAACTGGGAGAAGTACCTTTGTGAACTCAACTCACTGCACAGAGGTTCTTTAAGGGTACTGAGTATGTAGCATTGAAGAAAGACTGTTATAAAAAGTGCTGTACCAAAATCAAAATAAAATATTTTATCAGATTCCAGTACTTCTCACTATTCCCAATAATCAAGACTACAAAGAGCAAGCACCTTTATACCTACTTCTGTTCATATGCTAAAATACAAGTGTCATGTTATCAATGTAAAGCTTTAACCAGTGGACAAAAATCAATTCAATTTAAAAATCAGAGGGAAAAAATATTAATTACTAAATTAAGGAAACTGCTGCTGTTTGTTTGTAAGAGAAGTCTAGTATTTCAGTTTCCAGAGGTACTATATTAATAAAATTAAAAATCATACATCTTCTGCTTTACTCATTTGCTATGCAAGACATGAAAAACTAAACACCAAAATTTCCTCATCTTGCTGTAAAGCTTGCTTGATTTTTCTCTCTTTTTAACAGAATGTTTTGGAAGTCAGATTCTTTCAAGACAAGAATGTAGTGCAATCTCAAAAATCAATTCTGTTCGAAGTCTGGTTTTTAAAGAGTGTGCTCAGTTTCTCAGCAGGAAAAATAGAAATGTCACAAGGGACTACTTAGATGTCTCCTCTGCTTTTGCRGCTATCCTGCAAATGTGCACCACAAGTACATGCATTTTTTATGCTAAGTAATCTAAAACCTTAACAGGAATTCTTAACTGTTATTCTACCCAAGCTGAAAAACAATACAAACAGATACATTTAATTAGGGGGCCATTTGATCCCTTACACTGCAGAATGCAGTCAGGCTACTCCTAAAGCACTTGTAAGCCTGAATCCTCTAAAGAAATATACAACATATACTTTCCATAAAGTTCATGTGTTGTCATGTAATTATTAAATACACTTATCGAGTCCCCACCCTACTAGCTTCCACTGAATAAATCTGATTGAGAAAAGGCACTGGTAAAACTTGTTAAGATTGCAAAGCATTGCAGCATTGCCCACCACGTTAATAAAAAACCTTACCAAGCRCATGCAGTAGTGAGCGTGTTTAAGCAAGTCAGGAAGCTCTTAAATAACTCATTCTTAATTCTGTAGGTTTTTTTCTATTAACATCACATTTTATTAAAAAAATAAGTTTCCTATATTTAACATGTATATTAGCTTGCTGTATGTGACTGGAGATCTTGAGACCTTTAACACTGAATGACAGTAAATCCAACACTTTCTTCACAGCTTTGAAAAAGGGTAAAAAGGGAGGGAGGATGAAGGGGAGGACAGGAAAGAAAAAGGAAAAGGAAGAARCACCAGGCCATTCCCAGTAAGAGAACCAAACAGTTCTATAGCATCAAAATATGAACTTGCATCACAAATATCAGAAAAAGGAAAACTACTGTATCGATGAAATGTGGATATATTCCATATAATTAAAACATACCATTGGGAAAGCCTAGACTAGGAAGGAATGCATTCTACCTGCAATTGTCTCTCCTCTATTTCAAAGAAATTATTTTCCTTCCCACTCTTGTATAAACTCCTATTCCAATATGTCAGTTGCACTAAAGCCAGATACACAAGACCCTGCATTTCCACAATCTGGAACTATTTTATCCCTATTTTTCCCCACCAGTGGCAAGAATACTGGATAAAAACTTGAAGGAGGAAACAACTCAGAGGTGTGCACATTACATATTTAATTTGTAGTCCAGGAAACTGCCCCCACATTCTTTGAACAAGAAAACTGCAGGAGTCATTTCTAACAGAACACATATATGTGGTACTTACATAATCTCCATGGGGCCCAGGGTTTATGCGAGAGAAACCAGGGAATGAACAACTCCCCTAAATCCCACAGTTATCTGAACAAAAGGTTAGCAGCCCACAGTTGTATTGCTCTATGTGCCACCACTCTCCCTCGGTGAGAGAACCCCCTGTAAATAGAGGGTGCCACAGAGAGTCCCCTGTGCAGGAATGCCCTGGAAGTAACATCATTAGCAGCTGCATTTTCAGGGTTTAGTGAAAATGAAAACTCATGGAGGTCATGAAGCGCTGGCTTAACTTGGATGTTGTATACAAAAATAAAAYCTCAAGGGGCCCAGAGTTCAGCTAATGAACTCTCAGCTGCTTCTCTTTGGGAGAAGGGAATGGTAAATGACACTTCCAGTAGAAAAATCAGGAGAGAAAATATTATCTGCAAGGAGAGATAGAAGATCCTTCTCTACTCCCACAAATTCCTTCCTGGGAAGTGACACTTTCTGGTTCCCTTCAAAGATACCTGTATAAATAGAAAAGTGGAGATATATATATCCTTGAACAAATCTTACTTTCCTCACTTCAATGACAAAGCCTTTCTAGAACAGGGATAAAGGGCTATATTTGCAGTTTAAGCAACAATGACATTTCAGATTGTTGTAAAATCAAAATACACGGGAAATATCCAAGCAAGTCCCTACATTAGTCTGATGCTACGTAAAGCCAAGAACAAACAAGCAAGCAATGAACACTGGTATTTTGGTTTTTTTGCATGGATATTAGAAAAAATAGTAATCATACACTTTTTTTCTTTTTAAATGTTCATTACTTAGATAAAGCACATATGAATGTAACATTCAGAATTGTAACATAGAAAATGTAATGTGGGCAATCTGCTATTCCAAGTACACTTACCAAAATACAATTTTATAATGAAGAAAGTCTCAAAATACACCTGTACAACAACTGGGATCCACAAAATATGATTTAATAGAGTCACTCAAGATCACTTCATTGAAACCACTTCTATAATACTGTTTGAAGAGTTTACCTCTGGTCAAAGAGCACTCTTCCCCCCCTTTCCCTAGCCTGTCCCACTAAAGCAAGGGTGGAATTGTAATTGCAATGTGTATCTTCTAAACCCCCAAATCTGAAGCAGTCCTATGAACTATGACACTGCCTACACTTAGATACTGGGAGGATGGGAATCACCCTTGGAGGCCATGGTACATYGAGACACTTACCCATATTATTGTCWGTAGCGCAAGCAGATAATCTTGTAAAGGGCAACTAAATAGGGTCAAAATATGAATTAATTATCTCACTACCAAATCATTCCCTAGGTGTTACTTAAGCATGTAACATTAAAACTTAACTGAAAAAGAAAAAGGTAACCACTTCATCCTATATTTTCTTTATTTCCTTTATGTTTAGAAGTTGCTATTTAAGTTCTATTAACAGAAATACATAACAAAAGCTCCCTATCAAGTGGAAAAAAAGTAATTACAAATGCTGAAAAAGTTGGCCTCATTAACATATGTACAGACTCACTTAATACACATCTTTGTGGGAATTAAACCATTTTATGACACACATTTATACAGGCATTAAACATTCCCAAGTAACTTTGAGCAGAGAACACGTCAAATCTTTAGTTTGGGCAGACAGAAATGTAGGCTTCAGTTTTGATTGTGGAGCTAACATGCAACAGATACAACATTCAGTCTGAGCTGCTGTTAGTAAGTTGTTCTGTCTTTTCCTGCAACATTGAATTTGGGTCTTTCTGTCCCTTCTTGTCCTTGTTCTGCTGTTCCTGGAGCGTCAGGATTATTTTTCGTATTTCTTCTCTTTTGGTTTTCATTCTTGGGCGTGGAAACCAGTCTGTTAAGTTCATTGGTAGCTCAAAACTCAAAATGGGATTCTGAAAAAAAAGGCCATTTGGATATTACAGTAAAGAGTTATAACCTCAATGACTGAAGAAAACTATAGTGAGGAAAAGTGCATTCCTCCTCACTTCATTGCATGAGCATGGGAAAAGATTTCTACAATTTCCATGTTTTRTACATGTATAATTATGGTAAAATCAATCACACTTCAGTATGTTAGACTAAAATCCATCCAGATCACACTCTTGATTATAAGGATGCCTGAACAACMTACTGTGTTTGCTACAACTTTTAGACTAAAAGACAGATTTAGATTTCACCCTAGAAAGCAAAGCTCCTGCCTACCACCAATACTTATTATACTTACATTCTATTTTCTTGCTAGGTAACATTCATCCAAATAATTACGATAATTATTATTATGAAGCATTCTCTACTCCTCTTCAGTGATACTGCACAACAATTCCAACCTAACCAAATGACAATCTGGGGAACAGTGCTGTCACAAAGAAATTCTTCCCCTTTCTGTACTCCAGTTTACATCATCAGGGCTCTTTAAGAGTGAATTACATTCATCAYTGAGGTAAGATCAGCAAGGCTATTTGTGAAAAAAACTAGCGACACTCTTCACAGGAACACGTCAGTGCTTAACGCTGCACTAGCAACATTTTTCTGTGTCTGTTCAGTGCGGAGAAGACAAGYGGTGCCAGGGTGAGAGGCCAGCTGCGCCGCCCCTGGCCCCGCAGGCTCTCGGGGGAGCCCGCGCTGCCCTTCCCGCAGCGGCCCCTGGCGGCCTCTGATGCTCACAAATATCAGGTTAAGCACCTGCTTCCACACACTCTCCTTCAAGTTTGTAGAGCTGGTGCAAAATGAGACTGTGGGCAATTTTCCAAATACAAAGAAGCTGAAATTGTTCGCTGAATAACTTCAAGACAGTCTAGTACTGTGCAGCCAGCTCAGGTTTTCCCTCCCCACCGGAGTTACTCATGAGAATATCCTGTGATTTGCTCTGTGTCACATGTATGTGTCATGCCTATTCTCTGGCAGACAAAGTTGCTGCACACTGCCAGATAGGCAGGACGAGGGATTCAGCCTGGCATAATCCAGCAATCAATTTGCAAAAAAAAATGGGCTAATAAAATTTGGAGAAGTTTTAATAAACCATTCCAAAAAGGAGTGAGTTAATAAAACTCGGTTGCTCCCAGTAAACAAACCAGGAGGCACTTGGTTATGGTTCTAAGCTCTAAGGAACTTGTCAGTAAAGCAAAGCTTTTGCCTTCCACTTGCACGAATGCATTTCGCTAAAGGCTTACTGCTCTTGAGTAGTGTATGAATGGAGGGAGGGAGGGCTGAGGAATGGATAAGCTGCCAGCTTTTCCAGGAAAGGGTTAGCTACAGGACAATTTAGAACAATGCTCTAAAGCACCAGGGATTCTGAAGAGTTACTGTCCCATGCAGGCAGCATCTCACTTGACCATCATTTCTCCTCCCARTTTAGACCAGAAGGTGCTAATGCCTCCTCTTGTGAAAGGAGCTGTAACTTGAAGACCAAGTCAGCTTGCAAGTAAGTAAGCATTCAAACAATTCCTTCAATGGAAACAAGATTTGGCATTCAGCTGTAATAATTTCACTTACATGTTTTCTCACAAGTTAAAAACACTCCCAAAAGAAACATAAATCTCCTACCTGTGTCATATGTCTGAATTTATTCAGTCACAGTTCTCAGGGGAAAATTATTAAGCTTTTTGTAGTGCATTTTTAGTTTAGATTTTGAACTCAAGTTCTTACTGGATGATTTTAAAGGGTACACAGCAGAAGAACACAAAGAAAGACTCTAAATGTGTTTTCTTTAGATTCTCTCAGAAAATTTCATGGCTTACAATTATTTTATGTACATGCAACTAAAAAGGTTAATTAGTTTATTTTCAAAAAAGTTACTCCGYGTGTTTATGCATAAATTAGTTTATAATGCATAATCTCCCTGATAGGTATTGAGCTGCACTAGGAGGCTTTTATAGTTGTAATCATTTTCACAGCTTATATTTGATTGTTGCAGGAATCAAAAATAGTTTCAAGAACATACATACCTCAAAAAAGCTCTCCACATAYTGGAGGATGTACACTCCACAATCACTGAAGTTGTTCTGCTGCGGCACTTTTGGGTTGGAACCTTTCATGACATCTTTGGAAAAGCTTCTTTTGCTGCCTTTCCTGACTTCCCATTCCACCTCTAAATATCTACAGTAAAAGATCACGCAAATTAAAGTATTTTTTAATTCCATGAAGAATTTCCCAAAAAAAGAACAAAACAAAACCACCAAAAAACCCACCAAAAAAAAAAAACAAAACCAAAAACCCAACCCAAACCAAACTAAACTAAAAAAGCCCCAAGCACCAGATAGGAAACTTACTCCCTTAGTGTTTTCACAACATTTGACCGGGAAGGGCCTCTCAGTGAGTCCATAAGCAAAATGCAGGGCCTAACAGAGAACACAAGTTTTAAGTACACAGTATTTTACAGCAGCTTGAAAAACACAATGTTACACAGAAATAGTTTGTGGGGTGGCCTTAACAAAACTAGATCAATACTGCAAAGTTCTGCCAGCACTGCTGTAACCTTCTAATAGGGATAACTAAATGGCAAGTCATCTTTATATTTAACCATACACTAAGTACACTTAGGAATGTACTTAGGAAATACAGTACTGACAGACAATTTGTTACAGTTGCTTAAAACACCTTCAGGTGTCTAATGCTCTTTTAGGTGCACAAAGTATCTGGGACACTGGCAAGAGAAAGTAAGGCACAGAGCCCACAAATGTCCTGCTGGAGTAGCAGCTTGAAGACAGATGGGACACTCCACAGCACACTAGGAGAAAAGCATTAGGAAAGCATGTTCAAGAAGTGATCCCAGTCTGGATCTGAAATCTAGCTGGTAGTTATACACAAAACACCCACCAACTCTATTTGGGAGACTCTTAAAAAGTCTATTAGAAGACTTTAGAAAAGATATCTATAACCAAGTATTTTCTAGAGAACCAAGTCTGCTCAAGTCCTCTCCTGCACACTACAGATGCTGGTATCCTATCACTTGATCTAAAGCACACTACCTTTTCAGGARCCACAAGCACAGCAATCTTATCAGCCACCTTATATGCAATTTGAATTTATACATCAAAGCTAACTTGTATCAGAGTTCAGAATTTCAGCATTATATGTAGTATGTATTTTGAGGGATAAATAAATGCAWTTACTTTTCACAAATCTCTGCTTCTTCTTACCTAACAATAATACATATACATTCAAAGTATAATTCAAAGAAACTTCAAACTAGCAAATTCAGACAAAATAYCTGCATGCATATATGCATAGGTGTGTTTGCATTTACAAACTAATTAACACGTATGCAATTTWTTAGGCATAAGCAGATAATCACTTAATATATGCTTGTACTTGTTTTAATTTCTGATAAAAGTATGTATATAGGTACTGATCTTTAAAAAGCATTAAATGCTCTTTAAAATGATCTTCTAAAAAAGTAGTACTTTGTAGGGGGAAGAAGTGACAACCTTCTCGAGGTAATTTTCTATTTTATATAGAAGTAATTTTAAAATATGCTAATAGTATTTAAGTTCCCTTAATGACTTTTGATACTTAAGCATCAAAGATGCTATGAAATTTCACATTGGATTAAATACAGTCTGCTGGAAAGTATTACGTACAGACAATCTGTCATCAAAATGGGACAAAGTTAGCCAAGCTATAATCAGAAGCTCATAAATATTCTTAACACACAACACAGACGGACTTTTTCTTGAAAACCTATTAAGTCATATGTTCCATAACATATATAAATCTGTAATTCTATTCTGCCTCCTAAGAATGTACTGTGAGTGTACTGTGAAAGCCTCCACCTTTCTGTAAACCTTGTAGTCACAAGAAAGGAAATACAAAAATAGATAAATTATGAAARAAATACAAAGAAAACTGTCAAGATGGCAATACTAGTAGCAATATTTCTGGATTTCGAATCACACACTGTCACACCATAATGCAAAGAACTGCAGTAAATATTTACTAAGAAATTATTCCTGGGTATCAAATATTAAAAAAGAAAAGTTTTCAAATCCAGAACAGATAAAAAAAATTTAAGAAGTGTGGAACTCTTTTATTAGAGGAAAAAAACCAGARAGCGATAATAAAGAGGAACAGTTATCTTATTTAGATAAGAAAAGCGGGCAGTTAAAAATTACTCCAATATTCCTTTACTAATTTGAGTAGTGATACAGGTTTTTTTTCACTAATAATTTAATTATTTAATTTAAAATCATTAATCTGCTTTTTAATATAGGATACATTTGAACATGCTTCTGCACCTTGTTTTTGTAGGAACCCAAGTGCAAAATACCAAAGAACAGCCTTATTGTAAGAAACAATCTTCATTTGCCTGATGCAGCACACAGGCTTAACAGAAACCAAAAAAGCTATTATTTTACTAGTAGTTTCATTCAATAAATTTTCTGCTCACTGAAGATTTTAATATAAAGTTCTCTCTCAAAACCTAACAGCATGCTGATCTAAGGTTCATGTATGACTATTTCTCAAAATTATTATCTTTTATATTTCAAAAACTTCTATGAAATCTCCATTTTAACTGTTTTAATACTTACTGTTTGCAGATAGTTGGCTTCAGGTACCATTGTCCCATTTCTGAATTACAGTTATCATCTACAAGGCCACCATCATCACTACTGTCTTCCTACAGAAGCAATGTTATTACAGGATTTTAAAAGCTAATACTGTTTTCTTCAAACAGATGCAAAGGAATTTATTGTTACATTTAACATTTTCATTTAACACCAATAACTGAGTTTAATAAAGAAATGATAGCTTTAATCTGAAATTATTCACTGTTTGTTAAGCTGACCAACTTTTAGTGATGTGGTTTCTGAAATTCATGCTAGAATGACATGGATTGAATGCTGCTATTTATTTAAGTACTGTGGAACTATAAAATGCAACCAACACTTTCAAAACACCTCTGACTTAGGTGAATATCCATTATTTGGTTTTAATCCAAATKATCAGTACTGTTCCTTGCCAGTCAATACTAGAAACTTGCTTGGCAGTTTCGTACATGTTTTCTTCTAGGTGAAATGAGACAAGATCTGCAATAAGCTGAAAAATAAATCTCTATCTTCATTCCAAAATACAACTTGATTCTTAGGCCAAGGAAAATTAAACCATGATACACAGGACTATGGATTGCAAAAACAGTCACATCACAAGCCTGGAAATATCCTCTGGCCTTTTGATTTCAATACTGATTGCTATGAACGATACAGAAGTCTTATGAACAAAAGCACTAAGTTGTTGCATCTAAAAGAATTCCAGTGATCCATAGTTTCTCACTCTTCCATTGAATTCAACATTACTTCACAGATCACTGCATTATGGGGAAGCAGGTCCTTTCCAAAAATGGGAATCCCTGTACCAGCATGATTTATTAACATTTTTGCGTGCATTGTGTACATTTCATTAGCACACAGGATCCTGGCACTGAAATCCTCAAGCTATGTCATGAATATGTTATCATATTAGAAACAGTGATAGCTTCTGCCTGAATTAAGTTCTAAGCTACATGGCAACAAACGAGCCTGGAATTTGTTCCTTTCCTCAAGGAATGCAGCTGGCCATGTGCTTGCTTCCCTGCCTTCATGCCATGTATTTCAGACTGGAAATACTGTACTACTTATTCTCCATCTTCTAGAAACTCTACCTGCTACAAAACAGACAGGCAGCTCCATCAGGCAAAACTCAGAATGTTTGCACAGCTGGCATGACAGGAGACGTGGGCTAAGTCCAGCTGAAAACATATTTAGTTTTCAACATCAACTGGAGCTTTTATATGTATATATGTGTACACATATATATAGCTACTTGGAAGTCATTACAGAGAGCTGTAGATTGAAAAATAATAGTTTGTTCTGGACTCAGAGGTCCAGAAAAGGTTCCACCTRGGCCATGAGCAGGCAGGCCAGTTAGGAAGAGCAAATGTGTAATTTCTGGCCTGCTCGCATTGAACTTACAATTATAGAAGTAGCAGGGCTATGGAATAATGCCCTCATACCCAGCACTGAATGAGTCAGGGACATTTTAATATTCAGTCTTCCCACAGCTTTAAAATCTAAATGTTTTCCAATATGAACAAGAACAGTATTTGACTATAAATCCATGCTGTGTAAATCTGATTAGGAGAAGCACCGATGAAACAAAACAACAAAGCAACACATACTTATAAATGTGTCTGGTTATATTCAGGAAATGCAGCTGAAAGAAGAGTAACTTGTTCTTGGGTTTAGCAGATGAACATGGAGTGGAGGAGACAAAAGACAGGCGTACTGACTTTTAGTGTTCCCACTAAAATCACAGTGTAGTATTGTCATTACACAAAACATGCACAAAATTACATGCAGGATCAATACAGCAGTTTTCTATTAAACAGATAAATGAACAAATGTACAATCCTCTCTGTCAGCTGACCTGCAGATTTTGGTAGGTAACCAGTGCTTTGGACTTGACACATGTAAAGATAAGTAGCTTTAGATATTGCACATTCACAATCTGTACACTGGTTTTAAGCTGTCCATTCAAAATACAACACAACAGTTTACATTTCCTAAATAAAATTGCTAAATTCTTTACCTGGTTATCTTGGTCTTCAGAAAAATCTATAAGCTCATCTTCATTTAGTTTACTGCCATCAGCTGAGTCTTCACTATAGTTTAGTCTGATTTTGTGCAATCCATCTGTATCAATCACAGACAGCAGGATATTTAAATATCAAATACTATGTCAGCACTGAAGACCAAACTGATTTTAAATACCTCAGATTTCCTCAGGATTGCTTACAGTAATTGTGATACAGCTAACATATAATAACTTATTCATGCATTTGAACAAAAGTGATAAGTTTTTTCTAATTAGCCCAACAGAAACTGTTTCTTATCGTGTGAAACACCTAAATAATTTTGAAACACCTGGATTAAAACCCACTATGAAATTTCCCCACAGTTCCATGGAGCCTTTATAAGAGTCTAAATTGATACTGCCACCAAAATGGGCACTCTGATATGCTCTCTAAAATGACCATCTACTCCTATCCCTAGCTGGTTCCTTTCATAACACCAAATACATCCATACACACAGTGAGTGGATCACACTGAAAAAGGCAGTCACTAGCTTATTATTTTTCAACTGAAATAATTTCTTCCATCAGTTCACTGTGGAGACTTGTGTTGGTAGAAGGGGAAAGAAAGGCAGCTTGAGAACATACTAGTGAGGAGGGCAGWACGAAGGATCAGCTCTCCTGAGAGCAGCAGCTTAGAAATATTTCAGTTTATTGCATAAAAGATTAAATTCACTCCCAATGACCTCTATATATTTAGTCACATATTTAGTGGGAAACAACATCAGAAGAAAAAGAAATAATCAATGTTCTAGCTATACCTGTACAAGAAGCAAATACAGACAGCTATAGGCTCACTAGCCTTACTACTACCATACAAGAACAGATTTTGATGGAAAAATAGTAAACTGTGGAAATAAATGAAAAGTAAGTAATTCATGCCAGCAAAACTTGAAATCTTCCTCGAAATGGGCAAAAACATTGTCATTGTTTAGACAATCATAATATTAGTTATGGTGTCATTGGAGGACATATTACCTATTAAAGAAAACTAGGATTTCTGTAACAGAAATAGGGCAGTGAAGTAGCTAGTGGAAAAAAAAGGAGAACATTTGAGAATATTTCTAAAGATATGTTAAGGTARTACTTTGGAAAGAGGTCACCAGTGAAGTTCCACAGAGAAAAACTTGGGAATTAGTCTTACTCAGTACCTTTGAAAAGACCTTAGCGTAAGAAGTAGGTCATATACTAACGTGACTTACTGCTGACGGATTAAAAAAAAAAAAAGTATTAATATTGAGACAAAACACATCTTGTYCAAAAACTGAGAAAAAATGATTAGATAAGTAATAAAAATAGATATATTTTGGATGACTTCGAAGTTATTTGGGTATGAACTTCTATACATTCACAAGTTCAACACCAGGATTTAGTTTAAGATCAAGCCATCTGAGTTTAGGCTCCCATGTATAGTCAGCACCTAGGGTCTCCATGTCAGGAAACCAGCATGAGAGCACAGAGCTACTTAACTGAACAGCTACCCTGTATCTGCTGTAAGATGAGAAGAGAAAGTCTCTTGGGTTCACTGACTACACTATCAGAGGCACGTGCAGTCTTTTGAGATATCCTTGGATATCCAGGACTTACAGGGATGGATTTGGCAGAGTCAAGATCCACGCCCATCTGGAGCAACAGATGAACGCTTCTCAGATAACCCAAGGCAGAAGGCCTATCCTCCATCTGGTTGAAATGGAAGTTTAAATACAGTGCATCTAAATTTAGCTGCCTAAGCACATCCTTAGGGTCAATCTCACCCTTAAATCAGGACTATGCCCCCTTAGAACATCTGCTTTAATGAAAGGGTGCATCATCTTCAATACCTGAGCAAGAGAATCTGAGCATTCAAGTTAGAAACAGAATGACCATCAGCTGCCAATACAATGCAGCCAGAAAAAAACCCACAAGAAAGGTAATCCKAGCAAAAACCTGCCATAATGCACATTCCAACTAATTACAGACAAGCAACAGTAGCAGCATCCYACTGTTGAGACCCCATCATATAGCACCAATATTGTAAATGGTAACAATCACAYATAAAGTGAAAAATCAACTCAAACAAGAACACATCTACATACACCACCAGCACCTGTCCAAGACCTTCTAGAACAGTGACAATGTTATCACAAATTAATACATTTAGAATAGAAATGAGTACTATTTATACCCRCAAAGACAGTGAAGCAGTTATAGCCTGCAGTATACAGATTAAACCATACAATTGGTAATATTTTCAGAACTTGTACTACATAAGGTACACAATTGCTTACTGTATAAACTGTCAGYAGGAATACTACTGGTGACTAAAGCAAAAGCTTTTGCATAGTCATTTTCCTACTCTATGCCTTAAGGAGATCCAAATGTTGCAGTGAACAGAGAAAACAACCCTTTTCTACTTCCTTCACCTGCCTTTAAAAGTATGCCAGCACCTTTGTTCACCTGGGTACAAACACTGTTGCAGATTGGTGAGCTCCGTCTCCACAGCAGCAATGAATTGAGAAAGCCTCCCTGMAGGTAACACTGTGGAGGAAATTCTTTTTTGTTTTTAGAATTATTTTCTTCTTACTCTTTTTACATACCTTCTTATCAGGACATTAAAGAAATTAACAGTGTTGAAGCAAAACATGAAATGATAAAAGACACCAATATTAAGACTGTTCACATAATCTTAGGTCAGCTTTCCCCTGCACAAACATTTTAAGGATCCAAGGTCAACTACTATTATTTCCCTAACAACTGCACCCTTGAGGGATGCAAAGTGGCATCTACAAAATGATTTTGTTTGAAAAAAGGTCCTAGAACTGAAAAATTAATCTGATTTAGGAAAACAGTGTTTTATCTCCAGCCCTTTGCCAGGAGAGTTATGTCAATAGCCACAAAAACTTTTAAAATGCAATACCTATGAATCACTTATATTGCAAGCACTTGAAGTTAAGCCATATAGTAAACTTTTGAAGTATGAAGTTTACACCATTGCAGAAATAGTAACAGATCTGAAATCTCCACATATTTCATTAAAATGTGCGTATTTTTACAATTACATACCCATAGATTGGCTAGCAGCTGTGAATTCACCCTGTATACCGTTTTCGTCCAGAGTTCTATGGTCTAGTTTATGGCATGCYGATTCCACAGTGTTAGGTTCTTCCACATCACTGCCTATTTGATTCAGTTTTTTGAAAGCACTTTTCCCCCTACAAGGACTTCTTCTACAACACGAAGATTCACTGTCCTCTATTTCAGTGTTTGGGTCGATTAAAGCTGTACTGTACTTTTTGGTAAATGTCTTTGCTGTAGACTTGGAAGGCGAGTTTTGTGCATCTAATTCATTTGGCAAAGGAGATGGTGTGCTGCTCTCTCCATCTGAAGAGGAACATTTCATCGGCATTGCAGCATTTTCATGGAAATGGGGATTTGGTTCATATTTGGGTTTTTCTAAACCAGGGAAACAGATAACAGCCAAAAACCAGTGGGCGCTGCAAAGGAAAAAATACATTAAAAATTTGCAATTGCATTATGCCCTCATAATTATTCAAAGACAAACTATACTAGCTGTTCACTTTTCTGACCAAGTTTTACTCAAGCATTCACAGGCTTCTGTAAAAGTACAATTTTTCCACGCAAATAATCACCAACAAATTAATTAATATGATGCAGTTAGTTGAAAACAGGTGCTGTCTTAAATATTTATTTAAATTTGCTCACACTTTATAATTTTTTTATTTCTCTGAATTGAAGCTTATTTCTTTTTTTAACATTTTCTTCATTAATGCATTAATTAAAGATTGTACAGTTCATGTTTAATGGCTGTTTCAAGTTTTCTAGTAGCTGAGCACTAGCAACACAAGTAGCCAGACCTAATGGTATGGCTGAATTGCCCATACTCTTCCACCTATGTGATCCTCCAACTGTATTTAACACTTCACATTTTTAATGAAATCTTGTCAACAGCAAGTTGAAGAAAAAAAAGAGTGCTTCTAATGCCATCACAATGGCTCTGCTGTCTTCCCCATCCTTCACAGAACTTAACATTCTAACTTTTCCAAATCAAAAACAGTTATATACCCCAACACAATGTGTAAGTTTGGCAACAGTTTCCTCCTATTTCCTTGCTTCTTKAGGCTTCACTGACTTGCCACTCTATCAGAATTAGAGCAGCAGCAACTTTAGGGACTGAGGCATTACAAGTGGATTTTGACTGTCCAATTAAGAAATTTTCCGAGGGATCTTTGTCTATAGCAAATAACAGAAGCCAGCTATGTATTATACAGGTGAAGCCACATTTCAATGCGTTTTAGGAGACAAAAGCAGTAGCTAAACAATGCATGCCTAACTACCATGCTAAAAAATAATTAGATGGTTATGAAGCCCAAACTGCATCAAAACTTAACGGCACTTAAAGTAAGTGGCTATTGAAAGCAGCATGTGCAGTATGGTTTGTCTTGAATGATTCATCACATCTAATAAATGAACATATTAAGTACTGCCCAATCCTGGAAAGTGTGTGTATTTTATTAACAGAGACTTTATGTACCAATTATGTCAGCAGACTAGCATATTAACCTGGATGTAAAAACAGAACAGCTTGTTACTTTTAAGAGAACAAACTGGTGAGACCTGAACAAGAAGGACTCCCAAGTACAAGTACAGCCAAAGGACACAGATGTAGTCATGGTTAAATCAAAATACACTGTTCTGAAAATGATTCTGCCCTGGAGCCAAMTTGCCCACCTCCACTTGCTGCAGTTTGACAGCTGGTTAGATGATGAGTCTACATTCCCTAATCTAGCRGTTATGAGATAGTCTGGAAAAACTTGTTGGAACTAGACACCAAAATCCAGCAACTCCCCATGAAACCACCAGTTTCTCATCTCCCTGGCTCATTTTTCTGCTCTGCAACATTCTTACTGTACCTACCAGGAAACCACTGTTGCAAATGAATGTCCTACCATCAGCACTTGACAAGCTTCAGCTTATGGTAAAGGGACACTTCTGAGAAGTGTGACCAGGATTATATCCAGGTGACAGATGCACACCAGGAGTACACTTCTCATGCTCTAATCACACAGGATGAGTCCATGAGATCAAGCCACTCTAACCCGAAATCACCAATCCACACATGGTGTGAATGTTATGCCTTCAGTACGAACTGTTATGTTCTACTTGCTGAGAAAGACATTGCTTTAGCTCCTTGTCAGTAAATGAACAAGACACTGAAAACTACTGTGTTTTAAGCTACTAGCAACATAAATAATTCTTATAAAACCACAGAACTATTTGTTTTCCTTTTCAGATGGCTTCCAATTCATACTCATTTCTCCTCTGCATAACCCATGTGCATATGTGAATGACACATGAGAGGATGGTGGGAAGTGAACTATATATATATAACAAGTGCAAAGACAGCTTAAAATTTAAATGACACACAAAACAAAAGTTTTGGTACTTGAAGTTTCATGGGAGGGCGATGGCAAGGATGCATTGGACAGGGACCTGCAGTGGACTTTACACCTGAGTCATTAAAATCCCCTAGATCTGGATGTCTTGCCAGAGACCATGGTACATCAAAAACTGAAGTTAGTGCTGATGAACACCTTTGTTGGGGAAMTACAACTTTATAAAAAGGACAGATCTACATATGACCAGTTATCTCATAACTGCCTCTATACTGATAGCCTCAGAATTCAGCTGGAGAGGAGGTAGGAAAACAAGAAGATTTAGAAATTTGCCTCCCACTGCACAATGGCACAATACCAAGATAAATCACATTTTATTAAAAAAAAAAATCTCTTTTTAAATTTTTGAAATATCAGCCAGGTATGTCTATGAGACATTAGTTAGAAAATTCTTGTCTGTCTTTATTTTGTTTTTATTGAATACATTTAAAATACAGTACTTTAACTTTCATAAATATTTTGGCTTAAGAACTGTTTAGATTATTTCTGTGAAATACAGAAATGTGTTTGTGACAACTTGCTCTGATCTTAAGGAAAGCAAGCATCACCACAGTTCTCAGCAACCATCAGAATGTTAATGGTCTGCTTCCTGACCCTTAACAAATAGCAGGACAAAGGGGTATAAAGTAAAAGAATAAAGTTCTCAAGGCAGAAGTGATTTTCAATTAAGTTTTCTTTCAATATCCATTTATTGTAACTGAAKATCCCATCTATACCAGAGGTCTCATTAGAAAGGACTAAAAAAGATAAATCTAAAAGTTACCAATGTCAGAAGCTTAGAAGAAAGAATGCAAGAGATTGAGGGAAAATCTAGAAAAACTACTCACAGAAGTTAATTTTTGCTATCTTTATATTGTCTSATAATTCTTATACTACAACATTTAAAGGTCTTACATAACTACTTAATTTATCACCTGGAAAAAGATGTTTATTCTCTTAATTTTTAACTTCAATTATTATTGTAATGTAACTTTCAATTTCAGAATTATGAAGCTTAAGCATTTACCTAATGTGATAAAAAGGTATGTTCACTTACGCTTCATTAAGGGGAACAAAAATGAAATCTTTCTCAAAAATATCAACATGCCGTGTCCATGTTTTTACTCGCCCATGTCGCTTCTGCTGTATTCTGAAAGAAGAAATCAACATACAATTTGTAGGGTGGCTTATTTTATTTGAGAGAGCATTTTTCAGATATTTTCACCTTAACAGGTTGTTAAGATTTTCAAGGGATATTCTATGTCTGCTACAGATCTGGATGCTTCCTAGAGTTCTGTTTATTTCTCTCTCTATAGCCTCTGTTTTTAGGAATCTACATTGCATTAGCTCTATGTTAAACTGACTTATCAACAGACTTACGAAAGGTTTGAAGTTTCATGAATATTTCTTCTTTCTCTTTGATTAAGGCGTTTATAGAAGAATGAACTGAACACATGTATTCTATCAGCATCTTCTTTTTTCAGCTTTTCAAGTACCAAATACCTAATTAGTTAAAAAAAAAAAAGAAAAGAAAGAAAAAATTATGGAGGTTTTAACTCAAAGTACTCATCAACAGAGTAAAAAGGACTGCTAACAGGTGCTCCCCACCAAATTATAGCAGCTTCTTACAGAACAGCTATTTGGAGCTGACTATCCACAGGAACTAATTAATGCAAAACATACGTAAATATTTCAAGGTATTAATATTTCGAGGTGTTATTGCTCTGCTCTATCAACAAGCTGTTCTGCTGTTCTCATTATTTATTTTTCTTTCATGGCAGGAAAACAAATTTTCAAGGAGTTTTTACATAAAAACCTATTTAAGAGACCTATATTTTGTATTCGAGCCACCAGATCTCCAAACAGTCCCAAGAGTGACACATTAATTTGATTTTTATTTCTAAAATATGTTAATAGACTGAAAAATACACACACATACTTTATGYGTAGCACAAAACCAGCAGCATGTAACAATTTAATATACTTCTAGCATCTACAGCCTCAGTGACAGCACAAAATTAATCAAAACAAATTCCAGGAAACACAGCTACTCTGGAAAGAACAACTGAACTTTAAAAAAACCTTTTCTGGTTTTTTTTCCAGTTAAATTTGCTCTTGAGATGTTAAAAAGTTCAAAGAACCTTTATCCAGGTAAGAACAATGTCACTGTCAAGCAGGACAAGAGAAGAACCRAACTTCCTTGCAAGATCAAAAACAACCTTTAAAATTACCATTATACATAGTTGTTGACCTACGAATTTTTAAGTTTTCAAGTTTTTAAGTTAACTTTTCAAGTTTCAAAGTAAAAGACGACTAAAAACTGATGTGAAATAAAACTTACTTTAAATAAAAATCAATAATAACATCATTTAAAAATTCTCCTTCATTTAGACAATGGAGGTCTTCGTTGGTCACAGAAATACCACCTTTAGCTGGAGAAGGTGGATAAACTATCAACCTGAGAAGAAAAATACATTCAATAAGAAGTATGAAATGCCAAAAACCCCTCAGAGAATTATTACAGGCAAAAATAAATATCTTACTTTTCTATAGGACCAATAAATACTGTATGGGGTTCGCCAATTTCTTCATCATCATCAAAAAATGGTAACTGTTTATTTCGTTGCTGTATTTTGGACTCAGAAGTAACCTTAAGAGAATAGAGTCAATATTAAATTGCATACTGTGCTCAATTTTATTGAAATGGTAATAAAACTTCATGAAGTCCAGCAGTGTAATATCTGTTTTGAGAACTTCAAGTCTGTGTTTCCTATCCTCATCTATTACACTTAGGTCTTTGCTCATTTCTTGCAGAATCACAAAACTTTCTAATTCTTTAAAGTAGTTTGTTTAATGAAAGCAATAAYTAACTGTAACTACAACAGTGCAAATTATTTTCTTGTTTGGAATACCATAATTTTACCAGTTGGAAAAAATTATGTTGTCTGATTATAGTAAAGATTTCTCATCTCTTAATTTTTAAATAACAACATTACTTGAGGACCATTGTGTAACTTTACAATCAAACTAAACATACTAAAAAAGTACTGTAAATGTACAGACTATTTCCCACAGTTTCATAATCCATCATGGACCAGTCTGGGAATCTTCATATAAAAGCCATCAAAAGTTGATGGAATTTTTTTTGGCTGACTAACACACCATCCTTAGTGCATTTGTAACCCATATAATACAATGACTTAGTTCTAAAACAAAAACATAGTTACATTTTTTATTTTGCTTTCTCTGTGAGATGGGCTTCCTTTGGAATTATCCTCCAAGCACTTAGTAAATGCAACAAGCCTGGCATTGGCTTCTTCAAAGGAAATTTTCACAAAGAAGTCAGAAATGTTATTTCTAATACCAATGTCCATAATTATTTTTTCAAATATTGAATTTGCATGAGGATCAAGACCAGTTTCAAAAATTAAAATTATGTACTGTTCTTCCTGACCTGTAAAAAAAGCAGAGACAAAATTATTCATTTAGGAACAAAATAAAATAAAACATGTTGCAATTATAAACARATTTCATGGAATTTTAGGCCTACACGAGTACACACTGCTGATAATGTATGTAGGAAGTAATACAGATGTAGGCAGATAAGAGAGGACTAACTGCCAAACCTTTCTTATCAGCATTTGCAAAGAGTGCATTCAAATTCTACCTTAATCAAGAAATGTTAAATATTACATCTGATAAATTTTAAATGACACTAATGCAAAGCGAATACATATTTTGAAATAAAATCTTTGTTAACAGAGAATAAGACTGTAACCAATAGTTTCTCTTTTTCTTACTGCAGTTCCTACCCTATTATTTCACTACAATTTCAAAAATTGTTTATTCAGCACAATTTCCTCTCTGATCCTAGAAGACTGTGCTATAAAACAGCACTGTTTTTGAAGAAGTTGGAGAGAATTACTTAGATCAATCAGTTGTTATATAAATATCATCCACTTTTATGATCTGAAAAATCAAAAAGCAGTAAATTGCACTAAAAGGAATTATTCTACACAGTCAGAAAAAGGAACAGAATTCAGGCTGCAAATCCCAGTCTCACACTGCTGCCCAACACAGAGGTGCCAGGACCCATTTTTCTGTAAGAGGCGTTTCAGATACAAGCATAACCATTTCCCTTTGGTCATTCTTAACCCAGCAGGCTAACTCTTGTGAAAAATAATTCTTCAGCAGCACAATTCCCACTCCAATGCACACAGAATTTAAATATTTAACTGGCTTTTGGGTGTTCTGTTTAGAGAGCTAGGCATCTACATACAATTGCTTACAGAGCTCTGGATACAGGCTTAAATGAATTTCATTGCTTACAAAGCAGAGAGCAACTGTGTTATCACAAAGTGCTCCTGCATATCAAATGCAATAAAGCAGCTGGATGTAAAACTCTGTGCCACAGCCTCAGGGAGAAGACCTAGGTGGGGACACTGCTGAGAGCCATTCTCACATAGACATCTTTCTTCTTTTTTGTGAACACCTGTATCCACCTGGGGTCTAATTCCTGCTCCCAGAATTGTGTCCAGGTCTCCTGCATGCTCTCCAATTACTTCTGTAATTATAAGACTTCTTACAGCTCAAACTTCTTACAGGACATGGATGAGACTATTACACAGTATTATGGGAGCACTCAATTCTAAAATTGCTGAAAGCATTCTTCCTCTGTTTGAATGCATTCATGTATGTACAAAACTGTGTGTAAGTATAAACAACCACAAAATCTAACCTGAAGAAAAGCCTATTGAAGAGAAAGAGGACTAAATGTTACATTTAACAGAWGTGCATATTAAGATGCTAGGACCTTGAAAATTATGTAGAAATTACATTTAATTTTAATATATATTAAGATAATCTMTATATTCTCCATATATTCTCCAAGCAGGTATTTGTCTATCTCACATCATCATGACAAGTGTGCCAGGAGAAAAAACCCCAAGCCAACCTATTCAACAGTTTCTACTAAAGCTAAAGCGTGTCAGCAGAACAGCACAGATGGCAAAAGTATTACAAAAGCTGCAATATAAATGTAAAGGCTCCTATACAAAAACTAACCAAACCAACTTGCTTTCATTCAGTACAAATATTAGTGAAAAAAATCTGTACTAAATTGATTGAGTGTCGTAACTAGCATGTTTCTGGACAAAGAACATGCCCAGGTGTTCTGAACTGTACTCTTTCTCAGCCTGGGAAGGTAACAGTATTGCACCTACCCCAGCCAGTGATGACTCTTTTAGTCTTAACGCACTCATTCATGACCCAAAATGTGAAAATACAATTTGAAGTGAATAGTAGGATAAAATTGTTCTACTTACTGTCTCCTTTGCATTCGTACCAGACATTATCTTTACTCATTTTCAGTTGATCTCTCAGACTGCTACAGGTTGAAGGTACTGTTTGTAGGAAAACTACTGGCAATTTTCGGACACTACACCATTCACATTTAGTAAGCTCTGAAGTTTTCAGGTTAATCTCTCTGATATCACTTTCTGATTCTATGAGAAAATAATGACATATTAAAATATAATAAACATCTTTAAGTTTCCTTTACAATGTCCCCCTTGATTTTAACAAGTAGTTGCTATGTGCTCACTAAGTTTCTTAAGCACTTAAAACTTTAAAATTAACAGACATGCAAGAAGTGATGGTTTTTCATGTCTTAAAAGACAGGCTAAATTCCAATGTCATCTGGAAGATGACAAGAAAGGCATCAGAAGCAAACTGTTTTCTGCCCACCAACTCTTTTTATTCCACAGAAAAAAAATCCCCACAATTTCCAGTGATTTAAATTTGCAACTATTGCTATGACACATCTTAGAGCAAGTTTGTAAAATTTTCTTTGTACATTTATCTTAGACCAAGTTCCCATATGAAAAATAACTTTAAAAATAAAAGCATAAACACAGAGAAATTATCTGATTGGCTGAGGAAATAAAGGACTACTCCTAGTTTATTCTCCAAAAGCAATGTCAGTAACATGGTAGAATTTTAACAGGGCATTTGACGCTGCCAATGCCAATGTTAAGTTTTTTACAAGTTTTACTGYATTATAAAATTTGATATAGAAGTGGATATACACGCAATGCTCAAAAAACCCCCATAAAACACCCGAAGAAGAAATAGTAAAGTGCTAAGTGCCTCAACAGACACAGCATTTAATGAGTCACCATTTTTATGCTATTGATGAATTAGGGGCCGTGGAAATAACTGCACCACACAGCTGTTTTAGCTAAAACTTGATAGCTATTTTCTACATATTACACTAAGCTCTTCAGTGTTTTATTTTTAAAACTACGTTTAAACATGAAAACTCAGTTTCTATGTACCTGTATTTTAGATGCAATACAAACTTAAATACTTGACTGAACAAAGGCTACACTTATCTTTACAGGTTGTGAGACACTTCTACATGTAATAATTACAAAATACAATAGTTCTCTTTTACAAATAACAAGAGCAACATTCAACAGGACTGGATCTTAAGAATGCAAGATTAAGATTAACAAAAGGTAACAAAGCTTTTCAGGCTCAGAGCAAAACCCTGCAAAAGAAAAGAAGGAAACAGAGCAGGAGTTGTAATTCACCCTTTCCAAATTACGTCACTATTTATTTCAGTGACATGAAATACACAACTTTCACACTAGAGAGAAAACTATCAAGAGAGATCTAGACAGAAAAGATCCAAGAAACYAGTGTGGTTTTTACTGTCTACTTAACACAACTGAAATAACTAATAAAGTTTTAAAAAGCTAACATTTTACAAGAGGGTTGCTCTTGCTTTTTATTTTTGTTAATTGCTTTTGTTAAAAGGCGGGTCAAATTTGTACTCTCCATTTTCTTTTATCTGACTACAGACACCCAGTATAATTTATTACAAAAATGACAAAATGAGAATAAAGGTTAAATTAGGATTCTTGTTAATACCTTTGACAGAGTTAATTAACTCAGAATAAATATATTGAGTACTGACATAAAACGAAAAATGTCCTCACCTTCTTGACTCTCTAGGCGTATTTTGATATAATCCAGGCAAAACTGAAAGACAACACAGCTGTAAGATCTCACATCTTCTGCAAATTTTAATTGACTGAAAGCCTCTAAACTGTTAGCGAACACACTTCAATGGGCTTAGTATATAAGTAATRAACATTAAAAAATTAGTATTTAAAATGCAAGTTTTAAGAAAGAACAAAATGTACATTTTAGCACAACTTGAGGTAAGCACATTCTTTGCTACTCTAGTCTCTTTCAGTCATACTGACTGTATAAACTCTAGATCTCTCTRAAGTACGCAGTTTTCAAAAACCCATACAATTCCCTGAAAAATACACAAATTCTATTTCTTCAAAAGAAAATGTCATCTATCAGCATTTAGGTTAATCAAACAACAGTGTTTTGTAGAGAGGTGGAAAGAACAAGTAACAACATTGCTGTTTCTGCGGTTACTCCAGCAAGAAGTATCTATTCTATTCTGGCTGACTGCATACAACTAACATTCAAGGACTCTTTGAAAACTCCATGTAACTTACAAGGCTGACCAAAAAAAAAAATCTGTAGAAGTAAAATTGTTCACCTTTAGGACAATGCTTCTTCCTTGCACCTATCAACTTCTTGTAGCTGTTGTTTTCAATTTTTTTAACAAATGCATGCTAGTCCATAACCTCCCCCCAGCATGCACACAARTTCTTTCAGAGTGCTGCAGCACAACATTCCTATTAAGAACCAGAGCTAGACTGCATGTGTTAGAACGTAGCAGTAATTTGAGGTTCTCTGGAAATCGCAGTCTCTGAAATTAAAGACAAACCTACTGCTCCCCAGACAAAGGCAAAATAGTATGTTGYTCAAATACAAAAATTCAATATCCATCAAAGCCTGAAAAGCAAGCTGYGCAAGAGCAAGGGTACTCACAATCACAGGCTCCACGACCATTCTGCGCAGCATTCCTATTCGAATGCTTCGGCAGTTCAGGATGACGCTTTCACAGGAGTTTTGGTAATTTAGAGGTACGGCCTCAGTTACCATCTCTTGAGAAATAACTTTACGTCGTTTTATTGGAGTGTTAGACACAATGTTCCCAAACTGAAAAGTAATTTTCAGGTTTCAGAATGTCTCACCAAGGTTTATTGCTAGATCAAGCTCATTGAAACTAAAGACTAAATTTTTAGCTACTTTTCTGTTGGTCAACTGGATTACTTACTAGAGCATCCATCTCAAACATTTGCAGAAGGGAGATAACTCCTAAAAGACTTTTTATAACACCTGAGGATGTTATATTGCTATATTCAAGAAGAAAATAAAAGGTACCCTGACACTTGTAGACACTTTACTGACATTTCCAAATCACAAATAGTGCTTCTAAATTGCCAAAACCAATTTATTTTTATCTTTTGAAAACACTATGCAGTCTAGCAAAGTGAAGTTATTTTTAATAAATTTTATTTAGATAAAAAAGCACTAATGCTGTAAAAGCACTACAATGCTGATGGTTTAATTTCTTCTTTCTATTTTTGTTAATCCAAGCTTTTGGTGACTAATTCTTGAAGCACATTGCATCACGTTAGCAGAGTACAGTCTTCAAGAAACACAAATAAAWAAGTCAAATCAAACTTCCTTACAACATCTCTACAGAACTAAGATGGTTTTAGGATAGATTCCAAGGTCAGAAGACTAAACATTGAAAGAAGGCCATGTGGTGTTTGGCCCCAGTTCAAGAAAAGTCTCTAGATGCTAACTGAAGCTCTAATCTCAATGAAGTATCCTGTTAACCAACAGAATTATCTTACCAAAAAACCTACTGCAATGAAATAAAGCCTGCTGATAGCCAGCCTATAAATATATTTATTTATATTGCTTAAATTGCTCTATTTTGTTGAAGGATTTTCTGTACACTAGTCTTTTCTTTGGTATTTATATTGTTTCATAAAGTTGCCCATAAATAAACATTCACTTTCGCTACAAAATGCAATTAAACTCCCACATTCTAAGGGATGCAGCATTTCTGTTAAGACTAAATCTCGAAAATTATTTCGAAGTCCCAAATAAGTAACCTATCTTGGCAATAATTCAAAGTCTACTTTTGGAYGCTTCCTTCATTTTATACACTGAAAAAGGTAGGGATTCTAAATCCCTGTAATTAAAATGTTTTCCAAGGCCTCTTGTTGAAAAGAGCTTTTCCTTTTTGCCTGCTGGACTGGCTAAATGTTATTAAAAGTTCAAAACAAATCAGAAACAAACAATAAAACAGCGAAGTCTGAAGTGATGCTGTATTCAACTAGTCTCTTCAGTAAACAATGAATATTTTTAGAGAAAGCTGAATAAAGCTTTTTCTATTATATCTAAGAAAACTGCTCTGATATCTCCAAATCTTAGTAGGTTAATTCAATCAATGTAAAATTTGTGTTTTATTTCACAAAAAATTTTTTTATTTCCTTCATTTTCAAAAGTAAGCTTGGACTCTAAAATAATCTAACATATAGTATTACAATTGGTTTGTAAAGACTAGTGAACAGGAACATATGGATACACAAAAAAAACATTTGGGAGAGTTTCAGAAGTCAGACACCAGTGCCTTCACAATGCAATGCTTTCAATTAATTCAGCACATACTGCCAGAATAACTTAATTCAAGAACTATTTATAATCCAAGCTTTGAGCCTCACAGTTTTATTGCAGGCTGGAGGTTCACAGCTTCATACTRATAGTGGTAACTGATTATACAACATATTATAAACATCCATAATTTCATCAACTACAGCACTAGAATGTTGGCTTCTGAATCTCAACACAGCAAGAAGGTTTTGGCATCAGTACTTTAGTGTTATAACTCCAAGAATTGAAAATCTGATCGGATTCTCTTGTTGAATCAAACTCTCARTAGTGAAACTGGACAAATGAGTGAAGAGTTGTTTTAATCAGTACCATTATTCCGCTACCAATTGCCACATGGAATTTATTCCTCTTCGTGGCTCACTACTGAGATTGGTTTTAACCAGTAGTATGAAAACTCTCCCCCTTGGCCACACTTAAGGTGTGCTCATGGAGTATTTTTTTGGTCTTTGCTTATCCAATTACTCAACTAAAAAACAAAAGCCGCACCACGAAAGTCCTAAAAAAAGTGCTATAAACTGCAAGAGTTGTCAAAGCATTTTAATTTTAAAGGACCATTATTGATCCCAGTGTCTCTTTTCACGCTTGATTTCAGAAAGTCTCAACAGGCAACCGCTGGTACTGACATTCTGCTGCAAACTGAGACCTTGCGCTTCACAGAGAACCCCTGTCCAGTCTCAAARGAGTAAACATTCAACACAAAAGCATTTATTTTAACAGCATAATTAAAATCATTTTGGATGCTTGTAAAAATGTAACRAACACATTTTCTTATATTTTCAGTATTAAGTATGCAGAGAGACTACTCGATGACCTGCTGAGTAAGAAAAACAATCAAATACAGTCAACTTCCGGCAATACAAAACAAGCCTTTACATATTCCATTTATTATTTGATTCTGTTTTCTTTAAACAAAGCATTAAATAGTACCTGATCTTTCATTCTTGCTTTTCTTGGTAGTGTGACTGCAATTTCTGTATCTGTTGTTATACTACCTATTCTCTGTTCTATTCCACAACTGTTCTCCTTTAATGCTGCTTCCACCTTTCCTGTAGAAGGAGCTGGGGAGGAGCGGGCTGAATCTGCAGGACGAGGTGAAATGCTTTCCATGCTCCTAGTGCTGCCACTATTCTCGTCCTCATCATCATCACTAGACAAAACAACTAAACAGAAAATATTACATTCTCAACCACTACGTTTTTCTGTAACAAATTTCTTTTTTCATTTTTGGATTTTCTTGCTAATGTGATGGCAATTTCTGTACTCTTGTTATACTACCTATTCTCTGTTCTAATCCACAACTGTTTTCCTTTAATGCTGGTTCCACCTTTCCTGTAGAAGGAGATAGGGAGGAGCGGGCTGAATCTGCAAGACCAGGTRAAATGCTTTCCATGCTCCTAGTGCTGCCACTATTCTCCTCCTCCTCCTCCTCATCACTAGACAAAACAACTAAACAGAAAATATTACATTCTCAACCACTCTATCTTTTTGTAACAAATCTCTTTTCAAGTAATATGTTAGAAATAATTTATGTAATTGTCCTGCAGTGCCAAAAAAATCCACATGTATAATGGTATTATGTTTTTACTAATGTTTATTTGGAATCTGGTTGCAAGGACTCTCTGCCTTGTTTTTCATTTCTTATAACTAACTACACAAAAAATGAGTAACATTAATCTACCCCTAGACAGAAGTAAACATGGTTCAGTCAAGAATTGACAGTAAGTAATACAACCTAAAAACTGACAAGAGAAATTATGTCTGAAATCATTCAAATTAGTAGAACACGGTCTAATAAACTAAGCACAGAACCAGACACATAATTTCCTTTACTCCATCCTTCCTGCTTACTGAGTTTACAAAGAGAAAGCACAGAAATTAACATTTTACAAATTATGAAATTTAAATAGATAAATAGTTTAGAAGAAGAGAGGAAAGAAAACACAAAATCAAAATCAAATACTGTCTTTCTGCTTGGGAGAATGAAGGATGGAATTTTTCCAGTATCTCAAACGTAAATATTTTTTTAAAAACAAACAAAAGAAAAAAAGTCACAAAATAATTTTTGTTTTCCCCAACGTTCACCTTTCTTGAAGAGTACCTCTGCATATCAAAAGGAAATTATTAAAAGTTCTGTCCCTCTTTCCCAAGGACACACACAAAAATATTCCATGCAACATCAGTTACATAAACCTGCACAGTTTCTTCACTATACAATATTCTGTGTTTCCAGCTAATGGCTGTATTCATAAAAAGGTACTTACTTGGGTCATTTAATTCAGATGGTCTTGTAGTCCTCTGTCTTAAGCTTCCTGTAAGTTTAGGATTTTTTGTCCCAGTTATAAGACCAATTTTCCCATTCTGTCGTAACATAGAATGTCCTACAACCTCATTACTCAGTAGAATATCCGCCGGACCTTTTCCAACAGCAGAACTATAAAACTTCTTTGTGCTGAACCCTGTACCTGAAGATTTTTGCCCTGGTGAATTCTGATGTATTGAAGAACGTGATAAAGGTCCCACAGATTCACTTAACGTTACAGTTTGTCTGGAGACTCTTTGCAAATCCTTTAGAGAAGCACTTTCACAATGTCGGCATTTGGTCTGATTTTCATTTGTCCTCCCACAATTTGGGCATTCAGTAGAATAATCAATCTGTTCCAAAAGCTAAAGGAGAAACAAAAMCACAATCAGTAATTGTAAGCAGAAAGACACAATTTCCAGATCTTGTACTTGATTTCTGTTCAGAATTAATCATACAATCACTTAGGTTGGAAAAGACCTTTAATATCATCAACTCCAATTATTAACACAACTCTCATCACTAAACCATATCCCCAGGTGCCACATCTACATGTCTTTTAAATATCTCYGGGGGTAGTGTTTCAACCACATGCCTGGCCATCCTCTTCCAATGCTTGAAAACCCTTCTGGTGAAAAATTTTTTCATAATATCCAGTGGAAACTGACAACACTACATTAGTCACTACAGTAAGCAGAGAAAGCAAACATTAAAAGACAGTTTAATTTTTTATTTCATTTAAGAAAATAAAAGGTTCTAAAACAAACAGATGTCATTTGTTACAATTTTTTAAAGTGATTCATGTTGGACAATTCAGATTTTTCTTCTTGTATGTAACAAAACCTTGCACACTGTTCAGATACATATATCCATCAGCAAGATGTCCAATTACACTATTTCTGTAAAAACAGTTCCATGGGACAAAATAACCTACAGATCCTTAGAGCAATACTGGAGAGGATYTGAAGAAACCTTGTAGGTCCAACCTATCTGTGCTTGCAAGGTATCTTTTAACAGCCCAGAAAGGCATGCAGGAAAATTCACCCCTCAAGGGTTATGAAGAAAAGGCAAAGTACATATCATTGCTCTAGAGTCATGTGTCACAGAGAAGAAAATGGGACTTGAGGAATAGGAGTTTCCCAAACTTTCAAGAAGCAAGCAGGGGTTACAAGGAAAAATGTATCCTATCACTACAAAGACASGTGTCTTTTGTTTTTCTCACATTTACCAGGTCCCACTTAGTTTTGTATTGTAAGTGTAGAACTTGGGCTTCTATAACACACAAACTACAGAACGAGTACCAAAGTGAATGCAGGACATCTTTAGAGATGAAWATTTAGTGCATGTTATTTTCTCCTGGAGCACTTAATTCAAACAACATAAACACTGTACTGTGAACTACTGAAGGCAACAAATACCTACATCCCACCAAAAACTTTCAGTATCTACTCTGAAAACAGCTTTCACAATTTACACCTCTCCCCACTCTCCTAGCCATGAACACGCTTCCAAAAGAGGACTTCCACAAGTGTGGGAAGTAATTTGAAACCCCAAAATCATACAACGAGAACATATTATTTTAACAAAATTTCTGTAATTTAACAAAGCTACACACACCATAGAGAAACAGACGCCAAAAACCTCAAGTGTATAAAATATATCAGACTCTTAAAATCCGAGCTGTGGGATGATAGCAAGCTACAATGTAAACCAGCATGGTGTCTCAGTGCTGTTACAGGATGYAGTTCTTAGAAAGACACTACTTATCACATTGAAGAATTTCAATCAGACATTAAAAATATTCAAGAGAAGGCAACAAGAGTACCTGGAGGATCTTAAGTGTAGTGTAATCGCACCCCTCTACTTCAACTACATGCCAAAAATTTTAAATCAGTTTTTTATTAACATCACATTAATTAACTCAATAAGCAATGGAAATACCAAAGAGCAGCACCAGRTGTTTCAAACAAAAGCTAAGTATATATAAAAATTTTAGGTATTTTTTTTTTTAAAACCAAGATCTCCTTTCAGGASTTTTTGCTTTGATAGTCAAACAATGTGACCTGTATTGTGTGCATTATGAAACTTCAATAGTAGCCTGGGAAGCTGATAAAAAATACAGRGAGCCTTAAAGCAATTTCCAAAGTATCTTACACTTGATATTCAAACAAGTTCCTGACAGAAACATCCTGGTTGGCTGCATGTAGATCAGAGAATGCCATTTGGATATCTAAGGAACTACTCTCACTCAAAAARTGAGCAACTTAATAAAAAATACTTGCATCTTTGCAGTACTTTAATCTTTACTGTTCTGAGTACAGAAAATCATGACACAAAACAAAAATCTGTCAAAGAGCAAAMAATTGTTCCTCTATTTCAGCAAATTAAAATTATCAACCTCTGGTTTATCAGCCAGCTATTCAATAAAAGCAAGATTCCTTTTCTTTTCAGTGCAGCTTCTGTCTGTTCAAGTCAGAAAATAAATATTTCACAACTAGTAGCAATATTAGCACTTAAATATCTCTATCACTGTAACTTTTTTAAATTACGTAAGTCTTCCTCCCAACTCTATGGATTTTTAAAACCACAATTTGTTTTACTCCTGAATGTCTGTTTTTAAAATATGTAACAACTTTTAAAATTCAACAAGAGTTTACATATTTTTAAAATATAACCTACCTTTGACTGAGTTAAGCACTTTTTTGTAGCAGAAGATAGACTCAAGTCAGATTGATATGAATTGCAATGACCTTTCTGTCGCACCTTTCTTTTAATGTCAGATTCTGATTCAGAGTCATCTGTATTCTCCATTACACTGTCTAGAAGGGAAAAGATGCAAAAACATTAACAAGAAATGTCCACTCCTATACTGTTACAATTATGATCATCTTATTTTTTACATACACTAACTTGAACAAAACATAAACACATTTTTAAACTTCAAAAATCTACACTGTTTCAAATGCATCATGATTTTTTGTATGATTAAAAAAATAACATTCCCCAAAGTAACTTCAAAATGTATTTTTAGTAATACTATTGCAGGGTTGCTCACTGACAATTTTTATCTTGTATCTTTGCAAGAAGCTTTGGATTTGCAAATCTATGCTAACTTCATTGCAAATCACGCGGAGGGTGTATTGCCAAAAATAGGAGARGATGCTAGATTATGCTATTATACCACAGAACTTGTTTTAAGGCTATTTTTTTTTAAATATATATGAACACTTTTTCAAAATACACTGATGGTCTCACAAATATCCCACTATGAGAAGACATCTCAAAACTAAAGAATGGATCATTTTTGAAAAAGAATTAATAATAGGTGAGGCTCTTCCCTAAGTTACTTTAGAGTAGTACTGCTGAAGATCTACTTAACATGAACCTAAAATGCCACAGCAGAACTTGCCAGTGCAGGTGACTACGCAGCTGTAAACCTATGCAGCAGGTTTACAGACTGTATCTATGCTAACAAAGCTTAACAAACAGAAGGTATTTTCTTTTCCAGTTTCGCAATTTCCACACCTGAAACCAAACTATACGTTTTCTACTGCGCCTCCAACAGTGAGGTTGTTGCATCTAACAACGATGTAAGAGCATGCTTCAGCTRAGGCACGGAGCTGATGCTGGTTCTTTTTTTAACTCAGTGTACAAATACACTCCATACCAAGCGCTGGTTACTACATAGCAYTTTTCTTGTACTAACACTGCTACAGAAGTTCCTCAACAATAATTCACAAACAAGCTGGGGGTTTGGGCTCAGACTAGTTAACTCTAAAGATCTGTTCCATCTCCAATTTTATGATCCCAAATGTTCCCTATTTCTGTTGCTTTTAAAATAACTGAAGCCTAATTTAAAATTATTACATGACTGAACTAGTTGCAGAAATCTGTCAAGAAGGGCAAAACCATCCCTTCATGCACAAACTTGTACAAAACTAGAATAACATGAACTAAGGCTGTAAGTAGATATACTAAAGGTTGTATAAGATTTGGCAACATGCCCAACCAAATCAGGTATTAAAAAAATTATTCTGCTGAGAAGAAATGAGAACTCTAAAGGTAACTTACCCACTCCTTGAGACCGTGGTAACCTGATGTGGTCTGCCTCCACTTTCTGAAGCTGTGGTGGGTATTCTTTTCTGGAAAATGAATTAGACGTATGGTTGTTCTTTTAACAGACACCATTATAATTTAGTCATAATTAAACATGAACCCAACAAACCTGAAAKGTATCTGAAAGCTACAAATTAGTAACTTCTCCTATTACATGCTATTTGTACACATAAAAAAGTATTATCAGCCACAATAAATGTTTTGGAAGTGTTTCTGATCTAAATAATCAATAGCTTTTCTGATCTGTAATAATCAATAGTTCTGAAGTCTGTCACTTCTACGCACAAGCTTCCAAATATTGAAGCCTGCATATTCTCCTCCTCATTCATGAAACTCAAGACAGATACTTTCAAAAGCCAAGAATAAAAACAAATACCATTTTAATATTAAAGTAGATTCCACAAGTTCCACAACTTAAGAAACAGGAAGAGAAGATGCAAAACAGAGGAAGGAGATTCGATGTCAAAAACTGTTGTGGCCAAAAACCAGAAAGAACAACACCGGAGATAYGGTTCCCCTATATTTGTTTTTAAAATATTGTAATATAGACAAATTACTGGATAGTAAGTATTTTGTTGGTATAACTTGCGTAATATAGACATCACATATTTTTTGCAAATTAATGTAATATATGGCATTATTGCAAGATTTGAGTCTCCTGAAAGATGTTTTCAGTTTACAGGCATGTGTGTCAAATCATGCTGATAGCAAATTAAGATTCCTGAAGCTCAGTGCATGTGGGTTACTGTTTGTAGCACTTATCTTTCTCAGAGCTCTGAGCACTGCAGCTCAGATTACTATTCTTGTCATAACAGAGGATGGCACACATCTGAAACACAGGAGGCCTTGTCAACAAACTCACCAGAAACTGGTTTTATTGGAAAGTTAAGCACTGGGCTGCAAATGGGTCACACATGTCCCCACACTGCYACCTCTGATTACAAGGACATTAATCAACAGCAAGAGGGCAAAGCCAACAGCTGCAGGCAGTAACATCACCACTAACAGCAAAATTTTGAGGACCCATCTGACAAAAAACTTGGCTATGGCTGAAGAAGGCTTTAGCATCAGTTATTTCCTTCTGCACAGCATTTCTTAACGCATCAAATGATAAAACCTTTGAATTTTCTGCATTTCTAGGTAACATTATTAATTAATATCTTTGGAACAAGATTAATCTACAATGTCTTTTGAGACACTTCTTACCTAATAACAAACACATCTGACTGTGTTGATAGGCTGCAGCTTTAAAGAAAACTCCGGCAGAAAGAAGGATTGAGAAACAAGCATGGCTACTCAGAATCTAGAGATTTCATAGTACTTYATCATGACTGCTGGCCAACATATCACAGACAACAGATTATGTAATTTATTTGTTACTAACTGTGTCAAATGTGTTTCTGGAACAATCCTTCTCCCTCAGAATTTTTAAAATCAAAATTGGAAACTCAGCATTAATATTTATTCATAAATTCAATGCATTTTTTTTTTATATAATTTTCATTAAAAATTCAAACACATGGAGTTTCTCTAAGGCAGAATTAGTGGAAATAAAAGGCAGAGCTCAAACTCGTCATTATAAGAAGCTGTACTATCAAAACCAAAGCTCATGACATTCTAAAAAGTTAAAAAAAGCTGTAACATCATTTTAGATTTGAAAAATATAAACACTGCAGTAAGGGTGTGTGAGCTGTTGCGCCACGTGTCATAACGATCTTTCACTAGTATTTCACAACAGTAAATCTTGTTTTGAACATAATTACTTCTGGAAAAATTATCTTYGATAAGATGTCAAAGATATTTAAAACTTAAATGATATTTAAGAGAAACAATATTGAAACTACTTGCCATTTAATTCAAAGCAAACAATAAAGTAAATCATACAGCAGATTAGAGTACTAAAATTTCTTTTAAAATGYAGTTCACAATTCAAGGTCTCTAGACATTTCTAACTTACAATTTTTCTTCTAAGAACCATACATTTATATTACATTTTTAATACGCAAAACATATTTATCTTATTAARATGATAAATTCATTATTTACCATATAAGGCTAAATAATTAATTTAAAATAAATCTGAATACACTAGCATTATCTACCCCCATCTGAATTTTATGTTAGCAGCATAGACTCAGATTTATAGCTATTAAAACATCCAAACACTTGCAAGAACACAGAAGTGGTAGCAAAAAATAAAGTGTATCTTTCCTCTCCCACAATATAGAACTCATACACTCAGAGTGAACCATTAACACCCAAAACCAAGTCATAAAAAATCAGCTCCAAGACAACTGAGGCTTCCCAACACACTTTAGTGTGGTTAGCAATTCAAGGCCAGGCTTGAAGTTGCTTTGAATTAKAAAGAAAAGTGACGATAGCTTTAAAGACTATTTAATTTGAGATTTCAGCTAAAAATTTTTTTAACAAATTATGCTTTCTTGGAGAGAGTGACAGCCCTTCTACAAGAGGGTAGCAACTTTAGGCACCTTCTACTGCTTTCCTTTCCTGAAAAACCCATAAAGAGAAAGGAAGAGCACACCACCATCAAGTTTTTACAGACTGGAAAACAAAGCTGCCCTTCTGAGCACAGTGTTTGTTGCTGCCTGAACAGCTGCAGATCCATTAATACCTTCTCCAGTAAAATACTTAGTACACAGAGCCATTTAGTTATGTGTGAGTGCAGAAACAGAAGGGGAAATTGGTTGTTTTTTAAATCAAACATTATATCTACCTTTAAAAGGACTATCTGGGAAAAAAAAAAAATCTTGGAGCAGATTTAAGAACRTACAGCACTTCTAAACAAATACTTTCTTACTGTTAAACCCTGACCAAAACTAAGTCTTCCATTTAAATGGGAATAATTGAGGGATCAAACAGCTGAGCTGATCACGATGCCASATCACCTATATTAAAAAAACAATGCTCAGAGGTGAAACAATTTTAGACATCTTGTTTATGTCCTAGATTTTAAGAACTTTTAATACCTTTAAGTGCAAGGGAAGTAGACAAGTATTTGATAAAAAGCAATCTCAGGAAGTAGTAAAGCACCAAACAGCAAAACACTGATTACAGGAGCAAGAAAGATCAAGCCTTTTCTGCAACACACCACACTGAAGTACGCAGGCAGTCTGAAAACTGTGCAGCATCATGAACTTTTGACATATTTTAAATGCTAGATGCCACAATATTTTTAAGTAAGCGTGTTTTGCCCTGACAGAATGGTGTCACTTATTTCATATTTTCAGCAAACATTCATTATTACTGCTGTGTTCTCTTGCTGATGGAATTGGACTTTAGTGTCTTCACACCAGCCTAGTAGACAGACCTTTATGAAACTGTCCAGACAAAGTGACATTTTCACTTAAAACTTCTTCTCTAGGAAAACAAAACCCAGAAATGTGGTGGGGGGGATGAGGGGAAGGGGTAGGTCCACAATTTCTGTCTATGCCRGAAAGCAAATAAACATGAAGAAACATCTGGATCTGGGAATTTGGGAGGGAGTGCTACCTATGATTTGGTACAAGCCACAACAAAAAGGCTGCACCAGCTCCTAATTTTGTTGAGGCACACGGGTTACACAAGAGCTGTGTTTAATGCACAGCCTGGCTCTTTGCAAGGCTGCCTCATTCAGCCGTTCCTCTGCTTCTATATGAATTATTTGGAGATGTATCACTGCAGGCAGGCTGTTGGTTTCTTCATCATTACATAAAAAGAGAGGAAAGCACAATAAGACTGAAGCACAAAGCTGCTGAGGTGAGATTTACCTTCAGCACGTGTTAGAGGAAGAGCAGAGTACAAAAGCCAAAGGCTGAAAAGAGAACCAGCAGCACAGGGAACAGGGTTTTCAGAACACAGGTCAGCAACCCCATTTGGCCCAGAAAGTCAGGAGCTGCTGCTGCACTTATCATGACAGTAATGATTAAAGCTAAATTTAGCAGCTCCTGCCTACATTATCTTCCCCTGCCAGGACAACAACAAAAAGCAGGCAAAGAAAAAGGAACATATCCAGTAGTACTGGATGAAGAAGCAGCAGGTGTCTCCATGAGAAAATTAAGATCACACCAGCATGGAACTCAAACCTTTTCGTCTATGTCATACACTGACACTAACTGGCTGATGAGTATCTATTTGATAGTTCTTTTAAGAAGTAACAAAAGGCAATAAAACAGAACGGCTCGATTTTCTGAATTTGAAATAAATACAGAAAATCCTAAATTCAGAAAGAACTGTGCTATTTATATCATTATCAGCTAAACATTATATATACTTTTAAACAATTCAACCTGGTATCAAGCTCATACTGCCAAAAGCCACCTAAACAGGATATTTACAAAAACTCAATTACTTCATTACTATCAAGAAAACATTTCCACTAACATAAAAATTTAAGCTATATATGAAGAAAAATAAATGTATGGTATTTCATACTGATAACACAATATTAACAGCAGTAAACCAGATGCAAAACAAGTGAGAAATTAGCCYGAAATGAACAATAAAAACCCAGTGTCAGGTTTTGCTATACATTTTCTGTTAACTGCTTTAATATATGCACTTCATGAACAAAATATACACAGTAACGCAGTAAAAACCTTTAATGCAATTCAAACCAAGCTGAGATGATGGAGTGAGAGATGTTAAACAGCCCACTAAGAGCTTCAGAATMATTTTACTAAGAAGCTTCAGAACCACTCTATTACACAAAGTTCGCTGCTCTACATAAAGAATTAGCACTGGATTCTTAAAATCCAGAGAATGTTTATGCAATTTTGCATTGGATATATAAATAAATTTCCAGTGGAGAATTACCAAAATTCACAGTAACATAACATTTCTTAGAGATGGATGTAAAGGTCCTTTTTCAATAAAAACGAGTAAGTGAATAATAAAAACAGAACTAAAAACAATCAACCACTATCACATRTAAGTAGATATGACTGACTGGATTGAATATTCTTTAATTAGCATTAATACAGCACTCAATTAGTTAATTTTCTTAATGCTTATTGCCATGCTCATTTGATCAACAGTAAGCTTACCTTTCCTTTCGGTCCAGATTGCTTAAAATATGAAAAAAGAAAAAAACACATAAGATGTAAAGCCCCACATGTGTTGCACATCACTAAATGCAAAAATTATTAAATATAAATTGTAACTGTTTCATTGTCTTTCACTCACCAGCCAAATTTTCAAACAAGCATTACAATTTTTTCACAAAATTTTTGTCAAAGTAATTAGAAATGCACAAACACTACTTCACAGACAGCAACAGTCAGTGGTCTAAATACTTTACCGACTTCACTCTTTTTCAATGAGTAGAATTTGATTAACTCTGAACTTAACCTGGTCATCTCAATTCACTTACAATGCAGAAGCCATTAMGACAGAATTCTAATACACTAATTATAATCAAGCCTCATTTCCAATCACAGAACCATTAAGGTTGGAAAAGACTTCTAAGACAGAGGTCAACCACTAAAACAATCCCTAATTGCCATGCAAAAGAGAGAAAAATAATGTAAGAACTTGTTTCCAACTAATAAAAAATATGGAAGTGTTTAAATTGAGAAACAAATTTCAGCAACAGTCCTTAAATATTTAACAAACCACATGGAAAGGCTACAGAAGGATAAATGGAAACCCTCTTCTGAGGTTTMGGCCAAAAAAAATCTCCCAAAAGAACCTAGAAACTAGAGCCACTAGTTTACAAGCATCTCCATTAACATGAGTTAACATAGAAATTAATGTAGCTGATGCTCACAATTCTGGTCCTTTAAGCTTAGCACACAGACAATTTGAAAATAGCATCTACATATTTTCTATCTTTTCAAAATTTGCAATATGGAATGCTGTAAGCTTTTAATCTGTGTGACTGTTTCTCCCAAACGTCAAAAGCCTAACAAACCTCTGACATACATGGATTACATTAACTGTATTCTAAAACAGAACAAATTCAAATTGTTTCCTGTTTTACTTCAGCCAAACTAAACAGAGCCATGATATTACACAGTAATAAAAACTCATCCTCCCTTCCTTCTAACAAACAGTGAAAAGTATGCTYACAAGAATAGAGCAAACTAATTCTCTTGTTACTCAGAAAACAGCAGGAGTGGAAGCAAAGCAGGTAAGAATGTAGTCCTGATAATCCTACAGAGTGTAATATGAAAGTACATTCCATCTCCACAGTGCTCTGGGAAGAGAGTAAAAGGACTTCAAATTTGAATGTGACCATGACAACTTAAAAACTGGGCTGGTAGGTAATGAGCCAGTGCTGTGTGAAGGTGGAGAGCTGCTCCTAGCTGGAGCTAGCCTTTACTAACAATAAACGCTGCTTTTCTGCAGGTCACCCTCCAGTTTATCAATCCAGTCAGATCCAAACCATGTGGGGATGGACCCATACCCTGTATCTTTGCATCCTTTACACAGCTAGTATGTAACTTGGATTAACTGTTTACAGGTGCTTCAAAGAGTCACTCTGTTAAGGAACACATAACTAATGCTGAGGAAACTTAACAGCCGGAAAAAAAATTCCAGAATGCCTGATACTATGYACTGACATTGCATCAGATGCCTTCTTTGTTTGTTTTAGAATTCCACACCAATATAATGCATTTAAAGGAATTCTCATTTTTATACCTCGGGAAGATTAAGAGACGAGAATTCTGGATTGATCACTATCCCTACTGCTTCATGTAGCTCATGCATAAGATTTGTTAAACATGCAGTACATACAYGCTATTTCAATGCCAAGTCTGGAAGAACAGTCAGTCCATAGCATAAGACAGAACTATGCTTTAAATGAAGCAAAATAGTGTGAACCAACTACAACACTAGAGCAAGCTATATCTGAAAATCTGTTGCATCAGACATTAACAAATTTTAACTTAATCCCCAGATTCCACTAGAAAAAATATGAATATTTATAATAACATTATTTGGAAATACCAAATTTTGTTGTGCTAGAAACTTGCATTTTTACATGAGTCCAAAAGATTCTCAGACAGACTTCAAATTAACATGTACGTGCAGAAAAACTGCAGGAGATAAGAAATGCAGTACAAATCATACACAAATTCAACCTGATAGAGATTATAACTGAGTTCATAATCAGCTTGCTCCATGTGACACCATCCTCACCCAAAGAACTCAGTGTAAGTAATGGAATCTGTTACGTCAGTGCCAGAGACTAAGCTGCTCACCTTATTTAATAATGTTTTTATTTCTGGCTATCCTTTCAAGAACCTACCAYTGATTTATGTACAATATATTAGATAAAATTATTTTCCCTATGTTGTTTCTGATCACCACACCATAAAACAATCTACAAATGCAAAAAATTAACAGAACACAACTTTGAGTCACCTGCAAATTAGCATAGGAAAACAAACCCCAAAAATTTAGAGCTCAATTTCCATGCTATCACCTCTTCTGTCTTGATATATATCGAGAATGTTATTTTTGGTTTGCCACTCACATTTTTTGCAAATAGTCCTTTTTGAGGAATCATCACCAGCATTTACTTTTAAACTCAACTACTGCCTAATGTCAGTAAAGAYTAGCCAAAAAAGGGTATAAAAAATTCCTACACAAGTGAAAATACATGACCGAACTATAATATCCAGTTTATATGGTCTGAATTTTATATCATGGTCAGTTTTACATAGTCCTATTTTAGTCGGCTTTTTTCTGACTACTGCCTTCTCACTCAGAAACCTGTGTTTTTAACATCAAGTAGCCCTGAAATCTCTCTTCTTCTATTTATTTTTTTAAAAAAAGTCTGTCAGGAAGCCACATTTTATTAATTTTCAACCCTCTAACACAGAAACAGATTTAGAAGCTTCTAGAAAGCAGTCAGTTGAGTCAGAAGCTACTGGAATTAAACCTCATTGCAAAGTTCCTATGTACAGCTCACCCTCAGTCAATCAGATCATGCTGGTTCTGATATCCTCCAGTAACAAAGCACTGCTGGGACTGTTATGACTGTTTCCTGCCTTTAAAACTCCAAAAATATTCCTAGCGTAAGAGTTAATTGTCTGTTGCTAATGTAAATGAGCTACAATAACAACCCTAAGAGAAAACATATTTAGAACACTCAAGATGACTACTATCCAATTACTTCACACAATATTCAGYTTGCTTATGTTACGCATTAGTTTTCCTTCTGTGTCACACATGCCTTTTTTCTTCACATTACATTGCAGGCTTATAAAGAAGTAAATCCCACAGGCAAGAAAGGCAAGCAGGCAAATCCAACATCCACTGAAGATTAAGAATCTCTGGAGCAGGTTGAAGAAACCTATGGCACTGAACTGGCTAAGATGAAGCCATTTTGACTGGCTGTTTGAAGAACCATTTCACAACAAAGCTTAATCAAGTGCATGAGAATTATCAAGTTAACAATCAGAGCAGTCTTGTATGATTTTGCTTACTTCAAATCATTTTCATTACCACTGCAAATCAAAATTTTATCCTTTAGCGTAACAAAAAACGCTACAAACAAACAACTCCTCTCTCACAAATRAACAAAAGCAAGCACAAACACACACAAACAAAACCCACCAGAAAGGTAAGAGCATGAATGCTTAGAGATGGCCCACATTTTCCTCAATGGGACACTGAACAAAATATTCTAAAAAGCACTTCATGCAAGCAAAAGCACAGCTCATTCAGTCTAAACCACAGCGGTAACATCAACCCCATCTTTCAGCTTWACTCATGGTAAAAACTGCCAATTTTTTTAGTCATCAGCCTCACACTGATGGCAAGAAATGTAAAGAATTGAAAAGAGATACCTACTACTGGACCTATTATTACTAACGGGAAGGAAATGTCCATCCTCTATACCACATACACATACACCTATAYGGCACTTACAGACTACAGGACTGCTGCAAACAGAAAGAGGCAACAGCCTAAATCCTCAAGGACAGGGTAAGACAGCAACTGGCCTGTGAGGAAATGCTGCAAGAGTTGGGCTTGTTACCCTGGAGAAATGAAGACTCCAGGGAGACCTTATTGTGGCCTTCAGYACTAGAAWGGGGGCCTAAAAGATAGATGGGGACAAACAGTTTAGCAGGGCCTGTTGCAATAGGACAAGGGGTAATGGCTTAAAACTAAAGAGGGTAGATCCAGACTAGACAGAAGTGTTTTACAATGAGGTGGTAAAACACTGAAACGGGCTGACTGGAGAAGTGGTAGCTGCCCCACTGCAAACATTCAAGGTCAAGCGAGATGKGGCTCTGAGCAACCTGATCTAGTTGAAGATATCCCTGCTTATGGCAGGGGGATTGGACTAGATAGCCTTTAAARTCCCTTTCACCCCAAACTGTTCTATGAGTCTATTATTTTGTGACTGAAAAATTCCCTTTTCAGTCTGTTTATTCAATGCTAGCTTACTCTAATACAAGTTTGGACCACATCATTTATTCACATTAGAATATGGGCTTTCTTTTTCTGAAGTCAGCAAATCAAACTGAGGGAAGTAGGATGAAAAAATGAAAAAAACCAAAAAGATAATGCCTGTATATGATCCCATCATCCTAAAAAATCTATACTTAAAAACAGAGAAAAAAAAGAGATAGCAGAAGAAGGAAGCTACAAAATGCAGACAGGATAAAGCACTCATGAAGGRTGGTGGAAATCCACAGAATTCATAAACAAAAAGAGCTCTGAATGGATAAACTTTGAAATAAAATTCCTTAAAACAGTTGCTATCTCATATGTTAGTGAAACACACTAGGYGTACAAAACACCTAGAACCAACCCTACAATTTACAGAAGTTTGACAGGGTATCAAGTTTGTAATCAATTAAGTTCAATTCAGCATAGTTCAGTAAGATTCCCAGGTTTCCAGTCATCCTTTCTAAAAATAATTTACATAGATGCAAAAACTTGCTTCTGTTAGACGTTGCAATTTACATTTTACACTATATATACAGGTCATATACAATCWTCAGATCTATGATTTAATGTTTACATGGATCTTACACAAGCTGAAGGTGGTGTGACTTAGTAGTTGCTGATCATGTTGTCAGTTAGGTGAATTTCTACTGCAAACTGTGTTTGTCTATTTCAGAGTATTTTCTCAAAATATTTATATTAGCAGGTGCTCTCCTACTACCTGCCATGTTCTTTAAAATTACTAAATTCTAGTATTATATGATAGTAATTCCTAAATGTTTTTATTAAACTTCAGTAATTAAGGTCAAAGCTCATAATCAAGAATGCGCCCATATGATTTTCCTAAAACGCCTCATAGCATAAGGAAAATCATTACATACAAAACCAGGGAGAATTTTTACAACTGAAGCACCTGCAGAAACACATGTAATTAGTCTTACCTTTGGGCTGCTGTTTTTACTACTGCTGTTTGTGCGTGCGCGTGGTGAAAACGTCTGCCATGGACCACAGTTACAGGACCAGATATATTCTGAGCATTTTCACTGCAAGCATATAGAAAGTGTTTAAGAAAAGACTCTAGTGTGTTTGTACAGTCTTTGGTACATGTGGTGTCCTAATTTTACAAGACCAGACACACAACACCAAGTATTAAAGTATTTCTGAATCAATAATACATATTGTTAGGATCACTTTACAGGCATATAAACATTCAGCCTTATAATAAAATGGACATATAAGAATATACACAATTTTTTTTTCCTGGGGAAAAAAGGTAAAGATTTTTTCACTCAACCCTGTACTGAAAAAAGACACAGCCTTTTTAATGACTTGTAACCATTTATAACTAATTTTATACTTTCATCTCTCATTTTATTAAGGCATAATATTAACTTCTTTAATATGACTTAAGGGGCAAAACATGAACAGACGGAATTCAGGAATGTCCCTCATAAAAAAAAGTGARCACAGAAAATTTATGGATGCAAGATGACTTGTAACTGAAAAAAATCAGCACATTTCACAAAGAAAAAAACAAAGGATTCTCAGGTACTCATACTTCAACATGACTCTTATTCACAAATGTATCTTAGCATTTCTTGGGTTTCTTCATCTGCTACCTTTTGACTTTTATCTCATTATTACGTAAAACCAGTAATTATGGAGAGAAGATTTCTTAGCATTACTCCCTCTAGTAAARGCTGACATTAAGATACAACAGATCAATAATACAGTGCTCCTTCAGAGATCATTAAACCTAAAGAATTATCCTGCACACTGCTGTGACAGGACACACAATACTATGCTTGAAATGTTCAAAAATCACACAACTTTTAATAGACAGCATGCTGATGATACAAATTGTCTCAAACTATGGAAATACAGTGCTTAAACTCTGCTTTTCAAATTGCTTGGAAAAATTAATTGCACTAGAGAAAATTATGCGAAAAATCATTCCTACTATTTCTCAGAAATATTATCTTGCCATTTGTCCTGTTATGTACAACGAAAAGAAACCCAAAGTACCACAATTCAAAAAAAGCTGGCAACCAATTCCTAATCCCTGCTTTACACTTCCTCCAAAAGAAGAAAATGAGTAAACTGTTACTGTGTTTTTTAATTTCAGTTTAGCATTACAAACCCTTTAGGAAGCCTTACATAAGTCAAGATGAGAAGCTTTCAGAGCATTTCTGACTGCCCCTAACATAACRACAAACATAACAAAACAAGACTTATCAAACCCAAGGGGTTAAATCCTCTTCTCTAAAATATGAAATTTAAAAMCATCATAAACCATTTGAGTTAACAGTCCAACATCCTGAAAACTARTAACATCCATGCAAACACCAACCTCCTCAAAGCAAACCCATTCATCTCARATGCATCTAAGTCAAGGCTATGCAGCTCCAGCTGGTCAGACATCATACAGATCTATCTACAGTCAACCTTCTGTCTAATTGGCCACCTCAGAAATAAAAAGCTGACAGCTACTTGCCCTAAGTACTTTAGAATGTCTCAAATCCTCTTTGSCTTTCCATTTCATGTCTTTGAAAAAGATACTAGAAAAAAACCCAAAACCAGAAGCAGAGTGCAGGAATGCCCTCTCAAGTGTTTAAGACCTAAGGACTTCAAGCAAGCAAGCAAGCATATGTATCTCCTGTTTTACCATTGTGTTTCTTGGATCTGACCTTTGCCAAACCATCATGATTGTGAAACTCTGTCGTGTGCCCCCATAGCAGMAAAAAAACTGTTAAGCAGCACTTTTGCTTTCTACCTCACTCACGTAGTGAAAACTCCAGTAGGTGCTGGAATAGAGTATCACAGACTGCTCTGGGATCAGATCTGAGTCAAAGCAGACTGTTCTAGATGGCACATTTAAATGGTTCATATGGTGTCAGACATATTTCCAACTAGGACAGCTCTAAAATGCAATCTGCTCTATAATCTTGTTCTCTGAATGGAACATATCCAACACAGAAGAAACACCAGAAAATACAATCATGAAGTCCTAGCAAGTTGCAAAACAGGCACGTCAGAACTGAAACTTGAATTTGTAAGTTTCAGCACAATTTCTTGAAAATTAGTATAACACACTAGAAGCAGAGTGATGCAATGGTCAGAAAGTTCCTTAAAAGAACAAATGTTCTAAAAAGAATTTACAGTATTTTAACAATAAATGTTTCATCAATGTTAGCTCAAAAACCACAGAATAATTTGAAGCCTAGGCTCTGACAAAAACAAGGTTTTACTATCACGTATTAATCCTAAGAAATTCTTACCACCACATATTCAAGAGACAAAACAAAAAAAAAATCTTGAACTGGGCAAATGGATGGAGCTAGAAGTTAAGGAAGAACAATATTTCAAAAACTCAGAACTATAGACTATATTAATTCTGCCGTTCATCAAATAACRTTTTAAACAAAATATTATCAAAGAAAATCTAAAAGGGCCTTGATACAAGTTACTGAATGCTAGCAAAGATGAAACTATTTAAAGTAAGACTTCATGTTTAAAAAAATACAACCAAAACTAATTAGGTTAATGGTTTGGTACTGGATTTGCTCAATCAGGTAACAGATCATAACCTTCTGCTTGGTTTCAATTTCTCTGACAAGTACAGCAGATATTTCCTCTCACTGTACTTGCATATCCCTTCTTCCTATCTCTTACTCTCTGAATTTTAGGGACTATTCTACCAGAAAAATACTCCTTTGAGCCAAGCCCCATTAATCTGAATTTTTTTGTCCTTATTCCACAGATTAGATGGAAAAAGACTCCAACACTGTAATAAAATCACCATGAATAGATAAAGAATATCAAATACCTGATCTTCTTGTATTTAATCTAGCAGTTTAACTGTATTATCAACTTTCAGAATCTCCTCTAGCTGAAGAGCCTAAATACTGAAAGAGTRACTATTAATCACCTTCCATTCTGCATATCCAAGTGAACAAACCAGCCATCATCACCAAAGTGACTACAGCCCAAACCTTTACTGATACACATTATGAAAGGTACAACAAATATCCCAATGTCATTAAATCGAGATAATCATTTGGAGCATAACCACAAAATGCAGCGACCAAAATGTGAGAAGCAGTCACAGYGGTCTATACACATCCATTATTCATAGCAAAGTCCTTCATTAACGACAGTTTAAGAAAAGGGTGAACATATATTTTTCATTTAAATTCAGTATGCATCTCAGTACTACACAAAAGGTGCCTGCCCATTTACATGCRACAGATTTAACTTTTTTAGTTGAATTTTATAAATCCTACTAGGTCTTAGGTTTATATTGTATTATTTGTCAATAGAAGGCAGTTCCAATCCAGGCAGCARAATGTCTGAACTACACGCGTAGACCATCTAAAAAAACCTCAGTAACTATTTACCTTAAAACAAAAACTTAAAAAAATATATACACGTACAATACGTATAAACATACATGTGCAGTCAGGTTTGACTGCTTCAACAAAAAAAACTYACATGGTAAGGTTGGATTTCACTACAAATACCATAGCCAGATGAAGGAAAATTGTAGCTACTAGGGAATTAGASGAATCTTATTTTAAATGTGTACTCAAAACAAAGAACAAGTACAATGTAGATGCACAGATTTCTTCAATAGTAAAACAGAGCAAATGAGCCCTGACAGACATAAAGGTAAAAGTAACAATTACAAATTTATGTTCAAGAACASAATACTAAAGAATGGAAATGACCAGGATGATTCTGTAAGAACTGGTGAATTTGAAGATGTGTAAGGCAGAAATCTGGATATCATCTTACAAATCTCTTGTGTATGCAAAAMAAATTTAAAGACAAAACATTATTTGCATAGATAAATCAAGGACAATGAAGTACCATGCTGATTTGTGTAAACATAAAAATAACCTATTAAAAAAATCCCTTTTCATTAATAAATAAGTCTTATTTTTAAGAAAACTCTTTTAAGTTCCACATAATAGTCCAGCAGTTTATCTTAAGAAATCAGGCTTGAAGGAAACAGCAGGAAAGAAGATGTATCACACAGAACTTAGAGGATTTACTTTTTCAAGTGGCTATGGTAAGATGGTCCCACGATGTAATAGTGCTTAGAGCATACAAGAGTCCTGATTGCAGAGAGGACTCTTGTATGGAGCTTGGGGCTACATTGTGGGCATGGCTACATTTCCACTCTGCACCTCTGAAATCAAGGCTGGGGGTTGTGTCAGGGGGAAGAATAAGGACCATATCCCCTGAAGTGTGCCATTTTTGTCTCGCTCTCCTCATCCAGGCTGAGTTGCTGGATCAGCCCTGCAGATTCCATCTTCTGCTGCTGCCACTCAGCACCCTCCCACTGCTGTGAGATGTGACCCCAGGATGTGGTTCTGAAAAGCAGCAGAGCTGTGTGGAACTGAGCCCAGCAGAGTGGTCCAAAGCAGCAGCAGAAGTGAGCCTGAGCTGAGCCTGAACCCAAGCCTGGTGCAGTGGAGCAGCGGTGCAGCACAGCATAGATGATCTCACTTCCATGGTTTTGTCTCTCACTCTTTCCCATTGTCTCAGGCTCAGGGATGGGGAGAACCAGCTGTGAGGAGTGCCCACCATCTTGCCTTTCTCCCATGCCACATGGAACTAAGGCAAAGTGGCAAACACTTTTTGTGCATAAAGCACCTTCCATTACCTCTGTACACTTTTGTTATTAATATTTCTGCTGTCACTGTGCATTTCTTACTCCACTGCTGCTTGCTTTCAGTATATGGTTATGTCAACCCATAGTCTCTACCTTTGTCCCTCTCTYACTAGAGGGGACAAGAAGCGAAGCAACTTATTTAGAGTTTAGTTTCCAGATGGTGATAAACCACACAAATGAAGACAAGGACATCCCTCATGCAGCTACAGATACATTGGATATTTGATGACTGGCCCATCTATAGCTGGGTATCTTACAAACTTTTCCTTCCTGCAAAGGTTACCAACCTTTAAAGTGAGTGCACTTTAGCAATACGAAACACCCCCTGAGAAAGTTAGGTGAATATATCACTTTTTATTATATACTAAATAAAGGAGTCTCTTACAAGCTAGGGACAACAGTAACAAGCAAGTACAACAGTGAATGCTTAAAAATTGTTCCTGTCTGCTCTAAACACAAGTGACAGTCTCAAGCTAGCCTATAAAAGTATGGCTCTTTGCTGAATCTTTAAAAAAAAAAACTCAGTGAATCCAAAATCAAAATATATCTTGCAGTAAGAAGACCAGAAAACACATYCTGAGTTAACCTTGGCAATTCAGCATCACAGAAAGAAGCGAATCTGGATGGGGATGTAAAAACCTATTTTCCTACCTGCTATCACTGTATAGAGGGAACAATAACACATGCAGGCAACATGGGTAAGGTATTAACAAATACACCACTGAATGCTCTAAATCCATTTTGATAGTCTTCTGGTATTTTACTAATGTAAAGCGTTAAATATTTTTTATGAGAAAAAACCCTAACAATCTAGGTTTCCCTCTTTACTCAGAAGCACAGTACAGTACAGCTTATTAAAATGCACAGCACACAAGGTACATGGACTAGAAGTTCTGTTTATCATGTATTGATTTGTATCAATGATCAAAGCAAGGACACACAAATTAAATGTTATGTTACCTCAGCTTCTTGCTATTTCCCATCATGTTGAGGCCGATTGCATTCCCTTTTAAAAGTTTGAAACCTCCAGCTTTGCCTCGCCTTGCATATGCTTTTATGGCATCGCTGCTGCCGCCAATAGTTCCAGGTCGACAACGAATTGACTGTCACAACAGAATTCACATATATTAAAATAATCGTATAATTGTGTAGAAGTTAGAAGAAGAAAATTAATGCAAAATATTAATATAAATATTACTTTGTCTCCATTTTCAAACTGCTTTTATACCAGATTTCATGGAAAATATACACTGTCTACATCTATACTGTGACATCTTACTAAACAAAATACAATATACATTTTATATTTAGTACAGTATTTATGACAATTGTCTAAACTTAGAATTAGTTAGTCTTGCTCATATTTTTCAGAATACTACAGAGATCAAGAGGGGAACAAAAATTTTAAGGGTAGACAGATAAACAGCTTGGGCATATGTTCCTAAAACACAACAGAAACTTTCATTTCTTGACACTGGACATAYGGCTACGCAATACTGTTTAAGAACSTAAGAAGCTCTAAAGACACATTTTCACCATGAGATAAACCAATTATTTACCTTTTTTTCTTCATTGGGACTGAAAGACCCATCACTGTCATCTAAACTGAGCAGATTTGCCTCGCTAGAACGGTGTGGGAGAGAAAAGCACATACACTGTAATCCAACAGAGCACACACAAACATTTTAAATGCAAAAGGCTTTTTTATCCCCTTCCCTATACATTTAAATGCATCATATACACATTGTATAAATATGCGTAAAACAGGAACATGAAATGAGCAACAGAGTGATCAGATGCATAATGTGAACCTGAACTTAAAGTGTAAATCAAATTATTTTGCAAAATGCAAAATTAAAAGGATTAATTCAAAACAGACAATGCTACTGAACCTTCAATATGGTTACAACAATATTACTGACACTATAAAAGATTCTATACTCTCTGCATAAATTGAGTCCAAAACTTCATTAACCTATAAAACATGATCTTACTTTGTTTATGCTTATCAGTGTTCAAGTATGTAGTTTAAAAGTGCAGACTTCATACTGCTTTAGGAGAAGAACTTAAAGTAACTACATTTTCCCCGACAGCAATTACTACCACAGTAAGTGCCCCTAAAAAGAACATATTCAGTTTGGTTCTACTGCTTACTAAAATGTGATTCTTTAGCATTTTCAATACCTGTAATCCCCAACCATTAGAATAGGGAAGAAGA
>JACDOX010000004.1:13908061-14002980 GCA_014549065.1 Cardinalis cardinalis | reverse complement strand
AAAAAAAAAAAAAAGAAAGCCACTCTATGATACTCTAAACCCATTCTTTTCAGTAACAGGCAGTTATCCTCAAGTAATCTTAAGTATTTAAATTTAACCCCAACCACACAGTCATACTGACARCAGCTAGATTAGTCTAACATATTCTTGCTTCCAGGAGGAACAACTTGCAGAAAATCCCATCTCATCAATCCTGATAAGGTTACTCCTATGTTGGCGACAAAAAAACAATACAACTTTTAGCCAACTTGTAATTGCATGGTTTGAAAAGTTTTAATCAAGATCACTCAGGCAGAAATTCCTTAAAATCAAAGCAGTTATGCCAGGTGTTAAAAGGGAAGAACTACACAAGAGAAATATACTTTTCTTAGCTGTGTCAGCTTGACATGCTGGCTTGCAATACATACAGTGACTTTAGCTCTTCATACATATAAACTAATTACTCAGTGCTCCATTCCTTAAGTTCCTAACAACTTTCTCCATTCACAATACTTCCCTTCACGTTAGAATTTATTCTTCCACCTTATGCAATACAAATATTCCTAGAGCAAATAAAAATAAAATTAAAAGGTTGGGTGAGATCTACAGACTCTGAAACTTCAGGAGAGAAGAYTGTGCATACAGTTGATTTTGAAAAGGGAAGAATGATGTAAATGTGAACATACAGCCAGTGGCACTGTTTTATTTTCCTTTCATTTACAGAGCACCACGATTCTAGGTGCTTAATAGTAAAACAAACAGTGTAGTAGATTCATCACTAATTTCAAACAAGGGCAAAAAGAGTACAGTTGTACTTGTGTACAGACTACCCATGGATATTAAATTTTTACATCCTGCAACATTTTTTTAACATTCTCTTTCAGAACAAATCATCCTTTCAAGGGAGGCTCACGGAGCCTTCTCAAACATTCATCAGTAGACACAGAGTTTAGCAATTTCAGAATTTTTCCAMATCCTAAAAAATAAACAAAACTCTGCAACATAGACATGAGCAGCAACCGACAGTACCTGCAGCTCTGGCATTTGCCTATAGTGCTGCCCTAGTCAGACCATTTCACCTCTAAATGCTTTTGTTCTTTAGCTTCACTTCATACAAAAATGATGGCTAGTTTCAAAACACCTTTGTACTGTGTCGATATTTCTATGATTTCAACATGCTTCAATACTGTAACCATTTTAACCAGGGGCAATTGAGGGGGGAGGTAAGAGAAGGTTAACTAACACATTGCAAATGACCAAAACACTGAGCCAAGGCTCAAATCACAACGAACAAGAAGAGTAACTCTTACCATGCAACATGACTAGAGCAGTATTAGCAAATTGGAAGTTTTAAGTGAACCAGTACTTTTAGATCTTAAAGGAATGTGAAGCATATGCATCAGAACCAGAAAGGTTGTTTTTTCAGAGAGCAGAATACATAGCAACCAAGCAAAGTCTATTTGCTCATGTATCACATGCTTCCTGCTGCCTGCTTCAATGATGCAATTTATACAGGCAGGAAAAGAACCAAAAGCAACCCAAAACAAACACTATACCACTCCCCCAACATACCAGTCAGTAATATTTTTAACATCCCTGAAATGAAACCTCAGTTGTCTTGCTGGGAGGATGTCTCCACACTCTGTCACTTTTAACAAGGGAACCATGGGTTTCCTCATTATTTTCACATTGGAACATAATTTCTAACTTTTCAATACATTCCTTAAAATTTCGTAACAAATGAATGTTAACTCTCTACTAATATTGGGGGGGGGGGAAGGAAATAGAAGTAATTTACCTACACAGAGTTCTTAAGGGAAGTTCATAATTACACATTCATATTTAGGCACTGAACAAGAAAACAAAAATTCAAAAATTACTGTTTACTTACCTCTAATCATTTGCTATTTRTTTGATGTTTTAAAACATTAAGAGCTATGCAATAGTTAGTCAGACAGCTGAGATTAACAGGCTATGTTTTCACTACTTTCTACAAGCAACCCAAACTTTAAACCTCTGCTGACCATTGAGGTTACACCCTAATAAGCTGCAAGCACATTTCTATCTACTGATCCAGCCACATTTAAAACGTAATTGGAATTTCTTTCAGAAAGTATTAAATATAAAACCAGTAGGCTGACGTATTTGCCTTCACAGCACACTGTGTACATTCTTTGTTTTAAATTACATAGTGGTAGGCAGCACACTAAAAAAGCTGCACTATCAGAGGCACAAGAGAAGCAGGAGTATTATTATTAACTCATTTACAGTGCCATTTCATTAAAATTAGCCATAATTTAAAAAGTTTTCATCAATTTAAAGGCTACAGTGCCCTACTAATGGGCTCAAAAAAGAAGTAAAAAAAAAATCTAGATAACTATGGAAGGATTTTTTGACAAAGTAATACAAATTTTATAAGCAGTGGAAAAAACTCAATGTAAATATGTAACACAGTACAATACCCAATGTAAATATATAACACAGTACAATGCTTTTCTATTTGTCAACACATGGAAAAAAGCTTTATTCCTCTAAATGGAAGGGTCAAATATAAAGCTTTTTGACAGAATAYTGTAGTTAAGTAAAGACACTCTAGTACAAATATATTAAGCCCATTTATTTGTATTCCTTATTTTTGATAAGGCTACTGTTATCTCAGTGGAAGGCAGAAGTCTAGACTATAAAGAAAACAGTATGACAGCCAAAAGAAATTTGGGCCCATCCATTTACAAAACCATTGTGGAATACACTGAYATATTTCAAAAACATTTACAGAGATATTCCAAAGGCAGTAAATATAAATTATCCAAGACAGTTCAAGAGAGTCATCTGTAACACCAGAAAGCATCTTATAACATGTTAATGTCACGAATCATACAAATATATTAATCTGGCCAGGTTTGTTTAAGTCTGCCATCCTTTCATATCTTCTGCTACACAAGATCAGCTTAATTTCCACCATTTATTCTGTGGTGGACTACACAGGTTTCAGTGTGCTCAGCTGACCAACTGGTCTTTTCTTCTGTGGTTCTCCATAAAGTTAGATCGCTTATGGGATCTCCAATTATAAAGCAAGGAAAGTCTCAAGCCACTTGCTACCATCCTGAGGAGATCAAATCTTTTAGAACATCAAAAATAAATGTCACTTTTACTCCTTCAAATGGATGAGCATCATCTGCAGGTGTTTGCTTTGGGATATTCTCAATTTCTATAACTCTTGTTCCACACTATCAGTATCAATTTCTATAACTCTTGTTCCACACTATCAGTATCAATTTCTATAACTCTTGTTCCACAGTATCAACTCTGGCATCAATTTAAATTTATATAGTGTTGGGTGATCATTATTTTTCCAAACCTTCTTCAGTTTACAAATATTCTTTAGTCTTTTTGTGTTCATTATTTGATATCTTAACCATTATGACTCATCCCACCTACGTCTGAAGTAAGTTAAATGACACCCTTCTTTTAAAATAATCTACCTGTTCTAAAAGTTGCTGTGGTAGGAGGTCATTAACCACATGCTTTGTGTTCATCTCACTAAAGAAAAGATCATCCAAGCAGGCATCCAGTGCTGACCAACATCATTAGCACAGGTCCAGTGGTAACACAAGAGTACAGCCACTCCTTTAAGTGCTGAGATGTTACTCTTAGGCTAGTTCAAAACAAACCTATTGTGTGTCTGCCATTAAGAGGGGAAAAAACTCTGATAAAGTCAGGCATTGTAACCCCAGTGCCTCCACAACAAGCAGGAGATGCATCCAGCTGCTTGCTTCAGACTCRCAGCTCTCGCCACAAAGAAACCATGTAAGAGTCAAACATTGTAGTTAGTATCAGCACACCACAGCAAATACCTACCTACTGCACAATATACTCAAAATACTGGGAAGGACACAAAGCTTTATTCTGGAACAATTACATGAATTAAAGCTGCTAGTCTTTGAAATGTTCTACTAAGGGTAAAGGAAATTTAGAAATAAAAAAAGAAGGAAAATTTACTGTTACTTGTTTTCTGAAGATTCCCTTCTGTCAATGTTTTGCTGTATGAAATAAAAATGCATCAAAAAAAGCAAAAAACATAAATTATTTCAAAATGCTAAAAGCTCGCTATGTCTTTAAGATAAAGAAACCCAGGCGTTACCAAAAGTAAATAGYGGGCAGCTTAAAACACACGGCAGTTTGGAGGGAATAAGAAATTGCCTCAAATGGTATCAGAGAATGGGTAAGTAAAGAAGACAAGATCTCCAGTTTAAATCAATTTTCAACTACTCTTCTATTTATACTCCAGAGTAAGATTTGGCATAACTCACAGATATAAAAGCAAATCAAAAATGATTTAAGTAGGCAATAAAAATTCAATTCTAGCTATGGAAAAACTGCTTATTGTAGAGAATATTTGAAAGAAATGAAAAATCACCCAGACATAGAATCTTAAAATCAGATACAATTACATAAAGATTATATTTCATAATAATTTTTCTAACTTTTATTTTTAGCATTATTACTCTATACATGTTTCATTCTATGTTCTTAAGTCAACATCAGCTGGAGACTGATGGAAAACAGCAGTAAATTACTAGTAGAAAAAAAAGCTGCTATGTTTTCAAATGTGACTTATTTCTGAAGGCAAGTAAAATGGAAATAGTAACTGTATAGTATGTACTGCCCTTAGAACATATTTGTGTGTACTACAAATGGATGTAAAGTTGCTAGGGAACAACACAACCTTAATTCTATAAAACTAAAATGCCCTTAGTTTGTGAATCCTTTAAAAAGTGCTTTTAACTTCCCATATAGTTCTGTTTTGTCAGGAGCTCTTAATGCTTACCTAACACTAATGAACTCCAGTAYTGATTTTTTAATTACTAAAATTTTGCATTTCTTAATGCTTTATTAAGATTACAGCATAGCCTGCTGCTGCAGCCTCTGTGGTTATGTCTATTTTCCTACCTCCCTTCCAATCCATAGTGTTTGGCAGAATATTAGATGATACAAATTCATACATGAATTATTTTTGTACTTAATCACAGGATTCAGCGACTTCTCACTAGAGAACCACAGCATACCTTCCAAATTTGCAGATTCTACTCCCCAAATATCTAAGAATAACAAATAAATCAACATGAATTCTTTGTGCATGACACTTGTTCTTTTAACAATTCATTAGTCACTTTGGAAATAAATACATTCATATTGAGAAAACATATTAGTAACAATAAAATGTCACAAGGACAAAGTATGCATTCAAACTATACACACAGGATTAAAGTTTCAGCCAAAATCCAAACATACCAAGGATTAAGTTATAAGAAAAAAATAAAAAAAAACAGCCTTAACTCCTTTCAGTGAAATAAACAGAGGAAGAAAAACTTAGAATCTTTAAGCTCAGTTTAACTTGATGAAGGACTAAAGCTACTGCAGTACTGTCAAGTTCTGAGTAGCATCATCATTAAAGGAAGCAAAAGCTGAAGCTGCTTGGATACCCTACCTATCAACTTCATTATTCTGCATGTTCACATATTGCTTGTCTGTGTTCCTTAGACTTAGACTTACACAGAAGCTCCAAAGGCAACTGCAACTCTTGTGAAATCTACTGTGCTCTGTGTTGTAAGCCCCACTTTCCCRATAAAGCTTACATTATAATGAACTCCTATTTGGCAATACTATTTAAAATAATAACTTATTTGAAATATTTTTTCTTAATCACTGAAAGTTTAAAATATTATATATTGTTTCTTATTCATAAATCACAGAAAATAAGTATTTAATTATAAATACACATTTATACTTTCAATAGCCTAGATAAAAGCATCCTTACTCTTTCTCTGCATCTCCTTCACTTTCTTCTGCATGATCAAAGCTCCAATTACTTTTAAAACCTCCATCTCTCTTGGACTGTGATCTATCCAAAGCTGAAATGAGAACAAGTTAAGATAAGTCTTGATTTCAAGCTGAGTTATTAAACAACACAAACTAGAGGAGTAAACCAGATGCATGTATTYCCCCAGTATTTATTTTATTGACATCAGTGTTTAACTATCATTTCATCAGTAAGTCCATCAATGCAGTGGTGATTATTATTTCCCTAATAAATAAAAGTATCTGTCAACATCTTATTAGCAGTAAATTAGCAAGCTATTAAAAATTATGACCTGAGGTCATGTAGTTAACTATTTTCAACTGTTTTACTGATACCCATACATTTAAGGGTAGTTTCTCTGATATGAATTGTATGCCACACACAGAAAGGGTCCTAAAATGTATTATTTACATGACTAATAACCAAATGTATTCTGAATTTTTCCATATAAAAGCAACAGTTCTAAACTGTCAGAAGAACAATTTCAACCTAATACACTGGATTTTTAATTCCACATCTGACACTGACCTGAATTAACATACAATGCAAATTAAAATTTCAGTGTTAGCATCAACTAAGTAAAAACTTTCTGTCATGCCACATAAAATTTCAGATCTCTCAACTACAATATCCACCCTTATGGAGATKTTCATATAATATAATGGCATGGGGTTTTCTTAAGTGAAGGTGTTCCAGAGCACGGAGACAGCACTCATTAAAGCACRGCACTGTTCCCCCGGGCCCCAAATACTGCAATTAAGAGCTGTCTCACACGAATTCTGTGTGAGACAAACTATACAGCTGCTTTGATTGTGGTTTAATTGTGTTTTTTTCTTACTACATTTGTCTTTACATTGTTGAAAATGCATTTAGAAATAACGAATGAAACTGATATACTCTGACAGAAAAGAGAAAATCACAACCAACAACGTATGTCTAGGATGAAGTATAAACAATGCACACAAAAATACTGATTGCATATTCAACTTCTGCTTCCAGCTACTTGCACCTACTGCAGGCTTCCTGAGCCATGGGTGAACAAATTAAATACATATTTTTGTGTTTAACAGCTTTTCCTACCTTTTTCTTCTCGCTGCTTGCTTTTTAAGTAAGACTGCTGTATAGAATTAACAACATCTTGCAGCAGAAAGCATCTCAGCTTAATTACAGGGGTGTCTCCTTTTGTTGACTCTGATTCAATCTGGCACCTTTTGCTCTTAGTACTCTACTTCTCCAGTCAGTAATAAGTAACCCTTTCCTATTCCCTCATGACTGCATAGACTCCCGTTGTGTTCTTCCATGGTCTTCCTTTCCCAGGCAGAACAAGAAAAAAAATTAGTCAGCCTAATTTTTCCTCACATGAAAGCTGTTTCAAGCCTTTAAATCCCTCTTGATGATTCTCTGAACCTCTTCCAGTCTACTGTATCCTGTTGAGATGAGGATACACATACTATGAGGAATACTCAAAATGCATACTTCTCACAAATTTCTACAGATGCAGAATGTTGTTTCTGTTTTGTTCCTTGTTCCTTTCCTAGAAAATCTTTACAGTAGATTTGCTGTTTTCACTGCTTAGGAGAACTGCATTGATCTTTAGGTACCAGATAACTCCACCTTTCACTCATGATTGGTTAAGAAGCACTTCAGAGCCAWTTGTTACCTACAAAAATGCCCCTTTTTTACTTCTCAGTGGCTTAGATTACTTGACATTTACCTACACAGAATTTCATGTACAATTTCAACCCACATAACTCAAAACCTGAGCATTTACAACTTTTTAAAAATAGCTAGACATTACACTAACCCAAGTATAGTTTAACCACYTACTAACTCGGTCACCTGGCTATCATACCCTTTTCCTTATAACTGTCCATCAATGTTAGAGATCCTTGTGCAATTCAACCGGTTACTCCTATTAATAAAACAAACATTTTTTCCCTCTTTTTTCTAACTCTTCCCAATTGTTTCYTATAAAATTTTCCATTTTATTCAGAGGTAATTCAGCCTCTCCCAAAGTCTTTGACTTTACAGAGGGAAAAATGAAATMAATTCTGGTCTCCATTATAATTTCCATGAAATTATAAAGCTCACTGATGTAAAGTCCTTCAAATACTGCCACTGCCTTTTTAAAATGCTGATATCATGCTAGCTACCSTCCTTACCTGTAGCAGAAATATGATGCTAACCACAAGCAACACACTGCAGTCATTAGCTCCTTTATCCCCCAGTTCCTCTTACAACACTTGGATGAATGCCATTTGATCATGCTGCCTTGTTCACAGTTTGCTCAATGTACTGCAATTTCTTCCACTGATGCTTCATTTTGAGTCGTACACTCTGCCACATTCCTTATTAAGAAACATTCTGGCATGAAGAGCTCTCTAAGCGTTGCCAAAGTGAGTGCAAGCAATTCCATTATTCAGCTATGACCTTATATACTCCAAAGCCACCTTTTTCAATTGGGTTGTCTGCTGATCCTCCAGACACTCCTAAAACTTTCCTGCTCAGTTTGAAGAAACACTTAACAATAGTTTTATGTCTGCTGGGAGTCAACTAATCAATTTTTTCCCCACTTCATTATAATTACACGTTAAATCCAGCAGATTTTTTATTGTTCTGTATTTTCATTACTCAGATAAAAGATCTGATTCAAGAACTATGAAGTTTTATTTCAGATACTGTATCTTATTTGGCTGTTTAGCCAAGCATTTTAGCATTTGGGGAGCCTTTTGAAATCTACTTAAACAAGTAGCATGCATGCTGTAAGCCTCCTATACCTTTAAGTAACTCCCAAGCTGGCTGCAAATATTTTACAACTCCAGCTGCATATTTTCTTTTTCAAAAGGTTTCTTAGTATTTTCTGTAATTCTTCTTTTAATTAAGCATTTTTGTATTGGACAGTTCATACACTGCTACTGATCAGTGCAGCTATCCATGGAAAATATCTCAGCATCCCAGTTCTGMTCATTCAACTGTGGATCAATTTTTACTCTCTCTAGCACTCTTGGCCCTAACAAAAATGTAAATCTAGAAGTATACCATCATGTTAGCCAGAGTGTTCACCTGAGTTACTTGATCTGAACAGCCACTTGCTATCTGATTCCATACAGGATTTTTAATTTTTTTAAGGGGATAACAAGTAATCTGTTACTAAGGCTAAGCTGCTGACTATTTTGTACTAAGACTTTAATTTGGAACCCCAATGATGCAATTTCCACTATGTGCATTATTCAAGGTCTTTTTAATCAACAAGGCACAGTCATACCAAGAGGTGAAAATATTCAAAAAAGCAGAGCTAACCCTAAGATATTATGTCAAGAGAAGGTAATCCCTGTACCTCTGCCTAGGACAGGCAGCATGCTGGAGGCAGACTTCACTCTCATTTTTCCTCGCACTACGAACTCCCTTTGGCGCTGTTACACCAAGAGAGGTATCAGTTCTGAGCCCAAGCAAGTACATGGAATTTAACTAGAGAAGTTACACAGGTGTAGCTGACACATTCCACTGCTTTTTTAAACAACAGTTACAYGTAATTTCTAACAAACCAATTTAAAAAATTCCTGAAAAAATAKTGTGCTTCATTAGGACATTTATGTCATTACTAACCACACCCTGAAGCCATACAGTCCTCTTGTGTAAAACACAATTATCAAATTTTGGATTAGAAAGCAAAAKATGCCTGCAGGAAAATGTCAGCAAGCAGATCAACACCTTTAAATTACTGTGTGTGGACACTGTTTTGTAAACTCTGTCAGCAGGAGTTACTGTCATTCAACAGTTCAAGCAATTCCTAAATGGAAGGAAAATCTTCATAGTGAATATCCATGAAATAAGAGCAAAATTTTGCAGTTGCAAAAAAAAGAATCAGTTAAAACTCTGCCTAAAGCACTAAATGAGAAATTACATACACAGTATTTAGTAAAGTGTTAGCRTCCAGCAAAAGACATCACCTTGGAAGATGTGTTTTTCTCATGTCTTGTACCTTGTGCCTCCAAGGCAAATCATTCCGTACCAATCTACACTACAACTCACTAGAAAAACATCCCTATTGCTTTATTGTTTTGTCTGTGATGCTGGATTGGGTTTGTGTAGCAAGATTTTGGTAGCAGTAGGAAGCTGCAGGGGATCAGAGGGCCTCACCTCTGCGCCTGGGAAAACCATGGAGCAGATCCTCCCAGAGGACAGTCTAAGGCACATACAAGACCCTAGGCAGTGCCCACAGCTTAACTAAGGGCAAATCATGCCTGACCAATCTGGTGGCCTTCTTTGATGGAATGAATGACAACAATGGTTGACAAGGAAAGACTGACAGATGCCATCTACCTACACTTCTCTAAGGCCTTTAATATGGTTCCACATGATGTCCTTATCTCCAAACTGGAAAGACATGGATGGACTACTTAGTGAGCAAGGAACTGGCTGGATGGATGCAGCCAATGCCCAGGTGGCAGCTGGTGATGAGTAGCATCCCTCAGGTCTCTCCAGAYTCTTGGGACTGGCGCTCTTCCATGTCTTCATCAACGACATGGTGAGATCAAGAGAAGCCTCAGCAACTTGGTAGATGACACCAAGCTGAGTGGTACAGCTGACACAGTGGGAGGACCTGATGCCATCCAGGCGGGACCTGGACAAACTTGAGAAGTGGGCTTTCCCTTAAAATTCAACAAGCCCAAGAGCAAGGTACKGCACCTGAGTTGGGGAAATCTCAGACATGAGTACAGACTGGGAGAAGAAATCGCTGAGAGAAGCCCTTTGGAGAACACTTGGGTGTTCTCATGGATGAAAAGCTGGATATGAGCCAACAGTGCTCAGTGACAGCCCACAAGACCAATTGTATCCTGGGCTGCATAAAAAGCTGAGCGGCCAGCAAGTTGAGGGAGATGACTCTGCCCTCGTGAGACCCCACCTGGAGTACTGCATCCTGCTCTGAGGTCCTCAATGCAAGAAAGACATGGATCTTCTGGGAGTGGGTCCAGAGGAGGACCACAAAGATGATCAGAGGGTGAGAGCACCTCGCCTACAAAGACAGGCTGAAAAAGCTGTGATTGTTCAGCATGGAGAAGACTTCAAAAAGACCCTACCGCAGTCTTGCAGTACCTTAAGTGACTTATAGAAAGAAAGGAGAGGGATTTTTATAAGAACAGACAGTGATGGGACAAGGGACAGTGGTTTTAAACTGAAAAACGGCAGGCTTGGATTAAATGTATTACAAAGAAATACTTTGCTGGGAGGGTGGTGAGGCACTGGAACAGGTTGCCCAGGGAGGCTGTGGATGCCCACCCCAGAAGCATTCAGGGCCAGGCYGGATGGGGCCCTGAGCAACCTGATCTAGTGAATGGTATCCCTGTCCACAGAAAGGGCAATGAAACTAGATGCTCTTTAAGATCACTTTCACACCTAACAGCTGTATGATTCTCTCAGATCAACTCACTAAAGGAGCCAGATGTATTTACTGTCCATACATAGATCAACTTTTCTAGGAAAGTAACCTTTTCATAAATATCACTGATTTGCCAGAACAACTCCCTTCCACCCCCTAAAACAAAATAGCAGAGACTTCAAGGTTTCTACTGCACACATAGAAACTTTTGTAAGTCTTTCATCTGCTGAAATCTCATCTATTTCTGTATGTACAAGAATCATTCTAAACACACAATCTAGATCAAACAAAGGTTAGGTTCAGGACCCAGATGCTTTTTCAGAAAGACCTGAAGTTTACATGCTTTTTCAGAAAGACCTGAAGTTTACATGCTTTTTCCCCAGCTGCTGGTAAAGAAAAACTGCAAGCCTCATCTTACAAACGCTTACACCATCACAACTGCAACCAACTTATCAGATACTGCACTGCTCGCACAGAAAATGTAAATTAATTTAAATGTACTCAGAATCATTGCCTTCATCCAGTCTCATATTTAAATAAATGAAAAAGAATGCTTCTAAGCTTTCTAATCTGTCGCTCATTTGGAGTCATCAGATATATTGTTAAGAGGATACAAGTACTCATAAAACTCTAACACAGAAATATTTTTTGGTTTACTTTCCCCATTGCTTCATTATTCTTCCAGACAGGCTTCTATGCAAAACAGCTTTTTGTCTTCCAGCTTTGATACCATCAGCTCTACTATATCAACTGTGTAACCACAGTGAGGTTGCATTTTCACAGACTGAATTCAGCAGCACTACATGAAGAGTTTTACAGGCCCCTCACTCTTCCTAAGAGTTGCCAATTCTCGCTCCTGTCCTGCACCCTGCATATGTCAGCAGAAACAGAAAAGCTGCGGAAGGAAACTAATTCAGGCAAGAACCCCTTAAGCAGCAGGGGAGGGGAAATGTTATTTTTCAACCATATCAGGTCCCTCCTCCCGCTCAACCACACTAACACAGTGCAGCCATGACAGCACAGCAGAGGTGAGGTCCGTCCAGGAACTGAAACTATCATAAGTACTATSGATACCAAGGAAATTTCCATGGAATTGTAGCCTAATCTACATTTATAGGTAGAGATTTAAATATCTAGTGCTTAAAAGATGCTTTAACTTTCCACTCCCTAAATTAGCTGCAGAGGCAAAAAAAAMCAAAAAACAAAAAAAACAGTCAAAAGCAGCCCAAGCACCTCCAGTAACAGGCAGTAATCATAACCTCACAGTAGCTATTACATGAAGCAGAGAGTTTAATAATTAAGTTCTATAATACCAGTGTAATGGATATCAAGCACAGACATTCCTTTGCACGTGAAGGGAATTCAATCTCTTAGCTGGCTAACCAAAACACCCACACCCTTCCAAGAACTTGATGTCCACAGAAAACAAATGATAAACACAGAGCATTCATTCCTGGACAAAAGTGTTCATGCCCCTGAAAAGCAAAAGCATTTCTGAAAGTTCTGTACTTTAAAGATGGAAATCATCTGCATATTCTGGTAAATGACTGGGGTTTWTTTCAGGGCTTGTAAGCACATTGGGCTGCTTACTTTACAGGTTACTGCACTGATGACAGGACTGAAGGACACAGAACTGCTAAAGTTTGATAATTTGCTGAACTGTTTAACATGTTTTAAGTATTAACAAGGAGTAACAGAGGAGGATGAAAGGACAGAGCTCTGAAGTATGTTAAACATTTTCTTTGTGATACCTTTGAACATTTATCTGGGTAGACAGCAGTGATAACCACACAATGGACAACTAATGCTTCTTCACTTTTTCTACTGATTCTCTCAACAGAGGTGTAGAGGTATCTACCCCACCCCAGCATGGTGCCCTTGTGACAGCATCAGAAAGCAAAGTAGAACTACTTCAAGAGGCCTTCTTTGTCTACACCAGGAACAAAAGGAATGCTACAGAAATTTGTGGGCATTTTGTGCTCAATGAGACAGAAACCTAATGACAAAAGACATGAAAAAGTATTATTATCCATTTTTTTGTTATCGCAGATTTCACTGCTAAGTTCTGACTTCACAGTTCCTCACCTCTATCAGCAGAATCTGCGAGAATGCAGTATCACCCATTGTCAAGGAAGATGTGATTAAGAACACTTCAGCCAGTTGTACCCAAAGACTGGAAAAACATCATTGCCCTTCAAGAAGGGCAACTTGGATGACCTGGTGAACTACAGGCTAGTCTGTCAAAGACAGAACTTATTCTTTATCACGTGTGTGCTCAAGAGTAGGCCACAATGACCTGAGAGGCAGCAGAGACTGGACAAACCCCTGAGCAACCTGCTCTAACTGGGTCTGGCTTGAACAGGCTGTTCCAACCCATCTGAATCCAGCCAGCCTCAAGTAAAACCAGTGACTATTCACAGGTACAAAGCATCCCCTGAAACAACTGCACCCCCACCACAAAAACTTCCAAAAAGKAGTATGACAGTCACTTTTCTTCTTTTCCCTCTTTGAGTAAGTCTGACTACCACTCAAACTTCCCACACAGGTAAAATAATTTGAGTAACATCAAAAGCAGGAGCCAACAATAAACATGGAAGAAAGGAGAAACAAACAATAAACTATTTTTTTCATCTCTAGCATTATGAATTCTTTACTTACYTAAAACCTCTATTGCTAGACTTGGAGATATACCAAAAATTCAGGAATTAGGAAGAAAGGTTTGTTGTTTTTAAGGAAAGTTAAGTCAAAGAGAGGTATATTCCTATTTTATTGATAAAAATAGAGGACAAAAGGTGAGGTTAGCCTAAGAACAATTTTTGAACTGTCAATTCACTCTTCAAATATGAAAAAATATATAAAGCTAACAAGCCATTTCGAGGAAGATGACAGTTGAACAAGAATTCCAGAATACACTTTCTGTGGCAAATCAGTATATTACATTAATCACAGATTATCTCAAATTCTGAACACTGGAATAGTTTTAGAAGATGAGCAAAACACAGCATGAAACCTTACAGTATATTATGCATGTGATTTGCACACTTTGTTATGCACCATGGGATCCATCTTCACATAAAATCTAAGCTTGTGCAACTGAGAATACAGCAGCACTAAACAAATGGCAATCTATTTTTAGAAAGTGCTGAAAGGCAGTTACATACAGAGTAAGATTAATAACCTAGCCAAACTACCTGGAAATTAGGCAGCTGACACTTTGAGAAGGTTTCCATGTTTGCTGCAGAAATTGGAACATCAGGTTGAAATAATGCACTGTATCTTACATACCAAGAGGAAGAAGAAAAAAAGAATTTSTACTATTTAAATCTTCTGGGTTTATCCTGTAAAGTTTCATATATGATGCCAGATAGATACTACCCCCTTTATAAAAACATACAGAAATTGAAAGTCCAGAAAGGTTTCACAATSCCTGCAAGAACTTAACTTGCACACGCAGGACAGAAGAATCACAGAATGGTATTGGTTGGAAGGGACCTTAAAAATCACCTATTGCCAGCCCTGCTGCCATGAGCAGGGGGGAGACATTCAACTAGACCAGAGCCCCATCCAGCCTGGCCTTGTACACTTCCACAAGAAATGTTTATTCCAYAAGAAGAAATTCTAAATGTAATTGAAGTAGGAAAAAAGAGCAARACACCTCTTTGATGTTGTCAATTGTTCAAAATTCACATGAAACAGACAGCAAAGAAAGCATACAAAGAAAATGCTCAACAATCTCAATTAACCTCAAAAACTTGGTCACATGATAAAAGGACATTTCAGAAAATAATTGAGAAGGGAAAGGATGATGAAAGAGTTAGTTAAACTATGTGGCAAGAAAAAATATTTGCATTTGCCCTTCTGTGAAGACTAAATACCTGGAGTTTTCTCCAATTCTTAGAGACACCGGCAAGCTTTCATACCCATACAAGGCAGCAGCCAGCTGAGGTGGATTTCTTATATGGTTGAAAAGGAATAGACTAGCTCCCATCAACACTTCTCCCCACCCCAAAGACTAGTTTTCTGTCAATTCAGTTCCTCCAGCCAACCTGCCATAAGCCAGTGAAGTGTCAGTGCTGAGTGCAGCACAGCTGGGGCTCACTGGCCCTGGGAGGGGCAGCAGCTCCGTCCCTGTGAGCAGCACCGGGCAGTGGGCCTGCCTGCGCTGCCAACTGCAGGCACAATTCCTTGCGTGGCCATGCAGTATGGCCCCACACACAGGGTCCTCTATGACTCTGCAAATCCACATACAGTTTACATCTAYGTACATTATGTCTCTTAAAAAAAAAATCAGAGAAATGCAATAGAAATATAGGCAACAGCCTTCTGATCAGACTAGATACACTATTTACTTTAACTCCCYTTGCTATTAGCAATCATCAATGCAGCAAAGTGTGAAATAATGCAACCAGAATACTGCATTAAGATCACAGAAATCTTGGCAATGGAAGTACCAAACTTCTCCAGACCTAACAGCAATGAGTTTAAGGAGCATTGACAACTGATGACTATGTCACAGCATACTAAGATCCACTAAGCAGGCTTTATTTTTTAAAAAGCTAAAAAAATCACTTTAACATCCCATGAAAAGCAAATGTTTTCTCAGTAACTGTTCATAAAAGCAACAAAAATGAAGATGGGCTATCAGCTCATTTTTAATAAAATAACACAGGCCAGCTCACTAATTGAACCTAGTTATAAAACTACTTTTCAAGAAACAGCACTCCAAAGACAGCTAAAGCAAAACACAGAAGTTGTTAAGAGACCATCCTGCAGGCAGAGTTTCAGCCACTTCTATCCAAAGAAACTCCTGCTTACCTTGATCTCTAAGTTGTTTCTATCATAGAGCCATTCTTACCCCTAATGAGCAGTGCTTTTTTATCTAATATAGGCTTTGCTACATGACAAAGAACTTTTTACTTTATCAATGACAGTTTTTCGTGGTATTTATCAAGCAAAGATTCAGCTACAACATACCTGCCTTATGGCAGAGCTACAAAATCTCCAYTGAAGTTTTACTGTCCCAGGGCCAGGTACCTGCAATCACAATGACCTGGGCCAGCACAGTCTCAAAGCTCACTTTTGAAACTTTATTCCCAATTGTAAAGGATCCTTAAATTGTTTCTTAAGCAGTAAGCCTTGGTAGAAATAAAATTACAACACAGTCTAGTAAACATTTCTACAAGTGAGCCTCAGAAATCACAAAGGCAATTGTAAATATGAAACCTAATATCTACAGCATAGTTCAAATTCTCATCTAATGGGCTCTTGAATAATCTTTCTGTTAGCCTGTCGTATTAAATTCTGTCATCAGCAGGATACTCATATTTTGCTAAATGAGCCATAAAAATTGTACATGTCAAACAAATACATTATATCCTATGACATTAATAAAAATACATCAGTAGAATGAATTTTAGTACAAATGAAACAACTGTATGACATTGAATAAAAACATACTCATAAAATAAATATTTTGCAGCTGTTTCTTACAGACATAAATTTCTAAGATTACATATTATTAATCATGTCATATAGTAATATGTTTAAGCACACCAGCAGAGTATTAYTGGTATTTTTCATTCCTAAAACATTGTTGTGGCAAGTCTTCTAATAAAAACAAACAAACAAACAAAATCTCACAGAGATAYGAGCAGGGAGACTTTGCTCCAGCTCATATGGTCTGAAAACAAACGAACAAAAAGCCAGGAGAGCTTAACACAGAGTTTTGAATCACCACTGCTCTTTATCTATAATCACTCAAGATGAACTCAGAGAAAGATACCCCAAAGTCTTTCATTCCAAATTCCTCTTTCATAGGAATTACTGGGACACATATGCAGAAATGTTTCCTTGCCTCATGCAGCACTTACATCCCTTGTCTGTTAACAAAAACTTTTTAAAGGCCTGCTAACCAACCTGGGAAGAAATAACCACAGCCAGTTAATTTATTCCCTCCAGTCTCCAACCTTCACCATAACCTTGTTCTTCACAGAAGATAACCTGCTATTTAAAATAGTTGTGTCTCCTGGGGCAGAATAAAGCTGCTCTTACGCTAAAATACCTATTACAAAGTTTAAGCTATGTAATACTCCTCAGCCTGACTTAACAGATCACCAGGCAGAGATGGAACAGGAAACGTCCTATTCTTCTCACATGAGAAGAGAGGCTGTATGCTCTCCCCCGTCCAAGCCATTGTCCTGCATCTACCAGTTACCCTTCAATGAGCAAACTCAACAGAAGTCTGGCAAAGTGCCAGCCTGGCAAGACAGAACTGAGCAAGTTCAATCTCTCTGGCAAGAAAGTGGTTAAGTTTCCAGGGTAGTGGAGAGTACATGCAGCTCTGCTTCCAAATTGGAGGAGTCACACCCACTAACGTGACATTCAAACACCAATTCTGACTTAAGGTCATCTTAACCTGAAAAGGTCATCTTAACCTGAAAATATTACGCATTAAGCATCCTAGGCTGCTAAACACAGAAACAGAAGTTAGGAATACATCCTTTTAAAAATTAAATGTGTGAGATAAAGCTGCCAACAAATTTAATTCTATATAATAAGAAAAATAATATCCTACTAATGCTTTAATTTTCCTCATAGAAAGTAAGTACAGAGCAATAGACAGATTTCAAACTATGTAAAACTATCACTACCTTAAAAAACCCCCAAACTGAAACCAAGTGAGTGCCAAAACATGGGCCAAAAGAAAGGAACTTAACACATGTGCTCCCCTCATTCCCAATGTAACTGCCTTTTAGAACTGCCAGGATAAGAGAATTACATTTGTCCTTTTTCTCCAAACCCAGATTTGTTCCTGGTATCTCTACAATATCCTCCACCACAACAGCTCCGTTTCTGTTTGGTTTCTCAGCCTCTTGCAGCATCTTAAACTATCCTGCACACTCTTCCACTCCTTTCTTTGCAACACACAAAGGTGAAGGTATTTGCTATCCTGTGCCCCAAGTCCTCTTGCTGCCCTGACCCCTGACTGCTCAGCCACTGAAGGAACAAACACCAGTGAGCAGCAAACTGAACCAYGCTCAGGCAACACTGAAACCTGCGCTTCAGGCACACTAGTTTTGACTTCCCTGCTTAATAGAGTGAGCAAATTTCACAGAACTTCTGTAATTTTACCTGTAAGGTAAAAAGGTAAAAAAAAAAATTACCTTTACACCTCTGTAAATAAGAGAGTTTTAAGTTTCGGAAAAATAGAAGTTTATGCTACCATGTTTGTTACTTGTAAGAAAGCACTAGCCAAGGACACTGAGGGTAGTAAGGCACTTGCAGAGGTTGCCCAAGGGGACTGTGGATGCAMCAACTCTGAAGGGTTCAAGGCCAGGTTAAATGGGGCCTTGAGCAATTTGGTCTAGCGGAAGGTGCCCCTTCCTATGGCAGGGGGTTCGAAATAAGTGACCCTGTTACTGGGAAGGAAGGAGGCAAAATTATGAGATGACTCAAAAAACCTTCATATTCTTACAAAGCAGTATTTACAAGTGGCAAGTTCAGTGGCTATTCTCATAGGATCTGCTACAACACAAAATACCTTGGTCCTCCTCAATTATGAGACAAAGATAAAACTATAGACTAGGTGAAGTCTGATACTGCACCAAAACCCATGTGCAGTCTTCCAAAAACAACAGTAATAAAAGCCAAAGTTGCTGTTGAAACCATTAAAATAAATATTCTATTTTGTTTTATCCTTGTACATAAAACAAGAAGGGAAAGACTCAAATATCTAAATGGGCTCATATCTGTGCAAGCATGACATCTGCTAACTGTTGGTTTGATGTTTGCTATCCCACCATGTATTAATGTTACTAATTTTGTTATTACTATTACTTTTTTATTTATAGTTATATAAAAAAGAGTGTAAGGATCTCTTTTAGGAACATTCTCATTTAATTTTTTTTTTTTTTGCCACTAAAATCCACTAGAAATTCTTAACTTTTTTCTGAGGAAAGARTAGTGCTTTACTACCAAATCCAAGAGCCAGAAAATAGTGGATTAGGCATCCCAAACAAGACAGTTACACCAGAAGTTTCCATGTCCCACCTTGAGAAAACTTATAGAGCAGGAGTTACTTAGGAAAAACTACCAAATACTAAATGCCTCCACAATGAAAATCAGAAAATTGTGCATAGATSCTTTACACTTCAGAAAGCTCAGGACAAGCCTGTGCTCCTAGAATCCTGTCTCAAAATTAAGGAGGTGATGATGYGGAAGAGGACTGGGACAGAGGCTTTTACCTTAGAATGTCCTGCCAAGCAACTGCAACATTTGTTATAGAGCAGAAATAGATAAATTAGGTTTATTTTTAGTATCTTTCTGCATACCTTAAGAAGCACCCCATCTTCCCTAATATTTCATGCCACCTATCACCCAATTTAGTCTGGCATGTATAAAAAAATAAGACAGTAAGAAATGTTTTCAATTTGACTTTGTTGAGAATAGTTCTCAACAAGTGAGTTTCATTCATTGAAAACAACCTGTTACTGAAGTCAGAAGGCTTCCTATTCTGAAAACCACTGGACAGGACAGAACATTCTTCAAGTCTAAGAAGTTATAGGTGCAGTGCTGGCAAAAAAAATCTGAATGGGTCAAAGGACTGGGATATATAAACAAGCTATGGAAGTCACAAACTTCACACTTTCTCATTTAAAAAAAACCAAAAAACCACTCTCAATAAAAACAGAAGAAACAGAAGCTGCCTGGACATTGATGAGACAGACACAAACCAAAGAATTCAACAGGATAAAGCAGTTCATACAGACACAGAAGATCAATGACACCTGAAACAACTCTTCCCCACATTTTCAAGCTAATCCCAATCTCCATTAGATCACAAACAAAGCACCAGAGACTTATTAGAGACAATTACATCAATTAATAATTTGTTAAGAGAAAAATAAAGAGTCTTGCAGGTAGAAATGTTTCAAGTGTTCTACCTGAATATAAATTCCACGCTACCCTCCTAATTTGTATTATTCCAGTCAGAGATTTCTCAGTATGATTAAAAACAGAAATAAAAAAAGAGAGGAGGGGCTTACCACCACTTCAAAAGGTAGGTCTGTGACTCTAATACATAAAAGCTGCAAGTTTCTGTACCACCCCAGAATCTCAGCTACCTTTAAGAAAATACATAAGCCTGCAACTCTTGCTTTGGTGAAGACAAATCTTTATATGTGAACTGAAAGAAGAAYAAAGCAGTCTTCTGGAGTCTTCTGGCAGACAACTGTGAAGTTTAGACTACTGCTGCTAACAGGTAGACCACATAGTTTTGTTTACTGTTATTACGAAACCTGTAGCCAAGAAATAGGAATGAAAATTGAGCAAATTCCTGCCACGACTGCACTGAAATACCTCAACAGCTCTAATGCTAGGGACTGGCAACATTCCTTAGAAAGGAGATCCTCAAAAAGAAAATTCAGYACTGGTTCTCAGCATCACTGCTGTAATCACCAGGAGACTGAAATAAATGATAGGGAAGAATAATATGTTTCTCCCTTCTTCTGGAAAATATTTTGAAATTTACCTATTATCTACTGCATAAACATAGGTAAACTTTAAATTTCATGTTGGAGAAGAAAAATTACAATTTCCTTGCAATTCAGTAATAGWGAAGGAGTCAGAAAACAAGAGTTCCTGCAATTTTTCTACAAGGTGATGATCAACAGTACTCTCCATTCCCACATGTTTAACATGCCTCCTACTTTAAGTCCAAATGAGTTTGCCTACCATTCTTTATATTTTAGATGTGACTATCAATTAAAAAAMACAGGAACTGCTGCAGACAGTTCACTAAACTTCTCCTCCCCCACATCAGGAAAGAATTCCCATGTAAGAGAAATACTTCAATTTCTGCATGTTTGGCCCATAACTTTGAAACATCACTTTAAAAAAGCAAATTCAGAACAGTTTTACTAATTTCACTTGCATCTAGATTAAATAACAAAAATAGAGGACCTTCCACACTTCTAACAGTCCTGGCACTTCAAGTGAAGTAATCATGCAGGCCCTGTTTATCCAGGTATAGGTGATCAGCTACTATCACTGCTTTGGAATGGGAACAAATGCAGCTTTAAAAAGAGTCCATTATAGTCCTAGGGATCTTGTTCACATTTCCATTAAACAGACTATATAATATAGCATAAAAAATTATGCACATTAGATACAAAGAACTGGACAAAAAACATGAATCACTATGAATCACTATGTTCAAGAATGGTATTACCAGAAAGGCAACAAATCAATCATTCAAGGAACACCCTTCCAGAAAGACCATTTTGTTTTTACTGGAGAATAGAATAATAAAAATGTTAAGAGGAAGCACTTTTACAGTAGAATGACAGACGTATTTCTTCACAGTAACATCTGTTACACTAAATGAAAGAAAAGCAGTATCTCACTGGACACGTGGAATCAAAACCAAAATTCCGAACTGTGATACTGAAAAGTAATTTATTTCACTTAACTGTGAATTTATCTTGAGTCTGACTGATAGTCAACGTAAGCAGGACAGCGCCAGAAACCATCTGTCYACCTGTGTGTATATGCACACACACACGAAGGTACGTATTTAACCAGCACAGTGTCCCTCAGAMTGAGCTGAACCGGTGATAGAGCTGACATCCATTTTGCCCAGACTTCTTCTAYTGTGCACATTTAAGGCAGGGATGGACAGAGGAGTCCTGCCCCTCTCCTTTGCCAGTCTTTGAGAAAACACCTCTGAAAACATTAAGTAAACAGTTTTTGCTTGCTGCTTACACAGCCTTCAAAGGACTCCATGAAACATACACTCAGACAAGTTATAGATACAGCTCTTGGCTGATGTATTAATAACCACCATCCAGAAACAGAAGTTGCCATATTTCCTACTCTGCACACTTCAATCTCCTTTTCTGCCCCCACTATACTTGTTCCACAAATCTGGCACTCTCTTGCTTGCCTAGCCTTAGGGTCACAGTGCTTCTAGGTAACATCATTAGGTTGATCTAATATGCTATCTTTCCAGACTGCGATTGCCAAAAATCTCATGTATATATACTTATTTATAGATTTTCTATGCCTGAACTTTTTCTATAAATATCTCTAATAAGTACCTATCAAGTAACATCTGAAAGCCTTTTCCCTTTGCTTCAAATCAGTACAGATTTTACCAGCCCTWACTAAATCTGCCCAAGTGTGACTGTCCCATTTGGACTTGGGCCACCCCCCATAAATTTTTTGTCACCACCATCTACACTAGATTTTCTTCACATGTGGCTGAACTCTTAAGGTTTCTATCACCTCATCAGTCCTAAAATGAACATGTCCTCAGACAATGGGGAAACACAAAACGAGCTGATAWCTCAGTCCACCCATCGTGGAACACTGAAGCTTCAAATGGAGATACTTTCCAGTATTGTATTGCTCCTGCTGTTGGAATAAGAATTCACAAGCAAAAAAAGTGTGAATATTGCATATGAAATGCATATTCTCTTAGCCACCTGACCAGTCAGTAAGTACTCAAGATGCACACAGAAGACAGTGACTAGTCATCACCTTGACACTTTTAGCTGTCTGCACAAACCTCACCACAGTCTGTGGAGACTTCAGGAAAAAAATGGGGTGTCTGCATTTCACTACCAAATCCTTTAAAAGGCATAAGGGAGGTACTGTGACAGCTKTTATTACCCAGAATTTCTGAACATCAAAATTCCAGATTAATTATTCAAAACAACAAGCAGTTTTTTGTTCATACAGTACATCTACTCCAGAATATCTTGTAATAAAAAGCCAATATCCAACATCCTGCAGCAAGAGAAAATCCGCAAGAGGTTATGTTCTGTGCAATACAGGTACTGCAAATCCCCCATGCTAAACTTCTTCCTGACTTGAGAAACTGYTTATGAGGAGTACTTAATTTCATTAATTTTTCTTTGTTATCATTGTGGCAATTTGGCAGAATTTACCAGGCTACTGCTCCATGCCATCAGGACATGTGCTTATAGCAATTTTGCAAGGCTACAGCAGTAATTTTTTGATGTATCAATGAAACTGTAAAGACTCAACAGTTTAAAAATATCCCCATTTCAGGAGGCTTTTTGCATTATAATTGAAAGCTTTATACTGATAAACAAAAAATCCCTCAAGATAGCAAAACCGTGTAACAAAAAAAAAAAAAAAAGAAAGGAAAAAAAAGAAAAAAAAAGTCAGGGCTTTACAAATGCGAAAGGTTTCTTTCAAATGCAGGTAATAAGATTCATCCTCCCCTTCGTATCACAATTATAAGCATTACCTCCCTCACAAAATTAWACTCAGTTCCAAACCTTTACAGGAGCCTTTTAGGAACAGGCGAAGACTTATTTTATGGTGGGGCCAAAGAATACGGGCTAGGCCGGGGCCTGGGAGCGGGCTGAGGGCAGGGCAATGCAGCCCCGGCCTCCCCTCTCACCCAGCGCTAACCCTGCCCGCCACCCCCAGCCCAGCGCCCGCCGAGCCGTGCGGAGTCCGGCCGCTGCACCGAGCCCGGGCTGCTCTCGGCGCTGCCCCGACAAAGGAAAGAAACACCGCACTCCCGACGTCTCGGAACAGTAAAAGAAAGAAAGAAGGAAAAAAGAAAAACGAACCAAATCGCCCTCACTAAGCCCTCCCTGAAAAGCAGGTCTCTTTTCACCAGACCTAGCCACGGCAGCCACCCTTCCCCCACCACGAAGCCACCTCTCATTGTCGTCGCACCCAAAGGGGACCCATAACCCCCACATTTGAACTCACACGCCCGCCTCCCCCATTCCCCAGTTTGTGCCGTGCCCCTTTACTGGTCTCCAGAAGGGAAACGCGGCTCGCGGGCCACATTTCCCTCCTCGCAGCCTTGCACGCACCTTCCAGAAACAAGCTGTCTCTGCAGCCGCCGCCGCCGCCACCGGCCATCTTCCCGCTGCCGCGCAGCGCTCCCTCACTCCATCGCCCAGCGCGGCGGCGGGGCCCGGCCCTTCCCCCGGCCTGCCCGCCCCCACTGCGGAAGGCTGGGTGGCTGACCCGCAACGGCGGCACTACCGCCGAGGCCCGGCCCTCTCCCGCTGCCGGGCCGCGCTGCCTTCCGGCCCCTGCGCAGGAGGAAGCGGCGGCAGCACGCCCGCTCCTCCCTCAGCGCGCCCGCCGCCGGCACCCGCGAGCGGCCGCAGGCGGGCCCGTTGGCGCCCGTCGGGGCAGGCGGGCCGGGCCGAGACTCCGCCGCACGCGCCTCGAGAGCGCGGGAGGGCGAGGGCTCGGAGCGCGCCGCCGCCGCCGCTGTGCCTGGGAACGGCGCTGGCCTGCCCGGCCTGCAGCTCGCCCGCCGCGGGAGCCGCCGGCTCTCTCGGCCCCGGGACGATAAAATGGCCGCAGCAGCGCTGCGCCCCGCAGGACCTCGGGCTCTCCCGCTCCCTYCTCCATCAGCCTGGAGGCAGCAGCTTTCGGGAGACCAAGGGGTGGCTCGGGTAAAATGAATGAAGTTAGAGGAGTGCGGGAGTCCATGGCGGAGCGCTGGAGCCCGCCGGGCTCTGACCTCTCTCAGGCTCAGGGAAAAGGTCTTTGCAAGATTCAAAGATTCCTTTTAATCTTAGAATCTTCTGTGGCCTGATCGTATTCAAATCCAAAAGCTGAATTTTGCAAAACGTGCAGCGTTGCCGCGCCAACTAAAGTGAAATTGCAAGTCATGGTCTCAGGTACATTTGACTTTAAGCTTGTATGATTTTACATTTTAAAAAGGTTTCCCGTGAGGCCGAAATACAAAAAAAAACCCCAAAACATACATCCTTTGAAAACTAAAAGCTAGTTTATGGCATTCAATAGCTAGGGAAAACCAGATACTCCTTTCTTTGACAGGTTTTTTAATCTGGGATTTTATTGACTCCCCCTCTCCTCCAGCTTTACTGCCGATTTGGGGAATTCTCATGTCTGAAGTACCTGGTTCCCAACATTTCTAATCCCTGAAAAGTGAGCTTCCAAAAATGTTTGAAGACTTGTTTGTAGACTGAAATCCTAAATTAGGTGAATTAAAGCACCTCATGCATATAATGATAAAAGGCTAGAAAGAGGAAAAATTGTTGTTTTCCTTTAAGTCTTCTAAATTTGGTATTTTTGTTCCTGAACACACCTAGCATGTTTAAAATACTTCCAAGAGTGCTGAGTTTTTATGCAATGGAGAGGCAAAAAACAATCTGGAGGCCAACAGGAGATGTCAGACTRCCCCCCAAGTGCTACTTCACACCACCAGAGCTTGCAAGTATTTAGAAAGAACCCCAAAAGCTGTAACACTGCGGTAAATCTRCAAATCTCAGTCTTCAAAATCTCCTTAGGAAAAAAAGGCTTCCTGAAAGAGAGATCACAAACTATCCTTGTTTCATTAGTAATGAGGTTAACGGGAAACAATTAGGAGAAATTGGTCCCAGCTAATTACAGAGAAACCAAGAAAATCATCTGGTCAATAGAAACTTAATAGTTAAAAAAGAAAAAAAAAWTAGAATCTGATTTTTAAAAATACTGTCTTGTATCTCAGAGGGGTATTGTCCAGTTAAAGGATTTACTGCTGAGGTTACAGCATTAATCCACCAAAAAAAGTTCTTATTGATAGTTGATACTAGACTGATTCAGGTGTACACAATTCTACACAATTTTTTAAAAACTAAGGATTTAGAGTTATGCATTATTTGAATAAATGTTTAATGCACAGTAGTGGATTCATCGATCAAGGTATCAAATACAGCTTCAGAGTTTTAGTGAACTGAGATGCAGTGTAGATTAAAATACCCTTTTAAAGTAGAAGGGATAAGGRAGTAAGCTATCAGTGTTTATCTAGATGCATGGTTGATTTTGGACTTTTAGACTGATAATTTGACATATACTTTTTTATGGAAAAGACCTGCCCAGAATTACATCTCATTGCACTGTTCTTTTTTCCTTTATTTTGAAGTTCTTTAARGATGCAAGAGGGTAGAATATAGTCAAAACTCTTATTAATTAAACTTTTATTAGCAATCTATTCTCAACCTTAGAGTGGTTTGTTTTTTCATTTGAGAAGTATTTGTGAGGGAATGCAATACTGAGAGCACTCAATTCTTACAAAATCTTTTCAGATCCTCTTAACTTTGCCTGGAACCAGAAGATTTTCTTCATGTAACAGAATGAACAATGAGAAAGAGAGTGTTCTCCTTCCTGCTGAGTGAAATCTTACAGAATTTACTGAGTTTTCTTTCTCTCGGAAGGAAGAATTCTGTTGTGTTCACAGAATAAGAGCCCAGGGATGACATGCATCAGGCCATTGCTTCCTGGCCTTTAGCATCCCCTAGAAGTTGACCAGTCCCACTGTGGGTAGTTGACAAACACAGGAGAATGTAAGATCCAGAATTTACAAACACATGCCTGTGCTCAGCTCTSTTGGCACAGCTCTGTGTAGGGTGGAAAGCTCATTACTGCGTTAGAGAGTGATGAAGAATTTTTGTCTCATCTTTGATACCTATTTTTTCCTTTTCTTCCCACAATGAAAAAGTTATTATTAATTAATGTGGCTTAGATGATTCAGTACTGAAAATTACAGAAACTGAAAAGTTGTTTTTTTCTTTGTATTTCTGATTCTTTCCATTTACTTCTTGTTTCCTCTATATTTTTGTATGGTTAGCCAAGGAAATGGGGGTAGCTATTTCCTAGAAACACCAGTTCCTTGCTTAAGGAATAAAATGGAATTGGGATTGCAGTTTTACAGCTTCTGTTGTGGTAATGTACATTACTTAGTTTTCTGTACTGGTATAAAAATTGTATATAGACATCTAAGGGAATTTATAGGCGCTTTGAATTTTTTTGGTTATTTACAACCCATGAACTTGCTCAATAGACTATAAGTAACTTATTTAACAGTCCCATTTTTCAGGAAGTGTTCTGGAGTGAAGTCAGTTTTCACTGTTTTTCGTTGTTGTTCTTAGAACTGTTTCTTGAACATGTTAATGAAACACTGTCTGTGTTCTCAGTTTTAAAAACTGTCCTCATGCATGTCCTCTTTTTGCTGTCCTCGTGACCTGCTGCCTAGTTTTTTTCCTTGGCATTTTCAAAGTGAAATCAGATATATTTCTTGCTTTACAATATCTTGTTGTTAAAGTTAGTGCTTTAATTTCAGGGGTTGTCTCATACTATTCCAGGATAGATGGCATATAGCAGTAACTCTTCAGGAATGTTTCCAGAGGGAGGAGTAYTATTCATCTGTGTGCTAGGACTACAGTGATACATCAGGATGTGGAAAAGGTTTTTTGTTTAACTGTGGTATCAAAGATAGATTGTCAAATAGGTAGTAAATAACTAAGAACTGCTTAAGATCATTGGGATTTTGTCTAAACTACTTTCCTAATTCTTTGCTTGAAGGAGACCTGTTTTTGAATCTCACCAACTTACCTCAAAACTCAACCTGGTGCTGTTGGAAAATAACTATAAKAAAAAAATACCTTTTAGATTTTCTGCTGCTGTTATAAACATTTTGAAATTGAAAATGGCCATTTTTCATTTAAGTACCTTTTGCATTTGGTCATTATTGCATTAGAACTATTCAAAGAGAAACAGTTTTTCTTTAAATCTGCAAGTTCTCTTACTGGACAGTGAAATAAAGCAACTTGCTAGGCTAAAAACGTAACAACTAATTAAGCATCAAAGTGAGTTTTATAGGTGTGAAAGAGTGATTGAGTCATATGCCAACATTGTTATCTACAACATAGCATTAGATATTACTTTTGGAAATAAAAATTTCATCTTGCAGGGTTGGGCTACATTTGGGAGGTCATTTTTTATAGAGAAAAAAAACTTAGAGAATTTGTTGCACAGCCCAGAGCCATTACATCATTTACATCTCTAAGTAGAAAAATAACTGTGATCAATTAGGAAAAAGAAAATGTTATAAAAGAGGATTATTTCAAATATATGCATGAAATGATGCTATAGAAAAAATAGCCAGTTATAAATCAAATATATTATATTGGAAAAATAGGGGGTAATCTTTTATATTTTAATTATTTCCTAGTGGTGTACATAAGGTAAATGTACATTAAATCTTTGAGGCAAAGATTTAACTTTAACTAACAAAAGACTAAAATGTTGATAGTTTTCTAAGTATTAAAAGGGGAGCATATAAAAGGCTCGAGAAAAATACATTAGATTTAAGATACATAGAATATACTTTCCAGTGTAAATTCAAAATGTTTAACTCACTTTATCATATTTTCTCTAAGTTTCCTGTAGCAACAGTGTTGTTAATCTGAATTAACTTTTATTTCTTTCTGGTATTTTTATGGTGATGGCCTAAGGGAAATATAGTTTTACCAACAGACTGCTGAAATGCATTTATTAATTGCATTTCAACTTTAAGATTAGGCAACAGCATAAATTTTTTCTTTGTCTTTCAGTGTAACTCTTTCATTATTTTACTGATAAGAGCAGAAGTTCTTTCTGATTTAAAAGGAAAAATATAAAATGTTTCATTTGTCATCCTAAATAGCATGGCATAACCACAATGTAGTCTTTCATCTACTAACAAAAAAAATGTATCTACAGCACAAAAATGCTAAAATCAAAGAGTGTGCGTTGAGAAAAATAAAATAATAGAAATTTTTCTACAATAAAAGTTAAGCATAAATAGCAAAAACATAGCAAGGCTCAAACTGTTACTTAAGGCATGTCAGGCATCCAAAAATCTCCAGCATACAAAACATACTTTTATGCACAGTGTCAGATCTTGTCTCTCTAATCTCTTGCTTTTCAAATCAATGGGAAATATGTCTTAAGTCAACTTCCAAAGTATGTTTAAACACATTTAATAGATACTGAAACTCCTTTTGTAATAAGTTTTACGGAAGTCCTTCTCATGATCACTCGTGGAGAGAAGTACATGTTAATTGCCAGCTAGCAGAACTTGCTGATGGCCTTCCTTTAAAATGGTCTCACCATTAGAAAGAGAAACTGTTTTGTAGTTGGTATCTTTGGAGATCATTTGCCAATAACCATTGGCTTTAAGAACTTTGTTACTAGAGCTGGCTTATTTAAACCAAATGCATGTAGTAAATAGAAAATATCTAATTGATATAATGATATAATTCAGCTGGCTCGCACCTCTTAGAGGAGGATCACCTTTTCCCTGGCTGTTTCATTAGATGCCTGTGTGTCTGGAGCTTTAAGAATACTTGTGCCTCAAAGCAATTAAAGCAATCTTTTAGGAAAAGTTTTTACATGTTTCGTATGGGATACTTTTGTATGTATTGGAATCGTGTTTCTAAAAATAAACTCATAAAATGGCAAATATTAACCTGTACGCATACGTGCAAAAGTACATTCTAAAGCAAAGAAAAAGGTGACATTTCTRTACCTATGCACATGACCCATGGGGTTGTAGCAATCATAATGAAAGCGGAGGTGAAAAAATCACAGTGTCCTCCCTGTTCTCAAGTTGCGTGACTTACTCCTTTACTGCTCATGCTGCTGGTGAAGACACCAAGTTTGTTCCTTGCAAATTCCCCTTCTAATCAGAAGAACTTCTGAAATCTCTTTCTTAATGTGTATAGGAGTTCAGAGGTCTGGGCTGGGAAGATGGATGTGCTCCTGTCAGTGCACTGTGCTGCTTAAGTTCTGTACTGGCTCAGTCTCATCTGGGAAGTGGAGCCAGTTAAAGCTTACATAACAATAACCATACTGCAAGTAATAGAATCCACATAATACAGGATTTGAAGGAGATAAAGGGATAATTTCATGTGTCCTTCTGCCTAGATTTATGACTTAAAATGTCACCAGTATATGCCCTTAAAAGTCTCAGTTTAAGATTGATCTTCAGTCTCCACAGATAGTATACTAGAACAGGGGGAGTGGAGAATGTCCATATTAACCTAAACAATCTTTTTAGAAATAGCTTTCTTCTTCTTCAGTTAGAATTCACTGTGCRCTTTTTAGTAACCTCTCTATACTGTGAGATTGCTGTAGTGTATCTCATCCTTTTCTACAGGTCCTTCAGTCTTACTTATTATTTTCAGTCTCACTGGAGTCTCTTTAATTTGTCTGTATTTAAAGGTGGGGCATTCAAATCATAATGCAGTACTAATGTACTGAATAGAGTGGAAAACTGAATAGAGTGGAATGACTGTCTCCTACTTCTGACATACTGCAATTCCTTCAATATATCCTAAAATATTTTTCAATRAAACCACACGTCATGGTCAATCTGTAATCTCGCATAAACCCTCCATCGTTTACTGTAGTGTTGTTCCCTAGCAGCTGTATCTCAATTTGTATTACTTCATTTGATTTCTCCACCTAAAGTGTCTGATTTTCTACATTTCTTTGCTGCGTATCATCTTGTTTGTTTAAGTAATTTCTTTTAATTCTAATCCTGTCCTTTACCCCTTGTTAGGTGCTTACAGTACTTGTGCTCTGACAGTGAAAATAAAAGAATTATATCTAGGATAAACCTGTGTAGGATAAGCCTGTGTAGGATCAAGTGCCGCTCTCAGACTGTCAGGGAAGCGCAGTGAAAGTACATTTTTCCTGGTTCAGTTTTAAGAAGTCATACACAACAGTTAATATCTTACTGGAGTCAATATCACCTGCTTTCTTCTCTCCCTATTGATTCTACATTCCAGCTATTCCGAAGAAGATGGACAGAGCTGTAGCATGACATCAGAGCTTTTCAGTGATTCTCAGGASACTGGAATACAAGTTCCAGAGATCTGTAAGAAGACATTCACATCTGTGTAGAAGTCCAGAGTGTTTTGATCTTCTCAGAAGTTTCTCCTCAAGATGGGAATGGCCTTCTGAGACATTATTTCYCTCTGTTAGAAGGATGTGGATGTCCACTGCTATTTTTGAAGATGCGATTTACATTCTTTAATGAAGTTATATCCTAACAGCGCCAGTCCGCATGAAATGCTGGTATACATGCATTGTCAAATGCCAGGTTCTTGAAAGTCTCAGACAAGATGAAGTTTTGTCCAGAATTATAACTCAATTTGCCCCTATGAAATAAGATGCAAGAAGTATTCGTGGTGTAGAGTGTGACCCTGATGCAGTCTGTAGAGAAGCTTGATTGATGTTAAGTAGTGTTAGCMCTGAGACAGAGCAGGTTAAAGAAATTAAGAGTTACCTTTGTGGGCCGAAAGTTATACTGTATAAGGACATCTTAGTGGGAGGGSATGTTCTAACTCACTGTGACTTGTGAGATCTGTGGTATTTGTTAACAAGCTGCATCAATTTGTAAAGTGGCCTAACACATGCATTTGTTTTAACTTTAAGGATTCTCCAAGCCTTTATGCTCTTTGATAAATGACGATGTCAGTCATTAAGTGTCTGTCTTTGATTCATTCCAGGCGTGTATAATCCTTATCATTAGCTGCCTGTATAAAAACAAGATGAATCTGGTTACTCTTGGTGTGTTATTCCTAATGGATACCATTAGGTCATGTTCTTCCTCAAGGAGATGTAGCTGTTAAAAGTCGGACGCCAAGCAGCTGAGAGATAGTTGGGGCCAGGGACTGGCTGCTGCCACTCTGAGTCCTGCCACAAATTGTTGGAGCCCCCTAAAATAACACAGTCATTCACATTAAAATATCAGTAGTATTGCTGTTGGTTTCATCAAAAGCTAGGGGGAACTTAACTGCTGTGAGCATAACTGTTATGTGACTGGCCTGCAGACTTTTACTGGAGTGGTTTATGCTGTGCTTGGTGTTATTGACCGTTTTAYGCTAAAAATGCTTGAGAGTCATTTGAGCACTTACTTGTCTTTTCTGGGAGCCTGAGGTCCACATCAACTTGCAAGCATATTGTGAACATATGTAAGCATATTACTCAGACTGTTTAGTGCTCAGAAGAAATATAATGCTCCTTTTAATATTATGAAGACATTAATCTCTATTTCTTTTTGAGAAAACCTTGTAACTTGTGATTAAATTTGCTTACTTTAATACRTGGAACTCTTTAAATTTGTGTGAAAATAATCTAGATCACACTGTTTTCTTTTTTTTCAAACAAAATAAAGATAGAAAAACTAAACAGTTTCAATCAGTTTGAAGGTATATATATTTTGACCTAGGGTCTATGGTTGCTAAAACAATGTGAAACTTTTAACAGACTGTTTAAATTATGGTTACCATATGAGAACATTAAAGTGGAGCTGACCTATTATTAATGTCTGTCCTGTTTGTTGCCTGGTAGTATAGAAATTAAATGTATTAGTTTTCAGCATAGAAAAGTTTTAAAGTGCTGTATCAGTTTTCATCATAAAAATTCCAGACTCTGTACCACCCATAAAGATGAATAAAGATTGCAATCATTCTAGGGAAAACTCAGCAAGTTAAATATAATCTTCTTAAGAATAGATAATGTAATTTTAAGAAAAGAAAACTAAATCTTATTCATGACCCACAACTAGTTTTACAAGAGGAAAATCATCATTCAAATCTTCCTCATGACACTTGAAATGTCCTGTGAAGAAATTCAGTGTTGTAAAATGTTTCTAGTTTGTAGAATGCATGAAATTTTGTTGTTTTCATACAGCAGAAGATTTTAAGATGCCTTGGAATAATATATATGCTATCTGTTCTCATTTTTAGGATTGATTAACAATATTTTCATAATTTGAGGGTATTTTGAGTTATATTACTATCCTAATTAGTTTATTTTACAGCAAACTGTCAGCTACCATTTTCTCCTCCCCAACAGACAGACACAACCTTGTTTTCAGAATCTCTTTATCCACTTTCCTCCCTGTGGCTCCTGCACTAAATGCAGTCAGTCCTTCAACTTCTGTCATTGCTCATTCTTCCCTTCCCTCAGTCTCCCCTAAAATCCTTTCCTCTGGCTCTTTCCTTTCATTCAGTTTCTGTTTTCAGCTTCTTTCCATCTAATCTCTCCATACCAAAATCCCTCCCATGCCTCCAACAGAGACTTCTCCAATCCTTTTTGTCCCACAATTGCCACCTCATTCTTGCCTTTTGTTGTGGTTCCCTCCCACTGCTGCTTCTGCTATGTTAGTTTGTTAGGATCCATGGTCCATATTCAGTAATGGAGGATAGCGTTATCTGAGATTTAGCTAGATGAGTAAAAAGAAAATCTTGCCCTTATTTCCTGAGAATATTTTCCTCAATGCCATGACTCAGTTTGGTAATAAAATAAATTCTTCTCTTATGTGTTAGCTAACACATATAATTATATTTTTTAAAATGTTGCATACGTACATGTAAGACTGAAACAGCATGCAAAACAAATTTCATACTCAGTGCAAAGAAACTCAACCAAAACATAATTAATGCAACACAATGTTTGAGATTTTAAGCCAACAAAAGCCAGACCATTTAGAGCTAAGGTTCCCATAGCAACCTTATTCTGTCTCCTCCTGTGTCTGTGTGATAGGGCCTTTTTTTTACATGACCACATATTGCTAGAGAATGTTGTATTATTCCATAAATAGAACATCAGTTTAATAGGYGAGTTAACTGCACAAGGTTTTGTCAAATTCGGTGTCTTCAAAGGAAGTTATATCATTGCAGCTTGTAGAGCTACTGTACATATATAAATACTAGAAAAAAAAATTATGTAAGCTGCAACGTGTTGTTACAACATCATTAACATAAATCCTGCCTGCAAGTGAATTTTTGGCATGTTTTTAGCTTCCCAGTTATCTATTTGCCTGTGCATAATGGCTAAATAATTATGGGAGGAAAATTGTTGTATTTCTTAAAAAATAATATAAGGAGACTGACCAATTATAAGTAATTATATTTCAGGGTAGGCAGCTACATAGAATCATGTGGGAATTCAAAAGGGGCAGACTTCAGGGTCTGAAATCATTGCATTTAACTGTAAGCACTTAAAAAATGGAGCCAAAGTTGTGTGTACACCTCACAATTTCTCTACAATTTAGGGAGGTGGAAGAGTGTCTCCAAACAATAATCCAGTCCTCCTGAGGTGTGATCTACCCTCTGCCTGTTTATTCCACTGGCTGTACAGTAGGCCCAGAGATACCAGTCRAGATTCCTTCCTTGCCTAATTTGTTGCTTCAAGTCAGATAAATTCAAGCTATGTTGTCCGCCAAAAAGAAGTGAGATTTTCAGATAATTCTGACTGTCTAATGTGTCTTTTGGGTTAGATCCAGGAGTCTCTCCAGACTGCACTGATACCAATGTCTAATCAATGATTTCACTTGACAATACAGATGTGTTCTGGATTAAATAGGACAACACAGACCACCTCTGTTGAGCAAATACAAAACAGTACTTTGATTATTCAGGGTTTACATTGACTGCAGAAAGACAAATTATACCTTATTTGACCTAGTATTGAAGTGATGCAGACAATAACACCTGATTTATGTGTAAAGACTGCTGGAGAAACTTCACTTTGTTTATGTGTGTATTTGAACCAGCAGAGACAGTTAACATTGATTCCACTCCCTACATTCTTCAGCTGTGAGATTTTTGATACAAGACTGTCTCAGAGAACAAGGAAATGTATTTTTTTAAGGCATTGGACGATGTCCCTCAGCACTCAGCTCATGAGTTTTGATTTCTACTCAGGATGCTGGGTCCAGGCACTGCTGCTCACAGGTAATCAAACCTTAAATTTTTGTTGGTTCTGGATGAAGGTGAAAAGTTGAGATCCTTGGTAATTTTTCTGCGCCCTTGAAATGTATGTTTGGAATTGGAAGTGTTTTGTGTGGCACTGATATAAAACTGTGGCAAACCAGAGGGCAATCTGGTAATTTGGAGAGGATTTTAAACCAAGGACAATACAAAGAAGAAAAACTCTACCAACACAAAAGAGAGAAATGTCATCCATTTCCTCAATTGGGCTGCAAAATATGTCTTTCCATTAAAAAACCTACAAAGACCTGGTTCATGTTTTGGAGGTTGTTAGAAGTGAAGTGGATGGGTACTGCTAGTGTTTAACCACTGCTAGCTTTGAAGAAATCTGACACTCAACAATTAGATGACTGGCAAATCCCTGAAGTATCTGGTTTCCTGTAATAATAAATAGACAGCAATGAGACAATGTGTTCAAATAAAGGTTGGTAGCAGTCTGAAATATTGAACAGTTCCCCACAGATATTGTAATGAGGAACTATTCAAATAATATCCTCTTTCTTACAGGAATGTTACAAAGCAGTAATCCCATTTTGTTCTGCTGGATTAAACTCGGTTGGAACTAGTACATTTAATTTTAAAGTCTTCATTGAAGATAGTAGTGGGAGAAAGTTAAGATTTTTTTTTTTCCACCCAAACAAAAAAGCAAACACATGAGATCCTAGGGATCTAAATGGCCAGAATGAGCAGCTTGCATCTAGACACAGTTTGGTAAGGCAAAATGAGGAAATAGCTCAGTTGAAAACAAATAAGTAGAAACATAATGGGGAAAAAAGCATGAAAGTTTAAAGTGTACAAGTGTGTGACTACTTACAGGCTCATAGCAACTGCCTGGAGAAAGTGAATTTTGAAACAGGACRAGGAAATATCTTACAAAAATCACTTGTTTGGAGAGCCTTCTGGTGGGATTTTCTGGAGCAGCTCCAGGTAATGTCCACTCCTGGCAGCTGCCTAACATCACCTCACTGCTGYCTTGGTGCTGACCAGCTCGAGGGGCACAGCACTGCCTCCCTCCCCTCCTGTAAGTGCTGGAAAGAGGAGCCACACCTCAAAGAAGGGCTCTGGCATTGCTTTGCTGTGGCTGCTCCTTGTTGGTGGTAAAAGAGGGAGGAAAGATGAGAAGATCTTTCCCTGAGTGCAAAAATGTGTTTGCAACTGGCTCATGAAACCTGGGGTTACTGCTACGGTTAAATATAGACACTGTGTTACTGGTTGCCATGTTACTTGAAGAGAGCAGTTTGCAAATCTAGAGACCATAAGCATTATTTTCTGTTGAAAACTCACAAGCCTTTTCTTTTTTTATTAGGCAGCTGGTCAAGCCATTCTTATTTTGCTTAAGCTATTTGTTATGAACTTCATAAGAATCAACCTTTCCCTACCATTATTCATCATGTAGAATATTTGTAAGCATATTGGTCATAGCACTTAGATTGCTATAAATAAATATGTTAGCCTCCCAACACTTAGGTTGAGATATGTATATGAAGCTGGTATTGCAAACAACAAATGCAGTATTTCAATTTCTATAAAGCAGTAGTAACCCATAAACAAAAACTGTACTGAAGAGTATTTTAAATTACCCATAATTTGTATGTACCTGTAAGAAGATGTACCGCCACAGGTAAGTGCAAAGAGAAAGTTAACTTTATTGTCATTGTTTGCCTTTCTTATGCCCTGATGATGTTCATAGTGCTTTTACACTCTGGATGTACCATCCTGCAGGACATTAGCAAGCCATAATCCAATGGCTTTCTGATACAGATCTCTTTGGTTTAAGCAATAGCCCCCACTTCTCCTTAGATGAAGTCAGAAACTAGAAACTTATGTTTCAGAGGTAAAAGTTTGTGGATGCCTTTCTTCGGCAGAGGTTAGGATTAATTTGCTACAGATCTACCATCAGTGACTGTCTGGGGCATGCCTACTTCTTAACTGGATCTGCTGGTACAATAATTACTTTTCTGTTTGTAGCAATGATGTAACTGCTAAATAAGTTGTTTTCTCATAGATCAAAACACTAAAGATTAGCAATGAGGTATCAGTGCTGTAAGATAAATTAACCTGGCACCATGAGATAAATTAACGCTCAGAATACTGTTACTAAGAGCCAGCAGTCAGCAGGGGAGAGGAAAATCCAGTTTAACTCTAACCTAATTTTAAATTGATCACTAGTACCAAACCTTGAAAGAAGTTGGTAGAGGTAATTTGTTCAAGTTTCAGACAGAAGTGGTTGAACTCTCAATAGCTGGAGCAAGGAGTCAGTGGATCCTGAACTGGAAGGGGAAAGATAACAAGAATGACAAAGGACCAAGAGATCCAAATAAAGCTTTTAAGTCCTTCATCAGGACCAGTTAATAAATGTTTTGGAGAACTGAACAATTTATTCGGGCAATTAAAGATGAAGTCAGAAAATTAGTACTTGATCTTTATGTTTTTACAAGACAGCTGCATAATACAGATAATATTGACTGATGTTTGTGAAATRTGTGGATGAAGCCAGGTATTAAGAACAAAAGATCTCACATATATGTAATCTCAAAATATTTGTCCTCAGAAGTAAGAATTCTCCTATTAACTCCATTATAGAAATAAGTGTCTGTTACAGCTAGCTGGCCCCTGAGAAATCGGTCTTTGAACTATTCACAGCTTTTAATGCCTTAAAATTCTCCTAACAATTAAGAAATACAGTTACCCTCACTTAAAGAAACATAAGCGCTGACAGGATTTGTCTTTCATGTTTTTAGATGAATGCAGAACTCTAGTCTACATCTAAGCAGGAGCTCTGTCATTCTTTTATGTTTAATGGAGAGAAATAAGCACTTCAGAGGTATGACTCATTTGAGATGAATTTAGCTATCTACTTTAGAATGAGATGAATTGCTTCCTTAAATCTCCTGTTTCTTTTCATTTACTATAAAGGGTATCTAGATGTCTAGCTTGGATGTAGATTTCTATAGTGTAGGAGTCCCTATTTCAATAGATGAATTGCATCCTGACAGACTTAGGAGAAAATACAGACTGGCTATCTGACTTCCTGAATCACACATAAATCCCTACTCTTAAAGAAGAAAATACTGGATGTTAGAATTCTATGCCCTCTGCCATTGTCTCCAGATTAATTTAAACTTTATTCCTTTCCTCAGTGATTTTTCTGGGCAGCTGTAGGAATGAGGCATACTGCCATGAAACATGCCATGAGATATATGAAGGGATTACCATGGGTATGATGGCTTTCTGATGGGTTGACAGGTAATCAGGCTAAGACCTAATGACCCTTATCACTGCAATGGAAGAGAGACTGATACTAACTTGTCACAGATGCACTCTTGAGCAAGACCCACAGCATTTGTAATCTCTTTTTGTAACTATTTTACATATAAATAGTCTTCCCCTCCCTTCCCGTCTATAATGGCAGTGACAGGTTATTTGACTGCAGTCTCACCTCCACTTCTTCCAAAAGTGTGAATTGGCATTTGAAATCCTCCATGTCAGGGGACAGAAAATAGCCTCACCTTGCAGACAAATTGATAGGCTTGCTCCTCTGTCTTCCCCAAAGCAGTGATGCCTCTTTGTTAAAATTTGCACCTCTGACTGTGTGGGAGTATACTCCTGAGCACTCGTACAGAGCATGATAGGCTTATATTTTGTAAATCTAGTGAATCTGTCACCAGAAATCTTGGTTATAATACTAAATTAAGCTTAGATATACCCAAACACCTTTAATCTTCCAGGACTAGCTGGAAAGAAAGGGGGTTCATTTTCTGCTATATTTCTGTACTCTTAATGCAACAACAGGTTGTCCCCTAAGGCCTTTGGACTCTGATTAATGTTCAGAATATGCCTGAATGTCAGACTGTGATTAGACAGTCTTTCTGTGCCAGTGCTGAAAGCTGATTCAACCTCACACTGCAAAGGTTCTGAGCCAGCTGAGAGTGCCTGAGTCCAGGGGCTGACTTGGCCAAACACCCATGCCACTGAGCAGCCTGCTTAGCCCGGGTGTGGCACGACTTTTACTGCACTCACCCATGTCTTGATCAGCACAGAACATAGGCAGAGGGGGCCCATCCAAAGTAACCATGTAGGCAGAGCTGTAGGACACTTCCATCTGGTTTTTTTTGCAGAGCAGCTGCACAGTCTGCTGCTCACCTGATTAGGATTATGACTGTTTAATAGGGTGGATCATGGCAGGTAAGTAAAATAGAAAAGGCAGAATGATGCCTTGGAGTTGGTGAATTTTTAAAGCTATTCATTCTTTCTTTCATGTGAGCTGACTGAATACGCAACTCTAGTGTCCAGTTTTCTAGATAGGAAGAATCAAAATTTGATGTTACACTGGTGTGAGTAACAAGAAACTAACAAGCTATTTTTAAACTTGCAATCAGACTAATTAAGATTAGAAGATGTTCTATAGTGGGGAAAGGATATTATGTACAGTCACTGGAGTACAGTGAGACTGAAATTCTCCACTGAGTTGGCTTTTACTAAAACGATGTGTTAATCTCCTCGGGAATTTCAAGTGACAGCTACACCTCATGCAGTCTGCATCTATAATAATTGCATCCACAGTATCATTCTCCTTTTTTATTGGCTTCATCAATTACTACAGAAACAGCTATATGACATTTTCCCTTAACTGTTATCTCCTGAGAACAGGGAACTCTAGATGAAATTCTTCCTTACCTTGCCTCATATAGATATCATTTTACTTGTGGAAGCAGAACCTTTAATCAATTTTTGTTAAGACTTCTCTCTTTTGTCATCTCTGTAATGAAAATTTTTCCACTCATGAAAATGTGTTGTTATGACAATGTTTTACAGCACTGACCTATGCATTTGAAGAATTTGAATACTAAATTCTAAGCAAGGTATAAAAATTTATAGTCTACTTGTCTGTGCTTCAGAGTAAAGTGGAAAACTGTCCTTCCACAAGATGTAAATTAAAGGATTATGTTAATTTGATTTTTCATTCCCTTGTAAAGTTGAGACTGAAAAATGACCCTTCAAGTTTTTGAGGGAGTGTTCTAATCAGTGAACTGAGGAGCAGTTCCTAAATATGTCAATAGTTAGACAGTCTTGGCTTTCTAAACTACAAATGTACRATAATAAAGGATCAAAACTCCTTAAAAATTACTTTGTCACCTTTTCAAATCATGATTTTAGAACTGTAGTTTTAGACAGATGAATTCTAGTTGAAAATATTTCTTTTTTATGAAGCTAGTTTTGTCCAGATTGTGCCATTAACATAGAAGAAAAAAACCTTCCATCTTGATAGTCTTTTTCTTAAAATAGGTAAAGTTAACCATGAAAGTATGTGTGAACACTCCACTCTTCAGAAGAATTTACAAATCTTGTAAGATACCCTCTCATATCAGTAAACTCTGTGACACAAGGGACCACAGTATTAGGGCAAAAGTAGCCAAAGTTGTATAAGGCATCCAGAAGTATAGCTCTGGTGACTTTTAGCAGTCTGTATTTAGTCATGTTATATTTCAACAATAGCGTGGAGAACCTTGGAGCTAGCCAGATAACTTTGATTCCAGTTTCTCCCGCTGAATGCTTAGTTAATTTTTTTTAGCGGGAGGTCTCCAGATTTTACAAATCTAGCAATTTCTGCCAGTGTGCCGCAAGGGGGCAGATCGGTGCTGKTGAACTTTCCTCAGCAGTCGGCAGGAGCAGCAGATTCGTCATTTGTGAATTCTTAAAATGCACTGCTGTCTGCAGGCTCATTTCCTTATCAATATTGACTGGTAAGGGGTTTATTTAAATACTTCAGTCACAAAATGAATGCTTGTTCTGGGGGATTGTATTTTTCACTTTTTAATGCAAGAAATGAAATTAAACAATATATTGTCATGGATTTTCCATTCTACTCACTACTCACATAGTGTTTAGTCAACCACTGCAAATTATTAGCTAGTGTAATTTTCATAACTTTTATAATTCAAGAAGGCAAGTAAGAAATATTTGATTAATTAAAGCTTGTTTTCAATACTTCAAACTCACAAACCACAGTTTCTGGTAATCATGTGTTAACACTATGTAGTACCCTTTAAAAATAAAATTTATTTACGAAGATAAATTAAACTAATAGAAATATAGTTCCATAAATAAACCTCTTTCTTAAAAAAAACATAAACATAAACATAAACACCCCCATAAAACATTAAAATACTCTTTATTGTGGCTTTTAACCTTGTTATGGAATTCAAAGTAACAGCATCCAAAATTATTTATGTTACAATTAGGCTTCACTATGTTACACATTACTGAAGAAGGAATAGTGCTCCAGCTTTGTCAAGATCAGTCTGTGCTCAAGACCTTAAACACTTAGTACATGCTAGTGTCTAATTCAAATGAGATGTGAAAGAATCTCCTGAATTTTGACCCAGAAAACAAACAACAAAAATTTGTTTTGTATACAGAGAAAACCAGTAATAATTCCATAGAATTCCACTTCTAACCACATGTAACAGAACTACTATCAGTGACACCTGCTGAAAATAGACAAGAGATGATGAATCAAATTATATCTAAATGCACTTCAGGGATGAATTTCACCAAAATACTCGGTCTTCCCTCATCATGGAGGTTGGTCTATACAGACAGAATCTTTTATCTGCAAAACTCTTAACAAACAGGTGCAGTTTTAAGCATTTCCCTCTTAAGCATGTGCAAAATGAGATCATTCAGAAGGTTATAGTTTGATAACAAATAGTGGCTTTACACTGTAAAAGCAACCCATATTCAGAAGTATCAGGTCTTCTATGTAAGGCAAGATAAAAAAATCTTATTTTTAGCAGAGTGGCAATTAATTTTTACAATAGGATGGCAAGATTTTTTTTTCTGAAATAAAACATCTCAAACCAAATAAAAGTAACCTGAGCCTGAAACTGAGATCACAAGTAGAAAATGTCAGCTCAGATGTTTAAGGTATGAGAAAGAATATGGAATAGGGTGTAGCTGGTAATTTCACATTATTTATATATATAGGTATATATGTCTCTGTGTGTGTGTGAAGTATATAGATGTAGTAATAAAAACTGTCAAAGGAAATGACATTTGATTAAAATATGTGACATTAAATTCTGATGACAAATTCAAACACAARTTATTTAAATGGGATGATATATCTTCATATGTATAAATACACATCCTCAAATGTCTGGATTTGGTACAAAGGAGTGAACACCATAGATCTCTTTTCTCAGTCTGYAGGTCATATGTACGTGGGATGAAGTACAGAGTGGTGATTGTTCTAAGATCAAGTGAAAGGCATTACAAAGCCTTGTTGTTGAAATTTGTGCTTTATTTTTAAAAGAGCGAGATGTCAACTTGCCTTTGACTTTTTCTTCTTAAGAACAGCCTTATTTACATTTCCATAATTGTAATGTATACCTCTTGTATTTCTAAGAGCCCTATGGTAATAGTTAATGAGATAAACAGAAATGTATTCATTATGCCAAATATTTATTCCATGCTACCATTACTCCTACTTGTATATCTGGTGTGTACTGACCTTATTCATTGTGTCCAGGACATTATGTAAGGGAAAAATATGCATAATGTTGTTGTGGACAGTACATCCCACACTTAAATAGAATCAAAGTCCTCTTTAAGACATTTTCTAGAATTTAACCAGAGATACAGACCAGATGCCAAACATTCAGCACACTGTGTCTACAAATTTCAGTTTGCCCTTTAAAATCTTTCTGGATGTGAATGGACTTTTTACTTCTTAAGCACTTTAAAATATCATTTAGGATGTGTATCTGATCTCTTCTCTTTGATTTTGCTTTTTGTAACAAAGTAGAATGACCAGAAACTTTTGGAAAACAGTGACAAAGGTGATGGTAAGGAAATGTTTTTTTTTTAAATTCAGTTTTATATTATAGTATGTATAGAATTAAAATGTTGGAAAATTAATTTTGAATCTTAATTCAGTAGAAAAAKTATAATCTAATTATTAATACCTTTTCAAATATGTCCCTCATGTCAAACACAGTATGAAAAAAGACCTGATGTAATTTATGATGTTGTTAAAGGCTATGTTGTTTGACTTYGATTTTTTGACAATACATGCTTATATATACATATGCATATATGTAAGGTGCATGATATTCAGATATTTAGTAAATTTATTACAGTTTGAAAAAATAATTTAACTTCTCATTTTTAGGAAGGTATTTTTATCACTGTTTCACAGATTTTGTGGCAGAAGATTATACATTTCTGCAAGAAGGCAGAGAGCACAAAACTGAATGGGATTTTAATTGATTTGGTTTCGGTTTTTGGTTTCTTTTCTCTTCCTCAAGAACTATTTTCATATTTTGAATTATGGTTCCTATATGTGAAGGAAGTTGCCATCCTGGAAACTGTAATGTGTGTTTAATTCAAATTTAGCAGTTTAAAGTAAACAAAGACTGAAGCCCTTTAGTACCACTAGATGTCATCCTATGGTCATTGAGGATGTATAAAAAAGAGCAGACTCCTAATAACCCGTACAGGTTACCTGAAAATCGGTAGAAAATTGAAAATAGGTGCACCACAACAAATATTTTTGGTTACAAATAGCAATAAAAACATGTCATACAACTTTAAAAGGTATCAGTGTAAGTCCAGGAACTAAGATGCATTTGCATATTGTTTTTGTAACAGCATACCAATAATTGCTAGTTTATTAACTCAGACTAGGAGTTCATACACCCTTAAAATTATCTCTGSGGTTAATATTTAATAGTATTAAAAATGGGGACAGATGATAAAGGCATTGTGAGCGCAGTGCAATCATACAATCTAAGGTTTCTTCTGCACAGCCACCATTTGTCTTCAATCTTGATTTACTGCTACAGATGGGTTTCACTGAAAACCCTGGAGATGAATAACTCCAAATTCTGATGATATTCAACACTCATTTCCAGTTAGGAATTTTGCAAATGTTCCCAGTGTTTAGGATGAAACTACCTACTGGGACCAATTATTCCTAACTTTTACTGTGCTTGAAATCCAGTCTCAGATGCAAAATTTGCTGCCTCAATGTATCTCTACCAAGAGTACKGCGGCCGCTGGGACTTTTTTTGACAAAGCCTATTCAGTTGGTTCTTTGCTGTGATGGCTTTGAAATGAGGGAAAATATCCGTGAGAAGCTGCTTTTCCAGTGCTTCAGCTCTGCAGACAAAGCCTGTAGCCCAAAGGCTCATCTTGTTAATAATGGCCCCAGTTCTGAACACTTCTCTACAGGCATAGAACTTTTGCTGATTCACCTTTGTAAATTAAAGCAAAATTRGTTTTTTTATTTCTCTCATGAATTTTGATAAAAATTCATATTTCACTCATCTGTCAGTCTTGTTTAGGCATGTTTTTAGTTAAAGTTCATTTAAAAAATTCTTATTTCTTACTTTCATTAAATTTCCTGTTGGTAATGGTGCCAGCAGGGAGTGGAGGGTCTTCAGATCTGGTCATGGTGGAAAACCTAAATTTGTGGCAGCAGTCTCTTCCAGATCCAAGAGGCTGTCAAAGATTGCAGGCAGCTTTTTTAGTGAATGCCTGAGTAGCCAAACCCATAAGTGGATCACTACTGGAAAATCTTCCTATCCTGTATGCTTTTAATATTTGTCATTAGAACATGGGAACAGAAGATATAAAAATAAATGTAATTCTTTTCAGGATTAATCTAGCAATTTTTTATTCAAATTAAGGTATAATAAACATAGTTTGTTATTTCACCAGTCACATTCACTCCCTCTATACTGCATAGTATAATAGAATAAGCTTTATATATATATATATATATATAAAATATACAAGTGTTTTTCATTTAGCCTTCATAGGTGAGTCTGTCTGCTGCCAACTTAGGTCTGTCTGAAGTAGTCTTTCTTTCTTTCTTTCTTTCTTTCTTTCTTTCTTTCTTTCTTTCTTTCTTTCTTTCTTTCTTTCTTTCTTGATTTATGGATTAGTTGGTTTGTTTGTGATTTTTTCTGCATATACTGAGTATGATGTAGCATTCTTTATAAAGATCTGATATAAATAAGGCCTGAATCAGAGTCATTAAACTTACCTGAGATAATGGGGATGCTTCCAAGAGGTTTTGGTATTTTGTGCTAYGCCATTTCTTCTTTATACTGCCTTCAGCTGATATAAGCATGACCACAGAGAKAGTTTACATCAGGCTCAAGTTCAAATAGCAAAGATGGGTTGAAACCTGGAGAAAAACATTTATCAGCTTAGCTAAGTCCATATCCCTGTTGATCTAAGTAGGTCTCAGTAGTCTTCACTGTCTGTGGCATGACCTTCTGGCTAGACAGAAAAGCTAAAGAAAAAAGGCAAAACACAAGGCTGCCTAATGTAATAAAAACAGAGAACAGAAAATTAGCTGTCCAAAATAGCTGTTTGAATGAAAKCTTCATATCTGTGAAGGAGTTGAAGATATTTGGAGAGCAGACAGATAGGATCCCAGAGCAACAAGATGGGAAGGGTGAGAGTCATGTAACCTGTTTTCTGATGTCATGGGCACCTGAATTAGAATCAGCATCTTGTGAACAGTGGAGAGAACAAAACACTTCCAGGGAGTGATTTCACCAACTCTTTTAGCAGAAGAGGAGCTCTGCTTTAGAAGTGCTTGTTCCTCTCAATRGCACAGGGAGACTGGGTAAATAACTCAAGAGTATATTAGTTCAACTGAATCCTAAGGTGACTGTAATGTACATGACCTGTGTTATGGGTATCTTAATATAATGATGGGGGCTATCACAGCTCAAATCAAAGTGTGGGGCAAAGAGCCTCCTTAGCCCTCCTTCCTGTAGAAATTCCTCAAGCCTTGCTTGCAAAACTTTTTAAAACTGATTGGTGTTTGGTACCAAATAAATAAATCAATAAGGTATGTTTTAGCTGCTCTGTTGAAATCTCTCTACATACCATATAATATATAGTTATCTCAAGCTCATTATGGTTGTCTTTTCCTTCCATTTAATGTAAAGTTCATTGGCTGAAGCCCAGAGTCACAAACAGTGCCATGAAGTTTTGTTAGATGAGAGTATCAGTCAGATTTCTCACAWACACACTCCTTGTATGAAGTGTAATTGTGGGGTTTATTTTTCTGAACAGTATTAAAATGATATATTTTTGTGTAACCACTATGAGCCTCATGAAGTAGTCTCAGAGCTGTGGGATAAAGTTTAAGCAACATTTTCATATTACAATAGACTGAAAAGTTGTAATATGAAGTTTGTTAAATTGATGGAACTAGACAAGTAATACAAGTTAACCAAGGAAGTGTCATGCTGGTTTTTTAACAAATAGTGCATTGCTGCTTTAATATGAGGTATACCACAGAAAGAATCACAAGCTTTAGAATCTGTGGGCAGTCCAGGGGAATGTGTATCTCTATGATTCTATTTTTTGCAAAGGTCAGGCAAAGACTGACCTMATTTTTTTGGTAGCTGCTAACAGAAGACAAACCTGTTTACGTTCCACAGGAATTAATGTCATGATTGTGGTGAAGTCAAAGAAGAGGAATTTGGGAGGGTTTGTTCATCAGTGATCTTTCTGGGCAACATTTCAGTGCTCCTTCTTGTCCTTCTATATGCTTCATCTCGTCTATTTTTATTTTATTCAAACAGTAGAAAAGACAAAAATTTGTCTTTGTTTCTGAAGTTGTTCTTCATAAATATAGTTTGCTATACTTGTGCTTATGATTTTGTTACAAGGAAATTTCGTAATATTTTTAAAATTCTAATTTGTGGAGACAAAAATGTTGAAGAAGTTAAAAATATGTCAAACTTATTCTGCTGCCTTCTCTTGAACTTATTTGTTTATTGAATAACATGAGGTGAGATCTGGGACCTCAGAAAATTTACATAAAAGAATAGAGAGATATTGATATTCAGTTTTGTAAATGAGATTGGAGTTTCTATGAACCACATTTTTTTTTTACTAGATTTTGTCATTTGTGAAACCTTTCAAAAGTACTGGTATTTGTGGAGTAACCTATTTTTCCATATGTTCTTGTCATGTATTCAGGAAAAAAAATCCAGTATAAAATACAAGGACATGCACTAGCTGGGATTAAATAAAAAAGCACAGRTAATCAGTGATAACAAAAAAACTYGAGTAACTAAACAGACAGATAGTATTCTCTAAAGTCCCTTCGGCTTCTGTCCATGACCTGAAGACAGTAGTGGAAGAACTTCTTCCCACAGTGCCTCTGTAAATAAATATTTTGATGGAGAGAGATCTCAAAATAMGGGGACACTGCTCATTACTGGGAAGTGAGTCCCTTTTTCTTTAGGATGCAGTGCTTTCCTAGGGGTGACTAGTCTTGCCCATGTCCTTGACAGCTCAGTGGAGGCTGTTTCTGTGTAACTTCAAACTCTGGATATCCTTTGACTTGYCTTTCTAGTTTACTACAATCAACTACTGGCAACTCCCTTATATTCAGGTGGAAAAATGTGTAGTGAGGAGCTGGTGAGGAGCAGCATCCTTTCCTACCATCCTAATAAAACTTCTCATATATAAATCTCATTCTACATCCATCTCAGTTCCACCTGTGGCATCCTGATGATTTGAGATAGTAATCTGATTGCCCAGGAGTGCTGCATAGATTTACCAACTACATTCAAGTGCAGTGWTTGTCCAGGTTTGCTTTGTCCCATCAGTTTTAGGTCTTCCCAGGGTGTGAAAGGCCTGTGATGTGCTGCTGTACCCACTTACCACTACTCTGCTTCTGYGCTGCTGCCTGGAGCACTCCATTATCCCTAAGACCTACCCCCAAAAATGCTGATGAGCAAATGCAGAATGGTAATTTTCTGTATTTTTTTCTCTATTTTTAATGTACTTCYTGAAGGGATGTTGATAATATTTCCTTTGTGGTTTGAGCAGAGTGATTAGGCTGATCCTGTGAGTGGCAGGATATACAGTGGTTATAGGTGTAGAATCACCTRTAGATGGAAAGCCAGCACTCTGGCTGCCCTTCACCTTTACTGTACATGGGGATGGGCTGCCCATCCCTTTCTGTTGCTTGCTTCCAAAAAGAAAATATTTGTACAATATTTTGGCCTGTTAGAGATGAATGGTGCCTTTAGATGCATTTCAGCTTCTTGAGTTAGTCTTTCCCTCAGGCCTGAGGAAACCTAAGGTCTTTATAGTAGTCAGTGTTCACAGGCAGCTACTTCCTAAAATGTAATGGTTAACTGGCTTCTATTATCACTACAGGAAGCTAGTTAAAATCCCTTACTAATTTMTTTCATTATTTCTCATCATACTTCTCTTCCAACATTACAATAATCCATAATTGTTGAAGTTTATTTAAATGTTTGAAATGTTGCTTTGTTACATGTCTTTATTTGTAGGTAGGAARAAATAACAAATCCCCTTGTTTGCAGCTCAAATTCTATCTTGGTAGCCACCTCTTGCTCTGTGTGACACCTCCTATTTTTGTTATAAATGGTAGAAGTAAACCTCAATGCAGGTAAAGGTTTGAARCTCACACTCCTATAAAAAGTGTTTGTAATCTTCGATTTGAAAAGATTTGTGTTTCACAGTGTGTGTCAGCTGGCAGTGTAAGCCAAACTGCACGAAACTGTTGTTTCTGTCTAGTTAGGTTCTCAGTGCCCTCACCACTGCAACTTCTGCTCTCCTGCTAAAATATATTGGGTGCACTAAACTGCCCTTCCCACCTTTTCACTCCTTGCTTTTCTTGTTTGCATCAGGACATTTTTCTGTTTTCTTCCCWCTCCTGGGTAGATTATTTGTCTGTATCTGAAGAGCTTTTTCCCCTCTTATTTGTCGGCCTATTGTAGACTAGAGGAGTTACAATTCCTGCTAATATTAAGAGTGAATGATACAGAGCCCTTCTACGTCAAATTTTGTTCCTTCTTTGACTAGTAAGCAATTCTGGGCCTTTATTTTTTGTCTTATAGAGCACTAGAGCAATATATGACAAACCAGCCATATCTTTGAGCTAGAGCAGAATTAACATTTTCTTCAGGTGCTCAGGTTTTGCTTCAGTGCTTTGTTACTCTCTKTTGATAATGATTTATTTTACTTGTTTTGCAGTGTTTTACTGATTTGTCTTGGGTTTAGTTTAAAATGGCCATGTTGTTCTATTTTGTTTAATTCCCAACTATGTCACTATGGTCTGGAGACTAACTTTTTTTTTCCCTATTAGTTGTTTTCGGAAGGGTAAACTGTCCTTAAAAGAGTCTTAGTTATTATGATGCYTTGGAGATTTGTTATTGGCTGCAATTTTTTTTACACCCCAACCTATCATAGCTGCAGCACTAATAAAACACAAGCAATGCAGAAGCACTTAATGGATGAGCAGGAGGCCATCCTTCTGACATATATACAGAAGAATGGTTTGAGATGCCTGAGTGTATTCTTGAGTTTCTAGAAGGATTTACTTAGACCTCAGGGAGAAAGAAAATCTGCTTAATATGAAAGAGTTGGGGGAAAAAACATGACAAAATAAAGCAAGCCTCAATTTTTAGAGTTATGTATGTGGGAGGGAAATACTCAAAAATCTTGGCCTCCCACATTCTGTAAAGGAGGAATATTTGCCAAAAAGAGATCTGGTTTTGGTTAAAGAAATCTTAGACTTAATATGGATAGAAGGGATAATACAACAGAAGTAGCATAAAGTGCATCATCTCTGAATATGAATTGAATTGTAAATTGTCTCAGTATTACTGAAATGCATAGTTTAAGTTATTCTTTGGACTTTTCTTAGGTAGTTAAACTCTGGCTTCTGAAGTTAAACCTCTGAAATTTCTGGGGAAAAACCCCAAAGAATTATCTGGTTATTTATCTTTCTTGCGAAGCCTAAACTTTATTTACTTCTTAATAATGCATTACRTACAATAATACATAAGAAATACTACTAAACACATTAATGAAAAAACCCAAATCATTACTCTGGGAAAAGATAAAAGATGTGGAATTGTGCTGCAGACTAGGTTCTTATCAGGTTACTTTTACTGTCCTAAAATGAGTGSTCAATCATCTCCTCTCAATGACTGATGTTGATTTACTACAGAGGAAGGAAAACCAAGCGGCTCAGACTRGGTACCTAATTAATGGCTGGTTTAGAGGAGACAGATATGCTCTGAGGCACTGTTCATTTGCTGTGCTCACTCCATCTTTGGAGATACTCAGAAGATGTCTGGACATGGTGCTAGGCAGCCTGCTCTAGGTCACCTTGTTTGAGCAGAATTGGATGAGATGACCTCCAGAGGTTCTTCTGAATCTGAGTTGTTGTCTGAGTCTGTGACATATGTTAAAAAACAAAAACAAAAACCAAACAGACAAACACCGCCAAAAAAACCCCCCACAAACCAAACCAAACCAAACCAAACCAAACCAAACCAAACCAAACCAAACCAAACCAAACCAAACCAAACCAAACCAAACCAAACCAAACCAAGACATTATAAGTAGAAAGTAGTAATATGTTAGTTTGTAAAGGGAAAGGTGACCTAATAAAATGAATAGTATGATGTGGCTTTTTACAAATTTCTTTGGGCAGTACTGTCTGTGGCTTCTCTGCTAAGCAATCTTTGTGCTGTTATGCTTTTGATTACTACAAGTGGGGATCCTCAGGAACTGACTGAATATAGGTCCGCTTAAATTAGTCAGGTAGTGAAAAAGAAGGAAACTTACATGACTGAATATAGGTCCGCTTAAATTAGTCAGGTAGTGAAAAAGAAGGAAACTTACATGGCTGTCAGTGGTGATTGATGCTTACCCTTGACTCAGTAAGTACCTTGCTCTGCTGAGATTTTCATACCCTGAAAGGCAGTAGTTTAGAAGATGAGGAGTGTTTATGTTACTTGTTTTATTTCCCTTTCCTTTTTTTAGGAAGAGATGCCTCGTGAGGAAGTCTCCTGTAGTGTTCTTGCTATTGTAGGTTCAGTTTCCTCTGTATCCCTTCTCTTGACTTCTGCATTGTGGACTAAAACATTTCCCTGTTGCCTGTGGATTCCCCATCTTATTTCCTATCACTGTTTCTCTAAAAATTGAATTTCAGTTATGAGGACTAAGGGATCTCAGGTAGTTTCTTCCAGCTTAGAGGGGTTTTCATCTGCGTAATTTGTGTTAGTAGAAAGATATTGGACACCAGGCTGTGCTGAGATTATCAGACATTCATTGCAGGTTTTGGTTCAGATAGATTTCCTAAGCACTTGCATGGGCTCTACATACAAAAGAAAGGGCTTTAGATTTGTTAGTTTGTTTTTGGCATGATGAACGTGTGGTTTAAGTAAGTCACATATGATGGGTGGTGTTCCAGCACAGTGCTTTGTAGTCAGAATGAAGGTGGCAGATTTTATATTCAGCCCAAACATGTTATAGCTCAAACTTTTTCTGTAATCCCAACTGATGACTTACTGATAATAACAGGAGAAGCATTTGGGGATTTTTTCACAGAGGATGTTTTCTAACAGATATGATTTAAAAATAGAAATCCTTCTGCTGTTTCCAAAATCAAACCAAAACATAAGTATTTTTGTAGTTTTTGTGCCAAAATATACAGAAAGTTTGTATGCTAGTATGGGCAAAACTGACTCTAAAGCAATAGAACCTTCTTTCCCCCCAGATTTCCTATTTCCACCTGYACTTGTTGCTATTAATATTTTGTTATCTATATTGTCCTGCCCTTTCAAAGTCAATAAAAAAGCAAAATTAATCTCTCCTAACATTCCCCAGTAAACACTGTGCTTGGGAGCTGTTCTAAACAGCACTGCTTAAAAACAAGTCCTTTTTAAGCACTTTTATCTATCGCTGGCAAGCAATGTCTTTTCATAAGCAAGTTACAGGAACACCAATTTAACTGAGCCCTCTTCATTATTGTTCACTACATTTTAAATACAGGAAAGAAGAAAGCAGATTCCTCTTCCCCACGTCTGTGAAAGTAAAACCAGAAAATGTAAATTATGTCAAATAATGTTGTTTTGCATATATCCTCTATTTCTTTACATTGAAAATGTAAATATTTCATGTTTGATCAAATGTTTGATACTTTAAGGAAGATTAAAATCTTGAATCTCAAAACTCTGCCTCTGACCCCTTGCAGAAATATTCCTCTAGCACAGATTTGTGCCTGAATCTAAACACCTTATCCCTTCCCTCTTCTCCTGCTCAGTTGCACACGCATTATTTCTACCAATGCTGTGACTGTCTCTGAGAGGTRTTTGTGTACAGTTTGGTCATGGGACTGGAAACAGCTCTACAGGAAAAAGTTAGTTGGACTGTTATTTACATCTGGAATACATCTATGGTTTATCTCTGGGGCATCTTGTCCTGAGGCTTTCAGGGAAACAAGACTGGGAAAGACCATGTCTTCCTAGCCTAGCTGTTCCTAGATAGAGGACTCCGGGCAGGTTTTTAAATGATTGGGATGTTTTAGGCACTTCTTTCTCCACAGCAGTTCAAGTCCTCCAGATCCACAGATAAGGTAATAATGAGTTTAGGCTCCTGTCAGTAAAATCTGGAGAAGCACTAATGAATGAGGGTTGGCTTACAATGTCTTAATTGCAGTAGGATGTGACCAGTCTGAGCTGGTAGTGAACCGTGTGCATGGCACTGAATGGATGACAGAAGCCAGCGTTTCATAGGAAACACAGCTGCAATCTGGGGATGTGCAGTGGAAGAATCCTCCCCYTAGCCCACAGAAAACCAAACAAGGAAGCGAGGGATGGTGCAGAATTGGGTGAAAAGACCAAAACTCCCTCTCACCGTCCTGTCCCACGGCCCGCGATGAGTTAACCCTGCCGCTGGTAGGTGGCACTGTGCTCTTGGGGATGGCAGAGCAGGGCTGCTCATCCCTCAGTGCTTGGCGCTGCTGACAAGGACACAGRCACCCTTCTTGGTGTCTTAAATAATAAATTCAGATGATCGGTTTTGTTTGGAGAAAATACTCTTTGCTCTTAGTTTACGTGTTTACTGTATAATGTTAGTTTACACACAGTGCTGTGTTTCACCTCAGAATTCTTCAGTTCACTTGACAATTACTAATTTGTATGGGGGGGTAGTAAAGAGATTTCCTCTTCAACGTTGTTAATAACCACAGGAACTTATTTAGAATTGGACAAACTGAGAGATTGAAGGCCGCTGACTAACCTTCATGATCTAGGAGCTTAAGCCARCTGAGATCAAACTGGAAATAGATTGCAAAGGTTGGGATTGCTTGAAGCAGGAAGTGTAATTTACTCTTGGACTTATACATCACTGTGCCAAATTATCCATGTTTGATTTATGTAATCTTTCTCAAAGATGTGCTTTAATTTGCTGCAACTTGCTGTTCTGCATGAAGAAAATTCCACAATCTTTCCTGTGTAGGAGGCTCTATTAGCTTATGAAAATAGTTTATTCTGGCCTTAAAAGCAAATAGTCCCCTTTCAGCTCATTTTTATCTTAGTTTTTGGGCAAGTTGCATACCACTCCTGGGGTGTGCCAGTGAAGCTAATAAGATGATTTACTCCATTTCCAGAGGTCTGATTTGACACTTTCCTACAGACTGGTGCTTCCTACTGTGTCCGTTTGACCCGGCTGCAGTGAGAGCCAGRTTCTGGAGCTTTGGATTCAGAAGTGTTCAAATGTGATTCTAAAGTTGTCACTAWTTTTTTGGTCCTTTTTTGAGACAGGGTTGTGCCTAAGTCCAATGGGTCATCTGATGTTCTTGATGTGGCTGTATATCTAACTGCCCCATATGTGATCTGCACCTCACTTCATTTGAAGACACCTTATGGCATGCCAATATTTTTCTTTGTACAATGGAAAAATAAATATAACTGAAATAGATATGTCTTTTAATATATTTTTTKAATTAAAAACACAACTTAAGAGACACAAAAACATGTTTCTTGAAGACAATATATGAAGAATGATCAAGAGAGCATATGAAGAATTCGAATGAAAGATACCCTGGTTTTATTTCACTGATAAAGCATGCATAATAAAGCATGCAAAACTATTACAGAAAATACTATAACATTCCAATTGTTCCTGGAGGTTTGTGACTGTGGTGGGGATCTTTTTGGCAGGATTATAAAATAGACAAGTAAACTGAATCTATGAACTAAATGCAGAAATATGTTTCTTTCTTTGGTTGTAAAAAAGCAGGGGCTGAGATGAAAATGTAGCAGACCTAACAGCTAAAAGGCAGCATTGGCTTTTATAAGGTGACAATAATATCTGGAAAACTAAAAAAATCAATACGTATCCCTCGCAAAATACTGATTTGAGGGGGTGTAGCCAAGATCTTATTAATTAAAACATGATTTAACACCCTCTCTTCCAACAAACTGTAAAGAAGCACAACTTATACTGTAAAACCAGAACAAAGCTAAAAGCAGTAGCATAGTCTAAAATAATAGAGATCTATGGAAGTGAGCAATGAGTATGAAAGCAGGTTATCACAMAACTGTGGTGCATTACCTTTCAAGCCGATGAAAAAATAATTTGTTAGAAACTAAAATATTGATTCCTTACTTAAATGCATTTTAAGGAGCAGCTTAATGAAGAACTCACAGTGGTTGCTCACACAGAATTATACACATACTAGAGCTATTCAGGACATGCAGTTAAGAAACTCTAGGTCTATTCACATCGATTTTTTTTCCAGTATATTGGTCCAGTTAAGGCTGATGTAAAATATTTCAAAAGGACAAAGGTAGTAGGCTRTATCTCTGAATGCCTTTATGACTAAGAGAATGAGATATACTTGTACATCAAAGTGATGGATGGCTGAGGTAAAACTTACATAGTAATACTATTGTATGTGTTCCAGAAAAATCTCATTTACAGGCATACATTTTAAGGTCAAGAGAAACCAGTAAGGTCAGAAGAAGACATCTGTTTTGATCTTCTCTATAAAAAACAATAGATTTTCTGCCAGTAATTTCTGCCTCAAGCCTGGAATTTCTCTAGAACAGCTCATATCATAAAAATTTTTCTTTCATTTTCTAGCAATGCAAGTACAAAGAAATATGATTGTGTGAACAGTGACWGGCCCTCATCTGTATTTGTGATTAGTGTTATCTTTGAAAATGGCAACAAGTCCTGCTGCTGATCCTCTTCTCTCTCTAGTGCCACATTTTGTTCCCTGTTTTTTGCATTGCTCTGGCCTTTGGTGGTTTGATTGAAAAAATACTGAGATATTTGGCTTCCATTAYAAATTTTCTTAGAATTATTTACTTTGGACTCCATTATCTTGGTTGCTTCACTAAGAGAGAACATAATTATCAGAAATTATAAGAAAGTTGCTCTTTAGACTTAGTTGGAGGATGTCATTAAGACTTTGGATTATGCTCTTTATTGACATTAAGACCTAACATAGGATGCCAAAATAAAAAGTCGYTTTCATGGGGTTTTTTTTCCTTTTATTTCTCACCCTCCACAATCTGTATTTATAATTATTTTTTCCATCATTCAGTAGGGGAAAAACTTAGATGAGAACCATTTTCAAACTGCACAAAGTTAAAAACTTTACACTTCCAGTATTTCTGATTATTGCACCCTTTCCCATATGATCTTTATATATTCTCTGACTCACTTGCAAAACCTAATCTATTCTATTTTACCTATTTTTTTTCCTGAAATTCCCCTGGTCTTAGAGGATTATATCCATGGTGCTCAGCTGGGGAGTGAGTTTGCAAGTGTACAAGAATAAGCAGACTCACACCAGCAGGTCACTGTTGAAACTCACCCACAAGGGCTGGCAGCAGAGAATGCCTCCTAAGAAGTTGTATTGTTTTCCACTCAGTGAATGTGCCAGGAACTAATGGGAGAGAAATGTTGAGAATAGCTTGGTTTTTTCTGATACCTATAAGCCAAGTTAATTGTTTTGTTTGCCTGATTTATTATACTTGAATGAATAAAGTGCTGTTAGAACTGCGCTTTGATCAAGAATTTAAAGCCAGAATAGTAAAAAAGTGATACATCTGGTTGGAGCACCTCAATTTTATGAGGRAACTAAGTTAGAGATTCATTTTAGAATGTGGATATCTGTATCTTGCTTCAGTTCAAAGTGGAAGCACATACCAGYAAACTTTATGCCAATATATTATTTGTCTCTAAAATAATCTTCCAAATAACTGTTTTTGAAAACCAGAAGTTTTCCCATTTTTTATACATTCTAACTATTCTGTCCAAATCAAATATTGAAATRCAAATGAAAATTAGTGATTATTACTTGGTCTCCAAAACAAAATATATTTGACATGATGGAAGTCTTTGGGGCTTTCATAAATGTGTCATCAATGTCTTAATATCAGTTACTTGACATAATACCTAATATTTACTTCATTTTCTCTTTATGAGCAGCTTGGGAATGAAAGTATTTTTTCATTGTTCCTTGCTTGTTTAGATAATGACACAGATTAAGCAGAAGTCATTCCAGAGACAGGGTTAGAGCAGCAGGCTACAGCTTATCCCACAGCTGCTTCCCGTAAGGGCTTGTACTCACCCTCTGGTATCTCATATCCTTGTGGCCAGTTRTGTTCCTGCATGTTGAGATTGCCACAGTGTGATTGATACCTTTTCACTCCCCGTCCTACTCCTTGCACAGAGACCCAGCATCACTGCAGGGTACTGTTATGACCTGCTTGAATATTTTTTTGCTCTGCAAGGTTGGTGTGTCCTCACGTATAAATATCAAGAAGCAAATTTTTTAGCATTATTTTACTTGTTTTCTTTCCTGTCTTTCTTCCCTGCCTCTTCATCTAGCCCTAGATCAGTACCTCAGGTCATCACTAGAGAAAAGCCTTCCAAAGGAGGCTCTTTCTGCATTTAACTCTGAAGTACTGCTCAGATGAGAACAGAGTTGTTGGGGTAGGGMATTTTCCTTGCCAGAGACATTTTCAAAGGCTGTTCTGCCATGAGATGATAGAACCTTGTTTTTGAGTCTGAGAGCTGCAACATCTTTGAGTCTTGATATCATGACAGTTTGTGGGCTGAAAGCTGTCCAATGTTACTGCTGGTCTGTTGATTAAGAGACTTGTGGCTTAGAATTAGGAATAGTAATTAGATCCAGAAGCAAGTGTGGATACATCAGAATGCATACAGCCCTGGAGTAGTGGGTTCTGAATACTCCTGTCAAAGCAATTGTGATTTGTGTGGCTTTCCTTTTCTTCAGTGAGAGACAGTGTAGGAATAACTGCAGGAAGCTCTTGGTCTGGGAGAAGAAGGTTGTCTTTGGAATAAATATCACAGTGAAAACTTTCCRCCCTAAGCCTTCATTAATTTCTCCATGTCATCTTAGTATATTTAAACTCTGTAAGAAATTATGCTGCAAAAAGTTCTTCCCACGTGTAATTTTTCCTCAAGTGAAGTGCATACCTTTCAAATTATAAACTTCCTACTTGTCCTAGGAAAATTCTCACTGTATAAATAATTGAACTCATCTGCAGTGAACACAAGTATTCTTTCTCTAGCAGTCTAAAATATATGCCCAAATACACATCTTGTACTTAGTGCTTTAAATAGTAATTACTCCTGTGAAGTCACTGGAAGCCCTTAAAAGGATTTGACAGTTTCCCCACAATCTTTCAGTGAATGTAGTAGCTGGGCTGTGCAGTGCAACATCCACTGATAATTCAGCAGCTGAGGAACTCAGCAAAGCCTGCTCCAAACTTCTCAGCTGTTGACAGGCTTGACTTGCTGAGAACACTGGTTAAATATAGCACAAGCGAGCTGAGCTCAACAAAGTCATTGCTGTAACACTGTGTGAAGAGACCAGAAGAGGGGAAATACAATCTGAGAACCAAACTGCCAAAGCCTAACACCACCTAGCAACAGTTGAAAAAACTTTTAAACAAAAGTCTGGGTGAGACACAGACAGAGTATACCTCCTACTTCTCCTGCCTGGGATTTCTGTGAGAAGCAGCTCCGGTCTTCTGCTCTCTACCTTGTTTCCTTCGTTACTTCAACTGCTGGTAGACCCAGAAAAGTGGGAAAAGTTTCTGTCTTTGTGATCTCCTGAGCTGGATCATTCTACTCCTGTGGTAGTGCAGTGGGACAGGCTACTGTGATCTTGCRGTGTAAAGGATATATTCCTAGGTCCGTGTTGCTGACAGGTAAGACTGAGTTAACCACTCCGTCGTTTTTTTTTTTTACAATAACCTTTATTTTCTAGTGTCTTTTTTTACAAAAATTTTCTTCTCTAATGTCTATTGTCTCTTTCCTTCTTTGAACAATCTTCTGAATTATTTGAAAATGTCAATAGATGAAAGCTGGGATAAAACTTTTAGAGGTTTTTTTTATGTTTTCATTATAGAAAAGCATTCCTTAAATAATTTTTGCAGTTCTGAGAACAAGCATAATGAACTAGCCAGCAGTAATATGAAAWAATGTGCATAGATTTTGACATGTGTCTTGTTTATATCTGCTAACATGCAGACAGAAGACAAATCAACATTTAATAATAGAATACATATAATCTCTGACCAGTGATAGTCCAGCAGCTATTAAAAACAGTGACAACCTGTGTGATAAATAAAAGGAAGCAGCCTTTCAGTAACAGAATTAACCAAATAGTTCGTGACCCAGCGCATTTGTACTTTCTGTTTCCTTACTAACTTTTAGGACACACCTGGTGCCTTTCATACTATCTTAGTGACAACCACTCTTGGTTCTTGTGCTTATGAATGAATATTAATCTCTGCCGCTTTGATTAGCAGCATAGTGCAACCGTCCTAAGGACTGACMTTATGTTCATTGTACCTAAGTGTGCTTGGGCTGGGTCATTGTTGGTAAAGTGTATATTTCTATCAGCAAAATAAATGAGAAACCAGTTCTCAGATGATTTTTTTACCCTGGCAGCAGGATGGAAGCCTGTTTGTTGTTGGAAATGCATATCCCATGGCCCCATAGTGGTCMTGTAGTTTAGGGGAGGAATTGCTTAGTGTGATTTACTTTGTCTTAACTGACAAAASCTGTTTGATCCATTGGAGAATGAATTCCACTCCTCCCTGCCACCTCTTTTAAAGCTGCTTTCTGCAAACAAAAAAATCTAGTGYGCATGAATTTTTAAGAGATTGATTGCAAGTTCATATGCAATATTATTTCAGTCGTGAAGGCAGAGATTTAAAGAATGCACTTACCCTGTGYTAAAACCCTGTTCACAGATTTATGTAGAATTGTCTCAGATGAAAAGTATTTGTCCTAAAGAAGGAATGAACTAAYTGAGTCTGTGCTGACTGTCTGTGGTGTTTGACACTTAGTCTGTGGACGCTGGGACTGCCTCAGGGAGATGAGAATGTCTTGCTTTAACTTAATAATTCTAGTTGCATCCCTGCATACTACAAAAATGACATCAATACCACATCTTAGCAGTGGATGGATTGGATGGAATTAAAATACTCTGAAGCAACTGTGCTTGGTGACTGAGAATGTAACTGCCTGTGCAATGATAAAATAAGTTAAGTATTAGGATGGAAGAAAATTCTTAAAAGAAAAAAGTAACACAGTGTACATTTTTTTCATAGCAAGGGGCACACTAAAGCACTAAACACTTTTTGGCAGCTATCATTTAATGTGATAATCATTATTGTGGAATTACTAAAGCACTATAGTATCCCAATCTAAGTCTCAAAACGAAACTTTGGAATTACTTTTTAATAAGGACATGTCCTGAGAAAGTTATTTTTTTCATAAGAAGGTTACACAGTGAGAAATAAATCTGAGACAATATGATTTGTACAGTCTTTGTCATCTTGACATTAGAGTGAAAATTACTGCCTCTTCTCTTTAATGAAATATCTGGCAAATTAAACTGTGGAGAAATGACAAATTTGACCTTCTGAAAATGTAGGGATGGCAAAATCTGGGAAAATGCTATGGTGATATTGACTCCCTTTTTGGTTTAGTTGTAATGTGTGGTTATGCAACTTCCCTTTTTTCGCACAATTTAATTTTAGCCAAGTTTTTTAAATCAAAAGGCAAATTATTAGCTTGATAACTGTCAAATGAAGTGACATTTGAACAGTCTAATAGCAACTTCAAACTCTAACACATGGAGTTGTGGTTTTACATACATCTGTCTTCCTTTCCACTTCAAAATGGAGGAGGAGGCTAAAATTACTCTTTTCAACAGGTGTCCACAAAGAGGCTCTGGGATTTTCCAGTCAAATCTGTGGAATATATAATGTGGCTATTCAACAGATGGTTTCATATTTAAAAGATAGCCAATTCTTCTAATGGCTACAGTGAAACCAAGGTTGATTTTATATAAAATCAAAAAGTAATTTATATTTTGGTGATACACATAGTGATTTTTGTGGAACGCAAGTAGACATAGCATACCCATTTATTTTCTCCCTCATGCATCATTTTGATTTTGTTTATATTTTCATAACTGTGGAATGGATGATGCCTTTCATGGTGCTAAAGACTCCTTCCAATCTGAATCCACTTCCAGAATATGTTGGTGACTTTTTTGATTTCATGATAATGTTTTCATAGTTATGGTTAGTATGTATTATTATTATTTCATTATTACATTAATTTTGTTATAATTTTAGCTGATCTAGTCCCATCTTGAGTGCTAGAGTCACCATCTTGAGTGAGTGTTTTCATCACCTCAGTCTTTCAGTCTCTCTATAGAGGATCTGATTGTTTTTAACACCAAATTCAAAGACTTGAAATTCATCTCAAAAGCTCAGCACTGTTCTGTCCCTTCTTACGTATGCCTTGATTTTCCTGAGCTCCTCCTGCTCATATGTGGTAGATGATTGACCTCTGGCTCTGGTGTTTACTGGTACATCCTTTTTGCTACTGGTTTTAGTGAGCTTGATGACACCTCACAACATCTGAGTTTTCTGTAGTGCCTCTCACTGTCACACCTGACACAAATGGAAGGACTAAACATTCATATTAATAGAGTTGTGTCAGCCAAAGTAGGATTCCTGAAAAAGGGGATGTGCTTCCTGGAAGCAGCCTGTGGACTAAGCATTAGAATATTAGGAAATCTCTGTTTTGCTGGTATGCCTTGTTGCTCCTCTGGGTTACACCACTAAAGCCATTTCCGTAATAAAAGCTTCCTATTGATAGAGGTGTATCAGTGAAACTCCTCCTGATACAGGATCTTTCTGCTGGCAGACATTCCACATATACTTAATTTAAGGCTTTTGGTAATCTTATCTAACTCAGTTCAGGTACCTCCAGGCAGAAATTAAGAATGTGCCTCAGAGCTGTGCCAGTCAAAGGTCAGGTTTATGCCACTGAATTCAGACTGAGATTTCCTTTGAATTTCATAAGATCAAGTTTTAGTATGCAGGAATTAGCAGATACATTTTCAGCCCCCTCAAGAGCATTTAACAAAAGAGATCATCTCTATTTCTGTCCAAATATTTTTTTCTAAGAGACATTTTACTTTTCTTCCAATTTCCTGTTTCTTCCTTTCTCAAGGTCTGTTGTTGTAGGTTGCCCTGTTATTTAAATGTATAAACTGAATTTTGGTCAGGGGTTTTGTCCTTCTACATATCTAAAGTGACAATTGGAAAAATARAGTGAATATTTGTGAAGAAGCCAGATAAAACAACATTTTTAAATGAGAAGGAACTCCATCTATTCATACTTCCTATTTCACTGAAATATTTAGTGTATAAAACCTAGGATAAGAGCTGAAAACTAAAAAGATAAAATAAAGAGTCTCATTTCTTATTCTCTATTGTATAGAGATGTTTAAATACTTCTTTAGAAGAAGCTCAWATGTCTAAACTTTTCAGCTTGTGGTAGTTTTAATTTTTAGCCTTTTCTGTTTTCCTTTCTCTTATTGTTTTCTACTGAAAGTTGTTTCCTAATTTTATACAGAATATTGGTAATTATYTGGGGACAACAGGCTTTTCTTCATTTTGGAGCATACGGGATAACAGAGAAAACAATCAATTCATAAAATATTAATATTTTTTTTAACCTCTCTTTTCTTACTTAGTAGCCAGTATTTGTACCAAGCTAGTGACACTAGAACTTGTAACATGGTCCTGTAGTTGTGCTTTGAGGTGAAGGCAGAAAYAATTGTGCCAGTGTTCTGTTCCCAAGAGACAGTGGGAGTCTCTGGTCCTGTTGAAAATGTGTGATGCCTCATGTATTTGTGAAATCCTGCATTTCATGACACTTGATTAGATTTTCCCTTTTATTTTGGGTCTTTGCACCTACTCTTCCTGCTTCTGCAGATAATCTGTACTTTCTATATTACTTTTTATTCTCAGCATCATAATAAAATAAGTCCTTGTATAAGTACAAATAGAAAATCTTCCTAGGTTGGGACAGCTGTGTTTTGTTGGGTTTTTTTTGAAATTCAAGATGGCTTGGCCCTGTGATTCTCATTCTGTTTGTCTGGACTATCTCTCTAAACCTTTTCTACAAGTAAAGCATGCAAATTGTAGCTGTAAGGTGATCTGTAATATTACAWAGATTGTGGCATCCTTCACAATATTTTACACACTCAGAAATACAGAGAAAATACAATTAAAAGCTAAATTAAACCTYCATCAGAAATGGGAGTGTATGTGGTCATGTGTGCATGACTTTTGCAAGGAAGGAAGTGCTTTTTGGCACAACAGAATGCTTTGCTGAAGAAGTGGGACAAACACATCCAGAGCACAGGGAAATAGGCTGGAGCTTGTACTTTTTCCCTTAAATGGACAACCCTGGTTGCTGTGTGCTGACAGAGGCAAAGGGGGGTGTGAATCCRAAAGATTGCTGCACTTTGTCCAAATGAGCTTCATTTCAAAGCTGATAAAATGACAATTAAAATCCTAATTATCTAAGATGTGGCCAAAGTCATTCAGGTATAAACTGGTGGGGTTTCAAAATGAGCAGAAACCTCGATGAATTTGCACTAAACTYGTCCAGTTTGATTCACACACTTTTAGAGCTCTGTAATACAGTAATGGTTACTTTCTTCACTTTTCCTTTTTGGGGAAATGGTGACAAAGAGTRCAATGTTTTGTGATTTATGCTATTCAAAAATCTGTTCCAGCGCATATGTASAAGTGATGTTTTGGAATCTAAATCCATTTTCTATCTGAAATCCTCTAAATCCAGTATTTAGAGGCTTGTGTGTTTGTGGGAGGGAGGTATCTAGCTGCCTAGTGTGTTATGGTTGTTGACAGCAAGACAAACTTTGAAAAAACCCAACTGATAAAAAATTGATTTTATTGCAGTAACAGAATAGAGGTTTTTTTAGAAACTGGGTTTAGGGCTGTTCCTATTATAAAAAAAAGTAATTGAAAATGAAAGCTCATGTGTCCTTGGTAGAAGAATTCTCACTAGAGTTTATCAGCCTGCTTGTGTTTTTCAGAAAATATAAAGGAAATGAATGCAACAGAAAGCAGAGACTGCTTGCATCAGTGTAATCGAATTGCTGCCAACTTGCCTTGTTTATCTAAGAGATCTCTGTGAAAATAAGGTCTTTCCCACACAGGCATGAGTCATAGGATGTAATGCAGCTAAGCAGACTTACTTCAGCTTTCTAATGCACACAAATCTAAACTAACCTGTTTTAGTGCCTCCTCCTGCAACTAAATGAGATCTAACTTGACAACAGGAAGGGAGAAGTAATGGTGAGTTCATGGTGCTATTTCAGTGCAATAACCTGAATGCTAAGGAAACGATGCAATTTCCATTTATTGGGAAAACTGCAGTTACTGTGACAACAAATATACACTGAAAAAAACATACACAATTTATCCTCAAGTTCAAATGGGTGAACACAGTAGAAAGGGTATTCATAAAATCTCACACTATCTAGTTAYGTGTCCCAAAGAACATTCTTACTTTTAAAATATGTAATCCAGATTGTTCAAAAAATAACCCTTTAAAAGCCACAAGCCAGGGCATAAACAAAAGGGTGGGAAAGAACATGTGGTTAATGATGACTGGTTTAGTGTTGGCCTGGCTAAAAAATAATTAAGTATATATTTCTCGTGCTGAAGTTACTCTATTCCTGTGTCTGTCATTCATACTTATCCTGAAAATCTCACTTGTCTCACCATCTGTRATTACAAAGCCTCTTGGATCTAACTTCTAAGGTAAAGGYTACAGTAGTTCTTCTATAGTGTGTTATTTCTCCTTTTATTTTTCAACAAGGACTTCTGTAATGAAAGGAAACATACATTTTCTTCCAGTAGATAAGGATTTCAGTTCCTCAGTCTGATAAAATTCTTTAGAGAAAATGATACATTCCAGCTCTTGACTCTGGGCAGGAGATGGCAGGAAGGGAATGGTGCCATGCTGGATGTCCTGAGGCATGTCAGACMCAGCACAGAACAAGATGTCCCTGTGCCCAGAGGGACACACATGGCAGCAGGGCTCCTGTGTGCCAGGGGCGCCTCTGTTCTGAGGCAGCTGCCTCAGTGTGGGAACCACTGCTGCTTCAGTGGCACGAGGCAGAGGCTGGAATCCCAGGCACAAAAGGCATCACAGTGCAAATAGTAAAAGGCAGGGTCACAGTAGCATATCCTCTGCCACTTATTTACAGAACCATAACTCGGGTGGGAGGAGCTGGCAGAAGTTATCCAGTCTCCCTCAAAGTGGAACCATCTCCAGACTCTGATCAGGTTGCTCAGGGCTTTGATAATTTTCATATATCTTGAGTATTTATATTTAATTTATAAATATTCTAAAGTCTCTCATCTTTGTGATCTTTGGATCAGAAAGTTTTGGACATGGCTATGGAATATTTTGCAAGAAATGATAATCAGTATATCAAAATACATAATACACTGAATAAAAGATGGCTTGATAGTAGCAAATCACAGGTCTTTGGCACTTTCAAAATTGCAAAAAGCCCACTTGTGGGTTTTGTTTGTTTGTTTCGGGTTTTTTGTTTGATTTTGTTGTGTTTGATGTCTTATGTCCTAAAATAGAAATAATAAGGACAAAAAATCTTGTATGTAATATTTTATCTTAGTTTACTCCAGCTTTCAGAGTGCACACCCTCTTCCTTTCCTTCTGCCTGCTACAGTCTGTTTGAAACCCAAACATTTAGATTTAGGCACAGCTGAGGTGCCATCTTTCTGCAAAAACAATTCTGAAAAATGTTAAGTATATTCTCTCCAGGTAGTCCAATAAGCTGCAAGGCTAACATTGAGAATGTAAGTAATAAAAAGTAAGTGTCTAAGAAAGGATAACAGAGATGCTGCTTTTGAGGAAGGAAAGTCTGGAGACTGTTTCCACTACTGAGTTTCCTTTTTTCACTGAACATCTCTTTCCAATTGTATCCTAATCAGGAGCAGAGCATGATGCACATGTGGCAAACAGGATTCCTAGAYGGAGTTCTGGTTAGCCTGACTAGCTTAGGCTAGTTTTAAAAAGCCAAACTTGTGGAAGCATCTAAATTTACCTGTTAGTGACTATTGTAGCATGAAACAAGGACAAAGCAGAGGGCTTGTGACACTCAAAGGGATGTGGCAGACAGTCTTTCCATATAGGATTTCTTATATCTAATAAGAATAACCACTGAAGACAGGTGGTCTTCTCTGTTGATAAATAATGTTCCTAAAACTGGAACTTTAACTAGAATGTTGTCATCATCTGTACATATGGAGGGAATTCTTGTTGTTGGTGGTGTACAGAGGTCTCAGAAGCCATTGTACTTGTCTGGAGCAAACTCAGCATTGGCTGCAGAGAGGAACTGCAGGAACTGGTACCCACACACTGATCATATAAACCCTTGTAGCCTTTTTAATAAAAAAAGCTGCCATAAGCTTCAATGGGGTTAATTTAGTGAGAAACATAGTGAGATTTAGGAAGAAGAGCTCATGCCTTGAAAGACACCAGAACAGGCTAGGACAGGCAGTGCTTTAGCAGGAGGCCAGGAAGTTGAGTGTTTTAAAGCTGAACTCTAAACCTCTTAACCATGAATTACCAGGTAAACATCTTTAACTACCCTGCCTTGAATCCATATGGGTAGAGGTTTCAAAAGTAGCTAGTGGGTTGGAGAAAAAAAATACTTAAACTGATTTTCCTTTGCTTTCAGAGAATATATTCTAAAACCTCAAATTATTTTAGAACAGCTTTTTGTTAGAACCATGGAGAGGGTGCAATGTAAGTATCTTTGGTACAGAATTCCATCCGTTTGCAAATGAAAATTTACAGAACTTACACAAGAGGATTGTACTGCTGTAATACTTGGGGGCCCAAGAGGAGCTGTTCAGAGCCCTCTCTGTGATAGTGGCACAGCTGCCTCATTCCAGGAAAACAAACTCCCTGCAGTGCTACAAGTTTCCAGCCCCTGCTCTGTATCACTATCAGCCAGACAACCTTTATCACTACAGGTCCATGAGAACTAATGGAGTGCTAGAGAAATATGTAGAGAGCTGTAGACAGTGTTATGAGTTTCACATCCTAGCACAAAAGAAGCCTAGGAAAATAAACAGAAATAAACTAAATAATCTACAGAAGTGTTCAGTGAATACGCTCATTGTGACRCAACAGTTTGTAACAGCTTGTTAAGGAGTTGGTAGAATGGCAACAATTCTACAATGCTGTTGGTGTCAGCTCCAAAAATCCCTCCAGGGCAGCAGTGAGTGCCTAGAAATAAGGCAAGCATAATTGCACACAAGGAGGGTTAGTGTACTTACCACCAGCACTTGTTGTGTAAACAAAGTCTGAATAACACTGCGAGAGTGTGATTGAACTGCAAGGCTGTAAGAATGGCGGCGCATCTCATAGATTCCTTATTCACCAGAAACACTTTGCTGAATTCAGGTTCTCTCTCCAAAATATTCATGTCATGTTTGAATTTTGTTSTTTAAAATAATGTTACCTTAAAATGTGAGGTGATAGTTGTCATGCCAGGGAGGACAAATGCTGCTTAAATTGCTGACTTTCACATCAGTGACTCCCTGCGTGACTCTCAGCAAGTTACTTTTCCACTTTTAATAACAACCTGGAATGTTACAAGAATAAACACAGTAGTGACTTTGACACTCTGAGATGTTGCAGTGTCGAACATCATGTCAACAGCTTTGAATAAGAAGACTTAAATAGCCCTCTTTAGAAATCAGATTCTGCAGGGAGAAGTAGGAATAGAAGTTGAATTAGTCTGCGTGACAAGAATATGTATTTTTAGAGAAGCTCCCTGGAGGGAAGCTTAGCTGTGCCCTTAGTTGTAGGTCACAATAAACCAGCCACACTGGTAAAGCACAGCAAATAAAGGAAGGAGGAGGACCAGGGATGTGACCAGAGCAGGAACAAAACCATACCAGAATAGAAACCAAACTAATGTCAATACTAAGATGTTACAGGAAAATTAAAACCATTTCCTCMGGTTCAGTTGTACCATAAGTAATTCACAGGGCAAAGGGGGTGCTGTCAGCTTGTGAGCTTGTTGTTATTTTGGGAGCGCTCARGACAAGCTCTCTAGTACAAGGAGGAGACCACTGGGAAAAAAGTAATCCTGAAGGAAAAAGAACCTTTGAGAGAAGGGGTGAGCCGAATGTGACTGCCCAAATTAGCTGGTGTTTGGAAGCTCTGGAGCCACTATGGGGCTGTGGGGAGGGTGGAAGAGGGAACACCTGGAAAACAGAAATGTCCTGTGGTGCTGCCTGTCTCCTGCAAGCAGAGCAGGTAACCAGTGTCTCCAATTGTGCCTGCTTTGTTAAAGCAATGGTGGCACCTCAATTGACTCTTGCCAACTGGGATTTTTGATGAGGACTTACCAAGGAATTAAGCTGCCATAACACGGCACTCAGCTTTAATTAAAACCAGAGAAAATTAGAAGAAAATGCAATTCTGATGTCTTCAAGGAAGTTGAAACCTCTGATCTCTAGATGATCTGATGCCATGATGCTTTAAAATGCCCTGAAAAACARCCATGGAAGATTTTCTCGAGATTTTGGGTCTGTGTGGTTGGCACTGCCAGTGACCAGAGGGGATGGTGAGTTTGGGAGCAGGGCAGAGTCTCWCCCTTACAGATGTGCCACTGCTCAGGAGAGGCCATGGCTGCTGGGACACGGCCGAGGGCAGCGTGAGCCTGCCGCACTGTGCCCTGCCACGGTGACAGCAGTGACAACTGCGCAGRTGGCCTCAAAACTAGCCCAGACCAAAGCAGGAGGTCTGGAAATTATTTCTTAGTTCAGTTGTGAGCCTCTCAGATCGAGGAGAGAATGGGTAATAAATGACCCTTCCTTGGGTTTCATAAGGAGGTTTAGGTTYCCTTTCAAAAGGAGCTCAGCTCTTTATTGTGAGGGCTCCCCTGACAAAAAGGTGTGAAATGGGCAAGTCCAAGCAGCCGCCCACAGCCTGGGTTTACCAGCCCAGAAAAATGGTCTGCATGTCCTGCTCTGCTGGGAGGGGAGGGAAAGCTGTAGTCCCCTTTTRGGGAATGACACAGGGAGGGGTTGCAGGAACATAAGGAAAAGTCACCTACCAAAAGAGTGAAAAAATAAGTCTTCTGGGGCAGTTATATTCAGATGAAAGAAAGAAGTGTGGAAAGGAAGAAAAGTTTCTYTTAAATGATCCTAGTTAATTTCACTTAAAAAATAGTGACCCACAGTGATGACATTTAGAATGCTCAGAAGAAGGAAAGGGAGTTGCATATGTACCATGTACTGAAATGCAGCAGCATTTTTGCAAATGCTTTGTCATTGTGGAGTGTGGAGCTTCTCCCCATGTGTGCAGTGGTAACACCCATTCTCTTACAAAAAACCCATAACATACTATAGCAAAATATGACTTCAAAAGGTTTGTTGCAAGTCTCACAGCAAATTGTAGCACATCAGGGGGCTTTTTTTGGTTGGTTGGTTGGTGTTTTCTTGCTGTTGCTGTTGTTGGGTTGTTTTTTTTTTTTAATTTAACGTTATGGGATTGGTGGTTTTTTTTGTGGAATTGTTTTTTCTTCTTTTCATAGTGAAAGAACAAAGTTAAGCCCTCAGGATTTTGAGCCTAGTGTCTCATGGCTGAACCCAATTTCTGATCTCTAAGCTCCCCTGGACAGCCTACTTCATTGTTGCTTTCCTGATATAAAAACAAGGGACCCTGAGTAAGTGAGAGGTAATTACCTCTTTTCTGGGTGGTCATTTGGTTGCTTCTTGGATCAGGCAGCTTGAGATGCTTCAAAACAACCCAGTGTATTTCCTCCAAAGGATGCATACACATCTCATCCCTGTGTGTCTAAGCCCCCCTGGCCTCTGTCCAGGAACATCCACATTTCCTGACTCATAACAACTGTGCCCYGTCTGGTTGTACTTCATTAGCAGCAGCTCAAAAATCAGAGCAATATTCTGCTGTTGTGTAAGTTCTTCCAAGCAGTAAACAATAACACACTGCCACAAACTTGACATTTATCTTGGAATTCAAGATCCTGAAGAGACCACTGCTTATTATTATTTTCTTTAATGACTATCTGAGAAGATTGTAAGATGCTATTCTTTAATAAATACCATCAGGATAACTTAGTATCTTATTGATTAAATTATCTGAAAAGGAAGAATAAATGCTACAGAAGCTATATTAAGCAAATAGTTTTTCTTCCAGCTGAGACACATAGTTATGATTTTTTATTGTCATATCAATTTTATTGCTGTATCAGAACTTACAGAATMAAATGGTGAGGGTAAATTTAAAGCTACAGAAGCAGAAAACAATTAGTAGGTTTAGTAACATACCTTTCCATACATCCTATTCTAAATAACTCTTCTTTACTTGCATCTCAAACATTTAAAACATTTTAAAAGCAGTAGCATTATCAACTGGCTCAAAGCAGCTTAGAAAATAAATGGTCCTTGACTATTACTGGAGTTCATGAAAAGAAAACTCTTGTCTGACTCTAAAATCTATTTTGGAGCTACGGCTGCTCCACTCCCCTGCTTGTGGCATGATGCAGCTGCTATTCCTTTAATATTTTTGCTGACAGCTACAGCTGACAGATAACATTTCAGTTCACCCCAACATCAACTGTGTCTCAAGGCTCCCTGAGGCTGAAAATGCTGCCTTCCTTGTGCCTTTACCTGCATCACAGTGCAACTCTGCAAGTGTGCAATATTCACGGGCCACTTGTAATGGAGCAGCAGCCTCAGGGCTGAGGGCGGGTCGTGTGCTGGGGGAGCACATCACCCATCTCTCATCTGGGAATGGCACAGCAACAGCTCCTCTTCTTTCCCCTCATTCCTTCTCCCACATCCTAAGAAAACAGGCACCTGAGCTGGGAATAAAAATAATTTTGCATATATATAGCTCTGCAGTATGTCAACTGATATTTTACATTTTACATTAGTTGTCACCTTATATTTTTGTTTTAATTATATTTGTTACTGTAGCCAACTAAAAGTTATTTTAACCATCTTAATGTATAATTCCCTAGCAAACAGGCTTTGATTTCTTGGTCTATAGGAGCTTTCATATCATAATCAAGTGCCCAGTAATACTATTGTGATCCACCCACGAAAGGAACTATTCACAAATGTAGGACTGTTTTCCTCCCTGAGAGAAAACAAGAACATTTGCAGTGCTCCCAGTTCTGTCCTTTAACATCCATATCTGTTAGAAAGAAGAAGCTGGAGGACAGGTAAGCAGTCAATATGTAAGAGAGAGAGCCAAAGAAAAGTGAGAAGGAGGCATTACTCAGTTAGTCCTCCAGAGAAATTCTCAGGAAAATTAATTATGATATAACTGTACCTTTTTGATTGATGACAGAGTTAAAAAAAAGAAAAACAAATTAATATTTTGCTATGTTTTCTGGTTGGTTTTGGGYTTTTTGGGATTTTTTATTTTAGGGTTTGCAGTGAGATCCATTAGTTTTTGTCTGGATTTAATATTTTACTAGACTTCAAAACACTGCTTTTATTATGGGGCTCATGTAWCAAAATTTAAAGAACAGGAAGACAGAAGACAAGTTTGGAACCATGAAAAAAACCCACCAAAACAACCCARAAAGGAAGAGGTTACAGTACCTTTTTACTACAGTATAGACATTAAAACATCTCCCAGGAAAATGACTGTTCTACTTCACAGAAAAAAAGCCAACTTTGTGTGAAATCTTTAATTATTCATGGAGCAAGAGCTAGCACTTGGGAAGACCCAAAGCTACATGCAAAGTGATAGAGTTGGTTGGCTCCCTGTGACCCAAAATCCACACATTTTTGTTCAAATACCCATTTTTGAATCYTACAGACAATTTGAAAAACAGTTTCTGTATTGTAAGAATTTAAGACACTGCTGGGCTTTGACATAAAATTGGGACTTTTGGTAAAAGAAGGCAGAGAAATAAGTTTCTTTGAATTGTTCTACTTCCCCTCCTATAGTACCTTTGACTTCTTGTGATCTTAGTGTGGGGAAAAAAATATCAGAAATAGGAAAAGGAACTATTTCTGCAGTTCATCTATTCAATTTTCATTTCTTGTTCCTTTTCAACTTTATGCTGAATTTGACCCAAATCTGCTTCAGAGTACTCAAACCCATTCTTTTAGGCAGAATGAATTATTTACTCGAAGAAATTGCCCAGCRTAATTTCAGCTGCAGGCTCTAATCAGACTGCTGTGCCTCCAGTTCCCCTGTGGTGGGAATCCACACGAGGCAAGCAGCAGGATGGTTGCATAGCTGTAACACCAGGGGCTGAGRAAAGCACATCCTTGAGCCTTGACAGGTAGTGTGAAGGTGTCCTAGCCCTTCTCTAGAGCACATAGGACCCGATTTATGGCTGGAGAATATTGGTATTGACCTCATATTCCCATTTCTCTGCAGAGAGAGAACCTAAGCAAGCACAAAGCCACCACTGAAAACCATACCTGCCAATACAAAGAAATAATACAGTGTCACTATGCTGTGAAGAAAGCAGYGAACCTCAGTTTTCTGTATCAGGTGATGATATTAGATTATGTAGTATTTGACAGTTCAAAAAATACCTAATATAGTCACTGTTGTGTTATACTGGATCCATTTTTCTGTTTGGTGCAACTCCCTGTCCACAGGTTTCTCAAGGAAGGCAAAACTTCTCAATTCTGTCCTGCAGTTCAGTGCCATCATCTGGTTTCTAACTCTGACAAGTGGCATTTCATCTGAGTGACCCCTCAAATCAAAACACTTTCTTCATGGAAATGAGCCTGCCTGAAACAGCTTGCATTAAAAATCTGCTGTAGTTAATAGGTCAAAATTCCCAAGGACATTGCACAAAAATCTGGCAGTGTCAGACTGGTTCATCTTAAAAATGCTGTCATAGAGCACTGCAGGCAGGAAAACACAAACTGCAGACATTATATTATTTTTACATATTTTTTGAGTGCTGCCAAAATAGGCATCATTTGCAGATCAAATACAGAAAAAAAAAACCTTAGCAAATTTGGCTGAAATAATAATAAGGAATATTTAGAAATTTCTTAGAGCATGTCTGAGAATGTGCTGTTTATGTCAGCTCATAGATTGTGATCATGTCCTTTTTTATGTATTCTCTAAGAAACCACAAAATCAACCAAGAATAAGATAGTGAAAGTCAGAACAGACATCCCTTCTGATGTTTTGACTACAAACAAAAATATATTAATTTATTTAATAAAACATCTGGTTTTATTTTTAGCATCTTTAAAAATACTTCTTTTAGAACATAGAAAGGAGGGAATGGATTTGTTGATAAACAGTCTTATCAACATTAGTTGGTACATTTTGAGTCTCTTCGGTGGATTTCTCTTAAATTTTATTTGCAAGCCCTTCCTTAAAGTCAAGAAAAAACTGGTAAAAATCAAGGTGTTCCATGAGATACTTTTATAAATCTGACAGATTTCTCTTATCTAGAGAATAACCTGAAACTCTGTTAGTGATGGCACTTGATGGATTTCTCTTAGTTTGAAGGTTTGCTTTACTATTGGTAAAATATATATAACCAACTGGTAATTCACAATATATGAAAATTTGAAGAATAAATGTGAGCAGATATGAAATGCTATATCAAAACACTATAATAAACAGTCATGAAAATTGATTTACAAATAAAATATTAGGCTGGGATATAAGAAGAAAGCACATACTGCAGAGCAAGCTGATAACAAAGCCCTATCTGAGTTTGCCTGACACTTTCCATTAAAAATCTAGTCTTATATGAGGCCCAGTTTTTTACAGCTTTGCCAAACTTCAGTTGTTCAGGCTGGATGTCTGGCTGAGCCTGAATTGTTTTTGGAAGTTTCAGCTAGAATGCTTTGAGCATTTCCAAGAATTAGTTGAGAGAAAATTCTTGTTTGCCCATGTGAAAACAATCCCATAACCATTTAGCTGAAGAGCTTTAATGTCTCTGTGCTCCAGAGTGATCTACTGAAATTCAGCCAGGAAACTGCTCTGTGGCAGCAAATTGACTTTTACCATTGCTGTGAAAATTATGCTGGGCTAAGAGCCACTGAGCAAAGCATTCACCAAGGATATCTTGTGAAAAGACACCTGCTAGAGATTGSTAACTGGCTTCCCAGAACAGCCCACACATGCTGAAAGCTGCCCCAGTTCCTGCTATCTCACCTATTGCAGGTGACTTAGGCACATGCCATTTCCAGAGAGCACCTCTGTGCACCACAGGGTTAAGAAACACTCTTCCCACAGTTACTCCTTCCCCTGGTGCTTCAGCTTACAACTCAAAACAAAATGAGATGAAGGTCCTTGCTTTTTCTGTTTCAACAATACTTCTTAAGCAGAGCCTATGCCATGGTGGCAAAAGATGTGTGGATAGCATGCTTGCTGTAGCTGCTCGGAGGGTCACTGGTGAGGAACAGCACAGTGGTAAATCCTTTTGTGAKGCCGTTGTACCTTGTCTCTCAGGATTTCTTTGCCAGCAATAAATATTGGTCATCACTGTTGCTGTGGGATGGATTTCTTGACTTTGGGAAGGCAGAGAATAATCAACAATCACACTGATACTTTGCCAGTGTAAATATGCTTGTATTAGGCATTTATCTCAATCTTCAGCTGATTGACATTTGGAATCAGAATTATCTCAGTTTGTTTCTTTCTGTGGTGTGAGATTTGTGCCATTGCACTGTCTGGCATTCACCACTACCTGACAACAAGTTGGACTTCTCTCTGGGTCCCAGCATCCACCTCAGCTCATCTTCCAGCTGTGAGCTTTGGAAGTGTTCAATCTCCAATGCCCCTCTAATAGCTGCAACTCTCCGACTTCACCCATCTGCAAGGTACCAYGCTTCCCTGCAAAGCTGTCTTCTTAGCTCTTCCCTTTGGATTTGGGCACAGGGCAGGCTCCTAAGGCAATTTGCTCAACCTGCTTTGCTCTTGTGGAAACAGCTATGGCAGCTGCTGTTCCCATATTTTTACCATGCTCACTGTTCCTCTTCTCCCTGCTGCAGTCCTCCCAAGGAATTCATTCCATCTGACTGTGCCATCTCTCTCAGTGTTCCTCACTTGCTTGCCCTGCTCTCCAAAGCCAGGGCTTTGCAGTTCTGCTGCAGTTCTGTAAAGCAAAAATCCGTGTTTCCATTTCTCACAGTTTGAAAGCCGCACAGGAACAGTTAAAAATATGTTGGTGACACAAAACAAAGCCAGTGCTGGTCTCTGACCCTCAGCCATTGGCTGATCATACCTACATTACTAAGTGTAGACTTCAGAACAGGTTCASTGTGTTCAGGCTGCCAATCTCTGGCTAGGCTAATCCCCAGGCAGGGCTAGCTCCTGAACCATTCTAACCACCTGGTTAGTCCATGCCAAAATTTTGACCAAGTCCTGGTACTGCTTAATCTCCTTGTTTAGATGTAATCCTCATGCCACACTCACCTGAGCACACCAAGTGCCTGGGATCATCTGAACAATCATATAAAACATTTCTGCAATATAAAGCTATACTTATTATTATTGAATTCAACTTCTCTAAGATTACAGCTAGAGAGACTGTTTTCCAAGCATATTTTGAACTTCTAACATTGGAAAATTCTAGCATTGGAAAAAATATTGCGACACATATTTAAAGTGATTTTTTGAGCTAGTTCCTTAGGCATTATTTTAGTATATGTCCCCTGTATGCATCTTTTTTTACTATCTACTTTCCTTTTTCTCTTTTCATTAGATGAGTAAAAACAACACAGACAATTTTAATAAAGCTCAGGGATCAGTGTTTCCACCTGAACTATCTTCATTAATGAGCACAGCAGATGATACTTCAGTCAGATGAGTTGAAGCTAATAACACCTCATTGGGTCTTCTTATTTCCTTATGGACAAACAGTGCTTAGTGCTACAAGCACAATTGGGCACATGATTTCACAGGACTATCTCCTTTTCAAAAGGCAACATGTAAGCAAGAAAAAAAAAAATCCAATAAAAAAAGTTAATTTTAACCATATGTGGTTTTGGAGGACTGTTTTTCATTGAACAGCAATTCAATGAGTAACACAAAAAAACTCATACAGGCAATTCTAAGCTCCATCAGAAAAAAACTCCCAAAACTTTTTGATACATCAATAACTAAACTGTAAACAGTCAACAAACCAMCCAGAAACTCAACCACTTTGAGCCCTTGTCTTCAGCAGAATAGAGCACACAACTCTTATGTTTGTGGGGATRTCAGGCCTTGCAGGGCCTTCTACACTGGTCCATGCAAAAGTGGAGCACTGGAACTTGCAGCTCATGAGGACTGACCAGTTGAATTCCTTGGCCTTCCTGTCCTGTGAAAGGACTGTCGTGGTGCCTTAGAGCCCCAGGAGTTGCTCACTCCTGTAAGTGAAGCAGAATCTCAGAGGCAGCTCCATCCTGCAATGATAGCATGAAGCAAAAATGACCACCCATTTTCTTCCACAAGTTTTCAGTGGCCTCTGCTCAGTGCATGTTTTGTTAAAGTTTGAAAATCACAGTTTTAGAGCAAACCAAGAGACTTTCATTTGCCAACATGCCTTTCAAATCCTTCTCCAAGAACTGATGAAATGATCTGACATAAAGCAGAGCAGAGGCTGCATTCTTTACAGAGCTTTGAGTGATGCGTATTTTACCAACCCATCCATGAGAAAGAGATTCTTGAACAAAATGGCTAAGTGAAAGAAGAGATAATTTTAAAAATATGCTTAAATGTAATTTTAGTTGTGACATGCACCATGAACGTTGCTAATGATTTCAGATATAAGATTGTTCTGCAATTAAGAAGCAATTCAATACACTTTTAAATTGTAGCTCTGAAAACAAAATTTATGTTTCTGTTACTTTTATCTTAAATAGTCTTTTTGGCTTTACAAAAATTTAGATACAGATTGTTTAAAAACTTGCAGCTCCAGCACTAATTCAGCAGAACAGTTTCTGAGAAACAACTGTTGCATCAATAAATATAAATATCTAAATATACGTAAGATTAAAATCCTTCCTATCCAAGACATTTCACCTTTAATTTTAGGTGCTTGAGGCATTAGCAAAAGCTTAAAAGTGTTATTGAAAAAGTGCTGTGACATCTGAGCTATGGTATGCAATTTGTTCACATGCTCAGCAACAAGCAACGTGCTCTGCCCTTCTTTTCTGTCCATGGGAAGAGTTGCTTTTGGATTTCATTTGAGGGCGAGGCAAGTACTTCTGAGATAACGTTTTGCAGCTCCCTGCTGCTCTGTTCTTATTTGCAGGCTCATTAGTGACTTTTTTGCAAGAATAGCTTTCACATTTGAACTGCTTAGTAATGGCAATAAATTTTTGTGGTTTAAGACTAACAAAAGTCAGCTCCAGATACCTGCCAGGAGGTATTATAATTTTTTGTGTACCTCAGCTCAGGATACAGTTGGCTTTTGTTGTTGTAGGGTATGAATTACAGTTTTGCTTCTAAAAATAGGAGTCCTTTGTATTTGAACAAAACAGTTCAATACACCATCCTTGCCGAGATAACAGTAAGCTTTTMATGTCAGAACTACAGTGGGACAAAGAAGCCTGCTTTCAAGGGTACCAGCCAAGCCACAGTAATTTAAAATAGCTGAGCATCAAGTCCTTCAGTTTTACTTCCATGTCTTGTCATAAGCAATCAGATGAAGGGAGGGAAGTCTACTGAATCAGTAGTAAGCCACCACTGGTTTTCCCAAAGTGAGGTTCAAGGCTTCTCTGTGTGAACCCCTGGAATTCAATCAGCTGCAAGGAACTCTGCAGCATAATTAGTGGCAGCTGAGGATTGCATTTGTGCTCCACTCTGGGCAAGCAAACAAACCAACCAACACACAAACCAGCAGCTGAAAACTGCCAGCAGGGGAAGGCAAGTGCATGGCAAGGATTTGAAACTTCCCCAAAGCACTCTTTCTGTCTCCAGCTATTTTCAGTTCAAGAGACTGCCCTAACCTGATGTGGTTTATCTGGGTAGCAACCATAAGTGAGTATTTGTGCCAAGAATGTCTCCTCCCAAGTCATGTTAACTTCTGCATTTGTGGAGAAGGCATTCTGTAGTTCTGCTCTTCAGTGTGTGAAGAACCATCCTGTTCTGTTTGTTGGTGGAGACTGCTTCAAAGCCCATGTAAAGCAACAATAATCAGCAAAAGAGAGCAGGTGCCAGAATAYGATAGGAGCATAGACTAGTTTTCTGCTAGAACTCTATGGGTTTGAAAGATGTCAGCATCACTCACCTTTCTGGCTCTCTTCCCAGACACAGCCAGGATGGAAGGCAGTGCCAGAGCCCCACAGAGCTCAGACCCCTGAGCTGTGGATGACCAAGGAAAGCCAAAGCAAATGCTGTCTGGCTGTTGTGATGCACAGAAATCATCTGATACCTGAGAGATCCTTGAGAACAGATTTGTCTTACACAGGAAATGAAAACAGACAAAAAAAAGGGAAGCACATAAGCACATGAAATTGTTGTCCAGGGCTCTAAACCTAGAGTTAGTATCATACRCTTTCTGACCATCCTTACACTGTTTCTCACTAATAGTTCAGAGGAGCACAGAAACTAGCAGTCCTTACAGAGGCTCTACTATACTTTGACCAGTCACAATGGGGACTTAAAACCTACAGTGCTGGAGATTCCTTGGTGAAGCTATGTCTTGTTTCTGACATAGAAATATTAGCAAAATAATGTGGCCCATGAGGATTGTATCAGAATTTCTCAGAATAATGTGTAAATCCAGAATCTAGTGTCAGGCAGTATRTAACTTTTTCTTTTGAGTATGGATCAAGTTTTTTTCTTAAAATTAGCATGGACATTTTTCCTCTGTAAGAGAAAATATTTCAGAATATCAGTCTTCTGAAAATTGATCAGTCTTCATTCACTCATGACCAATTTGCTTCTGAAAGAGTTCAAAGCATGTGGATRGTTTCTGTTCAAATCAAGAACTAATTTTGCTTGAGACAAAAGTAGCAGTTTAAGGAGGAAACATGGCTGTTTTGATGTAYATGTGTCATGTGGACTGCTGAGGCTAATCAGGAACTTGAAAAATGCCTATCTCTTCTGATTAAATCCTTAATCATAAATAACGGTGTCATGCTTTAATCCCAGCTGGCAAGTCAGCCCCACACAGCCACTCAGTTCCTCCCCACAGTGGGATGGGGAGAGAATCAGAAGAGTAAAAGTGAGGAAATTTGTGGGTCGAGATACAGACAGTTTAACAGGTAAAGTGAGAGCCGCACATGCAAGCAAAGCAAATCCAGGAATTCATCCACCACTTCCCATGGGCAGGCAGGTGTTCAGCCATCCTGAGGAGAGCAGGGCCCCATTATGGGTGTCAGTCACTTGAGAAGATAAATGCCATCACCCCAAATGTCCCCCCTTTCCCTTCTTCCTCCCCTGGCTTTATATGCTGAAGGTGACACCATGTGGTATGGGATGCCCCTTTAGTCGGCTGGGGTCACCTGTCCTGGCTGTGTCCCCTCCCAAGCCCTTGCACACYCCCAGCCTCCTCACTGGTGGGGTGGGGTGAGGAGCAGAAAAGGCCTTGATTCTGTGCAAGTTCTTCTCAGCAGTAAGRAAAACMTCCCTGAGTTATCAGCCCTGTTTCCAGCAGAAGTCCAAAATACAGYCCCATACCAGCTACTGTGATTATCTCTATCCCAGCCAAAACCAGCACAAATAGGAGTAGGGACAGAGGCTATGATGAAAATCACCAGCAATGTCAAAAGTGAAACTTTCGATTTGTTTACTTGAGAGACAAAGGTGTGAAGAGGCATGGAGGAAGGATGTTGAATAACAAGAGGCTAGAGAAGATGGATAGGTGGATGTTCCTTCACAATATAAGTGAATGTGCATATGATAAAAAAAATTAAAATGAAGAAATGCATGCAAAATTATGTAGATATATGTAAATTGATTTTCACTGTCTCTATTAAAGTCAGAAACTTAGAATGCTTTCAGAATAATTTTTATATAAGATAGGAAAAGATGTTAGAAGTCAGTAATTCAGGTTCTAAGCCATCCATTAACTGATGAAAATGGAGACATGTTTTCCATTCTCCTAGATCCTTTCTTCCTGAATATCTAATGCTGAATCTCGAGAGCTGAATTCAGCATTATTCTCAAGAAAATGGTGAGAGATTTTTAACTAATTTTTGATGCTGGCTAAGACAGTGAACTGCTAATAAAACCAAGAAACCTCAAGCTAGGTTTATGAAGCCATCTTAGTTGAGAGTAGAGTGAATTAGAATTTGGTATTATTAATTACCATAAGATATGATATTACAATAATTTTGGGGCATCTTCAGAGTAAAATTTGCCTTCACTGAGCTATATAAAGATAGCATGCTGGTATTTTCATCAAAATTTCAAGAAAGAGCTACAGGAAGGTAAAGCTGTGTGTAGTACTGTCATGGCTATGGTTTGGTCCCATTCACAGGGGCTGTGTGTATGTGTGTGGGTTTGCATTTAGAAAGAACTTTTCATAAATTATTAATTTTTATGTAACCATTTTACTGATTTTGGTGGAAGTAGATTTTTACAAACTGTTTATTTTTATCCAAGAAATTTTCTGCTTTGTWGAGTTCATGCATTTTTACTTCAAGCTCAGCATTAGAAATCTTTTAAGCATAAAAGAAATGAAGTATCTCCAAAACCAGATGACTCTGTTTTTAAAAAAACTCTTCCCTCTCATGTGTTCRACCCATGCTATGACCAACATAAATTAGAAACAATCATAATTCTGTTCCCTTGGCTATATCTTTTGGATACCCTCCAACATAAAATGCATTAGCACAAAAATRTTCTTGTCCTTAATTAATTTATAGCTTAGAGCAGAATACCATAAATAACAGTTGAACTTCAGCTGCAAAGGTTTTAAATCCATGGATAAAATATTTTATWAAAAAATGTAATAAAGCTTAAACAGTTCTAGATGACAAGTAGAACTAATTATCAATAATCTTAGGAATTTTGGTGGTAGACAAGTGAATGTGAAATATTTTTATTTTGTAATATRTTTAGGTTGTATTGAATTTCTTGTCATTGTGGGAGAGAAAATGATTTTAAGTTTTATCCCTACCCTGAACAAATACACTTACTAAACTGAACTATTTGTTTAGAATTGTTGGTTTGGTTTGGTTTGTTTCTAAATAGTTTAAAATATATAAAGTATGCTGGCATATCTTGTTTTGAAGCATACATGACTGAGGTGTACAGAATCTGCATGAGATATTATAGCTTTATATGGCAACACAGGACTGGAAAGGATCTAATGAGTCATCAAATATATTGTTATAATATTGTAGGAATCATGTTTTATAATCCCCTTCATACACTCATCAAGTTCCACTGTGAGTGCATTTAGGAGTTTTGCTGCTTTTTCTGCAGCTGGGAAATTGTTCCCAAATCCCATTGCCCAGTGTGAGAACCTGGTTTTGGTTTCTCACATATGTTGAATTCTGGCCAATTTATGCCATTGAGTTCCACTGCCAACACTGTCATTTAGTTGAAATGGCTCTCCCATCTCACTGATGTTTGCCTCTCTGATATATTTATACACAGCAACAGGATCCCTTAGCAGCCTTTATTTTGCCAAGTTAAACAAGCCAAGCTCTTCATTCTGTCTTCTCATATGATAGGCTCTCCATTACCCTGATCATCCCAGAAGACCATCTTTGTACCTGGACAAGTCTGAGGTAATGTACTACAAATGACAAAGTACAACAGTCTTGCCTAATAGCACAATAAAAGAAACCATAGCAAACAGAGTAATAATTTCAGGCTTGCAAGGATGTGCTGTGCCAAATATTTAGGAGGTTGAGTAAAGGTTTTGAATCTTCTGAGGGGATCTTCTTTAGAAATAAAGTGGGTGTCCCCCGCCATGTTGTTGATTGAAATTGCAGTATGAAAGGTTTTAGGGTTTCAATCAAAAGSTGAGAAATCAATGAAAWTTTTTATTTGGTTGAGATCTTCAGCCACCGTTGTATGCAGTTCATTAGATTTCTGACAGTGATAATTGAAGAAATGRGTCTGGCATCTTGAAAGTTTGTTTGGCAAAGTTTTACAATTATTGACTGGAAAATTCCTATGAACACTGTATAATATGTGATGAACCTTTCCTGGAGAAGACATAACTGCATTCACATGTTGCCCTTAAGAAATCTCAGTTACAGGGTTCACAGGGTTGGAATTACTCTGGARTTGCCTCTGCAGAGTGCTCCTGTTRGTGTGAGCCAATGGAAAGCAGAAGAGAATGTGGGTACAACTGATCCCACCATCTCCCAGGACCACAGAGAAAAGGATATTTGGTCAAATCCAGTATCCCCTGGTCTCTTGTGCCATAGCTTCCTGGAAAACTCCAGGAGACTCCTGACTGCCAGCTATTAAGACTGTGACAGCAATCTTTTTTTGGCTGTTTTACTTGTAATCCTTACTGAGTTGATAGTTTAATCAAGTTTCAAGGGGAGCTTCAGAGAGAAACTTTTCCCCAGTCATTCTGAGCCTGACATCCCAGTGCTTGGCATCAGGACCACTGCAGAACAGGATGTCTGTGTGAGTGTAAWGGAGAGATACTGGGGGAGCATATGTTTTTCTGCAGTCCTTCTTTTCTCAGGMATAAACAGGCTGATTTCCATTTTTCTGCCCTGTGGCAGAAGGCAAAAAGAGCTTTTGTAATATACCATACGAAAAGGGAAGCACAAACTTAAGCTACTATATGCACATGTGAAGATCAATGAAAATGAAAARCTTTTAAAATACTTGAACAAGAGCAAAGGAGAATCCCAACTGTGAATACAAGCAGTTAARTAGACAATTAAAGAAATACATGAAGGAGGGGCTGCTTTCTGAGGACTGGGGATGGCAATCCCCTGGGGAACAGAGACCTGAGGGACACAGCTGGGGACAGGCCCAGGCCTTGGCATCTGGCACATTTCTGGAGATAGGAGGAGCCCAGGATGGGCTGTGGGCCCAGCTTGGTGGCCTCCAGGGTTGGGCTGTGTGGCAACCCTGGGACTGGGGTTGGGGCCCCAGGGGGGCTGATGTGGAGCCCTGAGTTCTTGGGGCACTGATAGTAAATTAAATGGAACTGTAATTCTAACAAACACTTCTGATGATAACAGTGATAGTCAAAGGGTTGATTTGATCATGGAAGCCATCACACGGCTCCTGCCCCCGTGGTGGCCTGTGGGTCGTGGGCAGGAGGTGCCCCTTCCTGCCCCCCAAAGCCTTGTCCAGTGGTGCTGGTGGGGTGTAGGGTGCTTGACAAAATCAGCTTCATTTTGTGTCCCATTCTAACTAACTGTGCACAGCCACACCTTCACAGTATYCCACCAGACTGTCTGCCCAGGACTTGCCCCTTGTTGTGTGATCCCCAGTGTAGCTGCTGGGGCTTGTGGCTTGGAGTGAAAAGCAGCTTTGAGAGCTCTTTGCTTTCCCTGGCTTTTCCTTTGAAAGTTCTGGGAATGGTGGCTTGTAGATCAATGGGAATATGGGAACTTTCACTAACCCCTTTCATTAGGGCTTCWTGGCAAACCTGCCAAAGAAAACTTCAGCTTTCTGCTACGTTTGGTTTCCTGATCCATGCTTCACTGGGAGAGAGGGAACATGTGCCTGTGAACAAGGGAAGGCGAGAGGCTTTCTCCAAAACTAATCTACAGAGAATCAATAGCTTCTTAGTACYCTGCTGAGAGTAACAAACAAAAATTATTCTGTTTAGTGCACATGATAAAACCCTCAACAGCTGGGATGGAAAAGGCAGCCCAAAAAGCTAYAATGCCATTGGAGCCCTGCTAGGTTTAAGTTGCTCATGAGGGAAAGTGTGCAACCAAAGCTTTGTCTTTCATTAGTCTGACAGGGGTTTAGGGGAATTTTGATGCACCTGTGTGATGTCTGTGAGTGAAGCGTCAGCTGTATCAGTATTCAGCTCAGCAGCAAAATCTCATGGGCTTCTTTCTATATACAATATTGTATAATGGGAAATATTTTATGTGCTACAGTGATATTCACCTTGACTCTTTCTTTTGCTGACTATTTACAGTGTCATCACTTAATTAAAATGAAGAAGACATGTATAGGCATAAATATTAACTTRACATATTTAATGGTTAATGAAAAAAAAGCTTATCCAAAGAGTGTACGGTGTCTACCTTACCCTGCTGCTTGGTCAAGAATTAGAGGATAGAAATTACTTGAGTCCTATCTGTGTTCCAGGATGTCTCTTCTTGGGAAGATAAAGGTGTTATTGCTACACTTGTAAAATGACTTTAAAACAATAAATAAATAAAGGAAAGAAAGTACCCTTAAGGTCTGTTTTTAAACAATGTCTTCTGTGAACAAGGTTTCTGCAAATCATGAATAATGCCACTTTTGTTTCCTTACAGAACATCAGACTTCAATCTCATTTAGGCAGATGAAAATCCAGAGTAACCTCTTTAAACTCAGAAGAGTAAAGGCAAATGAGGTCAGAATTTGACCCCCTAAGCCTTGGTCCACCCTTTTTGTATCTTAATAATTCGTATGTGCTTGTTGACAGCAAACTCTTCTTTGCTTCTTGCACTGTGTGAATTGCATTGCAAATTCAGCTCTTCATTGCAAAAACAATACTCATTTTCTTTTTCTAGGTCTAGATACTTTTAAAGACAGTAGTCTTGATCCTTCCTCCATTCMAATTAATGAAAAAAAAACTCTCACTGAATTTTTTTGAAGGACAAACCTTTCACAGGCCAAAGGATTAATTACTGTAAATCCCATGTGTCTCATACAAGTTATTCTGCTTCTTGTGGACTGTCATGAGAGATGTAATTCAGGACTTGCGGTATAACAGCATGATAACCTGAATTCTTGAACATGTAGGAAATGCTTTCTGCTATTCAAAAATAAATAAATAGGTAATTGCTCAATCTTTTCCAAGAAGTAGCTGCTGCTCAAGATTGAAGTTCTCTAAGCAAATTTTCTAGAAAATGAAAATACTTATCTGTAAAATAACCTTCCTTTAAATCTAAGTTTTTCTTAATATTTATGCACCAATTACAGCTGGTTAAGATTTCATTACTGTATCTCTCCTTATATTGCCCATAATCCAACAGATCTTGTTCTTTCTACTTAGAGCAAAGGAAAAAATATACAAATACCAAGTTGATACTTACTATTTGCAAGAACTCACATACAGTTTGTTAAGAAATAATAGGCAAATGGGTCGTACACTGCTCTCACTGCTACTAACTTAGTGCAGTAGTTCTGCTTTGTTCCTTGAATGGTAATGTTCCTTGTATGRCTATACTGTTATTAGAGCTACATAAATTATTTAAATTACAGTCAGTTTGTAGAGTTGAACAAAATTGTTACTGTTTTATTTAAAAAGATCACAGCCCCCCAGAACACCATGATTTCCTTGCCCAGGAAAGACTTCCATGGTCTCACAGGCCTCGGAATCTCTGTGAGCCATGCCACCGAGCCTGCCTGGATGCAGCATTGCCTAGACCCACTGGCTCTGGTGTTTCCATGCCAGCTGTGTCTGGAGTGTATTTGACCTGCAGAACGTTGTCTATGCCATAACCATGCTGCTCAGTCAGGAGGGTCRGGGCAGAATTCAGGGAGTCCACCATTCTGTTTGTTTAGGCAACCCAATCAAATGTATGAATGAGCTTTTATCAACACGAGACCCTGCCGGTGTCCAGTGTGATGGCTCTGATCCCCACAGGCCCAGCAACATCCCCAGCTCTGCAAGAACAGAGCTCCTGGTTCCCTGCACGTCTTCTATACCTCCACAGCATTCGGAGTCGTCACCATGTCCCCAACCTTCCTTTGTTTTGTGGGCTGTGAGAGAAGCCAYGTCTTGCTGTGCTGCAGGTTGGCAGCTCAGCCAGCCGCGGGTGTGCCGTGTTCCCGCTGAGCAGACTGCCTGCAGTGTCACTGATACTCTGCTGTCCTGTCACCATGCTGTGTCACTGCCCTGCACATACTCTGCAGAACTGCTCTGCTCAGTGAGGAGCCCAGCACATCACCTACCAGCTTTTCCCTTCCCTCATTATGGCTGCTTTTTTGGGATGGAGGCATTTCTTGGTGTCGACTGCCGAATTACAGCAGAAAGCTGTGACTTGTGGCACGGCTCTTTGGAGGCAAAGGGAGTGTGAGGTWTCACCACCCAGTTGCTGTACTGTATCATACCTGCAAATCCTCCTGGATTCTTCAGGCCACTGTGAACTGTCATGGCTTTGGAAAAACAAGGATAAAGCCAACAGGAGKCTCTAAGAAAAAATATTAGTATTTTCAAGCCACTTAAGGTCTGGAAGCCYGTGTTTTCTAGCTGGCCTACGGGCTGGCTGGCAGACAAGCAGAACATGCTGCTTCTCTCTTTGTCCTGGTATGTGGCCCCTGAGCCTTATCTCTTCTCCAGGGAGCAGCAGGGACCCCAGTCAGCCTCAGGTGGGAGCAGCAGTGATGGCACAGGGACACCTCTACMCTCGACTCCCTCCTCCCTACTCTGGACCTAGATTCTAGTGGAGCCCCTGCCCTGGGAGCATCCCTGGACTCAGGTATTCCTGCACAGCATGGGCTGTTATGCTGACACAGCTCCCAGCTGGAGCCATACTCCTAAATAAATAACACTCAGGACATGCTGTTGCAATAGCATGGCTGGAAAGCAATACCTGAGCTTTCTGCAGATGTCAGCTCCAGGAGGTAACCAAAATGACTTATTTCAAACCAAGAACATGTGAACAAGAAAACCACGAGGTTTTAAAAGGCTCATCTGAATTGCAGAGCTGTTTAACCCTTGGGGACTGCTGACAGTTCTCAAGGACATCCTCAAAGAGCATCATTTTCTCTGAATTTTTTTAGCACAATGAGTTAAAAATAAGCGTCCTGAGTTAAAGGCTTAGTGTAACAAAGAACAGGCACCRTGGAATCCTCTGACCATATGACATGTCTTACAATATTCATCTTGGATTTTTCCTGTCTTTTAAAAGCCCCATTGCTAGTATCACATTGGTTATACAGCATTCTTTATTTCCAGTTTTAAAGTTCCTCAAGGTGCTAGAACATACTTTAGAGCTGTGAACCCAGCTCAGACACTGGAAGGCAAACGCTAAATTATTTTATAAAAATGTCACTGCTTTAAGCCCAATATCATATCATATTTTTAAATGTCTGAGTCACTTGGAAAGCTCGGGACTGTCTGTATTAATTATGGCCCCAGAAGATCTATCCCAACAGTCAGAAAGTAACTCCATTTGTAGTCAAGGATTGCAAACACAATCTTCCTGGAACTGAAAGTTGCACATTGTGCAATTTTTATGGCTTGTATGGCTTTTCTATTTTTAGTTGTTTCAAACTTGCAATACATCATATAATCCTCCTTAAACTGTCATCCATAATGCTAATTGACACTAACTTGGCACAAGCAATTTGCTTTCTTAAACTTATATAGTTACTGTTTTATCTAACAATGTTACATGAACAAAACTTTATTTTTCTCTGATATAAAATTGATGTGAGTACAAACTGGTAACGATGTGTTTCTACTTATGAACTTCAAAACAATTAACAAAAAAAATTACTCCCTCTCCCAGTATTTTCTTTCTTTCTTTTAAAAATATGCATGTGTTATAAAGTCCAACAACTGTTCCATTATTTCAGCAAGCCATTTATTTAATATTTGCCTCTATAGACATTTGGAAAAGTTTCTCTGAGGTTTGAGAAAGACTAATATAATGGCACTTTTCAGCTTTTTTGAATACACAATGCGAAGAACAATTTTCAGGATTCTTTTCCTTTCTAGAAATGCATCTTCAAGGTATAAGAGATCAGTCAGTGACAAGTATTTACACAGAGCTCCCCAGCCTTGTTCTTGCTTATTTAAATAGTTGTTTGGCCACCTGCAAAAATCCTTTGCAAGACCTTATGTCACACCCTGGCTGAGCAGAGGACAGGGGACTTGCCACACCAGTTCATGACTTTTGTACCACATTCCTAAATGTTGGGTTCTGCCAGTATTTTTATTTTCTAGGTTTTCCTATCCCTTTGATTGTAATCCTTTGTCTTTGACATGTATGCTTATCTARCAAGTCCAAGGTTTGTCAAATCCTTGGTGTTTGCTGCTTCCACTGGGTGAATTCTAGTGCCTGGAAATCCAGTGCTGCAGCCAAGTCATCCCACAACACTGGGATGTGCTGCTGAGCCCTTTTCCATGCAGGCTTTTGGTTTTTCTTGATGGCAAAAAGTAATAACAGTACCAGTAAGTACAGTCAGAATAAAGATATTTTTTGCAAGCATGACAGCCACTTTAGGCCTAGTTTGTGGCCATCTGCCAGCTGTACAGAGTTTYTCTAAACTCTCTGGCCATTTCATAGCAGGGTGGTTTTGCAGGCCTAGAAGTCACTGACAAACTGCTGATTGATTTTTTCTTTTTTTTTTTTTTAATTTATGTTGGCGGGTATTTTTGCAGTCAATAATGTTGTTCAGGATGAATTGAAAAGATGGATACCATGTTTCTGAATTTACCATGTTTCTGAATTTACTTTGCTTAAATGAGTTGCACAATTTAATATAGGGGCATAGGGTGTCTGTATTCCTCAAATTCCATTTCATTTAGCAGAGTCTTTCAGGTTTAAAGGTATAAAATATTCTTAATTAGTAAAAGTAAGGAAATATTTATTCAATATGGGGACTTAATTCTAACTTTTCTGAAAGCCTTGGGAAGTATTTTTAGTATATATACAGTGGAGGCTGAGCTGTTTGGTTTGAGCTTGCTTTTTTGGCTCAGCTGTGTTTAGCAGTTGGCTATTGGATGCTCTAGAGAGCTGCCCTTTAACTTTCCTCTGGGCAGGTCTGAAAAAACCCTCTTACCTCTGAAATTCATGCAATCTGTGTGTGGACAAATGCAGATAAGGAAAAGCTCATATCTGTGGTCTCTGTAGTGAGTAGTACCACAGCAAGCAGTGGCAGTGAGAGCTCACTCAGACACTCTCAGGAGGCATCTAAAGCTGAGTGAGGTTTATTCTCACTGGGATTAAAACAGTAAATGAAATGTGAAATGTAAAACACAAAATGAAATCTTGTTTCTTAAGATAACTAAGTATAGCACCTTGAATATGACAAGAGGTGGATTTGCTTCCTCAGAGGAGTAAAACTGGCTAATCTCCCTTTTCCCAATCACAGCTTGGTCCAGCTTGGTCACGGCAGAGCCAAGACATGACAGAGCTGCCAGCAGCAGCAGCACCTGGCCCTGGGTCCACCACACAGGAGAAGCAGCTCCAAGTAATTTCTCAGTCACCTAAACTTCCTTGAAGGCAGATGAAAAATATTAAAGGAAACAAATAAGGAATGCTGAGACATTACATAACTGCAGGGTCAGACAGCTTTTCACTAAATAAAGAAAACCAGTAATGTACTTATGTATGCTGCTTTCTTACCTGACCTACCAATAATGTGCCATCTGTATATGTGCCCCTCTCTCTCTCTCTCTCTCTCTCTCTTTTTTTTTTGGATGGTGACAAAAATTTTGTTAAATGTCAAATCAGTCTTGAAAATTTGTATTCCAAAACCCAGTAATGCCTTAATATTTAGAGACATCCCACCAATTCCCTTCAGCAATAGAGATCTCTTCTGCTTTTCTGTCATTCAGCTCCTCATGTGAAATAGGAACTTGAAAATTTTATGATTAATTTTTTTCAGATTTTTCATTAATAAAAATTCGTTTCTACTTTTACCTTCCCTAACTGAAAGAAACCTAGCATAGATCCATTTTTATTGCTCCTTCCTTAATTAGTTGTTTTGTACAATTACAGCCAAATTCTTCCCACTCTTCTTTCTAAGAAAAGAGTTTAGCATGAGAGGTTGTAGCTGGATTTCCAAGTTAGGGAGCTCAGTAAGGGTCACCCATTGACTCTTTTCACCTATTTCTTCACAGTATTTTTAGAAATGCTGTGTTCTCTGCCCCTCTCAGGCAGAAGTGTGCCTGCAGCAAGAGATCTCATGCCTTGTAGAAAACCCATCCCAACAGCACAAGCTGCTCCAGTTTGTGACTTCATTAATACAAAATTGGCYGGGCTGGCTATAGCAGGGACTGTGAGGGCAGACACAGTCCCACAGCCTCTGCCATGTCCTAACRCTTGCCACCAAGTGTGGCACTGTGTCAGATGCTGATAACGAGGTGCCAAATCCCTGCTACTGCCTCCCCACCCATCAGCAAAACCGGCCTTTGTGATGATGCATTTCTGGATCCAGCCCCAGTTTATCAGGCAGTTCACTGATGTGCCCAAATTAAGCGTGCAGTCCCTTTAGAGAGATTAGGGCTGACTCAGAGGGGCAAAACTGAGACCTCCAGCCATGAAGTCCCACAGGGAGACTGGAACAACACCACCCTCTACCCAGCACCTTTTACCATGGGAAGATAACCAGGGGATGCTTTTCCTGATGACAAAYAGGAGCCATGGTGGGTTAGCAGTGGTCACTGGAACTGCCTGGCTGAGGAGGAGGATGGACCTGCAGTCCCAACATGGCCTCAGAGAGCTCAGACTCCATTTCAAAGACACTGCAGATTATGGATGGAACCTAAACTTCTACCTAAGTCACACAAGTGAGATACTTAAGGCTGAACATTATGAATTTATAAGTGCAGACAACTTTTACATCACATAGGCTTGTAAAACACCCATTCCATTTGTTGGATCTCTTTTTAATATCTTTCCATGGCTCTGAACTGAAATTACTTTCTAAGAAAAGCAACGAGGCAGCTATCTTTCCTAGTTAAAAAAAAAAAAGAAAATTAAACTCTTTTAATGAAATTAAGAAAGGTAGGGTGTTTGGCTAGTTGCAACAAGACAAACACAATTAACTTATATTTTATCCCTGATTAAATTGGATTTTAAGATGTCACAGACATGAAAGAATCTGGCAACAGGTAATCCTAGTACTGCTAACGCAAGACCAAGCCTATGCAGAAATATTTATTTGCTTCTTCYATCTCCTTTCCTTCCTCACTTAAAGTAACTATGCTGTATTTTCAGCTTAGCCTGAATTTTTGCTCTGAAWTAAAAGGCCAGGTGAAGATTTAAGCAGATTAACATTAAAAGGGTGTTAAAAAAACTCATCAAAACCAGCTCAACCAGTACATGCAGGATAACTCTTTAACTTCATTCTTTTCAAGTGAAGAAATTGTTGTCTAGGGATTTTGAAACCATGACATTACAAGAGGCATGCAGATATGGTTTCTAAAAATGAAAACTATTAAATGGCTGAGGCCATTCTCAATGCCCAGGTGAGGCATCTGCAGATTTTTGTGCTGCTCCCTGTCAGCAATGTGAGACATAGGTATTATTTAAATCATTTAGGCTGACATTTACTTCTTTACTTTCTTTGCCACAAGATCTGAAGTCAGTGGAAAGCTTGCAGGATTACAGGGAAATGATGACAGTCACTGGGCTGGCACTGCCAGGAATGAAGTAAGACTCTCCTTTCCTTTTACCTCTCTGCAAACAGTAATGGCAAGTGAAGGCCAGGGCTTTGAATAATGCAAGGGCCACTCTGGAGCCTCACAGTGCCAGTCCCCTTATCAGTGACAAAAGAGCTCCAAGTTTGTGCCACCAAGCCCAGCAAAAGCCAGGATAAGGCTGGTGTAAAGTGAGGATGTTGTACAACCTCTCTCCATGCTTCAGCTTCTCTGTCTCTTCCTGACTCCTGCTGAATCTCTCTATCACCAAAATATCCCTCAGTAGCAACTTAAAAATATCCCTCTAGAATAAGTACTAGAGTTCTGTGTGCCTTGATCTAACTTGAAAAATTCGGGGTTTTTTCTCTTTTCCCACCACCCACTGCTTATTTTCTCTCTCCAGACTGTGTATTTATGGTGAGTTGCACTTTTCCTTAGCACGGCTGATTAGTTTTCCATTTCCTCTGTTTGTAAAGCCTGGGGAAAGGAAAGGTTGTAAATTAAACAGTGAGGGGGCATGAGCACAGATACTGGAAGGTGAATGTGTGTACTCTTGCTAAATTCTTGCAGTGGTCCTTGGCACACTTGTGGCCAGGCCACTTAACAGCCTCCCATCCCATCTGAGAGCACGTTTCAGGAGTCAGCATGGGCTAGGAGCAATTCCCAGTGGGCACTGTGGATGCAGCCAACTTGTTATGGATGCTAAGAGGGCTTAAGAGCCTGAAGTATTTTCCAGGACAGCTGGCCTCACAGTCAGAGAGGAGTCCTGGGCATGGTTAATCTCCAGAATATGTGTAGCCAGAGAAATTTTTTTTCCCCAATGGGGAAAATATTGTTGTAAAATCACCMAAATTGATAGTGAAACCCAAGGGCAGGTTTAGTATCAGAGACTATTTTTAACTCCTTGTTTTGAAACCAATTAAACTTCTCACAGGAGGAACCTCTTGGGAGGTGGAAGGCAGCCCAGTCTAATGGAGGGGTTAAATTCACATCTCACCAGATGACAAGGCATTCATGTGCAAGCTGGTACTCTGTGTCTATCAACAACTGAAACTTCCTACAAAGGAGTCACTGACAGAGATTTGGAACTTGCTCCCTGCTTTGGTTGACAGTTGAAATTTGAGATGCTGCAGATGGCTTTTTTTACACTGTTGTCTCTTGGAGACTATATTTGTAGATGATACAAGTCCTCTGTCTAATTATTTCCTTTTGCCATAAAATCTCTAAAAGTATCTATATTGTGATTATTTTTTGTATTTTTTTAAAACAAAAGAAAGATTAATTAGTCACATGTAAAAAATAGCTATAGTTTACTGTTTCAGCAAATTCAGAGCTGTACAAATTATGGCTACTGAAAAGAAGACAGATTCAAGATCCACATCAGGTCAGAAGGAGACACCAAAATGTTTACCTCTACCCAAAGCTTAGAGTTTGCTTTTGGGACATTAATCTTTCTGTCTCATCTCACACTTGTTAAAAATACAAGTTAATTTTGAAATAAAAAGTAATTTCAAAGTGAAAAGTTGAAACTTATCTTGTAGAAAGCTAAGGGCTTCCTCATTTCCTAATTGTATTTGCTATTTGTGTCATGGTTCGTCCCTAGGTTGAAGCAGGCTTGCAAGGCCCAGGGAATGACTTTACTTTCTGTGCTGTATTCCTTCACTGATATTTAATTTTTAGGTATTTTGGTTGGTCATGGTRAGGATACAAACAAGGCAAGACCTGTGATGAGTTTCAGCCTGCTCCTGTGTACTGCTGCTTTCAGCAGTTTTCCACCACCTTGGCAGGAGACTGTGCACTRTTATAGGAGCAGTGGTCTTTAGAAACTACTTACTAGAGACACTAGAGTGTTGTTCCTATGTCCACAGTGTATTTCACCTTGTGGGTTATCAGCTTGGTTCTATGCTGCCAACAAAAAKAAATGACCAGTGCTTACCCAACACCAGAGATTTCCCAATTGCAGGAGTGAAAAACCTTTGGTAGKCCAGCTAATCTGCATCACCTCTCTGACCATTCTCCAGGCACGTTCTGGCTGTCAGGTGATAAAACAAATGTTTAGGAGGTTTGGACTGGAACTAATGGTGATGCTGCTAGTGTTGTCTTCATGTGAAGTTCACAGATTAATTTGAAATAGGTTAACTCAAAAGAGCTGTAAAACAATATGTGAGGAATCATGACAGGGCACAGTGCTYTGAGAGTGGCTGTGTCTCAAGACAGGCTGCATCAGCTGGGTGCAAGACCCCAGAAAGCAGCAGCTTTACTTTCTTCCAAAGTTTCATCTTCCTTCAGATCAGAGGTATTCCTGGCCATGGGACACCCCAGTGTGCTGGGAAGAGGGATGATTCACGCACCTCTCCCAGCTCAGCTGAAATGGGCTAGAAAGGCTGCACTGCAGGCACTCGGCACTGCTGCCACCCTCCTTGCTCCTGGCTAGTCCCTTTCAGCCACATGGCCACTCCGGAGAATAAATGTCTCAGCCCTCATCAGACCTTGTGGCATGCTTGTCTAGTGGTGTCAGCTACTTGAACTGTCTCCTCTGTGACTCCTGTTTGTACTTTCTGGCAGCTGGGAAGCACAGTAATCAAAACATGGGTAGGGTGATACATAAAAGTTTATTTTTTTGACTCAATTATGATCTAATAGCTTATCATTCCTCATGCCTCATGCATCCAAGATGTTTTTCCAGATGAAGCCTGGGAAACATGAATCTTTGTGAAACAAGTCTATGTTACTCCTTAGTTGGTCAGCATGCATTACTCATGTAAAAGTATTCCAGATGAAACCACAAGTTTTCCTGAAAATGACAAAATTAATGGAATTATACCAGCACAAACTCTGTTCTTTGTAAATCTCTGCCATAATTTAGCTAGAGAAGAGTTTACCTTGGAATTAAGAAAATGGTGTTAAAGTGGTATAAATCTGCTTTGGTGATGACTGTGTTTCCTCTTTTAATTTTGTAGAATCCTTTTCTGCTTTCATGCTGATTATACTTTTTTAGAAAGACACCTGGATATGGAATTTTCAGAAATCTATTTTCTTCCTGAGAGTACATTTATGCTTATTCCTCTTTTTTTTTTTTCCAAGCAAAGGAACTATTGTTGATCTAGTCCTTGGCGAACACAATCCGTGTGTTACTATGTGCCACTGTTACAAGAATAAATTTTAAAATAAAAAAATAAGTCTTTGATAAAGCAAAAAGGCTTTGCTGATTCTCATGCTGCACCTCAGCAAGTATGTCTGCTATAACCTTGCTACTTTTCTACACTGCTTGCAAACAGCAAACCCCACTATGGCAGCAGTGTCAACAGGATGAAGCAAATATTTATTCTTCAGTGCATGAGGCTCAGCGCTGGGTGCTGTTCCTCCTAACACCTGTATGACAAACACTTTTCCAGGGCAGCAAGCAGACCAGGTGAAAGGATGAAAGCAGCAATGGTTTACATAGCTAGACTAGCCACAGGTCCTCTCCTAGTCTGTACAGGAATTACAGCCCTGTGGTTTGGTTATTCAAGCTGTTCACTAAATAGAGAATTGTCCTGATTCAAAGAGTATCCATGGCTCCGTGCCAAGAGTCCAACAAGAAGGGCAAGCAGCAAACGTGCTCTCACAAAAGCACATTGGCAAAGTGTAACACTGTCAAAAGGAACAAAGACCTTTTCTTGTTTGCTCAAATCATGATGCATATGAGGACAAGAGACTGGGGTTAGACAGCACAACGGATTAGTACTTTAGGCTTGAAAATTTAGAAATTCAGGAAACTCCAGGATGACTAAGGTCAGATATTTTTTTCTGTTCTTCATTGTATAAGTCATTAGGTTTATTGCTCTCCTCTGACCATCATGACTGAAACAAACACAGGAGCCATCTGCAAAAGCAAAAGCCAGAATGAGGTCTGCATTCCCTTGGCCTAGTTCATTCACAGTCCAGAGTCTGTCACATCCAGAGCTGCTCCACACAGTGTTAGAGTCCAACTGCACAGCATTGCTCATTCAGTGCAGCCACAGCTCCTACTGGGCCTATCACAACCTCTTGGGAATGTCACTCCTTTTAATCTCTTCCAGCCAGACAAAATAATGAACATCTGCAGAGCCCAGGAATATGACCTGGAATAACCAATACGAAAACTAATAATTTTAATCAGTCTCTGAGGTGGTATGAACAGTTGTATCTCTACATGATTGTCCTCTGAAAGTCACACCATTGAAGCCAGRTAAACTTAATTGTGGTTATCCAGATCCCTTGGGGCTAAAGACATCCATTCCCGTCTGGGGTGGCTCTTGCTGAGGACTTCTAAGCCAACAAGGTCAATATGATGCCCCCATCCTCCTCTCCTCCTGAAATTTGAGAAAATGTCTTTTTCCCTTCCCTTCCCTTCCCTTCCCTTCCCTTCCCTTCCCTTCCCTTCCCTTC
>JACDOX010000004.1:13896881-13907731 GCA_014549065.1 Cardinalis cardinalis | reverse complement strand
TCTTTGATTTTTTTTTATTTTTTAACTGGTACCTACTACTTTCAGATACAGACTGACGCTATTAAAAAAATTTCCTAGCTCTCCTCATAATTTTTGGGGTGTTTCAGATCTGATGGAGGGTTTATATAATTTGGTCTCCAGTTTGAAAATATTTATATTATTTTTCACTCCTAGTGTTATATAGTGATCCATAATCTCCAGGCAGAAACTTGAATTGCTCAGTGCTTTTCTCCTCAATCAACCCTGTGTACCCAGGCACTTCTGCACATCACTTTGCTCCATTCCAAATTCCTGCACAGCAGAGCCCCTGAAAGATATAGTTCCCAAAGCAGAGAAACAAATTCCAGTTTTGGTTGACTAACCCAGCTGCACTATCCCTGCAATACTTTGTTAGCCTGTCAGAAACCCAGCACTTYCATGTCCTTCTCTAATCAGTTAGATCTGCAACTGAGATCCAGACTACAAACTTATTGCCAATGGCAACAGCCATATCATGGCTTTAAATCAACTTTTGTGCATGTGTGTATTATAACATTATTATTATTATTATCTTAAGGGAAAGTACTATGGAGCCAAAATCATCATGTCCAATTAGCAAGAGGGGCTGCACATTAAGTTCAAAGAGCCCCTTTGCGTTATCTGATTCCAACAGAACCAGTAACAGCGTCTAATCTAACCTGCCATTTCAAGAGCTTTGGGGAGAACAAATTGCCATCAGAGGGGGAWAGACTTGGAATAGCATGCAGCCTGTCCTCTCCTGACATCCTACTCAGCAAATTCCTCACAGATTTCCTCCTGATGTCAGTAAAACTAACATAAAGGTTATTTCATAAAATCTTCTGTGGATTCTAACTTGTGAAAACTGAAGGATCCATGCCCAGAACAACAATACAGGCTCATATAAATAACCACAGCATTTGTYCTTTGTGCATAAAGCTTAACAAATGACTGAACCAGAGGAGGGGCTGAAGAGTTCCCATGCTGTGAGCACATATTGAAATGAGTAGCCAATAAGTGTCAAAATCAAGGTGACTGATCACATAAAGTCCTCAGTCTGGAAACTGTTAGGAAAGGTTTCCAGCTTAATATGCAATTTGATAAGGAGGGGGAAAAAAAGAAGTAGAGTTAAATGCTAAAGTTGTTATAAATCAAACGAGCTATTTCTTCAGGGAACACAATCCCTTCAGCAGATCAGGAATGCTGTAAGATATGGAGATGTGGTCAGGACTGACAGCAGGAGGTCATTTGTTACCAGTGGAACAAATGGCAGTGTCCCCAGAWTCAGTTTTGGAACCTTGGTGAAACAACGGATAAGCAAAGTTTTGGGATTTGGATATTTGCATACTGAAATAATGTCATGGAAATACTCAGAAACTTTCCTTTATCGTGATGCCATCAGAAATGCAGACGGATATCCAAAACGATAATGCTGAGCCCTCCTTTCCAGCACACAGTATTGCAGCCAGCATCACTGGTATGTTCTGGCTACTTCACGCTGCTCTGATTAAAACTCAGTCATCCTTACAGCTGCTTTGTGTTCCTAGAGCACTGCACAACAGCTGGATCATGCCATTGATTTTGGCCCTTAAACTCCTTGGAAATTACTGTGTGAATATTGAAACCTTGGCCTTTTCTGTCACCATTTAAGCTTCTGTCACCTGCATCTCTGGCTTCAGCACGTGACACCTTTGCATTTGGGTAATGTGTTGAAAAWGTATGAACATCATAAGGGAAGACAGAGTAAGTGTTAGCATTACCCTGATTTTGGCAGGCTTTCACACTAAGAAAGGCTGTTAGGGGCAGTGTCMCCGAGTGTGGAAGACTCTGCCACACTTACTATCAGGTAAGGCTTGCTGCAAAATAAATCTACAAGTTTAAAAGAAGTTTTGAAAGAGGCCAAGTTCAAGCTCCTCTAACAGCAATCATATGCTAATTAGCCAGATGATATGAAACACCAGGTCAATTGGTTAAGCCTCTCTGTTGCCATTTTAATGAACATAACTTTGCATTTGTCCTTGGTGGGCCTCTACTGATTTACACTGAGCATAAGCACRCTTGAAATATGCATTCCTAATTTCTCTGATAACAGGTTGATAAGTGTATAGTCAACTGCTGAGTCTTTACACAGCCTCATGAATTGTTCTCTCAGCTCCCACAAGGACAGATGGATCAAAGTGGTTGTCTTGAGTTATGATGTGTCTGGGTGACACACCACCTTTCATGAATTCTAACATACTCAGCTAAGTGCATCTGGTTGATTATGCAATGTTTCAGGTTGATGATGTGTCTCAACTAGACATAAGTTAAATTTAACATTAATTGTGCACTTTCAGGTCTRTAAGTTGAGTCACCTTGCTGCAGAGGAATCCCTAGAATTGGGATGGCATGTTACTAAGCAGAATATACTGTAATATAATAATCTGTTTTCCACTACAAAACATATACAAGACAGTCTTCAAATACTTGTTCTTAAAACATGTGGGATGTCCTGGATCCATGAAGCTATTCACTGTAAGCCATAAAAAATAGCTTTAGTTTAGAGATGAAAGTGGCTGGAGGCTGTGACCCACAGGGACTCAGAAGGAAACACTTAGAAAATAGAGACAGATTGARTCCCAAGTGCTCTCTCCTGAGAGGAAGCATGGTTGGAAAGTTTCAAACCCATTAAAGTTAAACAAATTGAAAAGCCCTATCTGAGAGGAAACRTAGTACTATGTTTATTTTTCCATTATAAATCTGAAACCTAAAAGATTTCCTGAGGTTCTCAGGTATTGTTCATGCTTATAATGGAGATCTGTTTTTAGAAAGTGTAATTCATGTATTTAATCCAAACTGTTTGATGAAAAACACCCTGCATAAGCATTCAGGAAGCTAAAGGCCATTGTATACCTGTATCACATATTGTTTGGATAAGAGCAGGCCTACAATGCAAGGAATCTCTTTGTGAAACTCTCTCACTCCAAAATAGAGGGTCTAATTCTCTCCCTATTTATGCTGCTGGATGAATTCCACTGAATTAGTGAAGACATGAATAACAAGTCATAGTAAAAAGACAATCTTCATGCTGAGTGTGAAACTACAAAAGTGCAAGGCTAATTGTGGCAAGAGATTTATAATGCTGGCCTGAGTCAAGTACGTAGGCAAGCCACTGCAGACTCAGTGTAACTTAGCAAAGCTGAATAATCAATGTATTTCAGGTTTTGCTCCCTCACTAGTGAACTGCTGCTCTGAACTCCTTATCAGAAGWGTGTGTGATGTTATTGATGTTGAAAAGCATTTTTTTGACTAATGAACAAACTGCAAACTAACACCACAGATTCATTTAAATGAGAGGAAGTACTTGGAAGCCGTGGGATATTTTTCATTAGATTTATTGCTATAAAAATTTAGCAGTACAGTTGGTCAAGAGACAGAGCTGAGAAATGTTTGCTGTCATAGTCTAAGGCTCAATGTAGATGCTTAAGAAGACAGAAATGTGAGCATTGAATGACCATGACCTGACATTTTGGAGAAACCCTGAATCTTCTGGAAAGAGTGTGTTGATACTGCCCATTTACCTGTTAGTGATTTCATACYATTTGTGCTCATTTTTCARASTTCTTTTCAACTTTCCTTTATGGAACTTATTGTCTAATAATCCTGTGCAGTATTTGCCACCTGATTTACTCTGCATTCTCCATTTTTCTTGGTTACCTGCAATAAAATCATTGCTTATTTCAGAGAAACAGCAGACTGACATTTGTCATGCTTTGGCACTCCACTCACAGAGAATTTCTACTCCAGCAAAATGCTTTTCAAAAATGTAATCGCATTTCTGTTTCTCAAGTAAGCCGCGTATTAAATAAGATCTATCTGACAACCTGCTTTGTTTTGTAGTGTTGAATTGTGAATGATCAACACATCAACTGAAGAAAAGGAAACACTGGAACACGTTGTCCCACATCAATTTTAAGTTCCATACATTTAAACTCATATCAGCATTTGGCTTGCTGAAAATTATGGCTAACCTTACCTCAGGAGTTTTTTTCTGCCACACACACACAGATTTGTTGGAATGGTTGAGCTTTCTACCACAGTCTCTTGAGCATGACAGTATTCTTCAGTTTTCAGAAGACTGTTTTCTTACCAAAGGCAGTATTTCCACTGTGGCTTTCTTTTTTTGCAAGTAATTTTGTTTACAAATGCATCTTTATGTTTGTTTCTTTCTAGGCAGGGATGAGGTCCCGAAACCAAGGTGGAGAAAGCTCGTCTAACGGGCACTTCTCCAGTTCCAAGCCTGTCATCAGCCATGCAGAGAATGAAAAACTTCAGGAGGATGCCAAGAAAAAGAACAAACCTCATCGGAAGGAAGATGAGGTCATGGTTTCAGCAACTGTCAAACGGCACTCAAAATCACCCGGTCCTAGTGAGAGAAAGAACAAGAAGTCCATAGARCTTTCTAAAGAAGACTTGATAAAACTACTCAGTATAATGGAAGGAGAATTGCAGGTAAATTAAACATCTTCTAAACCATATTTTCTATGTACCTTTCTATTTTTAGGTTGTCCAAAGAGCACAGGGCTCAACTAACAGGAACATCATATTTAAGGCAAAGGACCACAAGGGGAGAGCAGTGGCAGCTGGTGTTTAACAGTCATAGTTTTTAGTGATGTTTTATTTACCACTGCAGCTACCCAAGCAAGATAAATTATAAACACCAGTCAAAGAAACACCTGACAAACAAATGTGGATCTGCAGGTGAGGCTGAAAACAGCCACAGGGAAATCAGTGGTGGGTGGGAAGAAGGGAGCAGGGGAAGACAAGTAAATATAGGGAATGTAATTACAATCATTACTGAAAATATTCAAGAGGCCAATATACAAGTCAGGAATACTGAAAATGGACTTTGGATGTCCCCTGGAACATCTGCATATTTAGATGTTACTGAGGCCTCAGCCAAAGCTCTGCCTGTCCTGTCTGATTTCCAGAGTCCGGTGCTTTGCACATTCCTTGCCTTTCAAAGATCCATTCACTTATTTCTTGGAGTAGTGCTTGCTTGAAAGGTTTCTCAGTTGTCCTGTTTTGCATGTTAATTCAGCCCAGGAGTAAGTCCCTGATGGCAGTCAGCCTGATTTTGCACTTAACTTGTCCCCAAATGTCTGTCCAGTTTTGAGATTCTCTTTAATGCTAATACATCATTGAACTCTTTGTAGTGTGAGAGATTCTCTACAGAGAATTTCAAAATAAGAAGCTGAAACATGGTATTTCAAAAAGTCAGTATGAAGACTTGAGGCTTTTCAAAAGTTATCCCCTTTTGTGGTAGGACTGCTTTTCAAATTTGTACACTCTTTTGGTTGTACTTTAGTGACCTTTTTCACTGAACCTAYGGACAAGTAGAAAAAAGCCACCTGACCTGTGTGAAAATATTTTGTCTTAATCCCTTTATTCCAATTAACCATTACTGTTTAGCTTTTCATAGAAGGCTTTACTTTTCCCCTGAAACCCACATTCATAACCCACATTCATAACCCACATTATTACTTTAATGTTGAACTTGTTACCATCTTATCTGATTACAAGAAACAATTGTTCTGTTAATTTCTTTGGTACATGAGTCACCATGAGCACAACTCTGAGATTCCATCTCACTAGGTATCATTAAATATCACTTTTTCTGCACATAATWCACCTCTACTTTGTCAGAAACTACTGTCACGTTACAAGAAGTATGCATTCAAAATAAATGATTTTGTKAAAGACAGAGAATAGTCATTTTACAATGAAAAACTACAGAGGAAAAAAAGRAAGAAAATATGTTGAATGCAATTTTGCAGAGGAAAAAAGAAATTACCATTAGAGAAAAGTAACCATTTTTATTGTGCTTCATTTTACTTTATTCAAAATCTTGTATATGTAATTTCCTTAGAGATGGAGCTAGCATGCAACTTCTGTGGTGAACAGAGCCAAACCTCAATAGAAATGTATCATGCTCATGTTGTTCACAACGATTTAGCCTGAAGTCACCTTTGTGGTTTGGAAAGGCGAGGTGAAGAAAGTCACTAATGTTTCCTGTGTGGCAATAAATGTGGTCTGTATTGCTTGAGTAATTCTCCTGTTCTTCACCATAGTCTTTTATTTTGTGGGGTAGTTACACAAGCTTTGAAGGACTGCCCATGTTCTCATTATCCCTATGGGGATGATGGGAATAGATTCTGGACAATACTTTTAGGGGTTTCCATACATACAGACCCCAAAGGGATGTCAGGCACTGCTGAAGCTTCCTGGCATGACAGGAGGGTATGGGGACACCCACACTGGTGGACGTAGAGTGCTTCTGTTCTTCTGCTCCTTGCAGCCAGGCWGGGGAGAGAGTAATTATTTTTAATCCACACAAGTTTTTAATTTCATGTCAAGCCCCCCATTTTAGTTATTTCCCTGGTACCTGTGTTGACCCATTTCTGAATTGGGCAAGCTACAGCACTTTGGCTTGAGATGAGAGCCTGGCTTTAACACTACAAAGGAAGATGAGCCAAGGAAGGCTCCAGCCAAAGTAAATACTCTGGTATTACCTCCTGGCTGTCACAGTGACCTAATGCACTGAGTCATTTCATGGCTTTTTATTTTCAGATCTTTTCAGACATCTCTGGTGGCTGGCTGGCATTTTGTTGGACTGACAAATCATATTGCAGGTTTACTTTGAAGCCATTTCAATTCTGGCAAAGCAAACATTATCTAGGCATATGTAAGAAGAATTTGTTTTGAGAATAGCACCAGGCTGTACCTGTAGGGAGATACATTATTATCTGAATAAAAAATGGGATAAAATACCATAATTGTTTACTCAGCCATGAACAGTGGGCATCTTATGCCTTTTCCACCAGGGTGACACTCCTTGGAACCCTCAAACAGTGAGCTAAGCCATGGGAGGTAACCTGTGACAGTGACAACTGTGGGGTTAGCAGGGTAAACTGGTGATGTATTCATATGCATCATGTGCTTAGTTCACTACTCACATCATCTCAYATCAGAGACCCACACCACATTGATCTTGGTACCAATATTGAGCACTTACTTTGCAAYTTGATGCCCCAGCTCTTCATTTTGAAGTCAAATGTGCCAGAAAACCATGGAGAGATGCCCTGGAAATGATGTTTATGTTCTCATTTTCCCCTTGATTGGTTTTTAAAATTATAATACCCTCAGGTAGCTTGCTTGTGCTTTAGCTTCTAGAAMCAAGTTGGACTCAGCTGTGCCTGTCTTCATGTTTCCTGGCTGGACCCTGTGCATTTACTGAATATAGAGAAGGAAAGCTTTTCATAAACATCTGAGGTCACCATATAGCCTATGCCTTATTTTGTAAGAAAACAAAAGTGAAGAAAAAGTTTACAGAAGCTGTGGTGATGAGAATGTGTCCCAATATACATGGCAGGAGAGCTCTTAAGTACAGCCTCTCTGAAGGAGAGTGGGAAGCAAATGAACTGATGACAGGGATTTATTTTAATGACCCTACAGCTCAGTGGAGTGTATTTTCTCTTGTGAGATCTAACTGCTTATGTAAAAAAGTAGTGATTACATGGTCTTTAAACCTATATTGAACATATAGTGGCAAAAAATCCATGAAGTATTGCTTCCTCTGCCTGGAAAAAAATCTAATTTTTAAATACTGTAAAGCTGATTTGAAAAGAAAATTTCAAATACCAGTAGAATAAATTGGACCATGAAGGCATGGCATTAATTTTCCTGGTTGATACAGTGATTTCAGTCAAACCCACATKTGAATATTATTAATTACAGAGCAAGACAGGCAGTGTGGATCTTTACAATGATGATATAATACTGTCTGTGGTTCACAGATTTTTGTCCAATGGCCTATGTATTTGTCCTGGCAGGAATACATTCCCTTTCTGTATGGTTTCTGAGCAGCAGCCATTAATCTTCAGCAATACCAACACTGATTTTCAACATTTCCTGATTGGGGGCCCAAAAGGAAATGAGTAGTATTCCTACATGTTTACGACTCACTCTTTTATTGCATRTTTGGGGAAAAACCCCACAATAATAAAAGTATATTTATAATGACAGCATCCCACTACAAATCATTAGATTTCTCAAGGAAAATAATTTCTTATCCAGATTCTGTGCCTGTTGCTGGAGGACAATTTAAGCTTGGGAGGCAGTTTCCTGTATTTCACACCAATTCAAAAAAGAGCAACTTTTCCACTCAAGGCCTTTATTATRATCCATGTTTACTGGGTTTCTCCAGTGCCAGCATGGCATTCATCTCCTGCAGCTCAGCCCCTTATTCCTGTTGAGGAATGCTTTAGGGCTCAGGGAAATGTTTCCTGAGAGCCTGGCACCGCTGGGGAGCAGAGCTCCTCAAAGCCATGCAGCCCTGGGGTGTAAAGGAAATGCATGTTAAGTTGTCAGCTGCTGTCACATTTCCTCTGTTGCAGACCTGAGGGTGCAGATGGGCAATATGTGATGTCCTGAGGAAMAATATGTGTCATATACAAGGGATATATAAATTAATATTTATTAATTAGACAAGACACAATTTCTGGCAAGTCCTCAGACTTCCAAACAGTCTAATGTAACACTGGGTTGGGTTGGGTTTGGTTTGATATTTGAAGGGCAGCACTGTAGCAGATATTCAGAGGTAAACCTATTTATATACCATTCTTGGTTCAAAGGGAGAGACCAAACCACTCTGCTGTCAAAGAAGTCCCTTCCTTACAAGTATTTAGTCAAGACTGCATTTAATGGTTAATTTGARTGCTCTCTCAAGGTGCTGGAGCAATATCTTGTTCAAGGGCAGGTGTGGGAGGCTGGCTGCTGAAACAAGACAGTCGTGGGGGAAGGAGGTCTCTCAACCAACAGAGACAGGAGGAGCTCACCTTCAGGTGGGCTGCAAGACTTTCCTCTCAACCTGGGGGATCAGGGAAAGGTTAGCAGAAGACTCTGTTTTGTTCTCCCTGGCAAGGTCCTTATGAAACACTTTGGTATCAGTGGCTGCACATGTGGCCACCAGGAAAATCCTCTCTCTTAACAAAGTTAACTCACTTGGGTAGAGGTGATAAACTACCCATTGCATTTTAACACTTTAAAAGGTATTTTAGTATATTTCTGTCTGTCTTTCTAGCAGAAAACTATGCTTTGTAAATGCAAAAGAAAGGAAAATTCTTTATTGTTTCCATCTTTCTGCTTTCTACTTTTCTTTTTTCAGGGTTACATATTATATAATACCTTTTATTCTAAAATTGCTCTGTTCTGCTCTTTTTGCCAAGATCTAAATTTCCCTATTCACTTTTATTCCATTCTTTATTTTTCTAGTTGTGACCTTTTCTCTTACTCTACCTTTTTGTCACTTCCCAGCTCAGGTTTCCCTCATMTGCAGATACATTGACTGACCTGAGAATTCTGGAGATAAATTTGTACATCTACTGTATATCAAATTCCATCATCTAATTTTTTAGGCAAATGCTCCCTTTAACCTTTGTTGTTAACTTAGTAAGCCATGGTTCAAGATTAGGTAGGTTGTTWTCTTTGACTAGTCCTATTGGAAAACAGTCCCAGAACTGAAAATCTTTAATGTTTATCTAATTTCTCCCATTTAATTTCTAAAGCAATTTTAATTATGTCTAGTGAAACATTTATGCGWCTCTGCTATACAGAGATCCTTCTGTGAACGCYCACATCTGTCCCTCCTGCCTTTAAYGCCTGATGTGTTTGTAGGCAGCAGCCTTGCATCCTCTGAGCCTTTGTTTTTGCTGCTGTACCACATCCTTTCCTTTTCCTCTGGCAAAATGGGCTCTCCATGTCCCCAYCACCCCTTGACCAGCAGCAGTCACACCCCGGGGTCACCTTCTTGGGGGCTGTAGCTGGATCTGCCCGTGGTGCTTGCTGTAGGACAGAGCTCCCTGTGCCTTGTGCATTTGCTTTCATACTTGCCTTTCTCTTTAGGCATGGCATTACCTGGCCTTCGCATCACTTGTCACTCCGGCTGGTGTAGGCAAGAGAATTTGACTCTGTAGCTGTTGTTGTGATGTTTTTGTCTCTTTTTCCTCTCGCTGAAATGTGTAATCTTGCATGTAATGCCTCAAACTGCTTTTGTATTGACTTTTCCAAGATATTGMAACCACATTGGGAGAGCCAACTAGTTGTTGTTTAGTTAAAAACACTGTACAAACTTCTGTATTTTTCTTCAGTGCCTTTTTTTTATACTCTTGCATTGATACTAATAAATATGGATCTGCCCGAAACCTCAAGCGAGGAATGAGGGATGGATAGGTGGGTGGAAACCAAATGTGCTTCTTGTGCAGGTAACAGAAACCAGAAGAGAAGTGGGGCAAGTTGCCTTGGCACCAGAGAAAGCAGTGAAGAGAAGGAGTTTTCAAATGGTCATTAGCAAAATAGCACAGATTAACAAGCAGCAGATGAGCCAAGGCAGAAAGAATAGGCAAAGCCAGAGAAAAGTGCATGCAGGGTGTCTGTGAAGTCCTCTTGGTTGAATTGAAATAATTTAGGATTTATGAGCATATCATAGATGAAATAAAAATTCCCCATGGGAAAAACCTTGGCAAGTACAGAGCTACAGGGAAAAAGAGAAGATAGGGTTAATGTGAGGAGGGAGAGGTGACTTAAGCAGAATGGAATGAGGGGAAAGAGGCTGGGCAATAGAAGAAAAAGAGTGTAAGCAAAAGGGGAATACAACAAAGATAAATGGAGCCAAGCTAGACACACAGAAAGTGGGCACACAAAAGGCAAGAAAATGAAGGGATAGATGGTATCCACAGTGTAGCAAAATAAAAGCCTAAAAACAAACCCTAAAAATGTCTGGCATATCAGTAAATGAGTAAATTCTCTCCTCTCTA
>JACDOX010000004.1:13673661-13896793 GCA_014549065.1 Cardinalis cardinalis | reverse complement strand
TTTTTTTTAATAATTTATAACCAGAGATTAATTTTGTCCAGAATAGTATGGTTTATTTTCTGTAGCTTGCTTTTTCTGCTGTGCAAAGTGCAGAACAWACCATAGGAGGTAAGAAGAACTTGTCTAGCAAGTTCCAAAATCATCAATTTTAAAATAGAACCTGGCTGTTTTGTGAGAAGGAAAAAAAAAAAACAAAAACAAAGGTAAGACAGCATACTGAAATATAGTTAAATTGTGCTATTTAGGCAGTTTCCTGCTCCATCTGAAATAAAGGGCAGAGGTACTATCAACTTTAGGGATGCTAGCCATCCATCTCTCTGGTACTAAAATTGCTTTACAATTACATGTATGCTTTTCAGCTTTTCAGAGTAATGATCCTCAGTAAAATGTCCCTGTCACTGGACAGCTGTAGGCTGAAGCCCTCTTTCACAAAGATGTTTTAACATCCTTCTCTAGTAATGCCTGAGCAGYATCTGTGGTGTTAGTTAGGCTTGAGGGATCAGAAGAGAGAGGAATAACTGAMAAGTGTCTCTGACCCATTGAACATCTTATCTAAAGTAGAAGGAAGAATAGGAACAGCTTGGAGGTTTTTTTCCAAAAATTCTTCATCTTCTGTTCAAAACAGATTTGCCCACAACCAGCTTTAAAGTTTTTGTCTTTTTCCAAACTGATCCTCTCTTGCAAACTTTTAAAAATTAGTTTTAAATAGAGATATAATTTGACTATTTATTTYTATTTTTCTTTACATTTACTTAGTAGAAATTGTATATTCAGTGCAACAGTAATAAAGAAGTTTGTATCTCTTCTCATTTTTCTTGAAAGTTCACTCTGTGGGAGAGCACATGGCCGATCATTTTGCAATCAATGTTAAATGCATGAGCTTTCTGGCTTTAAAATATCTGGGATTCTTTGGAGAGTTTGCAACGAGCATATGTCTTATGTGTCATAATGCTGTCCAGTACTCTGAGTCATCAGTTGTTAATTCAACATTGCAGTGGTAGATGAACCTGTTTTTATGAACTTTSCTGCCCCAGTTCTGTGTTTATTAAGTTTTTGTCTGTTGTCCTCTAGCTGAGGATCAGATAAGCTCCTGAGAGCAAAACAGATTATTTTTCATCCAAAACAAGCTTTAATAAATGCAAATATAAATCTTTACATAATAATTGTCATAACATGGCTGAGAAAATATCTTGTTTCTAGGGTTAAAGGCTCCACCTATTGGTTGACTAAAGTGAGAGAAATGTAACATTTTCACAYAGAAAACTCCAGGTCCTACTGAACATCCTGTGTCTTGCCACATCCTACAAAATTGCTGCCTTGAGAGTTTGTGTGATGTCCAAAATGAAGTAAAATCTGACTTATTTCAGAGGGCTGGGCAGATGTGGCACCCAAAATGATGCACTGCTGAGGGAGGCACTATGAAGGGAAGTCCTTTCCTGAGACAGGAAGGGTTTGGATTTTGCAAGTKATGTCTTTCTTATCCTGGAAATTATTGGATTTCTTTGCAAAAAATTAGCATCAAYTCTTCCAYGCCAGAAAAAKGAGYGGAACTGAACTAACTCAAATATACAGTTGCATGGTAATTCCCAGACATTTGTCACCTTCAAGTTTAAACAAATCAGAAACAGAAATATTGATGTGAATGTGGAACCCCAATTCCTCAGTATTGGCTCAGGCAATCTCAGCAGTTCAGGTAAAATAGAACTTTGAAGGGCTTCAGAGTCATTCTTGGAAATGCAGTGGGAGAATAGAGAGGGGAAAGGATATCCCCAAGTGGGGCTTGGGGAGGGCAAAGGGAAGGACAGACACTGGGGGGAATCAGGGGGATTTTGGAGACAACTGAGGGCATCATAGGCATGGCTGGGAGCTCTCACTCTGCACCTTTCACTGCCCACCCACCCCAGTTGCTTCACACTCAGAGTTTGGCCGCTTCCCTCATTTCCTCTGACAACCTCTCCATTCAAATAATTGGTTGTGCTGGTGAGTGCTTGCTGAAACGCAGTCCTACTGTTCTTGCCCATTTATCAGCCACCAGTAACTTGGATGCACATTGTGCAGCACAGACTACTCAAAAACATCTCGTTGAAGCCAACAAAATGCTTGGACAAGAGAAAGTTGTGTAWACAGTTTACTACACATGTACACAGACTTAGGTCTGTTAGTGTCCCACATGCTCCTGTCTCCACAGAGGAGGCAGAAGGAATGCCTCTGACTTCATCATCCGGGTGGCTACAGCCCTGCTGGCTCCAGCTTGTCCTGCTCCATCCCGCTCCTTGTGTGCTTGTTCCTGCCAGAAGGCAGCAAGATCACTGTGGAAAAAAAAAAAAGCCTGGGCTCATTTGTTCCTCTTGGAGACAGGGTACTCACAGCAGCTGCTTGAAGTGCATCCCTGAAATTCAAGTCAGACAACCTAATTTCAGGTGCTTTTGTTCTTTATACTGCCAATGTAACACTTGCAAAGAGCAATTTAGATGAGTTATGCATCTAATGAAGATACTTTTTAGTTTCTAATGGATTTCAACAAATTGGATGATAGTACAGAAGAACCTGTACCTGGCAGAAATAAAATATAACAAAAGGGGAAAAATTAATAGAACACTGATATTGATGTCAGAGTGCCATATTTTTTGTAGCATTCACAGCATATCTAGATCTTCTTTATACTTGGAAATTAAATCTCATTCATGAGAAATATTATTTCCTTTATGGAATGGAAATTGGAGCACGGTGGGGTTAATTTTATGTGTGAAGCATAWGAAAGAGGTTCATGATCCATGGGTCTCTTGTGTCTTGGTCCAGACTTACTAACAGGGCCAGATGATAAGAGAAGAAAGGAAAAGAAATGCTTTTCCTGTTATTGCCYTTTCATTAGTCACTTTTTTCCCCTCCTAAAGCGCTTCTAACGGATCACAAAATAAGTTCTGGTTACAARAGGAACATGGCAGCTTGATGGCTAGATGGATCAGTCTGTGGTTTCTGCTTGCTGCTGGGCTTCAGGCCATGTGAAAAATATTATACAGTTAAAGTTGGCTGGGACAAAAACTCTACGACTGKGTATAGCAAACCCAAACCAGTGGGTTTAGCCATTGTGAGGCATTGCTGGAGCATGTAGAACATATTCCTACATGCAGAGTCATGCACATAACTTGACAGTGACCCCTTGCCCTGGTGTCTCTGTGCTGACTGGATCATGACACTGTAATTCTATATGCTGCAGTAACTGCCCCACGGCTTGATAATATCAAGCAAAGCACTCTTTCAGTGTGAAAAGACAGGACAGGGTATCCCAGACCATAGTAATTCTGAAAACATCAAGCAGCRTGGAGTTAATACTTCTCAGGGTCTTGCCATGGGAATTTTGCTGGCTGTGGCCCAGACTACAGATAATTAATTATGTCAGTGAAAGGCTCTGGTGGCCTGTTTTCTTCAGAAAAATGTGACATCATCCATGGAGCGCTCTGGCAATAAAGCAGAACAAAGCTGTGTGGGCAGGAAATAACAGACAGATGTCTTCTAGTGCTCATTTGATCTGTTTCAAGGCTTGCTGGAAGAAGTAATACATTGCCCAGTGCTGCTTCTCCTCAGCTCTGCAATCTTTAGCAGGGACTTTTCAAACACAAGAGGCCAAATTAATTTCTGATGTAATTCTTCTGGAGCCACTTCAGAAGATTTATGCAGTGGCTGAGCTAGTCTATCATGTGCCTCTTCTCCAGTATTGATTTTAGAAGAGCTTTCTGAGCTATCACAAGATAAAACACAATAAAACTAAATACAGTGTAGAGCTCCAAAGGCATCATACAAGGCGAGAAAGTTGTGCATGATGTGGAGAAGACATGGCAGTTCTGTTCAATATCCTCAGGGTCATGAGGGATCATTTGTATTTCTGGATATATATTTCACTTACCCTTTGTACAAAAYCAACAATCAACAATGGTCACTTTTCATCACTGAAGTAATCTCTACCTCCAGAGTACATCATGTACCTAGACTTGATTACAGAAAAGTTAAAAGAAATTCATGCAAGTGAAATTCCCAGTTTCAAGTATTAGGAAATTAAGCTAAGATGAAAGGTGTAAAAAAATCTTTGCTGTACATAAAGTCTTCCTTGCAAAAAACCCCGACGTATTCCTGTTGCTGGTGCAGCCTTACTTTGACTSGAGTGTGTAGTTGTGGTGCCGCAATATTAAAAGATATAAAGCTATTAGAGCATGTCCAAAAGACAGCTGTGAGGATGGTGAAGGGTTTAGAGGGGAAACCATAGAGCAGCTGGGGTCCCTTGGTTTGTTCGGTCTGGAGGAGACTAAGGGGAGATCTCATCACAGTCTACAACTTCCTCATGAGGGGAAGAGGAGGGGCAGACCCTGCTCTCTTCTCTATGGTGACAGTGACAGGACSCGAGRGAATGGCCTGAAGCTGTGKCAGGGGAGGCTTAGGTTGGATATCAGGAAAAGGTTTTTCACCCAGAGGGTGGCTGGGCACTGGAACAGGCTCCCCAGGGAAGGGCTCACAGAACCAGCCTGACAGAGTTCAAGAAGTGTTTGGATAATGCTCTCAGGCACAGAGTGTGACTCTTGGGGCTGTCCTGTGCAGGGCCAGGATTTGGATTTGATGTTCTCTGTGAGTCCCTTCCAACTCAGGACTTCTATGATTCTATGAGTTTATGTAATTAGCCAGCATTCTGTATGACTAGCATCACTGAGTGATGCTAGCTACTTCAGATATCTGGTACAGGAGAAAAAAAATATTTACTCAGTTTTTGGCAAAAAGACCTTTGTGTGATGCAATATGCAATAGAGCATCTAACCTCCCTGCTTTGAAACATGCTTTGTACAATAGGAGGGCTAGAGTGAGCAACCAGGCCTTTAACAAAAGTCTCATTCAAGCTGTCAGGAGTAGTTTTTATTACATTCTGTATACATATTTATAGTATTATGAGACAAAACTAGGTTTACTTTCCTTTTAATTATTTTTGTTTCCTCCTAAGACAAGAATGAAGGGAAGTTACTGGTCTTAAATGGGGACTAGTGGATTAGTGTTAGGAAAGATTTTCAGATACAGGTGTTTGAGTGCCCCTGCTTGAAGATACTTTGATTAAAATCAACTAACCAAGCTAGTGATATCCACTTTATGAGGTCTCTAATGGAACTCTTCAGAAATGAGGCTATTCCTGCCYTGATAGCAGCACATCATGTTCCGGATAGCACAGAAAGCAGTGTGAGAACATTCTCCTGATCTCCCTCTGGATGCCTTGAGTGTGATGTTTATTACCTCTAGGTGAAATATTTGTAAAGCCTGCTGGCATTTAGGAAATCAGTCACTGGTAAGACCCCAACATTACATGGATAACCTGTGACCTTATCTAGTTTCGGATGCTGAACAGAGCAGCTGTTGTGCTATAAATAACCTGAACTGTGTGCAATGCAAGGAACAACAACACAAGTAGAAGTAAAGGTTCCTGTCTGTGGTTTCATAGTTAATTTTTGTCATTAATCACTGGCAAGAAAACTACAACTTCATAAATATTAAACATCTGCTACTTAGTGCACTTCCTTGTGTAGGTATAATAAAGTGTCTTCATAACCAGAAAAGAAATATTCAAGAGCTGGAAATATCAGGTTGCTAAAATATTACATAATTACATTTCTTGTAAACACTACTCCTGCTCCTGAATTTTCAAAACTTCTTTCATCTAATTAAGAGGATTGTTGTCATGTTACTGAAATATTGAGATCTCTCTAAAGTAGTTAGATGACTCCAGATGTGGARCTATGAAGGTAGTAGGTACCAGTAACTGATTTTGAGAGATACAAACTATGAATTTGAAGGAAGGCTACTTAGGAAAAAAAATCAGGAGAAGAGTTTAGGACATGTACTGGCAAATGATCTTGAGTTGGGTTTTACACCTAGCTGACAGTGATTACTTTGACTCCATTCAACCCATCTTGAATACAATTGAAGTTTTCCCTGATTTACTAGATGCCTTATATGAAACAAGTTTGATCAGCTCAGTCCCATTTCCCAGGTGACAAATGGCCTGTGGCAAAAATTCCCTGTTTAGTGGGTGCTGAGTTTTGTCAGCAGGCTCATGGGAGAGGCCAAAGACTGTGGGAATGGGGAGAGAGGGCTGTAGTAAATTGGCAGGGCAGGGCATGTGGAAGAGGCACGTCTGAACGCCCAGCTCGTGTAACAGTCTTTCCATTGACCAAGAATCTGGTTGCTAGGCAGCCAGACCCCTTTTACAAGCAGCAGAGTCATGCTATTGTTTTCTAAATGGTTTCAATTTTATGCAGGAACCTCTTTACATCCTTTCTATATCTTTTAAATATTTTACTAAGCATGTAGTAAAGAGAGGTTTGGAACACGACCCCCTGCTCTGCTCAAGTTGGTGAGCAGAACAAAGTCATTCTCCTTTATTCTGCCAAAAAGTGAGTGTTTCAGGRTGAGGAGTGGGCTCATGTCAGCCTTCCATCTGGGCAAGCAGTGTGCACTCATGAGAGAAGGGGAGCATTGTCTTGGATTTCCCAGGTAGTAACACAGACCCCATCTCTTTGGTAAGTGCACTCATGAGTGGGGAACAGAGAGGAGGGAAAGGAGAGCAGGCAAAACTTTGTGGGACAGCAGGGCTCCCCAGCACCTCAGGCCATCCATGGCATGCTCAAGAACTGAGGTCATCAGCCTTTAGATTTTGGCACCTCCAGTAAGCATAAAASAAGCTTAGACATAGTTCAACTTTGCAGTTCTTGTATCAGCAGGAGCAACCGAAGGAGTTAAATGAGTACATCTTCAATCTGTCTTTATTGCTCCTGCTGCTTAGAGAATCTGGTACTTGGGACCAGACTTTCATTAATGGAAAAGTATCTTTATTTTCAAGAACTCACAATATTAACAGCAGAGACAGAAAGGTAGCGCAGTGTTTTCTGTAGGAAAATTGAAGTAATGAAAAACTAATAAAARTAAATTTTAAAAATTCCATATTTTGACTTTAAAGAGCTTTCTGACTAATTGCAGTCTTCTGGACTTCTGYAACTAAGTTTCATTGTGTTACAAGCTGTTGCAATATGCAGTCTTCTCAAGCCTGGACGCTCTTTCTCATSGCAGCACCAACAAAACAAAACAAAAGCAGGACTTGAGAGATGATTTTCCTGTGCCAAACATCATGGTTCTTCTACCAAAACAACTAAAAACTGTTCTCTGGGATTTATACACAAGGTTATTTGCAGTTTGAAATGTCTTCCTTGTGTTTGTCTCCTAGCTTATGATTTACACAAAACAGGATTGTGCCTTAGGGCAAGAGAGGCACCAGCAGTAGATTTCCACCAGTAGAAGCAGCTTGCCAGAAAAGTCCCCTCTTCTTAGCTAGGGACCCCCACTTTGAGCCTCTCATGCTCAAAGGTATGCTACTTCAAAATTCACAGGTATGGATTTTGAAGTAGCCCCAGTGCCCCTCTGCAGGATTRTTCTGACTTGTTTTCTGAAAATGGTCTGTTTCCTGCAGATCACAATACAGTGGAAGAAAACACCTCTATCTGACCTCTCTTCTAGTTGTTTCAGGGGAAAATTGGTCATCTGGAGAAATATGAAATCACAAGATACACAGGCATGCTCTTTCAGCTCCTTCCCTCTGTATCATCCTGAGGAGTTTCAGAGACATTAACTGGAATTCACSAACCCCAGGGCTGATGGATGTTGCCTGGATGTCCCTCTGACCTAGGTTAGCTGCCCTTCAGAATCTCCCCATGATGGAGCTTGTTTCTGACCAAATAAAAGCAAATTTGTCTCCAGTTTATTATTAGCATTAGGTTCCCTTTTTGGTCCAATGCTTCCTAGCAACTTGTGTGTCTGTTTGTCCTTTGTTTTTCACAAGCTGTTATCACAACTGAAACAAAGTCCTTGGTGAATTAACCGATACCCTTGAGAAGATAAGGATAGGAGAAATGGCTGAGCCCAGAAAAGGCAAAAGGCAGCCTGCCCCATTAGTGCCATCCAAATCTGAGGGCCAGCAGAGTGTGGGGTACCCAAGAAGGGTACAGGACATGGCAGCTGACTGTACCCCTGGGCATGGTGCCACCCAGCCTGATTCTGGGCTAGGTACCCTCCCCATGGGCTGCAGCAAGGGCTGTTCAGTGCTGGCTGTCCTGCCCTGTTCCCTTGGGGCTAGGCAYGTCATTGCTTCCCTTTAAAGATGAAGCAATGAATGGGTTTTTTTCTTCAAAGTTCTGAACTGAGCTTGGGCACCTATTTTCCTTCCTGGGGTGTCAGTTCCTCCATTCAGCATCACCCATTCCCCTGGCTTGGCTGCCTCTGGCTTGACTCCCTCTGGCTTTTGGCGGACCCAAACCTGCAGCATCCAGAATCCTTTCTCAGTTAGCAGGGACATTCTTAGCTGTTTCAGGGACTCTTATTCCTGCTCCCTTGTGCTAAAGTTGCTCCATTTTAATAGTGAGTGATGACAGGCTAATGAGGCCTGAAGGAAAGTCAGGCAGTGCACAACTGAACAGGGGCTGGAGCACTTGCTGGGCAGAGCAGCTGCCTGCACAGCTATTTCTGTATCAAATAACCATTGCAGGGGCTGGAGTCCAGCTCTTTGCTCTGCCTATTCACAGTGTGAAACCCCCAGTCCTGAGATGTCTCTGTCTGCTCTGCCCAGCCCTGCTAGTGTTTAATTGTGCCATCCAGGGCCCAACAGCTCCAACGCAAGAGAATGAGCTCATCCTCCTCCTCTCCCAAACAGGGTCTGAGGTGTGCCTGTCCCTGAGGAAAGGGCTGTGTAGGGTATGAAGCTTTGTGTGCTCAGAATCAAAACAAAAAGACATTTCAACATGATTGGTTGCGTCCCTTGGTGCAGAGGGTAGAAGGGAGCTGCTCCCTCATCCCCGTCCCTCTGTGTTGGTGCTCCCTTTGCACAGTGTTCTCCCTGAGCATGCCTGTGGCACAGGGCCCCTGCTGGGAGGCACACAGCAGGATACCAAATTAGTTCATTGGGACAGGGTGAACCTCATGGCCTCAGAACTGCCTCTCCCTAAAAGGGGTTAAGACAAAACATCATAAAATCTGGACATTTAGGAATCTCTCCATACTCCCATGCTATCCTATTGTACTTTTTAAAGGCTTTTTCTTCAATATAGAAGCATTGGCCTCATGGTGATGAAGACACTAAGACATCTGTTATTTCTACAGGGATAGAGAGAAGTAATACATTCACAAACCTGTCAAGAACCTGCCTAAAATAACTTTTTTCCTGTATTGAGAGTGGCACAGCCTTAGGATGTGATCTAGCGAGGTGTACATGCTCTTCTGCCTTTCTTTGGGACTACCTCACATAATTCACTTAGTTGTAACATCCATGAGTGATGAACCTTTCCTGCTCTCATTTTGAAATAAGATTAATATCATTCCAATTTGCATTTTGTATCTTGCAGACAAGTGCAAATATTTCACTTCAGGTTACAAAATATTATGCATAATGTTATATATATTGGGCTAGTTCTTAATTAGATGGCATRATCTTTGCCTGAGGTCCATTACTTATTTTCATGTTAGACTGTTTGAAATAAAAAAAAWAAATTAAAGGATCTTTGCCATTTCCCAAAATTATTTTCTTGCTCATTTTAAAATCAAGTAGTTTTGTTGAGCAGTGGTGCTTCTGTGGTTCTGGGTAAAGATTTAAGATTTGCTACAGGGATGAATTGAATGCTGTTATGAATGGCATGGAAAAGCATGAAGAGTTGGTCAGTTCATAAATCTTAAAATAGTCATTGCTTACATAGGGGCAGGATTTGTAAAGAATTTTTTCCTAACATGTCTGAACCATTCCTTGCTTAATTTACTTCCCAAGCTCACATGGGTTGTCATAAAGGCAGGCAAAAGAAAAATGCCCATRCTCTTCTACTCCCCCATCCATTTGCACTTGTGGGAAAGATGTTCTCTAGGGAAATCCAGGAGCTCCCCTTTGCCCACCAAAACCTGTAGGTTTTACAGTCCCTCCCTGGACTATGGCCTCATAAACATGCCTTGAAAGACAAGCAGGTGCCCTGCGCCCATTTTACAGATGGCTTAACAGGTGTTGGCAAATACCATTAGAAACAGCGCCCTGGCTTAAGTGTTAGTCCACAGCACAGCCCTAAAGTGCTCCTTGTTCCTAGCCAGGGGGCCCTGCAGAGCTGTCTGGTCATGCCCAGGTGTTTGCTCATGCTGCTGGAACTGGGGGCTTCCACCGGGGCAGGGAGCTCCAGGCAGCCCTTGGACACAGGRGCACCCCTGCTCCCAGCCCCTGCTCCAGCAGCACAGCCATCCTCCAAGCTGGGGTCTGCAATGTCTAGGGTTTTGTTAAAAAAAAAAAAAAAGGAAAAATTTATTTAACAGTTACTTGAAAAGAGTATTTAGTTGCAAATTCAGTTAGGGAGTGACTAGGAAGTAGCTGTCTGAGAAATATTAGTTCAGCTCACTTGTGCTGCTTGTTCTCCTCATTTCCTTATCCCTTCAGGGTACACCATGGGCAACAACAAAGATCCAGTGTATGAAGAATAATGATGTTTCCTGGCTATAGTTGCAACTCAGATAAAAAATCACAGCATTCAAATGTAATGTCATGCAGGAACAGAATAATTCATCCCTTAAAGTACAATATTTGTATTGGACTGATCATGTTTAATCTGAGATCTCTCAACATTTTTATATTTGCATTGACATCCTATCATTTTTCTAATTTATTTTATTTTTGTGTATGCAGTCTGTACATATGAAATGCCCCTRTTTTCCCCATGTTCCCTCTTGGTTAATAGGTTGACTCATGACAGTGATTTCCAATCTTACAGGCAAGGGAGGATGTGATCCACATGCTGAAGACAGAGAAAACCAAACCTGAAGTTTTAGAAGCTCATTATGGGTCTGCAACTCCAGAGAATGTGCTTCGAGTGCTACACAGGGATGCCATCCTTGCCCAAGAAAAGTCTGTAGGGGAAGACGTCTATGAGAAACCAATTTCAGAGGTAACAGCTTCTTGATTATTATGTATGTGCAGGGGGAAGCCTAACCAGGAGTGAGACTCCATATATTTGAATGTATTCAAAGCATACAAGAGGATCACACAGAATTTGTACACTGAAAACAAAATCTTGTTCACTCATAYGCAGAATAATTTGTAAGCAAAGTTACTGGATTTAAACAAAAACCATAAAGGGGTTGTATGCTTCCTAGGGCTGGTGCTGTTAAGCAAGACCAAAATCTTTGGGTGTTAAATTTCTAGTTTTTCAATTCCTTTCAATTACAGGCTTCAACCTCTACTGCTCACAGCACTGGTAACTACTCCTTGATTTTCTTGGCATACTAGAACACTGTCATGAGGGTAGTTAAGAAAAGAAGACCTCTGGAGATTGACTTTGACCATATTTATGGGATCATAAATCCATATTCATTTTAYGTCACTTAAACTCTAGGGCTGCAAAGTCAGTGCAGCCCCTAAAGGAGACTTATAGGACTCCTAGCTTTAAAATTTAAGCAATAAATGAATGTCAAGTAGACCTGAGAATAAGAGTAGACCTGAGAATGTCTGAGGCCAGAGTGAATGCCAAAATAAAGAGCCATTGCTCCTGTTCATAGCTTCCTAACACTCCAGGTCATGGGGAAGGAACATGCAACAACATAGTTCATCCACTTAGCACAGTTAATTTGTTCACCAGGAGTTGTGTCTACCATGGGATATCTTTGTACTGTGTATTCTCATTGAAGCATCTCCTGGAATTTTTGGGATGTTAGTAAATAAGGAAATCAAACCACAGTATGTGGGAGCATACATAAAATACTCTCAGACAAGATTAAAAGAGCTTAGCAAGGCTTTTTTCCAAATAAGCTGATAATTTGACAGGGATCTCAATGTAAAACTTTCATCATGTACAGATTCACAAGTCTTACGTTGAAATAAAATAGAAAAACTAAGTGCAAAAATCTACTCTGAAAAGCTGAATCCAACCTGGCTCTTTTATAAAAGGCAATGATTTTTTTTCACTTTGACTGCTATGGTCAGCTTCTGGAGAGCAAACTGCCATGGTCCTCCTGCTCTCTTATTTCCCTCAGTTTAYTGAGATATGATGTGAAACAACAGCAGCCCAGGGCAGCTGGGGCTGAGGAAGATGTGATTCTCACAAAGTAAGGATTGGGAGTGGGCAGAGCAACCAGACAAATACCAAGGCTGAGGGCTGCTTTGGCAGGGAGGAGGCTGGAGTTGGTCATCTGCACCCAAGAAATAGCAAAAGGAGCAACATGAATAGSCATGGTGGATTTGGAGTACTCTGGCAAGTTTTTAGACACACCTTCCTGGTTTTTTTTTCCTGTTTGTTTGAATAATAGTTGACATGTTAAATTAATAAAAAATGCAGAGGACAAAAAGGGTAAAAGGTTGTGAATAAATAAAGAGAATTTCTGTCAAAAAACAGGCTGAGGGGAAATTCCTAAGGCYTATATTTAATTGTATTTGGTAATGTAAAACTGAATCTGAGCAGAATCTAAATAATTTGGGTCTTTTATCTCAGCAGAGTTACAGGTGTGTTAAAGATGTGTAAGTCAAATTTCAGCCTTCAGATTACACTTTATGCTCTTCATGCAAGTGTCCAGTCCCCATACAGGTGTGTGAATTCAGGCTCCCAGGCTCTGAGTTCTGAGTTACAGCAGTGAAATGAAGAAAGCGTGCACAGCACCTCACCACAGGGGAAATACAGCRCTGCAACAATATTATTTGTTACCCTAAAGCTAAGTGAAATTCTGTCCTTTGTGCATCTGAAAACTGTGCAAATGTTTATTGCTAATATGTCATCCAAATAAATCACTACTTTCATGGGGCAGTTATTCTTATTTCTAGTCACTGCTTTATGTAAAACCCAAGACCTGTAATTACGGGACTTGCATTTACCAAACACAACATTGTTGGTCAATAAATCAGATGAAGTAAGCAAGGAGACCTTTGAAACAGTCTGTTCTCCTTTCCTACAATCCAGCTGGACAGACTTGAAGAAAAGCAGAAGGAGACGTACCGGCGCATGCTGGAGCAGCTCCTGCTGGCAGAGAAGTGCCATCGTCGCACCGTCTACGAGCTAGAGAATGAGAAACATAAACACACAGATTACATGAACAAGAGCGATGACTTTACCAACCTCTTGGAACAGGAGCGGGAGAGGTGAGCAAAAGACCAACCCCAGTGTCCCAGTGCTTGTCCCTTCAACAGTGACACAGCCAGGAATTTTCTGTGTTTAAATGACACTMAAGTTTTGTGTAAAACATCTGTAAACGTCGGTCCACTCCTGTCATTTGTACACAYGTTACTGTGCAAGTCTGGAGCAGGAGGAATACCACTGAATGTTCCTGTACTGTGAGCTTGACTTAAGAAACAAATTTGTTTTGAATTAGTCAGGCCCATTTTGGGTTCACCTCCAGGTAGCTTTTGATCAGTGTTATTTGTGTTGGCTAAGTTTGTGACTGGCTTGCTTAGCTAAGTGCTGAGTTTGTGAAGGACAGACCATTATTGTCACAGCAAGAGGGCAGGGTAAGGAAAACCACAACACACGTTAGGATACTGGCACATCAGTGGTGGGACTCTGCCATGCCCTTTGTGTTTAGGCTTGCAAAGCCACAAACCATTTGCATTCTTTTTCATATTTTGAAGACACATGCCTCAGGCAACTTATCTGGAAGAAAATATTATCATGCATTACAAAATGCGCCCAGCCTGTGATGGACTATCTGCGGTGTCTATCTCACAGTCCCATGCACCCCACATTTCTTTTTTTTGAGTGTTTATCCTGCTTGTTGGATGAGTAATTTGTTCTCTGTGTCTCTAAGAAAAGAAAGATATCACCTACCTTAGCTGAAGACTGAGCACTCAGTAAAAGACTCAGTTTTTCAATATGAAATTTTCGTGCTTATACCAAACTGCTTGAAATCAATCCATGTTGTGTGTCTTTTTGGTTTTTTTTTTGGAGTTTTTTTTTGTTTTTTTTTTTTTGTTTATTTTTAAAGGCTCTAAGAAAAATACTTAAGGCAAGTTCAAAGAAGAAATGCTTTTGAGGAAACCACAGGCTTGTGGCAGACATTTGCAAAAAGCCAGGAGCAAAACTGTTTAGTGTATTTCCTGAACTCAGTTCAGTGCCAACTTTGAGCAGGTGGCACATGAGCTACAGTGACCCTATTTCCTGGTTTAATAGGTTTTGGTTTTGTTCTGTCTTTACTTTCCTGGGTTGATTGGCAAACTTTAAAGAACAAAAATGCTTCCACATCTTAGCAAATTGATTCTCACAGTAAAAAAGGAAAAATGCAAAAATAAATATGCTTTAAGAAATAAAAGATGTTGTATGTTCAAGTAAGGAGCAACTTCACTTCTTATACTCATAGAAGACATTTTGTCTCTATACTGAATATCCATGTATCTGTGGACATATACAATGTGTGGACACAAAAGTGGTATTAAAATACCATTTACATTTGTCCTTACATTTTAGTATTCACATTAATTTGGCAATTGTTGCCTTCTTATTGTTCCCACTCAATGTGTGAAAGCCACTAAATAGTCTACTACTATGACCTGGATTGAATTGACTTCCTTTAATGAAGTGATTAAAGAGCCTTTTGTCTTGCCACTAAGATATCATGTCCCATATCTGTGGGCATTTTCTCTTACCCTTCCTGCTCTCTCAAACTTCAATTTTTCTACATTTTACAATTTTTGGAAAAACAGCAATAAGAAAAGGAAAATTTGAATTTGAATTTCTCTTGAAAGCAGATCTTTAAGAGCAACTAAATCCACTGGCTTTATTCACCAGTGCCTCCATACTGGTGGCTGCAGGGGAATAATTGCAGTGCTGAAGCCTTTTTGATTTATGTTGAGTAACACCAGAAATCTGATGTTTTCTATTTAATTCATTTTGTTTGTCTATGACACTAATTTGTTTCAAGATAGGAGTGGCCAAGCAGAGAGAACATGACATGCAGCTAAACACAGAAAACCAAGATGCATGTACCTCCCTCTTCAGGTTCCTCCTCTCAGATCACTTGCAGAGCAGATTGGCAAAATCAGGATGGCCTTACTTGTTAAGCATAAAGTCTTAAACAATCTCAATTTCTTACCTTTGTTTAGTGAGTGCACATGAAACTGAGGCTGCACCCACATCTTTGTAGATATTAAAAACTAGAAGCAGTATGGTTTGAGGGCTATATTCACAAAGAAAGAGAGGGTGATAGGATGACTTCTTAGGAAAGCCCCGAAGTGGCAATAGATTTTGTCAAAAAGAAAGAGTTTGAAGTGGAACAATTAAGTTGCAACAGATTTAATCATATAAAAATCTCATACTCACTCTACATATTGGGACAGTGAACGGACCCACCCAAAGGCATTTTTTAAAGTCCTGCATAGGCATTCTTGTCTTATAAGTACCACTATACATATAATTCATTTTACTGTGGTACTTTGAGGGTTATTTTATTAAGAGCTGAACAGACTTGTAGTCTCCATGAAAACGAGAAGGGACAGAGTTGAACTTTGCCCGTCAGCCACTCTGCCGCACTCGCAGTTCCAATGTTAATGAGACAGGGTGAGCCAGAGGAAGAACAGGGCTGCAGGATGGCCATCTCACAGCAGTCTGCTGCAACGAGAGAAGTAATAATTTCTGTACTGGCTCTAAGTAATTTCAGCAGTTTCTTTCCTCACAGCATTTCATCAATCTTCCCGAACCATTGTTGTCTACATCAACTTTCGCAGGCCACGTCTGCTTTTGCTGTCTTGTGAAAGTTTGAACAAAGCAAAAAGGGGATTCTTTAAGAAAGAAATATGCCTCAGATCTAACGTATGTCTAACACTCTCTTAATGTATTTACTTTGGAACATTTTTTACATGCGCTTTCATACATTATCTCTAATCCATCTACAACAACATGTTATGAAAGCAAACAGTTCCTATGAGTGACTAATTATTAGGCCAGCCTCATACAGGAAGGAAGTAACAGGAAAACATGATTTCTCAAAAATAATGATGCGTGAAAAATATGAAAAAGAGAAAATTGTACACTGGGATATTCAAAATGTAGACAGCTGGGAACGTGGGAATAAATGGAGAAGGCTGAAGGGCCTCACTTTTGCTGTTGGCTCTGCAAGACCAATTGCAACTGACCTGAAGAAAGATTGTGGAAAAGGCTTGCATGTTACAGGAAAAGAGTAGTGATGACCATTTGCCAGGTGGAGAAGAAAGAAATCTGGTACTTTTAGTGGAGGGTGCTTCTACAGACATGGTGGCTGAAGCATTTTGCAAATTTCCCTATAGTATGCTATAATGCTGTTTGAAAGTTATGGAGAGTATTTTCTATTTTTCTGTGCAATCAAATTACCCTTTTCAACGCTTGCCCACCTCAGCTGCTGTTCCTCTAACATCAAGTTGTGCTTGGGTATCTCTGACTCTGGGGAATGCAGAACAGACACCTTCCTGGAGCCTCCTGAGGAGGCTGAGGGATATGGAGAAGAGCTGAAGGCCCCCAGGCCCCCTCAAAGACTTGGATGACAGACGGTGGTGTAAGGAGTCTCTGGTCTGAGAGGTGGAGAATGAAGGGTCTGGTCAGAACTGCATTGGTGCTGTGGCTTGCAGTGGGCACTTGGAGAGCAGCAGAGCAGGCATCAGCAGCTCCAGAGATAAAATTAGTCTTCCCAGCACAGGCACCCTCATGAACTTCAGCTGTGCTTTGGGGAGGGAGATGGTGGCGTGACTTTGGGCTGAGCTGGGCACAGCTAAACCAGCTATTGGTACTTCATGACCCCAAAAATTCTTGTATAAAGCAGGCTTAACATGAAATAGTACTTGGCTGTTCTCTGTGCTGCCTAGTCCCAGCCCTCCTGCCTTCCCTTTTGGGGAACTGGGGGCAGGGTTGGGGGGAAATCTTTAGTTTATCAAATATAAACTTTTTCATTTTTACAGCGGGGCTTTTTTTTCTGGTGGAAAAGGGTAGAGATCTTTGCAATCTCAGCATTTCTTTGATGTTTTGATTGACCTAGGAGATGAGGTATAAAATGCTGACATTTTTAGAGGTGCTAATCTCTGAAAATTTTTTCTTGTGACCTTCTTTCAGTCCTGTAGGTTGACAGCACATTTTGCTCCTATTAAAAGCACTGGAAAGCTCCCATTGGTTTTAAAGGTTCAGAAAGAGGCCTGAGGTGAAGACCACTGAGCCAGTTCTGCCATCCAGGATGGATAGAAGAAATAGCCTGAAAGCCTGCAAAAAGGAGGAGCAGGGAATTTCTTTTGTATGGATGAGAAGTGGGTTGCCAAACAGTGGATGTGATGTGGCAGAAAGGCTCTGTTGGAGCTCTGTTATGGGGGATCCATCCGTGTGACTGCTTTGTGAGTCATTTGATCATTTCCAGCACGATCCCTGAGCCTGCTGAGGTTCTGTCTACCCACCACACAGTGATCATGAAATGTACACCCAGTATCTCAGTGTTGTCTGTGCTAAAGGATAGATATGTTTTATTATATGGCTGAATACTTTATTGTATTCACTGAAGTGATGAGGATTTAATATTGGTTTTTGCTTTCCTCAATGCTTCAAATTATTCTTTACAAGCCCTGTGAGTGTTCTCAGTGAACTGAAGCATTTCACGTTTTCCTCAAAGGCAAGGCTGAGGATTCAATCTGTACTTCCTAAGCATTGCCCTGCTAAATCTGGTTTTAGTTAAACCCTCTTTTTGAAGTACATGGCCATAATTAGATCTGCCTAGAGGAGACAGCAAGACTGTGACCCCAGCTCTTTCCTCCACAAAGTTCCCTTTCAGTTTTCACGTAAAATTGTCTCCTCTTCGCCTTCCCCACTGCAGCGCCCCCAGCAAGGAATGCGCTGGCAAGGCCCTCGGAGGTCTGTGATAATACATTCCTCTGGGCTTCAGTCATGCTGGCACCGAGATGCTCTTGGCTGCTCTGCTGGTGATGTAATTCTGGGCCCACATCACCTGCAAAGGAAACTGATCTGTGAGCAATAAAGCACACAGCCCTCTTGAAACAAAAATGGGAGTGTTGATGTTAACAAGTTTACAAACTCCCTTTTCTCCCCTTTTTGCATTTCTGCTTTTAGTACCAAGGCTTCCCTCCTCCCTTTTCCCACGAGACGGCAGCACCAAGCCTTTCACTGGGAAGTGCTTGCCTTTCTGCTTCCCTGTATTTCATGGATCCAAGCAAGGGTAAAGGCTGGAGTGTGGTATAGATTGGAGATTTTGAGTGTGTTGCCTTTCCAGTTTGTGTTTTCCCTTGATTTTTATGAAGATTGAAAAATAAAGGAGCTGGCAGGAAGACAGTAGGGCAGAGTATCCATCAGTCAATTACTTGTTTAGAGAACAATCAAGACAAAGAAATGAAGCGTTCAGGATGAATACATTTCCATGATTTACCACAATAAAGCCAAATTCTGTGGTAAGAGTAGGCCCATACAGAAGTATTGGGGTAAGGTATAAGATCCAAACATGTAACACAGATTTTGGCCTGTAACTGTAATCTGTTGGTGATTCCTCTTAAGTCTGGAAATTAAGTTACTTTACAGAAATATTTTTGCAATCTTCTTTCCCCCCCGCAAGAGTTTTTAGCCATATTTGTACTCTGGATTTTTTTTCTCATATGGAGATTGTTTCTATGTCCTGGTTTCCAAATTGTGACCAAAAAAAAAGGAAAAGCCATCCCAAAGGGACTTCACCATTGCCTACAGCAGTAACTAATTTTACTGCACATTGCTGGCCTTACTAGAGCACTGAGTCACTCTGTCTACCTTTCAGTAAGTGCATCTCTAAACTTTTAATATTATAATGTAGAAGACAAGAGCAGCAGGGCATTTTTGTTCTTCTCGGGCTGGCATGCTATCAGTATGGTTTGAAAAAGCTGGTTATTTTCTGTCAATATAATATATTCACAGGGTCACAGATCAGAAATTCTGGGGCAGTCAATTAAAATAAATGAATTAAAAAAGCTGGCAATGACAAATACAATTTCTGCACAGTTAAATAAATCTGAAGGCAGTCCATTTTGCAGGTCCTGTTTTACAGCTCTAGCTGACTGCAAGGCAGAGATGACTAAAAGTTTATGTTTTAACTAATGGGTCTGGTCCCAGCTTCCAACAAAATGGTTCCAAAGGTAATTTGAAAACAAGAGAACAAACAGCTACATCTGACTGTGGAGAAACAATATGAAAGTATTGCAAGTCTTACACAATGTGAGCTGGGACTAATCCAAATCCATCTCTTTACACTTGGATAGTCCTCAAAACTGTCCAGTATTTCAGTCACTTCTGGGATTATATAAAATGGCATCATGTGTTGTTTCAGCTACTTTTCCAAAATTTTTTCTAAGTAGGCATCAGCTTCACAGCCCTTGAGAGAGAATTATTATACAAAACTATATGTACTTCATTATTCCTAGCAAGTTTGCTTGCTAAAATCATCAATTCAAATGCTCCCAGGGTCAGACGGGGGAAAAAATTACTTCATTCAAAATCTACTCACGAACTCAAACTCTGTCCAGGGTGCAATAGGTAACAATCTGAACATTTAGGAGGCCTTTGGCATGTTTCAGAGTTATTATACTACTGAAATAAATATCAGTTCTCAGCTCTACTGAGGCCATCTTTTTAAGTTGTCATTTTTTAGGCAAAGAAAACAAGAATTGAATCAGGGTCATGTAGGGAAAATTGCTTCCTCATTCAGAGAGATTAGAAACAGGTTTCAGTTGAAATGCCAGGTTTCAGTGAATTTCTAAAAAATTTAAATAGATACCACTTACTTACAAGCATAAATATATAATGGCTCTCAAGCTTGAACACGTTGGATATTTGCTTTATGTTTAAATGCAAGTTTACCTGCGCAGAGATGCACAGTCTAATTAGTGAAGTATATGACCTACTGCCTTAATGGCCTACTAATATCCAAGACCTGTTCTGTATGGTCTGATAACTTCCATAAGTTGTAGCAAGAACCTCAAGACATCATCTGACTAGGGGGGTTATTCTGAATTAGTGAGCCTATATGGAAGCTTTCCTAACCCTAAACAGATGTAACGCTTTCTCCATCTTCTCTCCCCAAAAGGGTGCTAAGTCATGCATCTCTTCTCATTCCTGCAGCATCTCCAGCAGCACTGGAGACTAGAAATACCGAGTTTTATATTTGCATCATTTCAGTTTTCATTTCTTTTTAAGGCTTGTATATGAAGAAATCTTACGGCAGAAATAAAAAATCCAGAGGGTGCAAATATCCAGACAAAGCATTCCCATGAAATTTGCCAAGGCCTGTGCAAATGTGAGGGCAGAGGAGTGCAAAATGTATAATTCACCACATATTTGTACGGTACTTGAGTAAGTGCCTGACAATAATATTGTGTTGCCATAGTTAGTAATTCAACTAACTTTTTAAAAACCCATTAAGACATACCATTTTGGGTGTAAGACTATTATTAATGTCAACAAAAAAAAAATCTGGTGACCTAATTCACAAGACCAGCTAGTCAAAAAACCAAATCAAATAACCCTGTGATTATCCCACTCACCTGGATCACGATAGACTTTTAATCCTTCTGTCAACTTGTTGGGACCTGAATCCACCTCTCAGAGGAGGCCTTCCTGGCCACATCACTGGTTCCTTGGGGTGTCTGTTCCCATTTTTCTCAGGAAAAATAGTTATATTTTTACAAGTCACTTAGATAATTTTGGGTTCTTTTCACCAAAGAGATGGAAATCATCTTGTAGGTCAGGGCCTGAGTATTCAAATTTCCCAGACAGAGGAATTCACTGGTCCAGGCAGATCATTTGTTCTTCTGAAAAAGGGAGGATTTTCCACTTGTTGGTTTGGTGAATGTGGCCAAGATACAGTCCTTTCTATCCCCTGCTTTTCTTAAAATGACAAAAATGGAAATGAAATTACTGATCTGAAACAAACAAATGTTTCACTGAAATCCACATGAAACACTTTTTCACTTGAATGAGAGAAAAAGAATAAGATTTCTTAAATATATTTTCAAATTTTTGGTTAAGCTCTGAAACTGAAAAACCAATTACACAGCTTTGTTATGCAGTCACTTGTGTTAGGGAATGATTAATAGTAACATGTAATGCCTTAATAAGGAAAGATAAAGAAAGGAGCAGAAAATGAGGCTAAATTATAGCAGAATGACAGCAATGTTTTTCTGATGATAGCAATTATGTCATAGCTGAAAAAGTATCTCTTGGTGACAAGTACATATATCATAGAATGAAAGTTCCTGTACAATTCCATTTTAAAAGTTCATTTTCAGAGGAACCAGAAAGGGATAGATGTATTCTCTTTCATCCTTTAAATGTCAGGCTTTTCCTAGATGACTTAACTCATTTTAAAATGATGCATAGCTGTCAACATTTTTTCATTTTGAAAATTACTGCCTGGGACACAGCCGTGCTTTCCAAAAGCAGCAGGGGCAGAGCTGTGTCTGTCACAGTGAAAGGCAGCGTGGAGAACAGCTCGTGTGACACGGGCACAGCTCATCCTGCAGTAGAGGAGAGTCTGTCCTGCTTTCACTGTCCCCACCTGACAGAACCAGTGCTGCTGCTCCAACTCGCTTTCAGCAACAGGCACCATTGCCTCGTGCCCACCACTAGCTCACCCAAGCTTTCTACATCCATCTTCTTCAGGTCTTAGGAAATAATTAATCCTGATGCTGGATTTTATGAGCACAAAGCTGGCATTGCTGCAACTCCTTTGAAGTCACTAGAGCTCTTCTTGATTAACGGGATTAATAGAATCAGAGTAGGAGTTCCGAAACGGGTGTATGCTTGTACCTGTAGAAGTCTATACATGCACATATAAATGTATTATGTACAGCAGTTTGTTGAGTGGAATTACAGCTTCTGCATGGGAGTCTGCAATCCAGAAAATTAACTCATCAGCAATACATATTTCCTGTAAAATAATATTTTTATATAACTCATATATGCATTTTGGTTCATCATAGCAATTGTAATAACAATTTTACCAGCAACAACAACAATAACAATAATAATAACAAAGCATAATAGTGATAATAACAACAATAACAACAGTAATTATAACAACAGCAATAATAATAGGAATAGTTTTAATCACTATAATTTTTTACATAATTCCCATGGCCAAATTATGCCTTTGTGTTCTGCATTCATTTTGGTCAGTATTGTCTATTGATTCTACCAAGGAGGCTGTAAGCTTTTGCCTCCTTGTGCATGAGGCATCATCTGCGCTTATGTCAATAGAAGATTTTAAAAAATAATAGTAAGTGAGGATGCCCAGTGGAAGTCAACAGCTAATGACTGAATAACTGATTAGAGAGCAAAAAGGCCAGACTGCACAAGCCCTGCAGTTATTCAGAGATCAATACAGACATGGAAGAAAGAAATGTGAAGACCAAGGCAAGCACAGTGCCTTCCAATTCCCACTTACTGTATGAAACTGGCCCAGTTTCTCCTTGCTTGCTCTCCATCTCAGAACCTGAGTTTTCCCCGTCCTTTTTTAAGCTGTTCATATATTCAACAGGCTACAGTGAGGTTATGATCTTGGAAAGGGATAGTGCAAACAAGAAGTATTTCAGACTGAGGAGAGAAATGAAACCACACATGCTCTTTTGTGGCAAGGGATGCGCAGGGGCTGGTGCAAGTAAGAGTTTCTCTGAATGGAAGCACTGACAGCTCCTGTTCTTGTGCAAGGGCTGTCATCAGCCCATGTCTCTCTTGTCCTCAGAACAAAGCCCTTGCTTTTAAAGACATGTATTTCATAAGGCCCAAATAACCTCAGGTGAAGAATGATGCTCAGTTCAGGCAAGATGATGGGACTACCAAGGATGCGCAACAGAAAATCTGGGCAACCAAACTACAGATCTCCTCAAAAATCAGATGCCTGTGACCATTTATATTTATATGTGTACTGGTTCTGTATTTTTGATTTGGGTTTGGGTGGGTTGTTTTTTGTTTTCTATTTTCTTTATCTTTTCCTTTAAAAATTCTTCATTGATTGCATTCCAGATATTTATGGGAGTCGTTTTTGAATTCTGCTCTAAGCAACTAGAAGTAAGAGGGTAAAATAGCAGGCTCAAACCTCGGGTGAGTCTAGGCCATGTGTGTTGGCTGGGGAGGGGAGCTGTGGGGACAGACTCTTCTCTAATTGTCTCTCAATAGACACAAATCTAATGCAATCAGCAAACCTTAGAATTGTAGGAGCTGTAGTAAATAACTATGTGGTAATCCAAAAGCTTTGTTTGGGTGTAGGGGGGTTTATTTGGTGGTTTTTCACAGTTGTGATGGGTTTGTTGTTTTTTGGGGCTTTTATCTGTTTGTTTTGTTTTTTGGGTTTTTTGGGGGGGAAGTGGGTTTTTTTTTTGTTTTGGTTTTTTTGGGGGGTTTTCTTCTTTGAGGGGAGAGGTGCCCATTTATACTGTACCTCCAGTACACAGGCAAAAAGCAGTAGCAAAGGTGGGCCTGTGGGATGGATGTGATGGGCAAATGTGTGGTCTTTTGTGTTCAGGGCAAGAGCTGAGGGTCCTGGCATCAAAAATAATGGAAATACCTTCACAACCTTTCAGACTGAGAGCTGGGACATGGCATATTAGGATGGGGTGTGACAGCCAGGACTACTCTATGCTGATGTTGTTAAAATCTATCAGTCCCTCTCTAGATTATAAAAGCAGCTGCTGGCTGCTCTTTTACAGCATTTGAAAAATTTTCTGAGGATTCATTATTTGCTAAATCATTGATAATATGGCACTCACAAGGAGGTAATTTAAAAATCAAGAAGGAATCTTCATTAGATTTTTTTTCTGCTTTTATAGGTGTGTATTGTATTATTCTTAGGTCACTGTGACCAAGGTGGCTGAATATGATATAGACAAGTGCACACAAAGGCTGTATTTCTAAAAAAGTCTGAGACCCTGCATTGACAGAGATGAGTTTTTATATTGACTCCACTTGAACAGCTACTTGCTCTCAAGCTGCATTGCTGTTGTACAGCTGTCTGAGCTTCTTCATGCTTGACTAGCCCAGTGCGTGCAATTGCATGCAAAAACGATGACAATATTAATGATGCTATTTCCTAAATCCAGATTTTAAATTTTGTCACTCTTTTCTGTTTTTTGGTACACTTTCCAGTGTTTTTTGGTACACTTTCCAGACCCTCTTGTGGTGACTCCAGACACAAACCATCACTTGTATGGTTTGATGTAAAAATGAAGCGGGAATTCTTTGGATTCTGTTTTCTCTCATTTTCCCTGCCCACTAGTTTTAGTCACTCTATCAAATACAATATTCCAGTGGTGTTTCAAATGTGGAGCAGTGAGGGAGACAACCTTTAGTTTTAGGCGTAGGACCCAGGTGCCTTTCAACCCCAGCAAGTTACTGAGTTACCTTGCTTGAAGGAAGGGTCAGTGGGAAGAAACACAAAGGAAAAGAATGTCCAGGAAAAGTCAGCAGGAGTGAGAGCAATGGGGCAGAACTGAACTGATGGACCTGGATTATAAAAAAGAGGAATAGCAAAGAAACAGGTTTAGGCCAACAAAATAAAAGCAACAGAAAGGAGAAAATCAGTCAGGATTAATTTCACATCCTACACCCTGCTGGGGCAAAAGAGGCCAAGACACTCCCAAAAGACTAATTCTCTCTGGGTAAACTGAGAATAGGCATGGTTCTCCCTGCTTTTAAAGACTTGAGCTCACTCTTCCACCTAATGTTTCCCCATGAACACCTAGCACCTCAAAAGCAAGTAACTTAGAAGAACAAGGGTGGAGCCCAGAGCAGGCAGAGAGCGCTGGTGAGGGGCTCTGATAGAGCTCGGGTAGTTGAAGCAGCCAGCACTCACAATGGCGGATGCAGAGGGCAGCAAGTGGCATCCTGCCAAGTGTCCTTGTCTAAGCTCCAGGACACCTTTTCCCTTGGCTCCCAAGATGCTCTTGTTGAAGGGCCACAAGAGGCTTCTATGAGACTCCTGGCGCTTATTCCTAAAATATGACCAAATCATACTACGAAGCAATAACCGTGACACAGGCAGGTCCTATTTCAGCTGTAATCGCTTTTACTTAATTCCAGCAGTATTAGAGATGCTGAGCTTTCCAGCTATCAAAAGGATACACAAAAGTGCTAAGAAAGCAGAAAACCAAAAGAAGGAGGTAGAGTGCAACAGGGGAAAAAAAAAAGCCAGAAATGCTTTTGGTAAACTTTTGAATCATGCCTTTACAAAAGGCAGCAGATCCCAACATGGAGTGATTTTCATGCTGTAATAAACAGAAACATAATTTAAAACCTAGGCAGCATGACTTATTCTGAAAGATCTGAGGAGTAATAAAAAAGCCTGTGTGCAAACGTGTGTGTGCACACAGTTTCTTTAACAGCTGCATGGAACAACCTGTTTTAAATAAGAACAAAGGTGAACAAAGCCAGTTGTCAGGGCAGCTCACCAAATGAAGTTTTTTAATGTGCATGACGTATGCCATATAAAGTGTATTGCCTGAGATACAACAGCACAGAGTCCAACTTTAAGTATTTTTCTCAGAGTTTTCCTACAAAGTCATGATTCAAGAATTTACTGCATTTATCTTCATTATTTATTTCTCTTCTCCAAAAGGCCCAATGGATCACCTTGCTCATTATATCTTCAGCAGCAAATTAAAATCAGCCTCTTCCCTCCCTAAATATTCAATATTTTCTTGTTCTATCAAGATGTCACTCAATCAATTTGTATTTGTTGCACTCAGAGCAGACAACTGTAAGTAGAAAGTGGAGGTCAGGTCTGACTTACTAAATGAGTTTGACTTAACCAATAGAAGGGAAAGAAAGAAAAAAAAAATAGTGATGGAAGATTTTCACTGCTTTGAAGCTTTTCTGAACAAAAAATAAAAAAGTCTGGCAAGCACACAGTGTACCTTTTCATGTATGTAAGTAAACACAAATTTAGGAAAAGCTTTGCTTTGCACAAACAGAAGTTTTGGGCCTTTTTGTAATATGTTTGAGAACTTGGAGAGAGTTACAAGCTCTCTGCCTTCACTATAAATGTTCCATATGTTTCTGCACTGAAGGTAAAGAGACAACTGAGAGCAGGGACAGTCTGCTGGGAAGGTTGCAAAGCTCTGTTTACAGAGAATTTTATAATCAGACAATAATTTGTTACAAGTCTCTGAGATCCACAAGAGGAATTTATTGCTGTGCATAGTTAGGAAATTTTTTAAAGAGAGCAGCTTATCAAAGAAATGTGCAGTCTATTAGCACATCATTCAATTTTTATTTATTTCCAATTCCATCTTTTGCTTCCCAGTTACTCCTCTCTGTAGTAGGCAATCATGCCAGATGCAAAGTATCATTTCTGATTTTCAGGATTAGTTGAAATTTGGGAGTCTTATAGATTCCCTCTGCTGCTTTTATTTCTTGTTGTTTTTCTTATCTGATCTCACAATGTTGCAAGTGCTGCTTTACTCAGGAATGCATTTCTTGAACTACTTCATCCCAATGAATGTGTGAACAAAAAATTCATGAGCAGGTTAAATTTTCCCAGCCTTTGAAGTGACTTAAAGTTGAGGTACTCTTGAGAAATAACAACATATTAAGTACCTTTCTATTTTTATATAGACACATAATGTGATTCCTAAGCAGTAAAAGAAAAGCTGTAAATATTAAAGGCCTTAGCTGTGACATCCTACCTGATATCCCCTATAGGTCTGGTASCAGTGTAGTGGTGGGTATGCAGAGTAGTTGAAATGGTGATGGGAGAATACTTTAATTGTGAAACCTCCTGATGGTACAGACTTAACCAGTGCAGGTGTGTAGGCTCACTACCACTACATTGCACTTTCTCTGACACCCTCTTGACATCCCTGACCTTTCTGCTCAGAGCTGAGACCATGAAGCCACAGATGAGGGAAGATGTGTCTCTTGCAGCGCCAGCCTGGCCCARGCGTGGCAGCCCAGACAAAGGGACAGCCAGAGCAGACACCAGAGGACACCTWGAAGGGCTGTTGATCTGGGAGAGGTGGGGGTCAGCAATGGAGTGCAGAGGTGAGGAGCACCTGGGACTCAGCAGCGGCTGCAGTGGGACTGGGGCAAGCTGTGCAATGAGCTCCAAGCCCAGAGCCAGCTGGGATGGGGCGTGTGAGCAGAGATCCTCCTGCCGAGCCAGCAGCGCCGGTGGAACACAGCCTTGCTCCTGGCTGCTGATCACAGCCAAACCCATCTGTCAGCASAGAGTTTTGAAACTTGCTTGCAAAGTGCTCCATGCCTTTCTAGTATCAAACTGCCTCGAGGCTGACACCCTGCTATTGCYATAAATTATTTTGTTAACTTAGAGTGCAGACTTTTATGCAAAGGATCTAAGCTCTTCTGATGAACTATTAAAGTGCCCGTATAATGCCACATCATTACATTTCAGTGGTCARTATCTTAGTGTTTGCCATTGTGTATGCAATTTCCTCTTTTAAAAGAATGTTCAGCTCTACCAAACAATTGYTGGGATTGCAAAGGACACAGTAAATAGAATAAGCAGATCATTGGTCTGCTCAATGCATGTGATCATTTGTAATTGCACAATCAAACGCATTTTGTACAGAAACCTTTCCTCTGACACTGGAAAAATAGAAACATACCAAGATGCAYCAGCTTTGCACACAGGAAGCAACAATCTCTCTGTAGGACCCCAGCTTCATCTTTTGGAAAGTATTTAGTAAATGAGGTAAAGGAAAATGAAATGGGAGAGAATGATTAAGACTTGCTTAGATTTCCCAGGAAAATGTGACTTTGCTGTTGTTGGTGTGACYGATTTCCTACATGGTGCTAGTAAAGTCATGTGAAGCTAATTTACATGGATTGTGAATGTYTTTCACTTTAAGAATGGTCCTCATTTTGGGGAGCATATTGGATCTGGGCTCAGACATGCAGGAGTCTGGAACATCCATTCCTGGGAACAGGCAAAATCACGGGGATTGTGACCTGCATGCACCACCCACCCAGCTGCACTCTGAAACCCACACCCAAWGTACCCCAGCACAGATGTCCCAAGCAAAACCTTGGTCCTTTTGTACTTATACCTCCCACCCAGAAATTAATAATTCTGTTCTCAGCAGAGTCTGAAGAAGGTGAGGGAAATAACATCTTGAATAAAAAGCATAAATCCAGTCTCTGAGCACCTGCTTTTCAAATGAGCTCTGTCCAGTCTATGTGCTGAATAAGAGTCCTAAGGAAAAATAATGAAAGATCATTAAATTAGAAAGTTTSTCAAAAACTTAAACTCATATCCACTTTTAGTGGATAATAATATTTGAAATTCTATGTTTTCAGTGCTTGTGGTTATTGAAATCTTTCTAAGAAAAGTGGAATGTGAATGGGAAGGGAAAGAGGAAAGCAAAGGGAAAGGGAAAGGGAAAGGGAAAGGGAAAGGGAAAGGGAAAGGGAAAGGGAAAGGAAGCCTTCTTCCTAGCTCCCCTCACAGAGCCTGAAAAAGTGACTGTGAGCAATACAGGGAATCATAAGGGAAACAGAAGGAATCCTCAAGTTCTTTTATGCTGTTTTGGGAACAAAAGGGTGGTTTAGGACTTCTTTAAAGCAGGGAGCTAGCAGAATGGTGCTTTTCAGACCTCACCAGACTTGGTTAGGCTTGCTACTATGCATGGATTTTCAAAAACAAACACGCCCGTATACTAAATCCCCAGGGGATTTTCTTCATGTATTCATGCCTTTATCAGCCGATCTTAAGATCAGTCAGCGCGTACCAGCRGTAGTACTGCCACTTCAAACACCAGCAAGACAAGAGGAAAGCAACAGGAACTTTTGTTGAACCAGCRGAATGAATCGGCAGCTGGGACTGGGAAGCAGCAGCGCTTCGTGCATCCCAGTCCACTTAAGCAAAACCAACTCCCAGGGGTTCGCTGCGATCAAATTATTATTTCTTAATCGTTCGCCCATGAACGGTAGCTACAGAGAGCCCGGAGGGGCTGTCAATAATAAGCCCCGGGCGAGGGGCGGCGGAGGGGAGCCGGCGCTGCCCCGGTGCTGCCCCGGCCCGGCGGCTCCAGCCCCGCCCGCCCGGGGCGCAGCCTCACCTGGCAGCGGCGCCGCGGAGCCGGGCCCCGCATCGCCCCCCTGGGCTGCCGGCTTGGTTGCTTAAAAGGGAGAAAGAAAGAAAGAAAAAAGTAGGTCTAGTCATAAGGTAAGAGAAATCTTTTTTCTTTTTTCTTATTTTTAATTTTTAATTTTTTAATTGTTTTTTAATTTGAGCGCCGCTAATTGCCGAGTGCATGCGCCGTTGGCTGGCTCGGACAGCGCACCGGGCAGGGGCGTAGGCGCGGGTGGGACGGAGCGGGGCTGGAGCGGGGCTGGAGCGGGGTGTGCGGGCAGCGGGGCTGGAGCGGGGCTGGAGCGGAGTGTGAGGGCAGCGGGGCTGGAGCGGGGCTGGAGCGGGGTGTGCGGGCAGCGGGGCTGGAGCGGGGCTGGAGCGGGGCTGGAGCGGGGTGTGCGGGCAGCGGGGCTGGAGCGGGGTGTGCGGGCAGCGGACGCGCCGGGATGCGCGGCGGCCCCGGCTCCAGGCGGGCCGGACGGAGCACGACAGCGCCGAGCGGCCGAGGCTGATGTAGCGTTGGGCTGGAGCCTTGGAAGGTGCACCTGGTGGGGCTGTGCTGTGCGGTTCCCTCTCCCGAACCGCGCACCGAGGGGTCAGGGAAGGATAACCACAGCCCGGAGACAGGTTTGGCAATTCTCATCTCTCAGCTGAAMGCTGCTTCGCCTTCGCTCTCTGGTACTGCGTGCCTGCTTTCTGTGCGTCCCCTTTCCCCTCCTCTAACCTCCGGAATTAATGCGGACGATACTGTTGTGTAGTCTGAAAGGATGTCGGTCGGGTTTGGTTCTTAAAGATCTTTAGTGTTTTTCTTACRTGACCAGTGTGCTGGAAGGGTGGGGGGACACTGAATTTAGTAAGTATTCGTATTCCAAAATACTGCCTTCAGTCACTGCTCAGTTGGAGTAAGACACTTTCAACACAAATGAACTATTTCAGCAAACTGCATTTCAATTTTTCCAAAATCAGTGTTAGAAACAGAAGATAAACTGCTGTAGGTTACAAGCAATGTGTCCTCCTAAGAAAAAAATAATTTCCTTTACTTTCAGTGTGTAGATTACAAGCAATGTGTCCTCCTAAGGAAAAAGAACATTTCCTTTACTTTCAGTGTATTTTCGAAACTATCATGTAGTTTAGAAGTAGCGAGAATATTAAATTTTTTGTTATATAGTTTGATGCAATCACTTTCCAAAGTTAATTCAGTTCTTCAGCAATGAAGAGCATGCACTTTTTTACACTTTGAGTTTGTACATTAGGTAGCCACAAAAAATTGTCTTTAGGTTTACTAGAACTTTTTAAAACAAGCTTGTGTTTGTTTTCAGAGTTGACCCTGTGATAAACTGAACAAGAAGTTGGAAAGTTCTGTAGTAAGGTCATTCAAACATTTTTCTCATTCCTTACCTTTAAAATGTAATGGATRGTAAGGAGAAAAGTAATACAGATGTGCTTTATTCTTTTTCTTGCCATGGGATCTGATCTCGTTTACATATTTCTTCTCCCAGTTGAGATGGATGCATGGGAAGTAGTGAGGCTGATGATTTGAAAGTGTGACCTAATCACCTAATTTAAGTCTTAGGCCCTATTGTTTTGTTTCCTMGAGAGCCTGGCCACCTTTTGGCTCTCTTTGACTTCAGCTCAAGTTGTAAGTACTCAGAACTAGCAAAATTCAGCCTTTTGGGTGTCTCAACCTGGCCCCAAACATGGAAGCACTGGGAAATAGTCCTGACATGTGCAGGATTTCCCAGTGGCTGTAGAAATAATCTTCAAAATCAGCTGTTGTACATTAAACAGAGGAAAAAAAAAAAGCAACTCCTTTATTGAGTTAAACCACCTCTTGCTGGTTTTCATTGTCCTGGGATTACAGACTCTTGCATCACTTAATGGGCAGCAGCTTTCTAGCTACCACTAGGAAGTTGTCCAGTCTCTCTAACTCTGCATGTACAGTAGCAAATTTTGGGTTTGAAGTGGAAAGATGAGTTTGCAAAGACATTTGCTTTCCCAGTGGAAATTCCCTTGGGATTGCTGTGTGAGTGGCAGAGAAATGCTGTTGGCCCCTCAGGAGGAAGCAGCCTTCATCAGCCCTCAGTCATCTGATCCTTAGAGTGACCAAGTCCTCATTAATGTATTTGCCTCAACCCCCACTTACTGGCCATCCGTGAAATGGGATAGAAGTCATTACACCCCATAGCAACAGACTTTTGGAATGTAAATGGCAAAGTAAGGTACTACAGGAGTGGGAAGTCACATGGCTTTGTGCTAGAGCTGCAGTGAGAAACTCTGTGGGTCTCCAGGCTGTGTATGAACTCAATTAATGAAGTCCCCTAGAGACCTTACCTGCTTGACTCCTTTCCATCYTCTTTCTTCTAACTGCTGTTCCTCCTGCTGCCAGTTTTGATAGCAGGAGAAATAGCTCTCCACTTCTCCAGATTGCCCTCTACATTAGCCCCTCCTTTGAGAGCTTTATTAAACACTGGGAGACACCTTGGGAAGCTTGGCTTTGTTTGTTTGCAGAGCAGGAGGCTAAAACAGGCCAACACAGCTGAACTGTGGTGCTGAAATGTTGATGTGTGTGCACACCATGGGAGCAGCTTATGGCCTTTCAGGGAATCATCTGGCTTGCTCTKCTTTCCCAGGATTTCCTTGTGTAAGTGAGTGCCCATTTCTATGCTAGAGGTGGTGTACCTGTGATGTTGTATGAGTACCTGTGATGTTTTCTCATCTTACTGGAAGTACAAACAGAAAGGGATTTTCAATAGGTAGGATTTTCAATAAATGTTTGGGGATAATAAATTTGTTTTTGCATGCTCTGTTTTAAACACTTGGAAGTGGATGCTTCTTTGAGAGGATTTTTTGAGAGGAGCCATGACTAAAGAAATGAAGCCACATCACTGAAGGGATAGAGTTGTAGCTGTCAGCGTCCCACTGCACTTCTGTTGATCGATTCATAGCTTGGAGGAGGGAAGGGGAAGCAGAACGACTGTRCAGTGAAACACTTCAGCACCCAACCTAAAGGCAGGAGGAGAGGGAGAGCCTGATTATTGCCCATCCCCTCCTACATCTTCCTTGCTAGCTACTTCCAGCACACATCAGAGTTGTTAAAAYGAATTCCATAGCTGTTCTTCCTTCAGTCCAATGTCTGCTTTTTCTGCAACTGAGATTCATTGCTGAAAGTTTTCAGGCTCCTGCCTCCCCAGCAYGGCTGCCAACAGAGCTCTCCTGCTGCCCCAGCACTGCCTGGTGTGGCTGTGAACAGCTGAGGCTAGTGGGGATCCAGGAGAGGCAGCTCCCTGAGCAGCAGGACCATGTCAGCTTGCAGCAGTAGCTTCTGTATTCCACCATCCTGCACCATGCCAGTCAGGCATCTTTCTTTATAGAACAGAATCGAAGCAGCAGCGTCCTGGGGTGTTTGTTTGTAACTGAGGCAGTGAACAGTTGCRCACAGTCATCATGCCTGAGGGTTTGCTCAGGGTTTGTTATTTATACAGTGCTGCAAGTGGTAATGTGCCTGCCTTGAGTAYTGGACCTGTTCTTCAAATATTGTGGGGAGGACAGATGGCAAGGAGAGGGAGAGACCACCAGGATCCCCATGGCAGCAATGACTGTGTATTCAGGGATACACAGACTCAGGCTCAGGCTTTGCCATGGTACCTGTGGTAGTGAGGGCAGGGAGCTGGATCACGTCTGTGTGCTTCGTTCTGGGGACATTCAGCCAAACCCCCGAGACTCGTACTGATGAATGAAGGTTATCCAGTTGTATCCAAATATTTCTCATTTCTGTTTCTAAAAAAACACAAACCAAGACACCATATGCAGGCTGGGGGGTATCCAATTGTTGGATTGTCAGTGTTTTGGCTGWATCTAATGTTTCAGTACTAAAGGTTTTGTTTGTTTTGATTTTGATCCTGAATGCAGGTGCTTTCAGCCTCTTGACAATCCAGTGTGCAGTTGCTCTGGCTAACACATTGAAGACCAGGTGCTGGGAGTCTAAGGGCTTTTAGTGTTGCATAGGAGCCCATGTAGGTTGGTGTTGCTTAGCAAACATTAGCAGCAGCAGTCAGATGAAAAGCCTGATAGCAGCAAATGTGCTGTGAGGGTCAAGAGGGGACACCTCACCTTGCAGTCCTGCTGAAATTCCAGTTTAACCACTGAGGTATGAAAGTTGTACAAAGATGGAAAAGCAGGAGCAAACTTAAACTCAGCTTTTAGTCTCTAGAAGTAACACTGAAAAAGTGGAAATTTTTCAATTACTTTGGCAATTAACACATATATTTGTGTGCTGCCTTCCAATTCCCCCACAGACCCAGATTTTAGAAGAAGTTCCCATAGACATGAAAAACAGAAGTATTGTTAAGTACCTTCTCTGAAAGTTGGCTTGTCATATCTAAGACATGTAGTTTCCCTGTGCTAAAGCTGAGGCAGAATGAAGTGCTGAATGTTGCTTTGTTTTCCCAGAGGGGCCAAGCTGGTTATTCCCCACTGACAGCACTCCTACAAGGCAGTGACAGGGCTAACATGCTTTCTTCTCTTGCTCAGCCTCATGACTGGCATTTTYTTGTCTTAGTTTAACAGGTATTTGCAATTTTTTTCAGTGGCTTTCTCAGCAGTATTCCCTAGTAGACTCTCAGGTAATCACGTGGAACCGGGTATGGGCAGTGCATTATTTTGCACTCTGCTAAGCAGCCTGGCTAGTGTGCACTGCCTGGAGCAATTGCTGGGTGAAAATCACATGTGTAGGCCTAGGAATTACCAATCAAAGACAGTTTTCTAAGCATCTCTAGGCATTTGGGTGTCAAGATTTTTTTTTAAAGCRATTTTCTGGGGTTTTTAATTGATAGGGGTCACCTTAAAATTTTCCTGTGGGACAAGGGAAGCTGGAAACATTCTCCTATGTTTGTGACTTTGGAAGATGTGTCATTTAGAGCACCACTGGATTCGACTTCACTATTCTATCATGGCAAACAGTATTTTTGTGGAAGGATACATACTATTCCTTAAAAAGTGTAGCCTGGTGGAGATGAGGAAGAGTTCTTGGCTGAAACATTTGCATGAAGCGCTGAGACAGAGCAGGCAGGGAATATATTGCATGCTAATAAAGTTCCTTCTTCAGTGTGAAAAGTGCATGCTTTGTGAGTGACAGTGGGTCTTTTTTTACCTTTTGACATTCTAACTTGACCAATAATGAGGCATCCACCAGCATGCCTTTTCAGTCCTTTCCAAAGAGCTGCCACAACTAAAGAGACTTTTCTTTTGAGAATAATCKGTGACCCAGCAAGGTTGGCTGCAATGTTTGTTTGTTTTTCTCTCTACTGCTGGTTCCTACTATTCTCTTACTCCCACATCCTATCCGAGTCTTGTTTTCAAATGCATTCTTCAGCCTTCTCCTTCCCTACCTACTGCATCCTGTGTTCGGCTTTCTGGCTTCCTTCTCTTTTCTTAAAGCTTTTCTTTCCAATTCCTTTTGATTCTGGTCCCCCAGGAACAAGAAGTGAAACATTAACAGTTGCYGGGTATGGAGTTAATCTGGCTCTTGCTAGGAGTGTAGAGTTCAGGTGAGGGCTCTGGGAGACATCCTTTGTGTATGACATTGTGCCCCGGGGCCCTTGGCACCGCTTCATTGCTGGAGTAGCAGAAAGGAATGTATATCTGTGCTCCACCTGCTGTATCTACAATCCAACATGTAAGATAAGAATATTGATAAAAGTTGATCTTTGCTAAGTTGATCTTGCTCCAGTTACTGCAAGTTAATTACCAGGCATTAATTGCTCTGCAATTACCACCTGGATGTGCATCTCAGTTATAAAAAGGAAGCTGAGAAGCTTCAGACTTAGGATAAGCAAAGCAAAGGGATTTGAATTATCTCTTGTCTTGATAGAGGATGTGGGAACTGTAGGTGCTGTGACAGCAGTTTGGAAAAAAATACTATTTCACAGTAATTTCAGTATGCATACCTGTGTCTTTCTAAGTCAGACTGCTGCTTTTACAATAAGGCTCTTAGATTGGTTGGGATGCATCCCTGTGTTATCTGTACCTCTTTAACAATTGAGGATCACCATCCTTATAAACCTGTGCTTAGAACATGTGCAGGAACTTCCTATGTTGGTGTCAACAGATCCTGAATATTAATCACAGATATAAAATAGTTATATTACTACATGTTGGATGGCTAAAGCTGGGTAATGTATGCTTTTATTATCTTTCTGAGGAGACACCTAATTTGGATATATGGCAAGCTTTTATATTGTCTGAAAACTCAGCTTTAGAGGCCATACAGAGAAGAGCATTTTCCAGATGAGGTCAGCTGTAGCCAAAGGTTTGACTAGTCTGGTCCTTGTGGTTCACAACTTCTGCTAAATGAAATGTAGAAGAAGAAACCTTTTAGCATAATAGTGACTGTGCTGGAAAATTTATCTTCCTAATTTCATAAGCGTGTGATGCCCAGATGGTTATCAGTTGTGTGTTACTGTAATCTTCTGTCCTGCTGGTTTGTAACCAGGAATAGTCTGTTTATGTGTGGCTGCATATAACAATTAGTTTAATCTTTTACCTAATTTTACACATTTTTCTGTATGCAAGACATAAAGAGGAATTCACCTTGTAAAACAAATTTGGTATAAATGGATTAGTGATTAGATAATACCTGTCCTGTTGGGATATTATATACTTTTACCAATATCATCCTAACAGAGAAATAAATGTAAGGAAATTAAAACTTGATGTATTTGCTATCTGTACATGTATAAAATTTTACTGTGTTTCCAATTTCTAGATGATTTTATGTATTTTTCATTTAACTTCCGTAATTCAAAATACTTGGTTAGGGAATACAACTGTAGTAGGTAGTTATTTCTTGAAAATGAAATAGAACTAACAAATTACTTAATTATTAATGAATTAATAAAAAAGAAGCTAAAATAAAGGTGATTTTAAAAATAGAGAGATACACACATAGACATATATATGTACATTTTAGTCTAACGCATCTCTTTTGACTTGTTTCAGGTTGAAGAAACTTCTTGAGCAGGAGAAGATCTATCAAGCCCGGAAGGAGAAGGAGCATACAAAGAGAATCAATAAACTAAGAGAAGAACTAGTCAAGCTCAAATCATTTGCACTCATGCTGGTGGATGAAAGACAAATGCATATTGAACAACTTGGTCAACAAAGTCAGAAAATACAGGACTTAACCCAAAAACTAAAGGAAGAAGAAGAAAAGCTTAAAATTATTACTGCAAAAACAAAAGAAGATGGACAAAAACTGATGAAATTAGAGGCAGAACTTGAACACAAAACATCATCGTTTTGTCAAGAACATGAGGAGATGACTGCTAGACTGGCTAATCAAGAGTCACATAATAGACAACTAAGGCTCAAGCTAGTGGGGTTGACTCGCAGAATAGAGGAGCTAGAAGAAACTAACAAAAATCTTCAAAAAACTGAGGAGGAACTTCAAGAATTAAGAGATAAAATAGCGAAAGGGGAATGTGGGAACTCTAGCTTAATGGCAGAAGTGGAAAACCTCCGCAAGCGTGTGCTTGAAATGGAGGGAAAAGATGAAGAGATCACAAAAACTGAATCCCAGTGCAAAGAGCTGAAAAATAAACTTCAGGAGGAAGAGCATCATAGCAAAGAGTTGAAACTTGAGGTGGAAAAACTGCAGAAAAGAATGTCAGAATTAGAGAAGCTGGAAGAGGCTTTCAGTAAAAGTAAGTCGGAATGCACTCAGCTACACTTAAACTTGGAGAGAGAAAAAAATTTGACTAAGGATTTGATAAATGAGTTGGACGTGGTGAAGACTCGAGTGAAGGACCTTGAGACATCTGAAAGCAAGTTGGAAAAGGCTGAAATAAGCTTAAAAGATGACCTTACAAAGCTGAAGTCGTTTACTGTAATGTTGGTTGATGAGCGAAAAAATATGATGGAAAAAATAAAACAGGAGGAAAAAAAGGTTGAGGGCCTAAACAAGAATTTTAAAGTTGAACAAGGGAAAGTTATGGATGTAACAGAGAAATTGATAGAAGAAAGTAAGAAATTTTTGAAACTGAAATCTGAAATGGAGGAAAAAGTATCTAGTTTGACAAAGGAAAGGGATGAGTTAATTGGCAAACTGAGAAGTGAAGAAGAAAAATCATCTGAATTAAGCTGTAGAGTTGACCTGTTAAAGAAAAGAATTGATGGTATGGAGGAAGTAGAAAGAGAAATCACAAGAGGTCGAACTAGGAAAGGAGCAGAGCATGTTTGTCATGAGGACAACAAGATTAAGGAACTTACCATTGAAATTGAAAGATTGAAAAAACGTCTCAAACAACTGGAAGTAGTTGAAGGAGATTTGATGAAGACTGAAGATGAATATGACCAGCTAGAGCAGAAATTTAGGACTGAGCAGGATAAAGCTAATTTTCTCTCTCAACAGTTGGAGGAGATGAAACTCCAGATTGCCAAAACGAAAGCAATAGAAAAAGGTGAAGTGGTGAGCCAGGAGGCAGAGCTGAGGCACAGGTTTCGTCTGGAAGAGGCCAAAAGTAGAGATTTGAAAGCAGAAGTTCAAGCACTTAAGGAAAAAATCCATGAGCTCATGAACAAAGAAGACCAACTTTCTCAGCTCCAAGTTGATTATTCAGTTCTTCAGCAAAGGTTTATGGAAGAGGAAAACAAAAACAAGAGCATGGGGCAGGAAGTTTTGAACCTGACAAGAGAGCTGGAGCTTTCTAAGCGTTACAGCCGTGCTCTGAGGCCCAGCATGAATGGGAGAAGAATGGTTGATGTTCCCCTGACGTCCACTGGCGTGCAGACAGATGCTCTAAGCAATGAAGCAGCAGAAGAAGAAACTCCAGCAGTGTTTATAAGGAAATCCTTCCAGGAGGAGAATCATATCATGAGCAATCTGCGGCAGGTAGGTCTGAAAAAACCCATGGAGCGTTCTTCAGTGCTTGAGAGATATCCTCCGGCAGCAAATGAGCTTGCTATGAGGAAATCCTGGATACCATGGATGAAAAAGAGGGAAACTGGGGCCCAGACAACTCCTGATAAAGGCGCCCGAACCCACAGTAGTCCAGCACATCCCGGGGAGGTTGTCCTTTCACCAAAGCAGGGTCAACCTCTTCATATTCGGGTGACACCAGACCATGAGAACAGTACAGCAACTTTGGAGATAACCAGTCCATCCGCAGAGGAATTTTTTTCAAGTACCACTGTCATTCCTACTTTGGGAAATCAGAAGCCACGAATAACCATCATTCCCTCTCCAAATGTTATGCCACCAAAAGGAAAAAGCAATGAAAGTCCCATGGGCCCAGATCGTTCCATGTCTCCAGTCACTATAACAACATTCTCCAGGGAAAAGTCCCCAGAGGGAGGGAGAGCACCCTTTGCTGACAGACCTGCGTCACCAATTCAGATCATGACAGTGTCGACATCTGCAGCGCCGGCAGAAATCTCCGTCTCTCCGCAGTCACAAGACATGACCATGGGCAGGGCTGTCTTCAAAGTCACGCCAGAAAAGCAAACTGTCCCGACTCCAATCCGCAAGTACAACGCCAATGCCAACATTATCACAACAGAGGACAACAAAATCCACATCCACTTGGGTTCCCAGTTTAAACGTTCTCCCAGTGCCGTGCCTGATGGCGCGAGCCCTGTGATAACAGTCCGGCCGGTGAACATCGCGGCAGAGAAAGAGGTGGTGACTGGTACTGTCCTTCGATCGCCTCGGAACAACCTGTCCCCACGACCTGCAGCCAGCAAGGTGACAAGCACTATCACCATCACGCCTGTTACAACATCTTCCACACGAGGAACACAATCAGTGGTAAGCAGTGTGGTCTCATGGTATGGTCTTCATGGCAGGGAGAAGGACAAATCGTAGCTCGGGTTTGAGACGCCAGCAGGGAAAATGGGAGAGGTGAGGAGAAACTCTTGTCTTCCCTACATTTCTTCCAGGCTCAAGCTTAATGATAAAATCAGAATTTGCCCAATTCATGTGTTTTTGTACCAGTGTTGGATGCTGGTATGCTTTTGGTATTATCTCCCAAAGCAGTTAACTTCCAGAGGAAGTCCCTTCAAAGTTATTTTCATAATGGCAACCCAGCAAAATTACAAGTGAGAAACAGAGGGACAAAGAATAATGGGCATGACAGAGCAGGAAACTGTATTTTTATTTTTGATGAGTGCAATATCTGAATTTTGAAAATACACCTCATGTTTTTTGGCTCAGCTGGCAAGTCTTTAGACTCTAATTATGCAGGCTGGCATTTCTTTGCTATAATCCCATGATCCCCATATAATTCATTACTGAGCTCCAAAGGAATAATTAAACAGACATGTTATCATTGCTTACAGCTCCAAGCCTCTTTAGCCAGTGAATTGTAGAGCTCTTTCTGTTCCTCTAAACTTCTGTAAGTGCTGTATTACAATAGAGCTTCCTGTAGCATATTGTTTTTGCTTTCTCTTTGGGCTTCTGTGGTGGTACCCCAGCTCCTTTTTCTTTTCAGAAGTGAAAGACTTCTCACCTCTGTCTTTAACCATAGTGGGCAGTATTTATTGATTGTCCTCCCCCAGTTTATTACTGGACATAAGTTTTTATTGCTTGAGTTGGAAATACCCTGGGAAAGAATTTAACCAAAACAGAAAACTAGGAGTACTGTATTAGTCCAAAAACTTACTTAGCTAGACAGAGTCTGCAACAGATGCTTAGGGGAAGATTATTTTGAGTGGGTAAACACACAGTAATGTTTCCCTCAGTGTCTGTTCCCAGTTTTTGGCAATAGGTGGGTATTTCTCTCTGAACCAGAGCCTGTAGCCACATTTTTGTCTTTAATAGACCATGGCAGAGTTTTTTTCTATTTATTCTTTTAATTGCTTTTTGAACTCATTTACACTGTTGTTTCCACAACATCAGGGGGCAGTGAATTCAGTTGTGGGCTTTGGGAAAAGCTCTTTTGTTGATACCTTTTATGCAATACCTTCATTGGTGACAGCCTTTTTCTTATATCTTGACAAATACTGAATAGTCATCCCCTACTCATTTGTCCGTGCTGCTCGGGAGTCAGCAGAGTCCCACAACACGCCTCGTCAGCCATCTCTTCCCAAGCTGAAATGTCAAAATGTGTTTAAGATACACTTTCACACTTCTGGAGTGAAGCTGCCATTCCCATTTAAGGCTTCTGAATTAAGAAAGCTTGCATTCATCACACAGATCTGTTTGGGATTGCGCATGTGCTCGCTCTCTCTTCTCACCTATATAAAGTATTGTAGATACTTTATTATACAGTGTTTCCTTACATATTAGAGGCAACTGTTCATTTTTTAAAGTCTTGAATTAATTTACAAACTCCTTTGTCTCTCAGAAGCCTGGAAAACTTTTTTTAAAACTTTTTCTTTTAACTAGATGTCTGTTTCTACTGTGATGATGCAGTGAACCATGGCAGCCAGAACTTTTTTTTTTTTTCCTGGCTAAAAACTGGCTTCTTTCTTCACATTATCCTCCCAGATTTGGAACGTAAGGAAAATAGTTCAGCCATAAGATTTACTTTATCTTATGCTTCCCTTTGTTTTTTAATGTCCCCAGTCAGCTGAGCAGGCAACCTCAAACAAGCTCGAATGTGTCTTTTTCTCCCCAGCCTCTTGGAAAGAAAAAAAARTGTATTCACCATCTGTTTTGCAAATGACAACTTTGCAAACACACTTCACTGCCCCTAGTCAGAAAACCCAAGCTGTGATCATTTACTCAGTAACACTAGACGAAACCAACAGATACAGTTTTGAAGGTTTAAGTTAATAAAATCGAACAAGACAAACTGATACACAGCTACTTTCTTAGCTCACTGGTTTTAATTTTTGTCTTAACTCTCCTCACACAAGATGCTTTGTACAATGTATTAATGCCTTTTTTATGGCAGCCTATGGATTTGGATGGTTCCCATAGAAACAGAAAAAATGGTGTTTAGTCGTCCTTATCTTGATTAGAGTCAAACTCACTCCCAGGAAAATACTTGGACTATCCTAGCAGACCTAGGGTATGATTTTTTTTATTGCAAATGGACCCCAGAGACCAGAGGATATGGAGACCAAAATGAGACTGCTTGTTAGTTTTCCCTTAGCACATTGGCCCAAATTTCTGTTCACAGGACAGTTCATATAGGTTGCAGAAAAAATTTCACAGAATAAACCCCCAAAACAGTGGTGTCTACATCCTGTTTGATTTAGGCTTTCGTTTGGTTATAGGATTGCTGGTGAATGTGGATCTTCTTTGGCTACCATGATGGGTGTCAGTCCTATAATCACTTAATCCCTGTGCTCCCCATCTCCTACAAGCCTGGCATTGAGTGCCAGCTGTTTATGGTGCCAGGGTACACAGTGGCTCCAGTGCCATGCAAATCTGCAGGAGCAGAGGGAATCCCGGCAGCAGCAGAGCCAGCACAGTGGCACAGAACCAACCATGCAGGGCATCCTGTGACCACAGCAGGYGGGCCCAGCTGAGAAGCTGCTGGGTGCCAGAGTGAAGGGGACAAATGTTTGTGCGGCTGTAAGGCCACTTGCAACTGGACAGCATTTAGTTTGAGACCAGCACCTAAATGTAGCTCTGTGTAGGTGTCCCATGTGTGCTCTAAGTTGCTGCTAGAGCTCCTGGAGGGGCAGGGAGCAGCTCACCTGCCTGTGCAGAGGTGTTGTGGTGCTGGCTGTATGCCTGTGACAACTGAGAAGTGCTGGCAACTGTGTGCCTGTGTGAAGCTGKGAGGGATAACTGACCCGTCCCTTTCTGCAGTGGCAGCTGATGGGACGCCTCAGATGGCAGGAGACGCCTCAGTGTGGGCAGCTGAGTCAGTTTGTAGCCTGTGTGCTCCCCATGGCAGCGCTGAGGCCTGTGGGCTGGCCTGTGGTGCCTGGGGGTGATCCAGCTGAGACACRGCTAGCTTCTGTGTGAGCTGAATTGCCCGCTGGCTCTGCTGACTATATTGCCTAGATCTCAAGTCCCACCCTTTCAGGATAAAGTTAGCTAAACATACTTTATTTTAGTGCCATTTTCAGTGCTGTCAAGTCATTTGCCTACCTTCCAGCTGCTTTATTAGAAGTTTTAGGTCTGCTTGGGTCATCTGTCTTGTCTACCAGCCCTGTGTACATTGTTTGAGTAGCCCAGGGCATTTCAAATTGAACAAGGYGTCTGTTGGTCACTGAACTGAACCATTTCTGTCCAGGGCAAGCCAGGGCCTGATCAGGTTGAGAACAAATGCTGAAAAAGCACTTTTTTACTTAAAATATTCCAGAAGCCAGTGTGTGCATGAAAGCATTTTCTTTGTGTGTCAATAAAATGCACCAAGCAGGATCTGTTACAAACTACTCAAATATGCTACGTGTTCTGTATGTTCAGTTTGCTTTTTTCCTTTAATGGGATTGCCCAATCTTACTGCAACTTCACAGGTTAATACACCTGTGTCTGCAGTGAGAGCTGATTATGACTGCACCATAGCAGCTGCATGTGTTTATCTCAGTCTCAGTAATATCTTGTGTGGCCTCACTGGGTCCCTGTTCCAGCACCAAGTCTTGCCTTGCCAGCTCAGATCCAGCTTGCATCACCCAGTGTCCCACAGGGCTGCATCTCGAGCACTCCATACCAGCTGTGTAAGGGTTAGTTTCTGGTTGGAGCCACAGTCCTGGCCCAACTAGAAGACAGCAGCCTACAGACAAACAGCTGGAAGGAATGGCTTTGAGTTCTCAGAAGAAATGATGGAGAGACAGGCAGTCGTGTGGGTTCTCTGCCGCAGATGCTGCAGACGTGGGCTGGATGTGTCTCTGCTTGCTGCCCCTTCCCGCGCCCAAGGGGACAGCCGGCTGGGGAGGCACCTTTGTGCCATCTCACTTAGCAAACACAAAATGCTTTTGCAGCTGCCTGGGAAGCAGGCATTAGCTTCCATGCAATCAACATGTTAGTATGCTGGAATGAAGGCAACTAAGAAATTTAAAGCAAGTTAGAGTTCTTTTCAAAGTGCTTTTGAGTGATTTAGACTTGAAATGAGTAACTTGAAAGCGCCCAAATCCTTAGTTAATAATTTACATGTGAATAAAGCTGAAGACATGCCTGAGATTCCAGCTACTCCATTTGATTGCCTCATGTTTACTCACTGTGGGACTCTTTCAGGGAGTACAAGATGTTTGTCATTTGGGTTCCCTGGGATGTTGACATATTTTCCAAGGCTGATGGAATGCATTTGCATGTTTTGCCCTACAGAATTGTATGGGCCTAACTTGTTTTGACATCTACATGTGAGTTCCATATTAGCCTTTAGACTGCTATTGTAAATGTTGCTTTTAGTTGTTGAAAATGGCTTCCTTCCTGTCAGGCAGACAGCATTCAAGTTTTCCAATTGTGATTTTTTTTTTTGAGTGTACACATGGGGTTTTGAACTGTTCTTAGAAGATTAAGGAGTGGTTTTCCTTTGCATGCTCAGGATGCAGACAGAAAGCTCTGATGCCACTGGCTGAAAAACACTTGTAGAACATTTTTAAGTAAATGTACAAATGCATGTTGCAGCTGACATGGGCCCCCAATCCAGTCTATTTCAGCTGTTAAGTTTTACTTTGCTTATATGTCATAAGTTGCAGAGTTTAGTCATTTAGCAGGTGGGTCTAGCTAGGATTACAGGATTTTAGGAGAATTGTTCTCTTTTGCGAGATCAAAGTCTTTATCCATAGTCTGAACAGCAAGGTCAGTCACATATGAAATTTAGCCAAGACACTGAAGTTGTCACCATTCTCATTTGTGTCTGTATTGCACACTGCAGGAGATAAAGCCCATTTTACTTCCAGAATAGTCATGTTTATAAGTATTTTCTCTAAGTCATGGTTCATATGGGGTAGTTCCAATTTGACCTTGAAGAGTACATGCATCATGATGCGTGGTCTCCATCTGGGGCTCCAGAAGGACACAGGAGCTGTGTTGGGTCTGCCAGCCCCAAGCCAACCAACCACTTAGGCTGTTATTTTTTTTAATTCTGAAATTGAGTAAAATTTTTAATAGAGATTTTTAATAGAGATAGTAAAATGACCATGTCCACACTGCCTTGAGGTATCCTTGGGAATTTGGGTTAGCAGCTTCACCCTTACCAGAGTTCCTCTGGAAAAGGAGAGCCCTTTCCCACATCCCTCCTGCCACAGCCACAGGAAAAGRAAATCCAGATTTTTTTCTCTGTCTCTTTCTCTCCCAATCCCCTGCTCTTCTCAGTGCAGAAATAAGTGGCCCCAGCCATGAGCTCAGCATACTTTGGGAAGTAAAATTCAATTTTATTTACAATACTGAGTGATCATGCCCCAGCTCCTAAAATTTGGCAGTTACCCTGGGTTCTTCATTAGCCTCACCTGACTATGCTGTTCTGAAGACCTGTACTAGTGTCTATACAAGATGCTAATATTTTACCTGTCCTGACAGCCAAGCCAATGTTGTAGTAGCCTCTAAGGCCATCTTGAACTGTGTCWTGCTGTAGAATGGGAGATTTGCACAAATTCCCATCCTTGTGATATCTTGATTCAAAACACCGCACCTCACCTCTGGAAAACTCGTTTGATCGCAGCTGTGCCTTTGGCCCTGCTCTAGCAGTATGTGCCATGGCCAGATTCCAAGTGTGAATATTACTTTGCTAATAGGTATGATTTGGGATATTGTTGCTTGARAGGTAAATGAAGAACCAAAGCAAAGTATAAGATAAGCATGTATRAGAAAAAGTCCTTAATTCACTGTATTTTTCTCTATGTCGTTGTTTTGCAGACAGGACAGGATGGGTCATCCCCGAGACCTACACCCACCCGCATTCCTGTGTCAAAAGGTATGAAAGCAGGAAAGCCAGTAGTGGCAGCCCCAGGAGCAGGAAATGTGACAAAATTCGAGCCTCGTGCTGAGACTCAGTCTATGAAAATAGAACTGAAGAAATCTTCAGCCAGCAGCTCTGCCTCCCTGGGCGGGGGCCAGGGCTGATGGCGGTGGCTCAGGGGGTACGTTCTGCAGGTTTTACTGCTGCCATGGAAGTCAGCTCCCCTGTCTGTGTAGCTGTTCACGTTTGCCTGTACTAACAGAGTCCTGCAGCTGTCACTTAACAACAAACTACTAAGTGTGTGCACTGACTACTTTATTAACAAAATCCTTTTGTTTTCTTATTCAAGTTAAAAAATAAAAGCTGTCAAAAAGGCAATTTTATGCTAGGAAGGTTTTCAGTCTAGGAAGTGAGAATTGGTAACTGAAATAGGTTATTAATCTGTATCAGGAATTCTTAATGATAGACTTGGTCACTTTTTAGTAGATCAAAGGAGGTTTGGTCACTTTTACTAGATTGTTTTCCACCTTAACAGATCACTTTCCACTTCTGCTGCTGCATGCTCTACTTTCCTTCCTGCCTTGATCACATTATTGGAATGCCACATGGCCTTGGGAAGCAATGCCAGAAGGCTTGCCATGTGCATTGAGGTCCTGTTTTAACGAAAGCCAGTACCTCGCGTGTGGGAGAGGAGGAGAGGAAGGATGGGCACTATGTGACCATGTGGCCTCCTCTCTAGGAGCCTCCCATGAAAACCACCATTTCTCAGTGGTGAGCTGCTTTCTCAAGATAGTTACTAAATTCAGGGGCATAGGGATGTTTCACAATGTTTGCCAGCAATTTAACTCTTCCAGAGAGAGTCAACACTTGTAGACAACACTTAGAAGCAGGTCCTTGACCTTACACACACTGGAATACTGCTAGCTCAGGGCTCAGATGAAGGCTTGTGAGCCAGAAGGTGTTTAGTCTTCAGCAAAAGCTTGAGGAAACACTATCTGGCAGAAATCAATACAATTCATTTGTGCCTGCTCCAAAGAGCACTAATGGCTATGAAGCACCTCATTCCATTGACCTGACTAGGTTTTCAGTTTTCCTGGTTGGGTCTTGGGTCTTACATTTAAACCTTACTTGCCAAGCATCCTTATGTCTTATAGGGTAAGGCAGCACAGCCTGCTGGTGGCAGGAATTGCTATCTGAAGGCACAGCTCAGGTACACACAATGAAAGAGAGAGGGTTTGGTAAGGAAATTACCCTCAGTTTTCATTTGTTTAAAATATTTTGTCATAAAATGAAGATTACCTTACAATACCATGGTGATTCATCATTTTTCCTTCCCTCTTTGTGATTTCCTCATCTCTATGTTTGCATTTTTCAAGCATGTTTTAAGAATTTTTTCCAGCATGGAAATAGTGTGGATGCTGATGATTGTTATGATTGTTTATTAAATAACAGTAGAGTTATTAAAGCACATTTCAATTAAGCAATCAGTTTTCACAGAAGAAAGTCACAACCAAAAGAAATCAAGCTGAGCAGACAATTAAATGATGGGTTTAAAGTTGTATAATGCTTCACTCACCTCAGCAAGCTGTGAAGGGCCCASTGGTTAAAACAGAAAGCAAGGTGGGAAGACCACCAATAAATTATAAATAAAATTCACAGAAAGGAAAATGCACTGAAATATGAAATTTAGTCTGGGAGAAGATATTTGATGGAAGAACTCTGTCACCAAAGGTCAACAAAATTATATTCAATCCAAGCAATGTTTAGTTTTACATCTGCTTTGCATTGCTCTCCAATTTCACATCCAGATAAGACAATTTATCCCCTTGTAAAGCTGTCATTTTATTATTCACATGAAGGGCATTTTTTCTTTGCCACTTTTAAAAAAAATTAGGTTTTGGTTTTTTACATGTGTAGCACCTAAAATACCTGTTAATTTTAAGGTTCTAGTTCCTATGACATCCAAAAATCAGATTAGTATTAGTAGCATTTTTTCATAACTCCTATTCCCAGTACTTTGGATAAAACTTGGAAACTGGAATTAGCAAGCAATGTGAGTTAATATGTCAGAAATACATCAGATCCTCTCAAGGAATTCTTATCACCTAAAAGCCTCAGTATGTCAATAATTTGTTGCTGAGATCTTACTGTTCTTTTTGTAATACAAACTTTTAAACAAATATTTAAAGGAAAAAAAGGATTTTTTTCTGATATTCACTCTAAATACTGTTACTGAAGGAAGCTGTAAGGTCAAAACAGTCAAATAATATTGCAAACACGATCCCCAAGCTAATGTAGYTTGATACAGCTGCCTTAAGCCTTCCTTGTGTCAAAGAAGCTTAGTTCCTTAGTTAACTGTTGCCATATTCAATGTTCTGTGTTTGCCTGTGGTTGAAAATTTTGTTTTTGTTTAAGGTCTAAGAAACTAATTCACCTGAAGAAACAGGCCAGCCTCACAGTACCTGAAACCCAGGGCACACAAACTAGCACAGCTAGAGCCAGAATTGCAGGCATAGGCTGGGAGTTGCTCCTGTAGAGTCAGTAGGATTTGATGAGACAGACTTCAGAAATTCCAGAGAGGTCAGACTTAGGATCCTGTTATTTTTCCCCAGGGGCTGCACAACAAAAATGGACTTTTGCTCTGCAGCAGAAGCCTAAAGAGTTGGAATTGGGCAGCTGGTTAAACTGTTAGCTAAAGCCAGGTATTTTGTTATACTGAAAAGTTTTGACATCTGTTTTAATTGACCTAATATTCTTGTTTCCTGAAGGTAGAAGAAGGGTAAGATGAAGAGAAAAGAAAGCCTATAGTTCAGAAGTCTTAAAAGTTCAAGCCTAACTATTTGTATTACACTGAAATTTCCTCTGAATCTGAAGACAGTTATGTTTAGTGACTACATTAAGATACTCCATTCAGTAGGTCAGCTCCAAAAGGCGAGTTGAACAACCAAATCTAAAAACAGTGCCTAAGCCCAAGAGGCATCCTGAAGATCTTCCTGATGYTCTTCCACAGGCCTTATCGAGTCAGTGCTTCTGTTATGACTTCAGTGTAGCACTGCAGCTGCTATCCCTCACTGAGATCCATAATGCAGGTATTCTTGTATTTCCTCTGAGGCTTTTAAGTCAAGCCAGGATTTCATGGTCACTTAAAGTCAGGATATAACTCCACACTGGACTGAAAAGCTGTAGTCCTGTTTTTGTCACCTCCAGCCAAGAAAGTACTCACTGATTGTGTGGTTGTCCTTTGAGCCAGCACAAGTGTTTGAATTTAACTGGGGAACTGATCTGAATTAAAAGGAATCTGGCAAAAAAGCGTAAAGGCTGGCTTTAACATAACTTAGTGCCAGGCTTACAGGCCAGAAAAAGAAAGAAGGAGGGCCCAGGAAACCAGCTGGTGTTTTAAAATGACTGTAGGATCATGAATGCCTTCTAGTAGATCAAATACCACACAAACACAGGGGTAGTGCTGCTTATTTTCAAAAGCTTTTGATTGAAACCTTTTTTCAAAGGTAGGAGACAGTATCTGAGGAGACTCAAACCCACATCAGCTGCAGGGAGGTTCACTAGTGGCACTGACAGCTGAGGAGGAAGAAGGTAGCATTCTCATTCCCTCCTGGAAAGGCTGAGCCGTTCTGCGTGGAATGTTTCAGTATTCACTGAGCCAGAAACAAGGGAGTGGTTGAGGGGTCAGGATATTGAACCAGGAGGGAGCCCTCCCCAGATCTAYGTCCCTGTTCCAAAGGCTGCCTTTGAGCCTGGCCCTGTTGAAAAGGAGGCTTATAAGATGAAGTGTCTGTGTTCATCCATCCTTCCATCTCTCCTTCCCTAATGAATAACACTGAACAACCAACCAATTTCATGCAAACCTGACAGAGTGATAGGAATCTCCAGAATAAGTTGTTTTTCCAGTTTAATGAAAAGGAGGGCAGAGAAGAGGAGCAAGACCTTAGCAGTGCCTCACTGTGTGGAAGAGTAGGGCATGAGCTCACCTTCATACAGCATCAAAGAATGAACACAAGAGTGATGTCATAAATGCCACAAGGACAAGCTTTTTTCAGACCTCAGATTTTTACTGGGCACCAAAGAATCAATCTCTGACACATCAATCCAAAGGATAATATTAGGGCTTTATGTATACAGGGCTTTCATGTATTCCGCATTACTGGATTATAATGCATAATAAACTAAGCCTTCCTAAATGATCATTTGGAATCACTCATACTTATGCTTTCTGTCTCTTAACTTTTTTCTGTCATTTTGTTTGGATTTTTTGTAATGAAGTGGAACAATTTCAGTAGCAAAATAATGCACTCAGAATCATAATGATAGTCACAATGCTTTGTCAGGAACTAAGATGACTGAGTAATCTTTGTACTTTTAGTCATAATCAGTGTCAGCTGGAGAGAAGCCCTGTTTTGGCTGATGATATGGCCATATAAGCAGTTGTGATAACTCAATCCCAGCAGTAGTAATACATGGCTTAGCACCAACAGTAAGGTGGAGAGGGGGRAGAGCAGGGAAAATGCCAGCCCATTCATGAGCAGCGCACATGGACTGAGAAGGTGCACCCTCACTTCTCCAGATGATCTCTCTGATTTTAAGTTTAGTTCCTAGCAAGTTTTCTACTGTGTTCCCTGAGTTAGATCCCATCCCACCAGACTTACTGCTACATAGGGGTATTGCTAATGTAGTCATTAGTAGATCAATACATTTGAGTAAGTGTGACTGAAAAAGGAGCAAGAGCTTCAACTGTAATGCCTAGAGSGATTTCTCGCAGAATAGTAAACACCCTAAGCAAATGGTAGAAGAAAACCAGATCTTTTTATTTACTTTGCTCACCTTTTTTCCTTTTGGGACACCTGTTAGTGTGATTTTTCAAAAATCAAACACTTTGTGACTCTTTGTAATATGCCCATGGAGAACACATCACTGTATTTAAACTTCAAACCACTTATAGCACATAGTAATTACCACCATGGGAGTAATCTCTAAAGCCACATTAATATGTTGATCCAAGCCAACAGGATGCCAAGTTACATGTCACTGCTTGAAATATGCCATGCAGAATACATGAATACATCCAGTAATTCTGATCAGATGTGGAAGAGCAGGTCTTTAAATAGAGTAAGCTRCAGTCCCTCTGGGTTTCAGGTACTTGGCATAAGCTGCAACAGTCAGGACAGTTTTCAGACCAATTATATGTTCACACATCAGTGGCTAATTTCATTGGGTTGCTTTGAAACACAGTTTGCTGGCAGGAATTTTTGTGAGCTCATCTTTTGAACTTGCTTTCATTTAGGGGAATGGTTTTCTCCCCTGTGTCAGTGTGAGTTATCCTCTTTCTCCTTATTTTGCTTGAGCTCTCTTGGGCCAAATTATATGCAATATTTCTCATTATAGATATTAACTTCACTTTGAATCTTACTCCCTACACATTGCTCTTACCTTGGCTTTTTTCCTTAAAATGTAACCAGGGTTAACTACTGTCAGGTGCAGAGCTATCAGCTCTCGAATATGAAACACTCAGGTGTGAATGGTTCTCTAAACAAAAAAACCCTCTCCTTGGGATTTTAAAAACAGAAGTACTGATGTGTGATTCTCTTCTGTTGCTTGGGTGCGCATTGTCTGTGGTACATTCATTTTTGTATTATCTGGTGATACCTGTATATATTGTAAGGAGAAATTAAACTTTATATGTTAAAATGTCACTTGATGTGCTTCATTATATGAACTGGTATCCTGATGTGTTTCCTCKACAAGTTCTGCTTTATATCAGGGGGACTGAAAGCAGAATTAGCTGTTTTACATTAACTTCATTTTCTTTTCTGTCATTAAAATAAATTGTGTTGTTTAAGTGAATACTTAGCTCCTTGAAATATTCCCATCTAGAATGCTAGAAAAATTTATTTAATCATATCCTTCAAATATAATAATGTTCCTACAGAGGGTGGCCCAAAAGCACTCTGACAAAATTGGCCCTACTCTAATTTTAGCTTAGTAACWGTTCAGACACCTCTTTCAGTAACTACACATGTGTGTGTACATAATATATATATATACATATATATATATTCATACATACAAATCAGTACGTAAGGATTTCAAATAGAAACAACTGAGACAAACTTAGAGTATGTGTTCTCTAGATGTGTGAAAAATGAATGGATGATAAACATCAGTGGAAATTATTTGATTTTTTAAAAAAATTATTTTTTAAAAAAAATTTTTTTCCCCTACTTTTTTCTGCACAATTACTCTTTGGGTCTGTAGGAGAAAGGTGTCCGATTCAGACACCAACTGTAGTTTTGCTGCTTATTCAGTGACTGAGCCTTAACAAAGAGCATGATATTTTTCTGCTGCCCATTATTTTAGAATTTTGAAACCTTAATAAATGTGTACAGTGAATATTAAAAAATATTTTTTTCTTTAAAAATAATATTTTTAATATTAAGAAAATAATTTGTAAATATAGCTTTTAACATGATTTTCCACAAGAGCTTCAAGTTAGAACAGCACRGTTAGAACAGTAAGGTAAAATCATGCAATAGTTTGTGGTTCTTTCACATTCAYTGCTCAGATATGGTGGAACTGGTATACATTTCTTGTTGAAAATATTTTGTTATTGATAAATTTTATGGAAAAGAAATACTTTCAATTCGGAAAATTCTAATATTTCATTTGCCTTAACGTATTTTATTGGAYGTTGCCTCATCCCTGCTCTTCACCGCGTATGAAAAGCAGCACTGGGATCTGCCATCTAGTGGCAAAGTTCTGGCAGTAAGAGTGCATGGAAAATAGTTTCATTTTTCTTTCTTAGAACGTAATTTCATGAAACACCTTGCAAATATTGGTTAGGAAGCAGATAAAGGCAGAAGCCAACAAAATTGCAAAATTTATWTATATATTTATATAAAAGTTATATAKGTATATTTATTWAAAAGGCAAAAATTACATCAATAGTGTAATTTCTTGGGTCCTGTAAATTTTGAAAAATCTTCATACTATTAAGAAAGGAAGGTAACAAAATTAATTTCAATTAAGATGACTATTTCTGAAAATGTATAACTGTATGCTTTAATTAGTATTGGTACAGTTACATTATTTGAAATTCATAAAATACACCTTTTCAGAGAAAAACGTTAATTGATAGTTAAATTMTTATATTAAAAAGGTTGCCTGTAAGAGCTGCATATATAGGTAGAAGAACAGAAGRCCAGGCCATTAGTACTTCAGCAGATTAATCAGGGTCAGGGACCTCAGGTACTACACACAGGGCAAATTAAACCCAGCATTTTAAAGAAAATGCCAACACCCAGTTTTGCAAGCTGTGGCTGAAATTTATCCCCATAAAGTCAGTAGCAAAATTCAAGAAGACTTGCTGAATAAACACAGCATAGCTTTATAAATCAAGTTTAAATTTAAAAAAATGAGAAATGAYCCCATACCTCTTCCTCATCCCTATTTATGAATTGCCACCAGATTTATGATGAAGTTCCTTAGACAATATACTAGACAYGCAACTCCAAGTCTTTCTCTACCTAGTTTGGATGTGGAACTCGAACTTTGGTGTCCCTCTGCTTTAATCCATTCAACTGTATTACTCCTTTTTCCCTATGGACAACCAAATGATGGTCTTGACATTGAAGTGGAAGCAAAGGCCCTCTGAGCCCTCAACAGGTACTAATTTAGTTTCCCTTTCTAGCATTAGCYAGGACAGTTTTATCAAGCAGTGATGTGAGAGTATGTTTGTGACACTTTTTAGAAAAATGCCTTGCACTGCCACTGTAATTGTTCTTCTTTAAAGTAAGCTGCAATGCGTTTGTAGTTCCATAAACCCGAATGTTTTGCTCTCTTTTCTTTTAGAGAGTGTCATCATTCACCAGTTACGCGTGAACTCTAGATGAGTTACCGCCTGCTAGAGCTCTCTGTGTGCACTACCCTCCATGCCTGTGGATGGATCACTGTAGAAGCTCTCTGCCATCAACACCAGGGTCACTTGTGCTACTGATTACTTATGGAAGTATTAGTGCTTCCATTAGGTTTTATATATATATTTTTTTTCTTGGTAGAGCTTTAAAAACCAATGGCCTTGCTGGTATTTTAAAAGTATCTAATCAGAGAGAGAGCAGCAGTCTTTCCGCCAGCTGAATTTCACTTTTAATTGCAAAGCCTAAGGCACGTGCTTGATTTTGTTTGATATTTGCCATATAATTTATTTTTATAATACACTTTGTAAAGTAGCTGTGCCAAAGTTGCAATTCCTGTTGCTTATGATGCATTTATTTGTAGAATACACTGTCAAATTTGCAATTTGATATTTTTGTAATAGACAATATGTGAAGAAAGAAAAATGTAACTTCAGCAATGTTTTCTGTTTAAATGGAAAAGTATTCAGTATATTTTTTTTGCCACCATGAGATTCTGTGAGACTAAATACTCTGAAGACTGCTGTATGGAATTTGTTGCAGAATATTTCTTGCACTGTGTGATGGTTTGGCATAAAATTAGGTATTAAAGTCCAATGCCTTGAAATACAACCAAATTTACTCATTTTAAACTATGTAAGTCAGTTTTTAAAGCTGTGATTTTTTTTCTATATAAAGTATGTTTTTACTTCTGCCTGTACCAAAAAAGTTGATTTTCATTACACTGTAACTAATAAATTTTCACAACTATGCAAATGTAATCAGGTGTTTGAATTTAAACTCCAGTTTCTTAAGGTTGGCATTGCTCATCTATGTAATTGTTTATGGGAACAGAATATGGGTTTGGAGGTTCCTTTTTTTGATTGGTGTCTCATACAGTGTCACAGTGATGTACAGGGTGAAACTGATTCATAGAACCATAGAATGGTTTGGGTTGGAAGGCCCTTAAGGATTGTGTAGTTCCAATCCCCCTGCCATGGGCAGGGACGCCTTCCACTAGATCCATCCAACCTGGCCTTGAACATTTCCAGGAAAGCCATTCAACAGATTCCCTGGGCATTTTGTTCCAGTGTCTCGCCACCCTCAAAGTGAAAAACTTCTTYCTAGCATCTAATCTAAACCTACTGCCTTTCAGTTTGAAACCATTCCTCCTTGTCCGGTCACTACATGCCCATGCAAATCTCTCCATCTTTCTTGTAGGCTCAGAAGTTAAGATACAGAGATGGATCAATCACCAAGCTCTTAATGACTGAACTGTTTATAACCTCGTGCTTTCACAGCACAGGCAGAGATGTTTGACTGGTACTGTCAGAATCTTTAGTCCTGGACTAGCACCTGGACTAAACACCAGGCACTCCTGACATGCTGAGGGGCCCCTTTTACACTGGTGGCTGTAGCTTCTCAAATAGCATCCAGAGAGTTCTGTGGCAGCTATACTTAGGATGTTTTTTGAAAGAATGATAAATAAAGCTACASCCAATCCAGGCAGGGTCTTTTTTTCATTTATATTTCATAACCAATGATTTTTAATCTAAGTCACTGGCACATACCTAAAATACTGCAGATTTTTAACTGCAGAAGCTACTGGGAGAAATTAATTTTTGGAAAGGAAAACAGTGTTGCTTGCAGGAGATGTGCTGTGAGATGCCAGAAAGACTGCATTAATGCAGCATCCCACTGGGATGGTTAGGTTGGTCCATCTTTGAAGCTGGAATATCACACTGCTGTGTAGTCAATTTGGACTTCATGGGAGCCACGGGAGCTGTTTTTCCTTTTACATATGAGTTCTGCAGCAAATGCTGACACTCTAGAGAAGCAGGATATTCTGGCACCTGTGTGAACTTTTGTGGAGCTGATCTCCATTGTGAAGAGTTTACTAATACAGCCATACTGAGAAATCAAAATTAAGYGCTGCTTATCCTGGCAGAAGAGTAATTTCATTGGTATAGCTTATACTTAGCTGGTACACCATGTTTTGTAAGGAGTGTTTGGTTTTTTTTTTGTACAACAGACAATATATGCCAATAACATAGCTGTGTCTGTAGATCAGATTTTAGTGCAAGCTGAGAAAAATTCCAGCTTTTAGAGAGCAATACAGCTGAGGTGAATAAAGTTTAGTGCGTGCCACATTTCAGTTTACTGCACAGCAGAATGAACATTGTAGTGACCCAGATCTTCTATCTTCAAAACATTACTTGGGAATTGAAACCTATCTATGTTAAGATCTGCACTAAGTTCAGCTGGACTAAAATTCCTGGCTATTTGAAAGGGACGGTGACATGGCTGAAATAAACTTCAGCTTTTAAATATGAGTAGGACACAAGTAAAATGGTATTCCAAAATTGAGTCTAGATTTAAAAGGTCCCAGTTGAAGTAAAAAATATTTTTCCCTGTCTAAATTTTAATATAAAGCCAATTCATTATGAATGTAAGTTTATGATTCATAAACAAATAYGTAAACTTTTATGATTTTGCACTTAGATTAAGTTTTTAAGTTTCCCAAAATAAAGCTTTGTTTAAAGCATACATACAATGGTGTATTGAAATAATTTGGATTTTAAAGTATTTTTAATGAACTGCAACAATTTGGAGTAGGAGACCGGTGATTTCATCTTGCATTTATGTTCCTAGTAAATTTTTTTACATTACCTAACTTGAATATGAATCTAAGATAAATATGTAAAAAAAGTGCATTAGCCACATAATTAGGCTGTATTTTGGGGACACTGAGGAAGAAATCTATTAATATAGACTAACAATGTGATTAATTTCTACAAGTACTGTAATTTTGAAAGAGGTAATTGGGAAGAACTTTCACACTAAGATAACGTGAAATATAGATTTTATATATATWGATATAGATAGGTATAGATATAGATTAGATATATATATATACGGTATAGATATCAGAAGCTGTTAAGCAATAGAAAACCAGTGAAAGATCTACTTTTCCCTTAGAGATCTCTTACTGTCTAAAGAGGACTGAAAGACCTGTGTAGTATAATTATAGTGATAAAATATAAAGTTTCAATCCATGAAAAAATCTCAAATATTTAGATTTCTAGAGACAAACTCTACAACCTGTGAGTTTTCTTTTTGTCTTGTTGTGAAAAATAATTAGACTGATTTATCATGCCCTTTCTTGCCAGTCCTGTCACACCTGACAGCATCAGGTCCCAGCTTCCCAATATTGCCCCTTGATTATCCTGCTGCCAGGGAAATTTCTTGCCATCTCTCACCACAGGTTTACAAGCAGTCTTGTTCCCTTGGGATCCCAGGCTGAATCTTTCTGGATTCTCTGTGATGCTGTGGGAATAAAAGTTACTACAGCTTAACGTAATAATTGCAAACAGAAGACAATAAAGGAAAGAGTGGTACTAGAGACAACGGGCTTATTTAGGGGGAATGGCAGCAAAAGTTGGGTTCCACATGATAGTGGAAAAGATAAATTAGGAATGAAATAYAGTTTTAGCACATATGCCACAAGGAATATGATTAACTTTTGTACCCTATATAATTATTTAGGCACAGAATTAATACTTATATTTTAGATATTTATATATATATATATATCCGGATTTCCTACGCTATGTCAAGGAGGCCTTTGGTGCCTCCAGAGCAAAATACATTTAYACAAGTCAGGTGCTCCCCCCAGTGGTCTTGGCTGATGCTCTCRGTGCTCCTGAGAACTTATAGGCATTTATTTTACATAAACTGTTCCATAGCCAGCTAAAAAGTCTTCAGATTGAACTACATTATAAAGTTATTAAATTAAATAGTTCCACTTACTTTTTTCCTTGAAATCAAGWAAATACATGAATATTTGCTGAATGTGGATTTGGTAGCACTCTTGGGGTCCTGCATAGGAAGGACTAGAGAATCCTCACAAAATAGACTTTAATGCAGAAGTGCCAATGAAGTGAGAAACATGAACTTCCAAGGTTGCATTTGCTTGAGCAATGCCTGCTAAAGCAGGTGTTCTGGGATACAATACATACTCCCACACTGCATTCCACAAGGTGACTKCATTACCATGGAAAAGGTTTTAACCACTGGAACAGGTGGCCCTGGAGGGGTGGTAGAGTCCCTGTTCCTGGAGGTGTTAAAGAACAGACTGTAAATGGTAGCAAGTGCCATGGTGAAGTTGGCATGGTGGTCTTCAAAGGTTGGACTCAATGATCTCAGAGGTCTTTCCCAGCCTAACTGATTCTGTGATTCTATTTGATGCAGTCAGGTTAGCTCCTAAGGGGAAACAACAGCATCCATATGTGTAAGTACCTAAAGGGGGGCRTCGAGTCAGAGGGAGCCAGACTCTTCTCAGTGGTGCCATCCACCAGAACAAGAGGCACCAGGCAGAAACTGATGCACAAGTTCAACCTGAATACAAGGAAGAACTTCTTCAGTGTGTGGGTGACGGAGCACTAGAACAGATTCCTCAGAGAGGTTGCAGAGTCTCCCTGACTGGAGATATTAAAAAATCTCTGGATGCAGTCCTGTGCCATGTGCTCTGGGATGACCCTGAGCAGGGGYGTTGGACCAGATGACCCTCTGTGGTCCCTTCCAGCCTTACCTGCTCTGTGATTCTGTATCCCCTGCACTGATTCACTCACACCTCCTGACAGCAGAGCAGGAGTACAGAGCACAAGAGCTCCCAAAAGTGGTGGTTGGCACACATGGCTCCATTTAGAGAAACTCTCAAAACTCTCGKGCATTGTTACATCCCTACAGCAGCACTAATCCTATTTATGGGGGTAGGAAGCCTAAGCTGACCTCTCTGTTGACCCAATGGACGCTGCCTTGGGTCAGTGCATGCCAGCAGGGAGGATGAAGGGCAGTGCTCCTGGAGCACTGAGAGGGGAGGACAAGGCTGCGGGCCTGGGCAGCCCTGGGCGTGAGGAGGCAGGACCCCTGCCCTAAGTCTGGAATCCTAATCCTCACCAGAGCACAGCCTGCCTGGCCAGCACACAGAACACGTCCTGTGAGGAGCAGCTGAGGAAGCTGGGGGGTTTTGGCCTGAAGAAAAGGAGGCTTTGAGGGGGAGATCATTCTCCCTGAGAAAAGGTTGGAGTGATTCGGGGACTGGTCTGTTCTGCCGTGCCTGCAGTGAGGACAACAGGAAATGGCCTTAGCTGAGACAGGGGAGATTCAAATTAGATATTAGAAAAAAAATATTCACTATTAGGGTGGTCAGGCACTGGAACAGGTTGCCCAGGAAGGCGGTAATCACCATCCCTGGACGTGTTAAAGAGATGACTGGATCTGGCATTGGGTGACGTGGTTTAGGGGACACAGTGGCAGTGCCGGGTGGATGACCGGACCGAATAATCTTGAGGGTCTCTTCCAATCCTGACGATTCCGTAACTCCACTCCCGGACGCCAACACTCCATGATCTGGGCGGGCCGCGCCCGCGCGCCCGCCGTGCCCCCTCCCGCAGCCGCCGTGGCCGAGTGCGCAGGCGCGGTGCCCCCGGTCACATGTCGCGCGGTGGCGGCGGCGGCGGCGCCATGGCGGTGAACTACAGCGCCAAGGAGGAGGCGGACGGGCACCCCTCGGGCGGCGTCGGCGTGCCGGGCGGCGGCGCGGTGGGCGGCGGCGGCGGCGGGGGCGCCGTGAAGACCCGCAAGCCCGACAACACCGCGTTCAAGCAGCAGCGCCTGCCGGCTTGGCAGCCCATCCTGACGGCGGGCACGGTGCTGCCGGCCTTCTTCATCATCGGCCTCATCTTCATCCCCATCGGCATCGGCATCTTCGTCACCTCCAACAACATCCGCGAGTACGAGGTGCGCGGGGCGGGTGTGCCGGCCGGGGCTTTGGGAGCCCGGGGCCTCTTGGGGAGGCCGGGCCGGGCGAGTGGGGATCGCCGGCCGGGGCCGCCTGCGACTCCGGGGAAAGCCGGTCCCCTCCCGGCCGGCCGGGACGCGGCGGGGACCCAGGCGGGTGCTGTGCGGGGCGGACCCGGGTGGTTCCGATCCTGCCTAATGCCTGTGCTCGTCAGCAGAGCGTCCATTAATTACCCTGAGCAGACACCGAGTGACAGTAGTCTCCGGATAGGCTGTAGCTCTTCCGTGAGTTCTGTCMGTGCTCCCGAGGAAGCTTCCAGGGAAGTTACTGCCTGCCTTTAATCGACACAGCCCAGTGCTCGTTTTTTAGCTCAGTAGTACAGACAGTAAGCGCATCATCCGTGGAATAGCCTGTGGCAGTCCATTATTTATCTCTGAATGTTCCAAAGTAATTGTATTTTCAGGACAAAGCATTGTGGTTTGTGTATTGCTGTTATTCTTACCAGCACCGATGATTTAATGTTGCAGGTGCTGTATGGGAGACCAATGCATCCAGAGTAAGCCTGGAAACAAGGATCAAAGAGTATGGCTTTTTCTAATTAACATTTACAGAAATCCAGTCTGAGTTTATCAGATTTACATCTGATAACCAGCCATGCTACTGCTGTGAAAAGTTGCTGAACATTAGCTGAAAACTGAACTGTGTATCACAGATCGATCCATTTGATAACAGAACCAGTTTGTGTTGAAAGGAAATAGCGCGCAGGGCTTAGGGATGGGCAGCCTTGAGAAGCAATTGACAGCTGTTAGTTTCCGTGAGCTACTATRACTGAGATTGATTGTAGGGAAGAAGGTGTGTGGTTGTTTGTTGTGTTTTTTATTGGAGAGTATGAATTTTTGTGGATCAAATCACTCCAGTTACTGGACTAAGCTGTCACTTTCAAATAAGTAGAGTTTAAGACAGTAGYTTGGCTGGTGGCAAGTTGTCACTGAAGTCCAGTTAGCTAAAGAAATCATGAGGTAGGGAATGAATGGTTTTTCCATATTTCTCTTAAAATGCAAATAAGRTTATAATGAAACCAATTTTATCTCCTTTTATGTTAAGATTTACAGTTAAGGAGAAAAGCAGAAGGGAAAAACCCAAAAGCTGAAATGTGTTTTACAGCATCCTAATTTGTACGTAAGCATATTTTTTAGAAAATAGTTGCTTCTTATAACAAGTGTTGGGGTTGTGCTGAACATCTGAAAATTGGCACAGGTGCTTCAGAGAACATGGCCAACTTGTCATGGGCACAAAGATTTTTAAATTGTCATGTTGTAGCATATTTAAGGTAAATACAATTGCACGATTCCAAGACTCCTGGACAGAAGTTTTAAAATATCCTTGCTAACTCTGATTTTTGTTGACAACTGCATTTAAAATAGCCATTTCTATAGTAAATCAGTACAAAGTATTAGATCATTACAATTGGACAAATATATCCTTTTTCCAAAATGACTGAATCTGCATTGATCTATGGGAACAAGAAATGCATCGGTTTCCTGAGTCCAAAAATGTGTGTGACATCTTGTGCCTATATTGCTGCTGTATGCATACATAGCATTTTTATATACTGTTGTTGCTTAAGCAGCTCAGTCAGGTACTCCTGGTAAGTTCYAGTAGAACCCAAAAACCAGCTGTTYCCACCTGACATTTGGCACAAAAGTCGTACGTGAGCTGGGAGCACAACCAATGCTCCCCTACACAGTCAGGTTGTGTATACAGAGCAGCAGTAACCATTTGTAGTGGAGATCTGTTGGCACAAGCCTTCAGTCCTCTCCAATTTMAGAACAGTCAAGACTGAAAAGAGCTTCATTTGTTTGTTTTACTGTATGGATTTACCCTTTCACCTTTTGAAATTCTCAAAATTCCGATTGTTAGGCTTTTGTGAGGACAGCAGGGATTTTGGAGYCTGTGCTAAGTCAGAAGGGGCAAACTTGTATTCAGTTGCCTGATCCTCATACTTGTTTTATGAAGTGATACTCTGCAAGTGAGGTTATCATCCTAAAGGCAGCTGAATTTAAAAAAAAAGTTTAAATCAAAAAAGGCTTTATAGTTGCAGCTGCAAAACACAGATAAAGCATTTTACCAATTAGGACCAACATCTGGGCTCTAAACGCCACTGAGGGGTGCAGTTTAAGACACTGCTGTCACATACATGCTTAGATTATATACATCCCTGCTTAGAATGCTGGCTTTTGTTATAACCTGCAGAAGTTATTCACAAACAGCTGTAAGTTTAGCTGTGGGAGACAGGACATAGAGAAGCTACATACAGTGACTAAGCTTTTTTAGAAATGTATCGGGRAGGAAGCACAGGTGGTGATTTACACCTGCCTCCTAGGCAACAGCRTAGCTCTCAAATCTGTGTGTATGTGCCTGTAAACTTAGTGTATTGGAATTGATTAGGATGTATAATTTGTGACCCTGAATACSTATTTAGGTTCAAGTCACTCTTTCCTGAAACAATGTATGGTAGCCATTAGTATCTCTGTRGACTGCACTGTTTCTTCTACAGGTGCAAAGACTGAGCAGCAAAATGTACCTCTTCCATTGATTTCCTTTATAAGATGTCTTGAATTCAAATGTGGAAGATTTCCAACAGTTTAAGTGTACTAGAACTATTGGGTTTTTGTTGTGTTTTCTCTAGCATTTTTTCATGGTTTCAAAAGGGCATAATCAGTCATTTATCTTKAGTCTGTTGGTAAAATAGTTCATTTCTTGGAGGTGTTTTTTTTTCTTTGGAGTGTTGTTTTTTTAAATATATACGGAGTGAATAAGAAGCATTGACAGAGCATATTAATGTATGATAAAATGTGAGCAATATACAAAGTATCAAATGTGTAGGAAAGAGATCTTTGTGCTGTGACTGCTGCTATGAAGTGCATAATGGTAGATAAAAAGCCAGATTGACTTGAGGCATGGCTAAGAACAGATAACTGAAAGTAAGTACATTACTGTTGCCTGCATCTTCAGCCTTTTTTGCAGTTCCTGTTGCCCCATGTCAGGAATGATACAAAAATTAATAAAACCTACAAAGAGGACCAGATTTATGGATTGCCTTTTATCCAAGAAATGGTTAAGCAGAGTAGGACAGAATATGAAGTCTGCAAAATCACAAATAGTTTGGAGAATATATGTATGCAGTAATTATGTTACTTCTATAGGTGTATGTCAGCTGACAGACATCAACAGCCTGAAAGGCTGTTGGTGTGGAATAACTTGGATATACCAAATGACCCAGTGTCCTTAAATCTGGAGTTTTTTGGAAGGGCTCACTGTGTCTGGTTGTCAGGTGTTGGGTGATCCCACGGGACAGAACAGAGGGGTCAGGCAAGTTCTTGCCATGGACTCCATAGTCAGTCCTTAGCTCTCACAGTSAAAAGTGTTACTTTGTCAAGAGGTGAAGATGGGTGCCTTCATCCTTTTAAATAAGCTCTCTTGAATGTAATCTGTAAATGTGGATGCAGAAAAATACACTTGTGTTGGCAGTTACTGTACAGGAAAGCTCTTTGATAGCATGCAAGCTGATAACAGTGCATCAAAGCATAGTACTGCTTCAATATACATCAATTTCATGCCCCACAGAATTTAGTCCATTACGTTTTTAAAAGTGACRTCTTTAGGTCTTTTGTAATCTTAGTCTCTAGCGTGCGCTCTTGACCTGAAACAACTTCTCACACTGGCAGGTTCTTTCTAAATGAAATGCTTGCTTCAGCTTACTTTAGCAGAACACACCCACCCCTGAGTTAGCCTTCAACAAATGAGATGCATTGTTCATTGAGAGCAGCAGTGGGGTCTGTCTGCTGTAGCTAAACAAAGCTGGTCATGGCTGCTGCAGCAGTGCTATTTCTAGATCAGCATAAACTTAATATCGTGTTCAGCTGAGCTGTAAAGATCGTGATCCTCTCTCAATCTCCCTCTCTCTGCCAGGTAATAGCTTCTGAAGCTGTCTAATTTCAGCTAGGCTCTTAGTATGTAGGTTTTGTCTGTCAGAAATCTGGCAGCAGAGCAAATGCCAATCAATAAAGGTGTTTGCTGATGGAGCTAGTTGCAGCTTAATAGATACTGAAGAAATTACAGGAAGAGAGACCCTGAAGATGCCAAGGAAAATAGGCTTCAATTCTTTCCTGAACACATTGTGTGTGTTTATTTTAGCTAACCTTAATATGGGCATTAGGACCAGTCATAAATCACTAGTTCTTGGTTATGCCCTTCACTACAAACATAAATCAGGACAAACCACTTGCAGCAGCCTTTCATATAACTGTATAGATGTTCTAGTTTAAATGCTACTGCTGCTGCACSTTTTTTTTGCAGTGAAGTATATATTTCACCAGTCTGAGTCTAAATTCTGAAATAGGTAATTCATGTTAAGTGTAGAAATACATCTTTTATAGACAGACATAAGCTTTCTCCTGCCACACTTGCTGGAGCTATATGTGAGAGAGAGCTGATGTGGTCAAGTTACTTGAGTTGCCTTGGACTGTAGGGTRAGCTTGTGGCTGATAAGGCTGAATGTACAGTTTTTAAAAAAAGGCTTTTTATGGTCTACAGTATTCAAGACAGAACATACTGTGTAAGCCAGATTAATACTGATCATCTTTCTTGTCCATATACTGATTATTTTTCTATTCCTGACAAAACAATATTGGTGTAATAATCTTTCTTGTTTTAGGACAATTTTTGGGCATTAAGTGATTTTAAATTTTTTTCTTCTAATTGGGTGGCTAAAAATGGCCAACAAAGCAAGTTTTTCTAACGCAAATCTTTTTGCATTAAATAGCTAGACTTTTAAAAGCTTAATCTCTCTGGAAAGCATGTAAAAACTGTGATCTGCTTTTCATAGTGTGTGTGTTCGGAAACATCACATTGTGTGGAGTGTCTGCTGGTTTTGTTTTGGTGTTGTTTTGTTGGTTGGTTGGTTTGGGGCAGGGTTGGGCCTGTGAGGGGGACTTGTTGGTTTTGTTTGGTTTTGCTCCMGGAGCAATTTAACGTCAGTGTTTAATTTGTTTGCATCTGAAATCAAGCATACAGTCCGAATCAAAAACTCTTTTACAGAATGGTTAAGGTTGGAAAAGACTTCCTGAAATTATCAGATAGGCCTGAATGTGCTCTTGGTGTTGAGATACAATATGATTGCAAAATAAATGCCACGGCAACTCTCTTGCTCAATAATTTTTCTTTACTCTCCCATTGTAAATTAATGACTGCTCTTTCTGTTACAGATTGACTATACAGGAACAGAACCTTCTAGTCCCTGCAACAAATGCTTAAATGTGTCCTGGGACAGCACACCCCCTTGTACATGCACCATCAATTTCACACTGGAACATGCATTTGAGGTATGCTGCCCTGTATGCAGGATGAAGTCAGAACAGTTTATATGATCTGTTTCATATTGAAAATGAAAGTTTTGTCACTTAAGTATTTTTTTTTCCGTTTTAGAGGATTAGTTTTAGTTTTCCTTTGAACTTGGATCTGATTTTTGTGTTTTGTGTTCCCTTTTTCATCAGGAGGGATGAGCTGTTTCTTAATGCCTCTGTTTGTCTGGAAATGTAAAACATTAAGTGGAATGCTTGTGTTTTACACATTCAGAGTTACCCTATCTGTCACATAGTTAGAGGGTCGATGAGCTATTCCTGCATGATACAAAAACTCTCAGTTTAACAGGAATTGGAAATACCAGAAATGTGCTTTCTGGCAGATTGGAGGCAAATGAGGCTTATGGGTTCTACACTGGACAAGACAGATATTGGGGTTGKTGCTGGTGAATATCATTCTGATAGATGGTGGCACGTTTATATTGTTTGACTTCAGCCTTGTTAGGACAGTACTTCTGTGTACTCAGTATGAAGCTTGAGGATTGAGGTTCTTACTTTATGAATGTTGCTGTAAACCTAAGAGTTTAAGAACTTAAAATTGCAGGTTTTTGTGAATGAAATCCCTCTTTCCCCATCTTGCTTTYTGTAGAGCAATGTATTCATGTATTATGGACTTTCCAACTTTTATCAAAACCACCGTCGTTACGTGAAATCTCGAGATGACAGCCAGCTAAATGGAGACAACAGTTCACTACTTGTAGGTATTCATGCTTGGATGTGAATGAGCAACTAATTTCTGTCTGTTGCATAAATCACCACATAAATTATTTAGTTTCATGATAATGAGGTACTAGAATTTTTGCATTACAGTAAGCAACGATAAGGAATTGATATTTTGTTTACTGAAAATAACTGTAAAGTATTATAATTTGTATTGATCATGTAGTAAAAAGCAAGTTAGTTGTGTAAACTAGGACAGACTCATGTGCCTTTTTTCTTTCTAACTATCAGAATCCAAGTAAGGAATGTGAGCCTTACCGCACAAACGAGGACAAACCCATTGCTCCTTGTGGAGCTATTGCCAACAGTATGTTTAATGGTATGGTCACAATTTTAAGTTATCATTTATGTGGGTCTGTGATCTAGTGTATGTTTTCTGTTGTGTTGCATATTATTCTGGATAAAGATACCGTGGGCTTTTTTTGTTTTGAATTAACACATTTTCATTGTTCAGAATAAAATAAATATCTTGTACTGCTTTTACTTTTTTAAAAATCGCTCGGAGAATTAATTTAATCTTATAGCACACAAAGGATGGAAATAMCTGTTTTGAGAATCTGCTACTGCTGTGATGTAGAAACATAGATATCATATATGGATAATAAACTGCTATCTCATATACATTGATTCTTACAGAACAGGTTGTTATTGTGTCAGGCAGATAGTAAATGCCTTGCCTGGTTATCTTTGTTTTGTTTTCTCCTGGAGGTAATTGTTTCAGTGCTTATCATGATCATCTGTCTAAGGAATGTTTCTGCAGCTGGTCTAATTTGATTTTGTCTTTAGATACACTGGAGTTATACCGCATTGATAATGACACAAGGATTCCAATTACTTTGATCAAAAAAGGCATTGCATGGTGGACAGATAAAAATGTGAAGTTCAGGAATCCTACAGGAGATGGAAACAACTTAACTGCGCTTTTCCAAGGTAAAAAAAAGAAGAAAAGTGAAATTTTAAGAAGAGCAAAATGCTTCAAACACGTTTTGATTTCAAACAAATTTTGATTTCACAGTTTTGCCTTACTGACATTTTACTGAATGTGCTAAATAAATGTTCTCTGAAGAAATCCAAGCTAAGGACTACTCTACTATTTGAAAGGTTGTGTTTAAATAATAAAAGCTGCAAGTTTCTGATAAACATGTTTGGTTTTTACTTTTACTGTAATCATTAATTTGGTAGTTTTTAATTTCTGATTTTTTCTTGTACCCTGAATACTAAAAAATGTGTAATGTACACTGCTGGGGTTTAACCCCACTTGGCAACTAAGCATCACACAGTGTCTCACTAACCATGCCATTGCTCAGTGGAAGGAAGAATTGGAAGGCTGAAAGTGAGAAGGCACATAGGTTGAGATAAAGGCTGTTCAGTAATTAAAAACAAACAAYCAAACTAGAAACACAGCAAGGAGAGAGGAAAGTAAGACCCAAGAAAAACAAGTAATGCAAAAGAAAATAATTGCTCACTGCCATCTGTGTCCCTGAGCTAAAGTAGGCCCTGCCTACCTCCACCTGCCCTTTTCTATGGTATAGGATATCTCTTTGGTCAGCTGGGATCAGCTATCCCATCTGTGTCCCTGCCCAGTCTCTCCTGGACATCTGTCTCCTCACAGGTGAGGAGCAGAAGRTGCCTTGATACTGGCAAATACTGCTTAGCAATAACAGAAACATCACTCTTTATCAACAATGTGTYGAGCACAAATCCAAAACATTGTCCCATACCAGCCACTGTAAAGAAATTTAATTTTATTCCAGTCAAGACCGGTACAAGTTCTATCGTGTTTGAATTTAAACTTACAAAGCAATCCTACAGTTGTTAAATGAAACTCTTCATACGGAGTTTTCGTTTAAATGTTTCTATGTCTAGGTTGTGCTGTTCTCTAAAAAAGCTGATTATTTTTTTTGTTATTAGAGGTGACTGATGTGCCTCATTTTTTAGATTATACACAGTTTGGCAAATAAAAGTTTTCTTTGGCTACTATGTCTGAAAAAGCCCCTTCTTAGGGCTCTAAGAGCATGTGTGTTTATGCAAGGTATATAGTAACTTCAGGCTTAACCTGATGTGKGTTTCTTGCTTAGTCATAGCCAAATTACACGTTGTCAGTGTGATGGCTACCCTTAGAAAAGCTGATACCTTACCTTAATAAAATGTGGAATTGTATTTCCAATAACAGTAGCAAAAGCATTTGGACATAATCTGAAATGTTTACAATATTACATGCTTGTKGTTCTCAAATTCTACCAAGTGAGCAGAGGGCCTATCATCATAATGGACAATTAGCCACCAAGCAGTGCTTTGAGACATGACTTCCCACCTGCATGAATTGTTTAAACAAATGGACAGTGGTGTTATGAATTATGTTATTTATTTATAGAATTCAAACTATTAAAACTGCAAAATAAAAAGTTCTTCAGCCCAGTGTGTTGCAACAGCCTATCTGTTCATACTGTTTGGAAGTTAATGTGGTTTTTTGTGACATTAGAAYGGATTTTGATGAGCCAGTGTGTTACTCAGTCCTGTATTTGAAATACTTTATTATTTTTGTTTAATCCTAGGCACAACAAAACCTGTGAACTGGCCCAAGCCAGTGTATATGCTGGACTCGGAGCCTGACAACAACGGCTTTATCAATGAGGACTTCATCGTGTGGATGCGCACAGCTGCTCTGCCAACGTTTCGCAAGCTCTATCGTCTCATTGAAAGGAAGAACAACTTTCAGCCTACCTTACAGGCTGGAAAATACTCTTTGGATATTGCATACAGTATCCTTTGAAAGCAGGCTTTAGCTGGATTATGCAAATCTGCAGGTTATCAGATGGAACTAGCCTTTCTTACCGTCTCTAAAAAGAGATGGTATTGAGCTGTGGTTGAAAACTGACACTGAGACCCAGATAGACTGTTACATCTTTTACTTCTAAGTGCTAGTTTTATAGCATTAATAGCTTCATAGAGGCGGGGAAATCAGATTGGTGGGTGCTTGGGAGGAATTGAGAAAAGCATAGGAAAAGAGGAAAGAACAGAGGTAGCTGGTAGCAAAGGAATTTAAGARCTGTAACTTCAAGGTGAAATGACATGTTATGAAAGGCAGACTGACTGAAGGTCACAAAAATGACAGAGCTGTGGATCAGGTGAAGGTCGGACATTCTTTGTTGAGGAGACTAAATATTAGGTAGAAATGCAGGAGACTACAGAAGGAGGRTTGTCATAGTTACTGAATTCTTAAAATTCAAAAGCATTTAATGGTACTTTTTATATAGCTACTGCAGTGTTCTCCTCTGCTGTTAAAATGTGGGGAGTGCATGTAAAACAGAGAATGTAAAGAAAAATTTTGTAGTAAAATAGACACAGGGACTAAAATTTATATTTCCCTCACTTTATTGAAGCTACTTTCATAAACACACAAAATCATGCATTTTACTCTTCTTCAGGGTTAGTGTCTCCTAACATGGCTTTTGTTTTGAAGTAGCTGAAAATGCCCAGATCAGTTTTATCCAAAAAAGAACAGCTGAATGTTCCATATTTGCAATTCCAGTTCCAGAGGCAGCAGTTAGTATTTGGAACCTGATTGAAATGATGAAAATTTTCATGTGCCCACTTCAAGCTGGGTTTAGAAACTTGATTCTTGTTTTCCTAAATGTTTTTTCAGATTATCCTGTACACAGTTTTGATGGACGAAAAAGGATGATCCTAAGCACCATATCGTGGATGGGAGGCAAAAATCCCTTCCTGGGAATTGCTTACATCACTGTTGGGTCCATATGCTTCTTCTTAGGCGTGGTATTGCTATTCATTCATCACAAATACGGCAATCGAAACACCAGTGCAGACATTCCCAATTAATCTTGCATTCTGAAAATAAGTGTACTGCATGTGCATCAAGGCCAGTCCAGAATGRACCCAGTTTTTGAAAGACAATTCTCTGCTTCTGTCATTTCTGAGACTGGGTGCATAACTTTTACCTAAAGCTCCCTTTTCCCATACTGTGGATTAACTCTTGAAAATGACGGGTATACAATTAGCTCTATTGATTGTATCTCTGCCTATGTCAGAAACAGTTTTTCTGATGTTTGCCTCTAACTGGGCAGGCCACAYGATGCATATAGCTCCTGTTCCCTTGATGCATCTGCTGCTTGTTCACGTGCTATGTAATGTCAGTATGATTCAGTACATTTAGATTGTGTGGAGAAAGATGGTTTAAGATACTGTAAATTGCTGACTTTCCAGAATTCAGGTGTCAATGCTGTTGGAAGAAGTCAAGTCTTAAATGTTTTCTTYGATTTACTGTCTTGTGTGCATGGGCTCCTACATTTCTTGCTGAGATTTTAATATATTTATACAAGTTGTTAAATATTTTTCCTGTGTCCTACCCACCTCTATTATATTAAATCCTTTAAGTGCTCTGTAAACTTCAGCACTCTGGATTCTTTGTATATTTACAATATATGTGCCTGGCCAGTAAATGAGCATCCTATGAAAATACCAGAAAACCCATTTGTTAATTATCTGCRTGAGACCCTTTAAAAGATTGTTCTAAATTGGGACATGCTTGTTGCAGATGTAATCTTTTTCTAATTTTCTTCGCTTTAAGTCATATCCAATCCTAGTTCACTTTTTGCGGGTTTTGCTTTTTATGAGCAGCACCTAGCATTAATCAAGAAGAACTTAAAAGGTTTTTTTCCATTCATACATCGGGGTGAATTCCTTTTACTGGGGTGAATTCCTCAAGGAGGTTCCTAATTTTTTTAAAGCATATGTATTCTGAGCAGGCTTTGTTTTAAGGGAATTGTATACTTTTTCCTTATTTAGAGTGAACACCACATTAATTTTTTGTGGTGTTTAGGAAGTAAACAATAGCAGTTCAGAAGTTGAGATGGCAGTGACATTTTTCCCTGAAATGCAGGTGTAGCTTGCTGTGAAACATAATTTAAATATTGCAGTTAGACGCAATGTGCAGGTTAGTGTCTTAAATTACAGAAGGATTCACCTTCAGGTTAATTAAAAGTTAACTGCAACCTGTAAAATATTACTTTTTGGTGACTTTTTTCAGATGATGCACAGAAACTAATGTATATGGTAGAGATCACTTTATATGCAACTAGCTTGATAAAGTATGGAATATATTAAAAGAGACCTAATAAATTCTGCAAACCATTTAATAAGAGATTTGGTTTTGTTCTGGAACATATATTTATTTTTATCTGGATGAAAAGACATCATTAAGTGTAAATGCAGTTTTAAATGAGTTGTATTTCTGGGATTGCATATTTATTACAAAAATGCATGGTCCAATAGCTTAATCTACAGGCAACTTTAAACAAAACTATTTATTTATCACATATTCACATTACTGGTTTTACTTAATTACTTGTGTAGCTTAAGATTATAAATGTGTAAGTCTGGATAAACTGTGGAATGAGGCAGCATTTCTAGTGTGCTAGCTTTCTGTAACTACATATAATAATTTATTTGCCTAGTACAGCCTGGCAGAACAGGGCTTTCAAATAGTACCYTGTAAGATTTTATTTACAGTGTTGTATTCTTGTTGCTGGAGTTACAGAATAAGGTTATGTACCCTTGGAAAACYTGCAGACTGTGTTAAACTGGCTGTGGAGTAGCTGCTAGTCTAAGATAGAGTAAATGAGCAAGGGGATGTCTCACAATTACTGGTTATTAAAATATTTTGATTTTTAAAGTTTGTGTTTGTCACTTGAAATGCAAATATATTCTGCTTCATTCATAATTCCAATTTTTTCCAAGTGGGAAAGGCTGCTTTTTGGGCTGTGCTTAAAATTAAAAAAGAAGTATTTTTCTCTCTTCACCTTGTAATATTTTTCAATGCCTTACTTTTTTTTTTTTACTGACTATAGCTGCCAATGTATCTTCAATCTCAATGAAGTGCATCAGGGTGAGAACTGCTGTCTGGTTTTTATTGCAGTTAASTGGGTTCTCTGAGAGCCTTTACCAGTAAATACATGGGACAGTGTGCCTATGGAGCTTAAAATGCTTGTAAGAGTTCAAAATACTGGGTCATATTTGTAAACTCTTCCTTCACTCATGCTCATTTGTCTRGATGTCATGTTGATAACAGTGCAGATCTTTGGAGGATCCTTGGAATCTTTCAAGGATTAATTATGAATATTGAGGAAGGATGCAAGTCTTGTCTTTTTTTAATAAAAATCTCTGAGGCAGGAAAGGCCATGAGAGCGTAGGTCAAGTAACATCTGCAAACAGAGCAATGAGCATGGCTGGTTGGATTGGATTCACAGGAAATGTTATTGACTGCACCCTTCTGTCATATGCCTTACTTGCAATGGGAAAAGAACAGACTGAGTTGAAGAGAGTGCTTAGTGGAAAAAGGTGACTTAAGTCTAAGTCAGATACCTACAGTAAATTAAAAGTTACTTACTTTATTGCAACTGCTGAAGAAGACAAAGAACATTGCATAAACACACAGTAATCTGATCTTCAAAGTTCCTGTGACAAGACAAAGGGTTTCTGATCTTTCCTGAAAATGTGATCTACCCTTGGTATTACATAAGTTGTTTTTTTWAATTTTTTTAATTCAGTAATTCAACATAAAACCTCTCCAATWCCCCCAAAATGTTCCACGTATAAAAGGCTTTTCTGTATTGAACAACCTGCCCAAAATGCTCTCTTTCAAAGGATAGAGTAAATGAGCAAGGGGATGTCAAAGACAAGACAAAATTATGAAAATCTAAGTCAATTTTATTTTTGCTTGGTTCTTAGCAATGTGGCCAGTTTATGGAAGAGACTGCTTCTGACAGTGCCAAAATAGACTCTGAGGTTTATTTTCAGAAAGCCCAATTGTGAAAAGTTTTGGGATTTTGTTTGATTAGTAGAAGTATTAAATTTTATTTAATATTAGTAGTAGTATTACATTTTATTTAATTTTAGTAGTATTAAATTTTCCTCAGAGCACCAGGAGTATTTTCATGTAAAAATTCCCTCCCTTCTAGCTCACAGAATGTTCGATCACCATATTGCATTCTGTGCCTACATGTGAAGTCTAATCTTATTTGACAGTATCAATTAAGACTGAAGACCATTACGAAATCGCCCGATAAGAATTAGCAGGTCCTTACGTGACCTGAGTCTCAAGTAAGAAACTACCTCCCCATAAGCCTCCCAGTCTGAACATCTTTAGCCTGTGCTTGCAASTGAAGTGATACTGTCCACCTGAGATACATCAACTGCTGCTGCAAAGTCTGAAGGTGGAAGATTATCTCTCATTTTGTCATAGGGATGAAATAAAGAGGAATAAAAGTGTAAGTCAATCATTAAGGAAGCTCAAGAAGTTTTTTAAAAAATATAAACTAAAAGGAAGTATTTTGAGATCTTTCTCACTAGACCCTGGATAAAGATCATGTAAAATAAACAATTTGAGCAAATGGAATACCAGAGTTACGTGCAAATTGAATTGAATTTTTACCTGAGGACTCTGCCCAAATTTTGCAAAATAAAATGGTGAGATGCTTAGTGTTAGAGGTGCAAGAATGTAATTAATAACCTCATTAGTTCTATTATGAAAACGGGAAAGACTGGACTCTGATAATCTTGGAAGAAAGGAAAATACTGTCTTTAGGATCGCCTACTGAGGCCTAATTTTATGTCATCTCTTTAGCAGGATTTATGTACCCTTGTATTACTGGTTGAAGAGGTAGAACAGTTATTTTACAACAAATGCTTCTAAACAGCTAGGTTAACAGGCCTGCTTTCTTTCTGGCTGAAACAGAACTGTTCAACAATGAGTTTTGAGAAACAATTTTGTTACACAATGCAATACATGCAAGAGTTGCCCTGTTCAGTTAGGAAGAAGCAGTGTGTTTGTTTCTAATGAAACATCTTCATCCTAAAGCAGCAAGTTGCCATTTCTCATTCCCTCAAGTTTTAATTTCTTCATGAATTAGTCAACACTGAAGAGACCAGCTGTGCTTACTCTGAGCAGTTATCATGTAGCTTTGATCAGGTAGGTAACCCACATGCCAATCCTTAAGTATGGCCTTTCTGTTGTAAAGTGTATTTTTACAGAAAATGTCCCTGAAATTTAGATTCAGACATACAGAAAGTAGCTCACACAGCAGAAATCAGGACTAATAATTTCTCTTTGAATTAAGATTCTTTTACCAGTATCTGGTATTCAAATGAGTGTATAAAAATCAGAATTAAATATTGKATGCACTCATAAGATTGCAAGAGGAATGAATGGAAGTCTGCCTTACAGTGGTAGTAATGTATTTTTAAGTGTTACTCTGTGATAGCACTGCTCAAATGTTTGAAATCCATTTGTTAAATAATGCATCCAATTTCCTCCTTTGTTAAAGCACCTATTTGTCCATGACTGTGCTTTCTAAATGCTATTTTTAATATTTTGCACAGCTAAGGCTATACCTATAAATCATTGCATTTCTTCATCATTGCATTTTTAGTTTCTTTCTGTGACAGCTCGTAAGATTGAGATATGATCCTTGTTATTTTCATACTGAATTGAGCAATAATTTGTCGTGATTGACACACGTTGTTCATCATGAGGTTTGGCACCAGTGCAAAAGTACAGTAATGCCAAAAACTAAGTGCACTTCAACTGCAGTAAAGCCATTCCTGACAGCATTGTATTTCAGCATAAGGTTGAAGCATGGGAAAATGCAATTACGGGGCTAGATCTGCAATGCAGAAAAAACAGGCTTCTCAGAGTAGTTTCTTGAAGGGCAAATCATTCTTGCCTGAGACTCGAGTAGGTTTGTATTTCATACAATTCTGGCATTTCTTCACTCTATAGATCGTGAAACACGAAGCTGAAGTTGGTTGGTTTTTGGTTGTGGTTTTTTTTTCCCCCCCCACATGCAGAGTACTGTGTCCCAGCCACTAACGGAGCTCGAGGCAGAGGGCAGGTACTGCATGGGGTACTTTGGTGTTTTCTGAGTGTAGTGGCTCAACAAAGGATGGATGCCACATCCACGCAGGGGTGCCAGAATCCCTCCTGAGCTGGACCCAGGCTCTGCCTCGCTCGGCGTCCTTGCCTGAAGTGGCGGCCCCTGGGGATTCCAGCGAGTCCAGGCGAACAGGCGCAGCCCAGGGTGCTTCTCTCCCAGGACGCACATCCCACCCTCTGCAGGTATTAAACTTCTCAACGAAAGGAGATTTAAAATTCTGTATGGAGGAGCTCGTGGGGACATTTCATGGATTTCCCAAAGCGCCCTCTGAAGGCGCAGGGAGGCGGCCGCAACCACAGACTCCCGCGGCAGCAGGTTCCCCGCCGGGGCTGTGTGGGCAGCCAAACGCTCCCGCTGTGCCTCAGCCGCTGCCGGCCCTGCGTGCCCTGAGAGGTCACCGCTCCTCCTTCCCGGCGCTGGGGTCTCACCCCAGGCTCCCGGCCCCGGCGTGCTACCCCAGTCGGGCCGGCGGACTGGCGGGGGGCGCTGTAGGCTCTGCGGCGGCGCTCCGGGCCGCTCCCTCTATGGTGCGTCCGCCGTGGACGGTGGAGCCGCTTCCCCTTCCGCTGCCCTTGCTGCCGGCGGGAGGTGACAGGACCAAGAGCCGCGATGTGGCGGAACGTGCAGGTGAGGCCCGGGAAGAGCGGCCCGCTGCCGCCGGCGGCGTGCGGGGCTCGCTCAGGGTGCCCGTCCGGCTGCGGGGCTCGGCCGCGGTGGCCGCTCTCCCTGCCGGGCGCTGCGGAGCGACCTGYGGGGATCGGTGCAAGGTCCGTGTAGTGCTGAGCTTCAGGGACTTGAGAGGATAAGGCTGAGTCGCGGGGCTCGGGTACGMTTCGCTGGTCTCTAAGGAGATCTGTTTTATAGCGTGTTTGTTTGGGGTGGGTAAGGAGAGGAGAGATGCCTGGTCCCGTTCCTTGCAACCAGCATCACCTGTATGTTTGCTCGCCCCGTGGCTGCGTTTCCAGCGGGGGTAATTGTGTGGAAACGATGTGTTGTCAGTGTTGCCGGAAGGAGGCCGAGGCCGCCTGCAGCTTAGAGCTGCCCTTTTAGCCTTGACATTTTAGCAAAGGCAGATTAAAGAATTGTATATAGGTCATTGATTTTGGTAGGCTACCCTATATGATCAGTGTGTGGAAACAGATTCCAGCTCAGGACACAGCAAGGTGATTCAAGCTGCGGTGGCATGAAGGTGCCTCCTTAGCACTCTGAAGGTTGTCTCCTGTACTGGTGGCTCCTAGGTGAACTGCAGCAGTGACAGGAGTTCCTTGTCTTCACAAACACAAATATTTTTGTCAAAAATATTATYGTCCCTTTCGCTATTTAGATACAAAAAATGGTGCCTAAAACTGAGGCCTAAGGGGCAGAGGCTGAGATTTCTCCTGAAAGGGAACCTGAAGGTTATGCTGCAGATCCAGAAAYCCGTTGTATCTTACTGAAATTAATTTTCCCGAGTTTTTCCTTTCCAGGTAGTTAGTCAAGCAGTCCTTTACATAGTTTGCTGAAAAATTTACTGAATTCAAAACTAGCATGGTTTGGTGAACTTTTGTATGTTTGTTTGTTTTTAAAAGCCTTTCATTTTTGCTGTCCCACTTCTRTCTTGCTTTTCAAAGAAGTAATTTCTACCCAGTGTGGACAGAGCTGTAAAATGTCACTGTTCCTAAAACACTGTTTATCTTTTATTTCAGGCTCTTCGCCAGATTTCCCAGAGAACCATAAGCACTGCTTCACGCAGGCTTGTAAATAGAGTTTCTGAGAATCAGAAGCTATTTCAGGTAATGAATGAGTTGAATAATGTTAGTAGATTAACAAGGTTTAGTAGATCATAACTGCGTAGTTTTTTCAAAAGAACTGGTCAGGCTCCCCTTTACATCTGAAGAGAGCTCTCAAAATCAGTTGTATGGCTAGAGTATTTGCARTTAGCAGTTTTTTTCTGCAGAGGTTGAGTATTTTTACATGCTTTCTTGACTTGCTGACTCTTTAGGGTTTTTTTTTTACCCCATGAAATTATTTGTACTGGAGTTTCTCATAAGTATTAGGCATGGTACAAAGATAAAGTACTCTGAAATTAGTTGGTATGGGGGAGTATGTCCAGTGAACAAATAGAGAAAAAGAGGGAAGAGACAGAAATAACAGTGAAAAGGTAAAACTGAAATCTTATGTCTCTTTCTATAGCTCATAGATGAGCCCCATAATTTTTAATGAGGATGTGGTATTACCRTATTTCTTAGTTATGAAAACTGTAAAGGTCTTAAATGATTGGATTAATTCATTGAAAAATATTGAATCTTTAAAAATAATTTCTGAATTACTCTGTTCCTGATTGATAGGACCACTAAGTGAAGTAGTAAGAGCAGAGAACACCCCAGAGACTAATCCCAGCTGTGAGCCACAACCTGGAGCTGTAGCTTCAGACTGAGGATAAACTGGTCTTCAGCTCCATGAAAGGGACCAAATATATTAGAAGCCCCCCTTAAATAGTTTTAGTTTTTTATTACTTTCCTTTCCTCTGAAAGAGAAAGCCAGTCTTGTTGAGACACTGAACTAAGGAGCACGGTGTTCATTGTGAGCCAAGGGGAAGGAAATGGGAGGKTGATGTTGGTGATGGCAGGGGGTCAAAGGTTCAGTTTCTGCTGGCAGAGATCTATAGGCATATCTTTCCTTCTTTCATTCCTTTCTTGTGGGACAGCAAGTTAAGCTGGGGTAAGATCACCAGCACTGGAGGCTGGCTTGAAATCCAGAGCAGTGTCATCTTGCTGACAGGGGTAAAGATTACGTGAGTCTGGTGCTTAGGGTTGGAACAAAACAATTTCCTGTATGCCACCAAGTGACAATACAGACTCCTCCCCCTGTTGCTCCCTGTAGCAGGGACTGACTGCACTGGAGATGGACAGGAGGTTTCTAGGGGTGATCACATCCCGTGCACCTGAGAGTCTGGCTGGTGTCACAAGTGTTCAGGCATCTGCCAGTCACTGCTTTAGATATGAACTGTGCCCATGGTTTATTATACTCCCTTAGTGAGCCATCACCTGATAGCAGAGTGAAAGCTTTCAAGACAGAGCAGGATCTAAATAAGGTTCAGTGTCTTTTGGGAGTCAGAAAGATATTGTGGGGTAGTAATTCTTCCGCTGGGTAATTGTAGTTATAGTAACACAATATTGTAAAAACTGCATATAAATAGTTAATTTTTGTCACTTGTTTCCATTAGGAGGATAATGGCCTCCCAGTGCATCTTAAAGGTGGGGCAAAAGATTCTCTTTTGTATAGAACCACTGCGGGTCTGATGCTGTTTGGTAAGGCTTACACTGAAATATTTTTGATTTGGTACAATTTCCAGTGCACTAATATTAAAATATTTTTTCTTTGGTACAATCTCCAACACGGATGGTGTTTTCTCTGTAAAATAATTACATAATGTCTTCAGTCTTTTCTCTATAACATGCAAAGTTTATGTAGAGAAGCAAAAACCRCATTTGGACATACTGTGTATTCATTTGTGCCTTTTTCAGGTTTAGATTTTCATATGACTTTTTCCCAGACTAAGCACCATGGTCTGGAATACTCCTTCAGGTTTTACATATGGTGTTAGAGAAAAACAGAACTACTTCATCTATTCTGCAAAAGAGTAAAATGTAATTATAGCATGTACACAAACCAGGTTTCACACTAACTTGACTCTTCTTAGTGATAGGTGATACTCAGTGTTCTGAGTTTTCACATGCTGTGAAAACTAGCAGAATTATAATCAAGGTTCATAATACTATATATATATATMATCTTTATGTTGCTTGTTACTTAATTTTGCAATAGCCTCTTAAATGTGTTGGTCAAATGGATTTTCAGTTCAGCTACTTTAAGAATTAGTAACTTACTTCATGATTGTGTAGGTTCCACAGACATGCCTCTCCCCACTTTTTTCCTCATCTCTTTATTTTTGCAGCCTGTGGAAATGTGTTTAAATATTTTTTTCTCTAAAATATGAATTACCAAAAKAAAATTGAGATGTGGCTGTGGAAACGTATTTTGTCTGAATTGCAGCTGCATATTGTCAGTATTTCTTCTGGAACAAACTGGAAAGCTGACTTCAGAGGAATTCTGTGTGCTAATCTGAAAATATCTTTTCTGTCTCTTAATTCAGGATCAGTGTATACTGTTTATTTCCTTCTTGTCTCTTCAATGCCCAAGAAGCCGAACTGATTCCAKTTGAGGATGCCTCAGCAACTAACATCTCTTTGTCCAGTTCCCATGTGACTGTGGTGGCAGCTTATTATAAGCAGCTGGCTTAATGATTGGAATCATACGTTAATTGTAACATGTAAACTGCAATCAATAAAGCAGTTTTTACGTGGTGGAGTGGGTGTCTGGACTGTATCATCTGTTTATGTGTATGAGCATTTGTGGTCGTAGGGTAGCCAGGCTGGTGAAGAGGTTGCTCTAAACTAAGGTTGCTGGCAGAGGAGAGCCTCAGCCCTTCCCACTCCTCATCTCAGTTTGATGCCAGTGCCTGCCATAGATGCCCAGAGCCAGGAAAGGGATTACTGGTCAGCAGGAGCGCCTGCAGAGCAGCACAAAGGACTCACAGACACTCCAGCCAGGAAGTCTGTCTCATCAGGGACACAATGCCTCTGTGGGAATGCAGTGCCTCGTAGGGAATGAACAGGAGGACTTAGAGATGTGCTCATACATGCAAGGCTGTGCTCTCAGCGGAATCACAGAGCAATGGGATGGAAGGATTGGCAGGGAAGATGAGGTGCTACCCTCCGTGTCAATGACCAGCCAGGGTGCATGGAACTCCACTGGGGATGGATGAGGAGTTGATGGGGAGCTTATGGGTCAGGATTAAAGGGAGGACAGGGACAGGTGACATTGTGGTGGGGGTCTGTTGCTGGCCACCTGACCAGGAGGACTGAGTGGATGAGTCTATAGACAGACAGCAGCAGCCTCATATTCACCAGCCCTGGGCCTCATGGGAGACTTCACCCCAGTCCCTGTTGAAGGGACAACACAGCAGGAGATAAGCATCACTTGTAAGGTAGTCTGATGGCTCTTACTAGCTTGATTATTGCAATTATTGGGGAAAGTCATAATGGAAACACATTGTAGCTCTGCATCCCTAGTTCAGTTTTATGTTCCTAACAGAATTTGTGCCTTTTTAACTTTCCTGTCAAGTTGCTACTTGTGGATTATTGTACCCAAAGTCTGGTATTGACTCTGTAACAAATACGGGGCTTCTAAAAAAAACGAAACAATTTCATCCAAGTAATCCTTTTGTTTCRCTTCTCAAGGAAACAGTGGAATTTTCAAAATGTGGAAACAAGCTCAAACATCTAGCCTCCCACTACAGTGCTATTTTAAGCCTTTTTGTGGATTAAGTTTGTTTCCAATTTTTTGTTGCTATCCTGGAGAACCAAAGTATACTTGTTAAACTTGAGGCAAACTGGAAGAGAAGGATGAGTGTACTCAGGACTCTCTCTAGTAGAACCAAAAATCTTAAAAAACGGTGAGTGGGGGAATACCCCTCAATGGTAGCTTCTCTGCACAGGTGGTTTTGGCCAACTGCATGACTAAAAGAATAAGAAATACCTGGATGGATTTATTGGAAAAAGGTTTGGGAAGTGGGGATGAACATTGATTCCTACAAAGAAGAGAAACCCCATGGCACAGTAAACTATACTACACAGAATGTGAAGAATGTGCAACCAGTCTGCTCTGTACAATGCTGGTAAAGCTTTGCTGCCATCACAGACCACTGTTACCTTCAAGATGTGGACCAAGTGATGGGCATCTGGAAGGCAATGTAAGTAAAGATCAATGTGTTTAAAAAGCCTACATCTTTTCCCGCCTACAGGGATTATGAAGAATTTTGAAGGGAGTAATTTTTCAAATAGTCCAAACTATAGAATCCTGTGATGAGCTAGGCAGTAAATTTGTGTGTACATGTTTGTGTGTGCAACCAAAGCAGAATGTGCAGCTTTCTTGTTTGCACCGAGTTGTGTCTCAGAGTCAATGTTCCCGGGATCCACAGCAGGCTGKGAGGTGTGGGGCCGGCAGCAACCCAGGTGGCAGAGCATGGGGGAGTAAAAGGCAAGCTAGGAAAAAGTTTCGTCCTACAGMGCAATCACTATTTATAGTCAGAGCCTTGAAACGTTATTTAATGAATATCAAATGGCAAAAACTTGWTCTGGCAGAGTTGGGTGCAGTATCCCCGGGATATGTCCCGGGAGCTGGAGCAGGCGGGAGAGCGGGCGGCGTTGCCCGGGCCGCGCTGTGCCGGGCGCTCACAGGGAGGCGTCCGCGCTCCGAGAGCTCTGCTGCYGCGGGAGCAGGAGGAGGAGGAAACCAAACAAAACCCACGGTCAGCTGCTCAGCACCATTTTATGGGACTGCATTGCAACACTAGCAGGGAAATTCCCATCTGCTGTGCAGTCTATACATGTATTTCATTGCAGGCTCTACCACATCACAAATTGTGAGAGGTAAACTGGATGCCTGTATTGACTATATATTGTCTCTCTTTAGGGGARTACAAAAATAGAGCCATGTATCTTCTCTATTGCTAAAATATCTGAAGATCTTCTCCCTATGGGTATTATATGAGTAGCAGAAAATAAAATAGGCAACATCCATTACTCCTTGCTAATGTGAAARAGTTGCAACTATAAAGGAATAAAATGGTCACGGATATGAAGGCATGAGCTTCTAGACATTAATATACTCAGCTTAGAAATGTGCCAGCTTCGTCAAAATAAGAAAAAATTCTTCATGCCACTGTAAGAGAAATTAATATTCAAGTAATAATCGGATGAAACAGAAAATGAAATCCTCAGTACTGCAGTTCCAAGTTCCACAATCCTTTCTGAGACTCCAAATGTACAGACCATGTTTTACTTTCTCCATTTGGAAGGTAGCTCAGAATATCAACTCTTAGAATGGTGCCCTGGGCTACATTTTCTTGGCTGCTGAATACATGTATACATCCAATTAGCCTGACACATACAAAAATTTCCCCAGTAAAAGTCTGAGTACTAATAATACCACAATAATACAGCATTGACTTCCTAAAAGACACCGTGAAAAAGTTCAGAGACTCTGAAGTAAAAAGAAAACCCCAGGGTGATCTCTGAGTGTATGATCTTCATTGTACTTCTTTTTTTCTTTTTCCAGATCCCAGAGTAAAAATATCACTTTTCTAGTGTTGCTCACCTTAGCTATCACTGATCTGAACTATGAGAAACCATAATGAATTCTTTTTCTGTTTTCATACTATGCTGTCACTCCTTACTCTCCCATTCTTTGTCAATTCTTTTCACTATCAGAGCTGGAGATTAACCTTYACAGTTGCTAGGGTGAATCAGACTTTCAGAGTTAAAATCAATCTGATCAACCTGACTTGACCCTAAATAAGGTATTTAGGGGATGAGTAAGTCAGAACTAATRTATCTTTTCATGTGCATGCTTGTGCAATTATTTTTTTAAAGAAGTTCCTTTTAGCAATAACACCATCTTCTCTAATCTAACTTGCCTGAGCCTTTCCACTTATTTTTTCAGTACTCAGTTCTGCTGTAAAAATAATGGCTTGTCCAGAAACACCATCTRAGGAGAATCTCTTGGCTGGACTGTAGTTTTTCTGATTGTAAGTATTCACAGAATCACAGAATTAACTAGGCTGGAAAAGACTTTTGAGATCATCAAGTCCAGCCTATATCCAAGTCTTCAAACTCAGAGAGCAACACATACAGTCTGATACATGTTTTGGTCTTGCCTCAGTATCTTTGAAGAGTTGTTGCTATTCACAGGTTTTCCATTAGACTAACTGGTTACAGCCTCCCCCAAAACATATCTAGAGCTAAAAGCACACTTGTACCTATTTCCTCAAAAATATGTATCCTTGTCAAAAGTGGTCATTGGCTGGGATTCCTGTTTATAAATGTTGTGATGAGCCAAATTCATTCTCAGGGAGCTGGGGAGGTACTTGCCTGAAGGGATTATCCCACTGAGTCCCGAGTCAGGCAGTTCTGAGTTTAGATCCTCAGAGAAAACCAGTGTCTGTATGCAGCTCACTAAGTTCTCAAAACATTCACTCCCATTGCTTGTGGCCTGCTGAGCCCTAGAGAAAACTGCCAGAGAGATAAATTTGTGCTTTGCTTATGTGTTTCTTTGACTTCCCAATCCACAAGTGTGAACTTTCTGGAACATAAGAATCTTCTGCCTCTTCAGTCTGGTATATCATGTGCAATCTTATAATCTTCCTTCTGCCTCCACGATATTTAATTCTTTTATTATTATATTAACCTGCCTTAGTATTTTCATTCATGAAAATATCTGTCCTTTGCCTTGTTGGGCCTCTGATCTCTGTAAGAAAAGGCAAGATGCTGTCTGGTGGGCATGGAACTAAGTTGGAAAGTGATGATGAGATAAGATTCACTAATATTTAAGCTTTATGTACACAAGAACATGGAAGGAGTTGCAATAACAAAGACCACAGGAGGCTTGGAGTTTTAAAGTCACCTAAGGTTTAAAGTTACTTAAGGTTTCCTAAAAAGAATTGTTGCAAGTATAAAATGAACAAGGTCACAGTATTGCTTTAAAAGCATATTTCAGCATAAGCACTCTCCTCTGTGAACTACTTTTGACTGCTACAGAGTTGTAAAATAAGAGAGAAGTAGAGTGTCTTGTGATATGTCAATCTAATAAAATTTTATCCTTCACCTTAGAGGTATGTTGTGGAATAGCTCTCTTGAGGCTGCCTGTGAAGTTCACCTAGAGATACAGTTCCTTGTGATTTCACCAGGAGCAGCAAATGAATGTTTTCCTTGAAAGGAACAATAAGATGTTCAATGGAGATACTTAAAATGTAGTAATTGATTTAAACGTTTTGTAGAGGACTTCTGAGGCCCAAAGAGACATAGTCCAGTTTCAACAATATCTGAAACAGAAGAAAAAAAATTAAATACTTTCAGATAGCTGTCTTATTTTTCTATGGAAGATTTCCCTTTTAGCCAAGAAATCTGGGCTGTGCAGGACTCAAAGTACATTATCTGTCCAAAATGTTCGTTTTTGTAGATTAAGATTCTTGTAAGAGTTTCTCTGTAAATCTTGTGGTATCATCCTCATCAATGCAACTGTAACATGATTAGTAGATATTTGGAAATGCTTTTGGGAATAAAAGAGAGAGAGAGGGAGATTCAGTGCTGTTACACTTTATTGCAGGTATTGAGACAGTTTGCTCTGAAAAACTGTGAGCGGCTTCTGTTCCTACAAGGTTCTGAGGAGAAGCTTGTGATTCTGTTAGGGCCTTTAAGTAACTAACGTGTTCTTAATAATAATTGAGTTATATATGTTTATGTAATATAAAAATGGTTCTGTATTGTTTCTTCTCAACATCAGCACTTCCTCTGGATGACTAATGCTCTGGGTCCAGAAGTTTATAATGGAAAGGCTGACACACACTCAATCTTATCTATCATAGCACTATGCAAAAGGGAATTATATAATTAAAACATTATAATGATCTCTATTGCTCAGTGGGCAGTTACAAGTCCCACAGGAGTCAGGCCAACTGTGTTATCAAGGTTTATTCAGCCATCTCTTGGGAGCAGCGGGCACATTTTGCTAAATATAGTGTGGTGTGCTAATAAGTGCTCCGTGTGGAGCATTGCACTGGGATCACTGTGCCACAGAGCTGGAGYGCAGTGCATGGGATGTTAGCCCACCTCCCTTTGGCTGAGATTTTCAGAAAGAAGTTAAACTTAGACTGTTAAAGCCATACTCGGACATTTACATAAATAGCCTGATTTTTCAGAAAAGCAATATCAAGAAATTATCTTCTATTAAAATAATAAAATAGAAAAATGTCTTATAACAACAAGGAAAGATGTTACTATTTCTGGAAATAGTGCTCAAATGTATGAGCAGATTTCTGGGGAAAGAAGAGGAGAACCACAACTTTTGGTTTCCCATCTTAATTAATTGTGGGGTGTAAATGCAGTTTCTGGAAGAAAGTCCTAAAACAGTTGTGGTGCAGGATGGGCCTCAACACTATGGCTGGTCTGTACATGATGCATTTTACATAGTTAGGCAGGAATCTCTGTCTCAATCTGTACCTCTCTGTTTGGGCCTGAGATCCAAAAGCAGAAAAACAGATGAATAGGACCTGAAAATCACATCTTTTGATCAGCTCCAGGCACATTTACTGATCTTATTCTGGTTCCTGGTAAATAGATATTTACATGAGTAGACTACAAAGCTTTGTATCAGCAGAAGACTTCACTGGCTAAAGTACCAGAGATGGAAAAAGTTTTTGATTCAATGCCTCAACTGGAGTGCCCAACACCATTTCAAGTTATACCTGAGGCATTTGCTTGGAGCTGGCAAATACAACAGAGGACCTACAGAAGACTCATACACTTGCTTTACACCAAAGGGGAACTATCAGGAGGCCTGTAACACTSAAAACATCACTGGGAGCTTGCCTCTGCCTCCTGGGTGGTCCAGAACAGTTTGAGATGTGTCAGCATATGTGGGTTCTTGTCTATAGCTGGCAGCTCCAAAAGAGATCTCTGATGCTGGAGAACACTCAGATGGCTCCAGAGCCCACTGTGACAGCAGCTGATCCAAGCCCCATGGATGGTGAGTGGCCAAACTGCTCAGGCACTGCTGAGTTCAGTAACTCAGGGCTTCATCAGCCACTGCAGAAGTTTAGATGCGGGGCTCATGTGCAGGCACATAATGTACCAAAACCCAGAGCCAAATGCCACCTGAGGTGGCCRTGCAGGACAGAGCAGTGGGCACAGCCAATGTTCCCAAAGGGCAAAGCCGCAATGGTGGGGCCAATGTCAAGGAGTACACGTCATCTACCTGCCTCCTCAACCACTCTGGAAGTTAGAGATGCAGACTCCAGAGTTTTTATTAGAAAATAAAGTCCTGACAGCTACTCCTGGCATAAAGGGATTTCATCTTGCAGCAGCTGTTCTTAGCTGGGGAAGAAGATAATGATGTGGTAAAGCCCCGTATTATGATATGCCTTAAACAGGAAATCCCCTAAATACATTTCAAAGGGTACTGGACAGAGGGTAAAGGAGCAACAAGTCAGATTTGCCAAAAGCCTATTTGTTTAAAAATCCTAAGCAGAGAAATTAATTAATTAATTAATTAATTAATTAATTTTGTTAAACAAATAAGAGACATTGGAGCTAGTAGCAAACACATTTCTCTGGATAAAAAATACACGCAGAAATCAAAACAATGCCAAACCCAAGACATGTGCACTAATCTGGGCTGAGTTAAAGCAAGGCCAGCTGGAGAGCATCCAAGAGATCGGAGGAAAGGGCATATGAGAGGAGACATTTTAACAGCTTCAAGTGAAGCCTCTCAGCAGGCTGTAGAGGTGTTGATAACCAAGTGAGAGACTCAACTCCAACAGGTGAAAAAGGCTGTCAGCAAAGAGTACATGGAAGCTGTCAAGTAACCTTTAAAAGTAGAAACAAAAGCCGATAGTTTTCTGTTTACACAATAGAGTGCTTCTGATACTGAAGCACAGGGCAACATCTATTTATAATCCAAATAAATCTTGTGTTCTGGTATTTGGAACTGTCCATATTCAACATATTGGGAAGCAGCAGCCACAAGGCTGCATTAAGCAATACTGATTTAGATCTGCATTGTTTTAGTCCATGTATTTTCCTCCTTAGTCACTTGCCAATTAAGACTTTTGCAGAAGAAACAGGTTTCTTTTTCAAAGCTGGCTTATGTGGAGTTCCTAAATGTTGTGACAGGTGATACCTAGGCTGTGTTTTTAATGCCTTTGAGCTAAACTCTTGCCTGACTCTTTTTTCCACAAACCCTCAAAGTGTCCAAGTGTCCATCAATATCTGTGATAGGTGACATGCAGATGAGATCCCCAGATGGTATGTCCCAGTAAAGTATATATAATTTAGGCTATCCAGCTCCTTGGGCCTGGTGCATTCCCTAGATGTGTCCTAGCCCAAGTTTTGCCTCTGGTGCTCTTTCTTTTGCAGAGGAAAAAACTGTGATGAATGCCACAGTCTGCCAGTTTGAATATGAAGGCATTCCGATTGAGAAGCTGGGGGGAGTGGGGAGCAGAGATGGTGGTGACCATGGAGTCCACCTCCCACAAAGTTTAGAAATGGTCAAAAAAATTATGTGACTATCATATGCAGACATACTGTAACAGTAAAAGAGGTTTTAGCAAGACTGGTGGGATCTGTACCTCTGACAGTCACATACAAGAAGGATTTTCCCGGTCTGGCTTCTTTGCTCCCTGAGAGTTTGCAGACATGCCAGCAAGCAATTGCAAGCAAACAATTTTTCACAATAAACCAAAGCTATTTTTGTGGAATCCAAAGGGTTGGAACTTGATGATACTTATGGTCCTTTCCAGCCCATACCATTTTAGGATTCTCTGATCCAAAGATACAGGCTTCTTTGGTGTAGTTGTATTTTTATTTCTGATGGCTGTGCTCATAGTCATAATTCTGGACAACTTGCTACTCACCTAAAACAAGTTATTATCTATTGTCAGCTGGTACAAAACAGCTCCCCAAAGTATGCTGTTAGTACTAAGTACGGTATGGAGAATTTCTCTTTGAAGTCCTGGGGTACTTGAAATAACAGGTCATGAACTAAATGGCTTCTAGGGATCTTTTCCAGCCTCATTTACTATGGTTCTGTGCATTCACATCAGATTCACTTGTCAGAATGCTTAAAGTTTTGAATGTTTGTCCTGCTGAACTGAGGATTTGGGGTTGACATTTATRTCCTCTAAACCTTGTTGGAAAGATATGTATTGGGATAGAGTGCAGCAGCAGCTGATTAYTCCCCCTTGACAGCTTTCCTGCAACCTGCTCTTCAGTCAGAGGAATCACCACATCCTCAGTGCCATTTGTGTCTGTGGGGGAGAGAAGGCCAGCATCAGCAGTAAGCCTGATGACAAGGTATTGAGTCTTAAAATTCTTCCCATCATTAATTATTCCACCGTCTGCAACAAAAGGATCAGGTCACTCATTAGCTAATGCAACCTGAACTTTCAGCAGCTTTGAATACTTTACATTCAGACACAAGCTTATCTTCTCTGTAAGACTAACTGCCACAGACCCTGCTGTCCCAATAGCTTCTGATTTTTTTCATATATAGAAGTACTAAGAAGAACTAGCAAAATGTTCCTATTCAGAGCTTGGCACTGCGCCATTTCAGAATTTGTTGCCGATTAATATCAAGAGCTTCTTCATAGGAAGAAATTACTTTGCAATAGTTGAAGTCCTACCAAATACAACGAAACCCATGTCTATTAACCCTTCAGCGGATGTTGAATCCAAATAGGTACTCAGTGAGCACTGTACTACAATGTTCTGCAAGKAGCAGCTAGTGGCGAGTGATTTCTAAAAATATTTTAATTTTTCAAAATTGTGGGTTTTCTCAGTGAATCATCATCATTTCACCAAGAAACCCTCAGCTACGTGAAGATGAATGATGATCTGCATTCACAATTCTTTGTGGCCAGTCCATTGCTGTGACAGGAACAATTACATTAAAACATATAGTGATACCTGAAAAATATACAGAGTCACCGTCCTCAATTTATTTTCTTGTCCTCTTTAATCAAGCAAGATTTGTACTGGTTTCATAGAGGAATGCTTCCTGAATAGGTTTCTGTCATGAAATAATGAACCAGCTTCTTTGAAAGAAAGCAACTTTATTTAGAAATGTTGCAATATAAAGTGTTTGTGAATATATAAGGGACTATAAGATCGTGGCATCTATTTTTTCCAATTTTAGTATTAAAGATCTATATTTTTTTWAAAAATGACTGCCTACAAATTAACTGGACTTTCTCAGACTCACAAACTCCACTAAATACCAACTTCTTTCTATTTATAACTCTGCTTTTGAAAGATTTATTTGCTTTTCCAGTTGTACTTATCTGGAGCCACAATAATTAACTTTCACAACATTACATGATGGGGAAAAACAGTTACACAAATTAGAGAAATAAATAGTTGCTAAGGAAAACATACCTGGTAAAGCAGATAATTATTTCATGGCCGTCACACTTTCCAGGGATGCTGCTTCTGTAGTTGTTCCACTGAATGAGCAGATTTCAGATAGAACAAATACTCTCAGAACACTGCTAATATAAGAAGCCAATCCTCATTATGAGAGGTCAGACTAGTTCTGCTCTCTGAATTCCAGCTCTGAAATGAACTTATCCAAATAAACAAACACCAGACTGAGTTTTTCTCCTGCCACTGACTGGAAATCTCTCATATAAGGAAGAGCCTGGTGGAAGCTGTTAAATGTGTTTTGTCCTTCTGCATTTTATGASTGCAGATATAATCCTGTGCAATATTAGTCTTATGACTGATTTAATAGGGAATAGAAAATATGCTGGAAAGGCTGTCCATTGTGCAGTCAGGAATAAATGGGCCTCTTAAATGACTGTACTAAGACAGTGTTTAATTGAGATGCACTGTAGYGATAGATGCAGTGATAGACTGACCAGCAAAGTTCTTCCTGGGCAGATGTACTGTACTGACTGCAAGTCACTGGCAGCAGCACAATTTTGCTTGTACAACTATACTTAATGCTTAATGTATATATTGTTTGATGTTCAAAGAGCTGACACTTTTTTTTTATTCTTCCTCTGTGCAAAACATAAAGTCAAATGCATATATACGTATGAAGAACACATTTACCATATTCATATGTAAAGCAGATGCARCTAACTGTCAGGACAATGCAGAGGCCAAATCTAGTGTAATAGCCACAYGGAAATGATATTTAAGGTCTACAGTGCTGAAATGCAGAATATACTGCTTTATTCTGCCCTGACAATGCAGTTTGAGGTAACAAAAAAAAAAGAGGTGTCAGAAAGACAAAGTTTCCTGAATTACTCTAGATCCAAAACATTTCAAAATTYCTAAGAAATTCCTGGTTACCTACAATATTACTATTACACACCAACACCAGAAATGGACAATATTATTAAAAGTATAAATATGAATTTAAATGTTGGTTTTTGTATTTAAATCTGCCACTGTTTCAGTGTGTTCAGATTAGATAGCAAAGAAAATTATGGAATTGGAGTGCAATGGTCTTAATGTGTTTAACACTTGTCTAAGAAACAAGCAGACAGGAGAATGTTAGTAAATGTTTATGCATTTCAGAAATGCCTTCTGCATCACATACTATGTACTCAGACTATGAATGTACATAGCAACAGTGCTGATTGAAAACAACCCATTTAATTACTGTGATGTATGGCAACACACACTATAAATGCAATTTGATGGTGTATTTTGCACATAAATGATCTTAAGAGAATCCTGGTTAGAAGAGTTAGAATAAGGAGATAAGAAAAAAATCCTGCTGCCCTTGGAGTCAATTAATTGTTTACTCTTGCCAGCTCTGAATCTTTTTTCTATGAAGAAATTAAGCAATGCTGGTCAGCTGAGAGGAGGGGAGATACTCTCCTCAGCAGCATCTAGGTCTGTGAGGGTGTATGAGATTCTTGCAGAGCTGAAAGACCCYTTGCTTTGAAAGCCTCCACTAATGTAAATCCACTTGTAGCAATACACCAAATTTATTTAAACACCAATATTATTTAAACAATATTTCTGGGTGATTTAACTTTTACATAGAACAATGCATATTTTCTTCCAGCTTCATGTTTGCATTAATTGCTTTTAATTATTACAGAAAATCTTGGTTATCCTATGATAAAAAAAATCCACAGTATATTGTAAAAAAATATCGTTGTAGTGCACAAGTGATAAAAACACCTCATTTGCATTAATTAACTTCATGTGGAAGGATATTTCATTGTAATCCCTGATGTCCACTCTTAAGAAACTATTTTCCACACCACATTTATATTCATGTTCTTGGTGTGTTCATTCAGGGAACTAAAAATTTTAAAATGTATTATTACTTAGAAATATTGCTTTTCCATATCAGACCTGGATAGGAGGAAATCCAGTTCCCCATGCCAAAATTATGCCAAAAGAGAAAAATCCATCTCAACAGCTGGGCAAGGGGGTTTAATTGGTCAAGAGTTTTATCAGCGCAGGAGATGCTGCTTTTGGAAAGTGCATTCTATCAATACCAGACAGCTGAAACTGTGCCGTGTCCCAAAGAGGAGCTGACTCGCTTCCAAAGTGTCTGGAAATGTCAGCGCATGTTTTCTGGTTATCACTTTCTTTTCAGCATTTGGGTTCTTGTGTAGACGACAGGTCTGTTGCAGAAATGAAGCTCAGGAGACACAAGTCCTCCTGCCGACAGGTCCTTGATCTCCCAGTCCTGCGGAAAAGTGCCCAGAAGCGGTCCTCTGATAAAATATTAACCCCCGCTATCGGCCACCCACCCCGGCCGGAGCCCCCGCGATGACTCCGCAGTCACGTCGTGCACGGAGCCGAAAGAGACCCAGCGCGGCCCCGGACTGCCCCCGGCCGCCTCCGAGCGGGGCTCCCGAGCTCTGCGCTGAGGCATGGCCCCATCTCTTCGCCGTTCCCGGCCCTGTTTTCCATCTGGTCCCCACGGCGGTGGCCCCGGGGCCCAGCGGCAGCCTCGGCAGGCGGACAGACGGACGGTCGGTCTGTCGGTCGCCGCTGCTGCCCGGCGCCGCCACCGGGGGGCGCTCCGGCACTACGGATGGCCGCAGTGCTGCGGGGCCGCGGCGCTGGGGCTCCGGGACGAGGGGGGCTGCGGCCGGGAGAAACCCCCAGCTTTCCCCCCTCCCTGTTTACCCCTGCTCCTCGCTCATCTCTGTTCCGCGTCCCGAGTTTGCGCACCCGCTCCGAGGGGACGGTGACATCCCGTATTTTAGCCCGAAGGGGTCCCGGAGGACCGCGAGCGTTACCGGGGATGCCGTTCCCCACGGGTGTGGGAGCAGCCCCGCTGCTGGCGCGGGGCCTCCCGGGATGCTCTGTCTGGGCCCTCGGGCAGAGAAGGGCCCGGCTATTTTGCCGTGTCACTCTGTGGCACGGCGTGCTRCAGAGGCCGGAACACGTCGGGGGGCCCGGGGAGGCTCCCGAGAGCGAGTGATGGGAGACCCCCGCGGAGCCTGTCCCCCAGCGGATTATCCGATTTTGGAAGGTGAAGTTCCTGAAGGCACAGAATTTCAGACATGGGCTACGGGCGCGGATTTTCCGCGGGCTCCGAGGGACGGTCGGTGCGGCCGTGCGCCCCGTCCCTCAGCCCGGGGAACCGTACCCGCCCCGCCGCAGGCGGAGAGCTGTCGGGGGGAGTGTGTATTTAATGCAGGTTTAATGTATGCATGGCTGCATACGGTTGAAGCTAGACACACCTGAACCGTGACACCATGATTATTATCACCTTTGCCCTCAAGGCTCCTGGGAGTGCCCGCACTCCTTTGCAAGAAGACTGTGCCAGGGATCAGCCCATCCTCGGGTCCTCCGCGGGGGCGGCGGGGGCTGCCTGGAACCTCCCGCCCGGGGACACCCTCCGCGCCGCCGTCCGTCGAAGCCTGCCCGGAGACTCAATTTTTCCACTGCCCTCCCGTGTCCTCCCCGTTTGGGAAGCCTAGGGGAGGGAGGGAGGGAGGGGGCGGCGGGCCGGGCCCCTGCCTCCGGGCGCGCTGCCGCCGCGGCTCCCGTCTCATGCCGCAGGAATGCGCGGAGGTATGCGCCAGTTTCCAGAAGTGGATCCCCTTCCTTGCTGGAGCACAGCAGCGCATATATCACCCGGTGGCAGCAGTCCACCTTCCCTGAAGTTTCGTAACCGCTTACGAGGGTAAATTGAGAGTTGGGAACAGCCCTCTATTAAGTAGCAGATTGAGAAGAGGCTCTTCCCACTTGGAGAAGGCAAGTCTTCCCAGACAGACCCCTCGCATCGGGAGCTACAGTAATCGAGACGCCTCCTCTGCGCTCACTGTTGCCGCTGCTGCTGCTCCTCATTCGCCGCTGCTGCTACTTGCTGCTCCCTCCACAAGGTGCCCCCGGAGCTTCATCCTTTATCCTCCTCCCTTTACCCAGGTCCGACGGCTGCGGCTCCCGCTGCTGTGGSCACCACCGGAGCCATCGCCGGAGGAGCTGTCCCGTCACCGACCCCAGCACCGTGCGGCCACCCCGGAAGGTCTGTGTGTTTGTGCCCGCGCAGGAGCGGGGTCCCCTGCCCGCCGACCCCCGCGTCCCGCTCTGTCTGCACACACCACGCACGCAGCCCCTTCCAACGCACCTCGGGCTCGAAGCTGCCGCGGGATTAGGAAGGAGCGTGTGTGCGCGCGTTGGGCATGCCAGAGCCGGCTGCAGGCTGCGGCCGGGCGGGCGGAGACGCTCAGGGCTGAGCGCCCCTGGGCTGCTGGCTGTCAGCCCGGGAAAGGCACAGGGAAGCCCGGCGGGATGCCGGCCCCGAGCGCTGCCCGCGGACGGGTGCCTGGGCAGAAAGGCGGGCAGGGGCGGTGGKGTCCTGGAGACGGAGGCTCAGGGTGGCCGGAGGCTCCAGGCGGAGCCTGCTGTCAGCGCCCAGGGCGCCTGCAGGCACGCTACCGCTGCGGCTTTGGCAGCAGCTCTCGCTTCCCTCCCTTGTGTGTGCAGCTGCCGGTGATGCTTTGTCCTGCTTCCAGTTTTTTATATCTTTGATGGGCTTTTCCTGCGGTTTTTTTTTTTTTGTTTTTGTTTTTCCATTTGCGTTAGTTTTTTCTTCTTGAAAGTGTTAAATGTTGTGCATTGTGTGGTTTAGAAATGCTTTGGCTAAGCTTTTGTAGGTTGAATTAGCCTGAGATAGGATTGGCAGTATGAAAGCTCGGGTTTGAATTTTTATAAGTAGTCTCTAAATATCAATGAGAAAACCTTTAGTCCTGACACAAAGTCTGGTGTGTCCCTGCTGAGCCAGGAGGTGTACTCTGCCACCTCCAGGGTTTCTAAACCTAAATTCGTGAGAAGGAAACAGTGTTTTTAGGTTAGCAAATGAATGCTTTGGCTGTGGTGGTGTATTTCATGAAATAAAAACGTGTATCAGGAATGGAAGACCTGCAGCAGTGGAGAATTCCTAGATGCCATTTGAGATGATTAATTTCTGTTGCTTTTCAAAACGATCAAAAGATGGCAGTCAAAGCTCGCATGAGATTATCAGAACAAAATGTCCTTTAGCGTAGAATTTAGGCGATCTTTAAACTCACTGCAGGATGCTGTAGATCTGCCCAGGGGCAGCCGTTTCCCACGCAGAGCAGTGATACGATTTTGGAGCTTTCAGAACGTTTTAATACTAACCATGGCCTTTCTTGTGTTAGTGTCATTATGGTCAATATTACTCTTCTGTTTAGCCACTGGAACTGCCATTAGACTGAAACCTTTGCTTAGATTTTTGTTGAGCTTTTGGTATTTTCGTGTGCAGTCAAGGCGTTTGGCTAAGGCAAGTATATACAGCTGCTCAAAGGAAGCCTATTAAGCTCAGAGTCAGTAACTGGGAAGTTCCTGGATCTCCATAGCATCTTCCCACCAAATGTGCCTTGCTGGGTAGCTCTTTAGATGGTAGAAGAGTATTGTTTTCCCTTTCAGTTGTTTCTGCAGACTAATGATTTATGTTTTCTTCTTTTGTTTTGCTCTTGGAACATTCCTCATAAGATCTGTTGCCTAATTGCTTTTGGAATTATCTTTCTCCCGGTCTAATTATGATATATGATGCATGTATGACTTTATTAATACAAATTGCCACTCTCCTACTTCTTGAGATAGAAAATCTGAAACTATATAAACAGATGAGTGTGTAGGTTCATATTAGATTTTACTTAGACAAGGAAATAATTTGGAAAGATTTGCTAGGGTAATTGGCAGTAATTTTACATGGTTTAGAGCATATAGTTATGAAGGTATGGCTGTTTGCAATTAAGAGCCACTAACTTGGCCTAATCCCACTTCTTTTGCTAGACTACTGGCAGTTGGTGTGAGACTCTTATGCCTGTCAGCTTTATATAGTGTATTTTAAATATATTTTCTCTCAGGACATGTAAATGAATTATCAGATGTTGAAACATCATGGCTAGACAGACGTGTCAAATTTCAGATGTGTGTTACACACACTTCTGTATAACCTATTTCAGACTTTCAAGAAATGAAGAATAGTGCAATTGTAGGCAGAACCCCTCAAAAAGTTTTATTACAGTTTCCAAACTGCCTTGAGACCAGTAAAACAAAGCTAACTAAGTGGTTCAACAGTTATGAAAAAGGAGCCGATTAAAATCCCCAGCTGAAAGAGACATTTAGTTGATCCAAAGCAGGAATGACCTCTGAATTAGCTATCATCACATTCAGCGATGAAGTCATGGAGCTCCCTTCTGGCTCCTGCCTGTGCGGAGGCGCAGATCTTCACTGYGCTTCCCTCATCAAATTAACCCTAACTGGGTTAAAGCTTCATGTGCTTACTGTGACTGGAAAGGGTTCAGCAATAAAAGGCACATTATAGTGAGACGAGACTCTCCAGTTAGTCACAAAGATCTTTCGTCGTCTTGGACAGCTTTCGAGTGTAGAGGTTTCAACCTGGTCCCGTGGGTGGGGGCTGGGGATAAGGGAACAAAGTGAAATCCACGGTTTGTCTTTTTTATGTTTCATGAATACACCCACGCAATCCTTTAATCCACATGTATCATTTCCTTCTCGTTTCTCCCCCTTCCTCCCTTCCCCATCATTGCAGATTCATTCATGTTGTTGTGATCTGAAAGGGCAGAAATGAAGACAGCGCTGTGCTCGGCAGTTGCTGCTCTGTGTGCAGCCACCCTCCTCTCCTCCATCGAGGCTGAAGGTAACCTTCTCCTCCCTGCCCTCTTGCCCTGGTGCCCCGCTGACCAGCAAACCTCCCAATCAGCCTTGAGCTACTGGCTCTCTCTCTCTCTGTTTTTGAGTGTGAATACTTCACCTTCTTTCTTTCTCTCCTTCAGAGAAATGCCTCTCCTTCCTTGCCCAGCTCCTTCTGTGTTCTGTTTCTCCCGGCTAGAGGGCCGGACCACAGSTCCCTCTCTCTGTCCCTCTGGTGTGCTGTCCACACCACCCCACAGGCAGGACCTGGGCCAGCCGGTGTGGCCACCCGGGCGCAGGGCCCGAGGAGCCCTTTGCCACTGGCGGGCAGCCCGGCGTGGCCGGGGCCATGGCTCTGCCCCCAGGATGGACCAAGAAGGGCTGGTCTCTGGCCTCTTTTAGTAATGTTGAGAGAGGAAACGGAAAACATACTACTCAACAACCTGCAACTTTGAAATAAAATGCTCCAACAGGGTCTGGCTCTCTGCGCCTGTGTGTTGTGTCCGGCCGGCCGCCCCGCCCCCGCCCCGCCGGCCTCCCCGCCGGTGCATCGGCCTCCCCTGCTCGGCGGGGCAACCCCCGGCTGAGCCTCGGGGAGGCCGGACCCTCCCTCAGGGACACCTCAGCTTCTGTGCTGGGTCTGACCCGGGGAACGCGCCTGGGGAAGTGCTGCCAGCACTGTGACATGTGTCATGGGCACCGCTGAAGGGAAGGCTGGACTAGGCCTTGCTGTGGCAGCTGGGGCTCCAAGGCTCCGGCATGCATGTGGTACCGTCGCCTCTGAAAAGGCTTTCCTTTTCCTTCTCCTCCTCAGCCCTCAGTGCAGTCTCTCTGGAGGCTGAGGCCCCTGTCAGCCCTGGCAGCATCTTGCCTCCAGCTGATGGGAGACCCATCTTCACTGCCACACTTGGCACAGCATGGCTCAACATGGCCTGGCCTGGCATTTGCTCCCCAGTGGATTAACAGCAACTATGTCCTGTGCCTTCAGTGTGAGCTGCTTGGCTTTTTGGTTATAGTCATGGCATTTCTGCCAGCAGTGGCTTCCAGGGGAAATAAAAAGGCTGAATGTCCTGCACTGAAATGACTTGATCTGACCTCTGGACCTGACTCCATCATAGGTGTGAACTCTCCTGGATTTACTGGAAAAAAACAGAAGCCAGCAACTGATAATTTTTTTTTTTTCCTTCCTTCTCTTTCTGTCTTGAGCTGAAACAAATTCCCTGATCATGGCCTGCCACAAGCTGCCTTGTCTGGACCTAGTGACCTTGGCTGATCTCTTCTAAAAGCAGGGGGTATCAGAGATGCCTCTGCGGTGTTTGCCCCCTAAGCAGTAGTAATAGTGCTCGCTTGGGGCTTGCAGATATAAAATACACTGGCTTTCTGGAAAAGATGGCATTTTTGCCAGTAATGCAACATCTGGTCACCCTAGGAGAGAATCAGTCGACTGCCTTCCTCTCGTGCTGTGTTGCTGTTGGCAAAGGAACCAAAAAAGGTCATTTGAAGTCGTTTCAGAGTTGCATTTGAAACGCAGGAATGCTGTGCCAGAGAAAGCAGAGAAAGTGTACATTTTTGGTGGAGGAAGGGAGTGGATGTGTTTGTGCATTCTTCCCCATCTTAGAAGGGATCTCACTTAGAGCTGGACTAATATTGCTGTTGTCCTGCGCTACGATTTACATGTAAGGAGTATGTTATTTTGGAATGTAAGTGAAGATATTTTATTTAGCTATAGTGTAGACTAAACCAGCCATAGCTTCAGCGCTGTTAAAGCAAGCTACAAAAATGTATTTGGAGCAGCAGTTTTAACAGTGAATCTTGACACATAGCTGGATGACCTTGATTAGATGTTGGAGGATGCATAATTGCCAAGCAAAAGAGCGGATAAAACCTGATCTTGAGAGTTGTRCAGGGCTCTTGGACAGAACTTACATTACTTTGCACTCAGAAATGTTTCTATGAGAAATTTCTCCTAGCTCCAGAGTTTTGAAGTAAGAGCAAGGAAGTGTGGGGTGAAAAATTGTGGTGCTGAAAATGGAGTGAGAAATAGTAGTGCTGAAAATGAAAGTTCAAAACTAGGAGTGCCTTAGAACTTGCTGTTGTGGGAACTGCTTTAGTAGAGATTTTTACAGTGGGGTTTTTGTTTGCATTATACTGATCATTCTTCTGCACTGTTTTAATTCTGTGCTGCAAGTTTGCATAATTTTGTAAATTGCATCTTATTTACTTTAGCAAGTTATTTCCTTACGTATGTATTTACTTTATTTTGGTGTAATTGCATCTTAGATCCTCTTTGCTGAACTGACTTTCTCCTGTGAACATTTGTCCCTTCGTCTTATTTTTCCAAATTTCAGATCACTTTGTGGCAAAGCTATCCTCCTCCACCAGTCAGTCAGTCCTGTGTCTCTTTTCTTAGTTCTTTTTGACTCTCCATGTACCGTTCATAGGACATGCATTTTAAAATTTCTTTCCCAAAGGTATGTGTAGACACTTGATGGGATGAAAAAGTGAGAGGAGAATAAGGGAGAGGACCATTTAATATGATGAAAATTCTTGATATTATCTGGAAAGATGAGGTGAGAGCAGAGGAAAGAAAAAGCTTAGTTTTATTTTCTGCTCTCCTTCAGCTTTCATTTTTCAGTCTCCCCTGGGAGATCTGGTGTTTATCTGATGCTGCTGTCCATAGATTCCTGAACTTTCCAGTATGAAACTGATTCTTCATCAGCATCACAGCTGCTCTGAAGTCATTTGTGAGAGCTGTCCTCTGCTGCTCTTGGCAATGAGCAGTAAGTGAGCTGCAGTAATGGCTTTGAGGCTTTTCTACAGAGGTACAGCAGAATAGGAGTTTCTAGTTGGGCAGTCACTGTAGGAGTAGAGGGGAGAAAGCCCACATATGGTCTAAATGCACCCATGCCCTTTCACTGGGGAAGTTGTTTGTTTACGGTGGTCAAGGAAGCAAATCTGTTTTCATGCTCAGCATTTTTGCTTTTCTTTTACAGTGAAATTCTTCTTGTTTTATTTTGCAATCCTTCTGATATCTCTCTCCCAGCTTAAGCTCCTCATGTGTGATTCTATATTTTATAATTAACATAAAGTTGTTTATTCTTAAAGTTGTTTTGTGCCTTATTAGTCCAGCACAGCAATACTCCAGTGCATTCTGTGTCTTTCCACATGTCAGAATTTCTTTCTGTTACAGTATTTTTTTCATCTGTGATCACAAAGAGCCAAAGGCTCTTATTCTAGTCATAGTTAAGTACATTGGCATGTGAAGAATCTATTAATTATAATCTCCAGTTACTACTGTGATGTTTTCATGGCTTCTGTAGCATATCATGTTTCTTAATAGAGAGGGATTTTCAAAGGCACAGGAAAATGAGGGAATAGTTGATTTTCTGTAGCCTAACTGAGCTTCTGAAGGGGCTGACTTTTCAGTTGTTCAGGAGTTGGTTCAGACCTAGAAAAGTCTGTTTTCTAGGCTGGAGGTAGGGAAGGAGGGCATCACTGATCCAGGTGTGGAACCTTTGTGTTGTACATAAAAAGGTTTGTCTGGTGAAAAATCTGTTACGAGGACACCAGTATAATAAGTGACAAATAATTGCAGCATAGCAGTTGCAAATAATTAGAATTTTTGGCTTGTAATAAATCAGTATTAAGTACATTAATTTTCATTGACTCAATAATTCAGAAGTGATGTGAGATAGCTGAAACATTTGAAGTTTGGAAACTCGTTGGTAGAACCATTATTTTATCTTTTGATGGCAATATCTTTTGAGAAAGAAGCTATTGATTTCCAAGTTCCTAAATAGAGAGCCATGTGGATTGACATGGAAAATTGAAATTTTTATATACATGAGGGTGACTATACTTTTTCCTTCTGCTAATTAGAAGCAAAATATACATGCATGTGTAAGTGTATATACACATGCATATACATATATATGCACACAAGTGTAAAATTTGGTAAATATTCATACATACAATGTGTGTATATATATATGGGTTATGTTATGTAGGTCTTTATTTGTATAGGTATGTAGTTTTAAATGAATTTTTTAAAGTACATTTATGAGCTTTGCATTCAGATTTGAAGAAGTTTCATAAACATATATAAAATTAAAAAATGCAAAGATACAGATGGCAATATTTCTGTGTTGTGATTCGCAATGAGTATCTAACAAGTCTGAGAACTGCTCTTTTTAGAAGTTGCTCTTTACTACAATTGTAGGCTGTAGGTCATTCCTGTCACATTGGCAATGCAGGCTTCAGAGGAGCTTAACTGGAGTGATGATCTAGTTAGTTGGACCAAATTCATGCCATTTCTGAAAAAAATAGTAAATGAAGAGTTCTGGCACCTTCCAGCCTCAGCAGGCCTTATCACTGGAATGGTAAGGCTGAGCTTACTCTTCAGCTTCTGTAGATTGTATGATATTTTAACATGGGCTAACACATTATTTTACATGCTAATTATACTGTGTCTATTCCCATGATGGAATCACAAAATATGTTTCACATAGGGATTGTGGATGGTAGCTACTTCCAACTTCTATCACTTCTAAATCTGGTTCTAGATATAAATTACTTGATACTCCAGTTACATTTTATTTCTGTCTTGTTAAGGTGTTCGTTGGGATCCTCTAGCAGTCACGTTGTGTTATCTGCAAAAAGCTGTAAATTTTTTATATTTCCTGTGAAGTAATACAAGCTAATATAAGACATATAAGACCTGCATAGCATGAGAAAGATGCTTTGCCCTCTTTTTTTTTTAATTACATATGTATATAACACAAAAACTGGCAAAATCACAAAATACTGGTTTAAAGTATATTATATATGACTTTTTTCTTTTGTTCTTCTTTCGTGGTGCATAGTATAGAAGATCCAGTTAAGGAAATGATCATAACACAATTCTAAGGATGGTCAAAATTAATGCTATGGAAACATGATTGTTGTACAGCAGGATATGTTTTTGCTGCTCTGGACACCTGTAGGGCAGCCATGCATTTCTGTGCATCAACAGTTGGATCACTGTATGAAGGCAATACTACAACACCATGACACATTATGATCATGATCCTGTACCTTGACGAGTCAGTGGGAGGTTTGGCATGGATTTTGATGGACACAGGATCAGCAGTGTCACTACACTAAGAATAGGTGCAACTTCATTGCTGYAAGTAGCCTGACATCAAGACTGCTTGCTGGAGTTAAGCTGCACTCACACATAAGATTTTGTTGAGTGAAATTTTAAGGTTTGTCCCTGTAAAGGAGAAAACTCCTACCACAACAAGGGGCATTTTTTTCCTAGACTCTGGTTTGATTCAGTATTGCAAATGTATTATTTTTCCACTGGTGAATTCCCTTCTAGAAAAATTTTAATGAGATGGAGTTACAGTTGCCCTGTTTTATTATCACAATAAGGTTTTTATCATCTAAACATTTTTCGGTACTTCAGATCAGCTTACTACTCTCAGTCATATGACCATGGTTTGGTCTTCACCCCACAGCTGGTTTCACTTGGGTGAAATCTGACCCCTGTGAAGGTCCATGGATGTTTTGGAGATTCTGTTTGAATATCAAAAGCTCACAGGCCATCTGGAAGACATTTTGATGACATTGGATCCAAAGAGCTTTTTTTTTTTTCAAGAAAAGATTCCTTTTTGGATTTCTATTGGAGAAGTATTCAGTGCTTGAGTTTGATAAGCCAGCCATAGGCTGAGAATGAATGGATTTAAGTACAGCAATGAAGGCGGGGATTAGGTGTCAGAAATAACTATGATGATAAAAGCAATGAGGATTTAGAGCAATTTCTGTGGGAAGCTGTCAGTCTTGACAATAGTGGAGGTCTTTAAGAATGATCTGAGGAAAACATGTCAGGAATGACAMAGGATGGCCAATCTTGTCTTGACCGTGGGATGGACAAGGGGACCTTCAAGTTCCCCTGCAGTACCATTGTTTATGATCACCTGGATGAATGGATACATCACTCGTGTCAATGTACTATTCTTATTACCTGCCAAGACCCACATCTGAATTTTCATAAAAAGAAAAAACATTCTTTAAAATGCTAAAGACTTTTCCTCACAGTCAGCTTTTTCAGTTTATCTGGAATCCGGTCATTTGGATATCAACAAGCTGGGCTGCTGCTGTCCTTCAGCAGTTAAAGCCTAAAGTCTCTGCTGCAACATGCCAATTTACTTGCAAGGTTGGTGGTGCTATTTTTTCCATGTACTGAATTTTTTTAAAAGCATGCTCAGGTCAGTTGTCTCTGCCTTTGCATTAAATTTGTCCTGAGCCATTGCTACTGAAACAATATTTTATAATGATATTCTTATCATCTAAATGTACTTTACTATTAACACATGTTGCATGATTTTGATACTAAGTAACTACCCTGCCATCTCTAGCATTGTGATACTCATAAACTGAATGATGAGTAAACTGTGCATGCAGGTTAATGGTCTAATCTCACTGCCTGTGTATGGACAACAGGAAAAATAACATTTACTTCAGTACTAGTGTTATCTACTGTATCAGTATTATAAAGCCATATTATCCTCTTGTCAGAAATTACAGAAAATTAAAAGGAAAAAAATKTCATATATTTTTAGCTCAGTTTTACTTTTTGCAATTGGACAATGTCTTTTCACAATTAAACATTCTAGCATTTACTACTTTATCTGCTTTTAAAATGATATTCAAATCTGATATGAAATCTGACATATGATGGAGATCTATGAAACAGAAGATCTGTCTTTTAAAAATGCCTGCAAAACTCTCTCACTAGTAGTTAAGGAAAGTATGGCTGGATCTAATCTTACTTTGTAGACCTATTTAAACAATAATATATAATACACCTACCATGCACTGACAGTGAGTCAGTAAAATACTGCATGAATAAGCATGACAATTTTAAAAAGAGAATATCATTATAAAATATTTATGAAATGTCTTTGTGTAATGAACCTTGTACATGGAGGCTTTGTCCATTGTGGGAAGCTAAAAAACCAATAATCAACATTTCATTTACGTATGCATGATGCTGCAAATTAGCATATATAAACTATTTCTTTCTGTACTGTTCAGTTACTTCTGTCATCAGCTCCTACAAGTTTTATTTGCAGTCATTTGTTCAGTTCACTGGTGCCCTCTTTGCCGTTTTCTATAAATTCTGTAAAATAAATGTCCTTAAATATATTTTGATGTTGTCTTTTCATAATTAACCATTGTGTTGTTTGGAACCATACTGGCATTTTATGTTAAAATGCTACTATTAGTATGGGTACACCTGCTGCAAAGGGAACATGAAAACAATAGTTTACACCTTTGAAATTGTTTAGAAATCTGGTGTAAACAGGTAGAATTTTATTTTTGAGAACTTCTCATCAGCTCGAATATTTTGGCAAATTGCGACCACTACTAATGCCATTTATTACTCCCTTAGTTCCTAAATCCTTTGTTGCTATATGCAAAGTATGCCACTTTAGTGGCTTCTAGGAACAAAGGGGTGGAGTTCTCCATATTTTGGAATATAATGATACATCAGTGTATCATTATTGCTGATATACATTTTGCATGTATATTCCTATCTAGGCCCTMACAGAAATTGTTTTACTGAACATTAAATGCCCAGTCTTTTCCTATATTCTTTAAATAGTTTATTTTCTCTGCCAAGTTTCTAGATTCAGTGAAATTGATAAGAAATATCATATTCAGAGACTATATTAAAAAAGCTGATCAAGTCTTTGATGTCTAATTAAGACGAGTACTGTGTTCTCCACATCCTAAATGATCTCATGATATTGTAAGCAGGTTGTGATTTGGCATGCTTGTACAGATTGCACCCAGCATGTAAAAAAATTTCCTTTAATTGTTATGTGAAATGTTTGCATATGTGGTGATTATCTGTGAACTCATTGTACATGTATCCAAATGTGTTTTCTATTGTGCTTGATTTTGCTGGCCATTCTTGAATGTCTTGGCAACTCAAGAAACATATGTTCTGTGCTGTCCTCTGTAATGCATATACTCTTTAATGTTTTGTCATATTTTGTCAGCTTTTATTTTACTCTTTTTCCAACAATATATCTTTATATTTGTTGGAAACAAATTTATGCAAAGACAATTTTAGTAAGCTTTGCTCAACATTATTTTATTTATTCATTTGCCAAAACTTGTTCAAGATTTTAAACATCTACCTGGTATAAATCTTTTGCAGTTAACCCACCATCAGACTTGAATTTTACAATTATAGATGAACATAATGTTCAAATGTCATGGAAAAGACCACCAGATGAAATAGTGGGTTACAGAATAACTGTTGTTCCAACAAATGGTGAGTTCTGTCAAATTTTTTAGTCTCATTACATGTTTTGAAATGTTGAGTGTTTTTTTGCCTATATCTAAGTTAGGTATGAGAGTAGCCATTAAAATCTTTTGTAAGTTAGTGATCAAGCCTGGGTAGCAGCAAAGGGCATACAGGAAAAACAGTTTTTCTTCCAAGTTAGAGCTATTCTTGCCTTAGTGTTTACCATTTTGGGACTGCAGGTAACAAGTTTTGGATGCTTTTGCTTTGTAGAGAGCAAAAAGGAGGTAGAATCATCACTCTGCTCCTCTTCTATGCTTTTACCTTAAAGTTCAAGAATTGTATTGTGCTGTGTAAGACAGCCATTATTCTATTTCATTTTAAGAAATAATCAGTGTAAAAGTGATCTTGAATGAGAACAGGACATGATTTATTAGATGATAGTACATTTTGTATGTGCATATCAAGTTTCAAATTTCCTGGAATTTATTAAACACTTTAGCATTTTTTTCACTATTAAAAAAATCACATTAGCCTAAAATTTCATGTTTCAATATTTATGCTTCACGAAAACAGAAAGTATATAATTCTAAAATTATTATTGCATTTGAGATAGATTATTGCCTGTTGCATTTTGTTTTACAATCAGCTTATCAATATTATTGTGTTTTAAGGCTGCATTAAGTGTTTTTTATATTTATTGCAGATGGACCTACTAAAGAATTTACTCTTTCACCTAGCACTACCCAAACTGTCATATCAGATCTTGTAGCTGATGTAGAGTATATTGTATCAATAGCTTCATATGACGACAGAGAGGAGAGTCTGCCTGTTTTTGGCCAGCTGACAAGTAAGTAGCTGCAGTACAATTAGAAAGCCAATTAAGATAACTGAGAGGTCATTCCCAAAACTTGGCTTTGATCCAGTTCTTCAACAAAATTGCCACATACCTAAACCCTCCTTCGATGGAGCTGTCTGAACTGCCTTTTTCTATTAGTCCTAGTGGAAGCAGAGAAAATTTGCAAGAGATCAAAGGATACTAACATGTATAGAGTGTCTGCCAACCTCTATAGAATTCTTGGCAGGAGGCCACTACGTTTTTTGAGCTATACCTCTTTCCAATAAATTGCATCTGCTGAATTCAAGGGGAAGACAATCATTGACCTCAGTAACAAATGAATTGAACTGGCATCCTGTTGTGAGAAAGCAAACTATCCTCATCAAATAATAATAAAATGTGACACAATAGACCTAAATGCATACTAAAATATGGAATTTAAGCCTTTAATAATTTATATTAATAATTTAAAAAGCATAAAATAAATTTAATTAAATAAAAATGCACAGCAGACTCTTTTAAATGACACATTTCGTATCATGTCTCAGGCTTCACAAAGAACCATGGGAAAATTATCAGTTCTCCTAGGTGATAGAGAAGGGTAATACTGGTATTTCTTCCAGGCATGTTGCAGTTAATTTTCAGGAAATGACTCTACAAGATGTACAAATACAGAAGATTCTTAGATATTTACATTTTCTGTATTTTGTGTCATGCTGAATACTATGTTGTCAAATCTGTAAGTACAGGTGATATTTTCAGAACCTGCATTTATGTTTTTGTGTTCTGAGGCTTGTTAGATGCATGTCTCTAATTCCTTATKTGCTTTTCTTTGATGTTTAAAAATTTTACCCTCTTTCCCCCATTCATTTTGTCTATGTTGTGCTTTGTGTAGTTCAGACAGGCGGCCCAGGGATACCAGAGGAAAAGAAGGTTGAGGCTCAATTACAAAGTAAGGTGCTTTGCTTTTCAACTTATCTGACATTTATCTTATCTGAAGTCTAGCACACAAAGTTAAACTGTGCTTCTGTGCTACCTACCAAGAAGTTAACTTGTAAAGTTATGTAGAGTTAAAAAAACTTGTGAAGGGACTTGTGATAGAAAGATAAGCTGCATTGAAAGATTAAGGTGCAAAGGCGGTTCTGAAACTAGGGATTTCATGCAACTAACCTGAGCAAGTCCATGAGCGTCATGGTCCTATCAACAAAAGGTGTTGTGCTGTGGATAAAAGGCTTTGCAGAAGAACCTGTGCAGCTACAATGGGAAAGTAAAGATGTGAGGCACAAATGATAACAAAATAAAATTTTTTTGTAACATGAAATCATTGCAAAAAGTTTTATATGGGTGTTTTCATCTGTTGTGGCATAACAGATCTTGTGGATTAGCATGAAAGGTGTCTCAAAGCAGTTCCCTTTTGATAATGGCTGTAAGAAAACTCATATGGGTGTTCACTTATGTGAGTAATGTTTCCCCAAGCAAAGTATCCCAGATAAGATCAATCTTTTAAATATGTGTTTGCTTTGGCTTTTACCTACTAAGTTTCCATCAGACATTTCTCACTGATTTGTAAGAATGCAATTGCTAATTTGCTAATAGAGTTGGTTTTCCTTTTTTCCCTTTTGTGTTCCAGGATGCTCCATAAGTGCAATGACAGATTTAGTTTTCCTGGTAGATGGTTCATGGAGTGTAGGAAGAAATAACTTTGGATATATTCTGGACTTCATGGTTGCCCTTGTATCAGCCTTTGACATTGGGGAAGAAAAGACAAGAGTTGGAGTGGTTCAGTATAGTTCAGATACAAGAACGGAGTTCAATTTAAATCAGTATTTCAGAAGAAGTGATCTTATTGATGCAATTAAAAGGATACCTTACAAAGGTGGCAACACAATGACAGGTACAGATTTCCCACATACATGCTTATTCAGCATTTCATTTCATAGTTCAAATTTGCTTTGAATCCTAGTTCATACAAGTCTAAAAAGACACAACTTGTGATGTTGGTTTTAGGTGAGGCTATTGATTACCTTGTTCAAAACACCTTCACTGAGTCTGCTGGAGCAAGAAAAGGCTTTCCCAAAGTAGCCATTGTCATTACTGATGGAAAAGCTCAAGATGATGTAGAAATTCCTGCAAGAGAGCTTCGCAACATAGGAGTTGAAGTCTTTTCCTTGGGTACGTTGAGTTTTTCTAATGATTGAGAGATTAAAGAGTTAATTTATAAGTTTTGCAGACAGTGGSGTTGAAAAATTTCATTATGCTCCTCTTTTCATGTGTATGCCTTGAATGGGGTCATTTGTGCCCTCCAGAGTTGAACRCACCAGTTGTGTTAATTTGATGGTAATTATGTAGCTCCTACATAATGGAGATTTATATGACTGACTAGCATAGTTTCAACCTTGGCCTCATTCTCACCTACACCACATTATTTTCCCTGGTTGAAAATCAAGTCTGCCGCCTCATTTCATTAATCATTATTTTGTAGTTTGATTATTGATCATGACAGAAGGCAGAACTAATTTAAACTCAGCTTTACCCCAAGATGTTTTAATACTTCACAAGTACGTTGAAAGTGTCTGTATTTTATGGCTACTTAACCATAGCCCTGTCTATTACAACTTCTAGGTATCAAAGCAGCAGATGCAAAGGAACTCAAGCTAATTGCATCTCAGCCGTCACTGAAGCATGTGTTCAATGTGGCCAATTTTGATGGAATTGTGGATATACAGAATGAAATTATCTTGCAAGTGTGCTCCGGTGTTGATGAACAACTAGGTGAACTGGTTAGTGGGGAAGAAGGTGAGACACTTTAAAAAATGTATTTGTAGCTTCAGTTTATTCTAATGTCTATTAAAGAGGCTATCCCTACTTCCTTTGCTTTATTCTAGAGTTTCATCTGTTGCTTCGCTTAGCAAGTGTGGAAAACTGGTTTCAGTTTTGTGTCTTTAAATGCAGGATGACAGTACGTGTGATGTAGCAGATTTGGAATAGCTCCATCATTCCATAGTTTCAAAGGCAACACAGTGATGTGCAGTTTGGASACAGGCATCACTTCTGTGGAAAAATGTATTAAAGGGAAAAAAATTGCTTGGTGAAGGGTCAAAATATGTAATGGATTGAGAACCATTGAGAACCAAATCATGAAAACTGGAGAAAACTGAGAAAACAAAGACATAAAGCTGTATCATTGCAGCTTTCTCTCCTTGTAAGGTTTTAATAACTAGTTATTCTTTGACAAAAATGGCAGTAGAGATGACTCTGCTGTTGTAGTATTCTGCTCAAGTCTGCATTTGTTACATTTTCTACCGTGTTCCTGTAAGTGGGTCCTTCACTTTTGATTGAAGCAGTTTTAGAGCTGGGCAGCACTTCTCCTGGAACTTCTGCTATACTTGGGGGATCACAAATGCGTTGCTCATATTTTTGCCCTCTCACTGATGTCTCATTTGGACTGTTCTGTAATTAATTTCTGTCTATTTATGCTAAAAAAACCCCAAAAGTGATTTTTAGTAAAGATCAAGCAAAGATAACTAAACTTATTCCAGAAATAAAAACTGTTAAGAAAATGTGTTTATAATTGTACCTAATATTTGGATTTGCTTTTGATTTCTTTCAGTGGTGGAGCCTCCTTCAAATCTGGTGGCAACTCAGATCTCCTCAAAGTCTGTTAGAATCACTTGGGATCCATCCACAAGCCAAATAACTGGCTATCGTCTGCAATTCATTCCAATGATAGCTGGGGGAAAACAGCATGTACTAAGTGTGGGTCCTCAGACAACTGCTCTGAATGTTAAAGATCTCTCTCCAGACACAGAGTATCAAATTAATGTTTATGCAATGAAAGGACTGACCCCCAGTGAGCCAATAACAATAATGGAAAAAACACAGCAAGTAAAAGTTCAAGTGGGTGAGTTTGRAGCCACCTAATTTTCAAATTGTGTCTCTTCATTGATGAAATCTCTGATGCTTGTTCTAATATTATGCCTTTATTATTTTTGAGGCACAGCTTTGCTTAGCAGGGTTTACTTTGTTTATAAGCAGTTGTGTGTGATATATGAACTGCAGATGCGATTGTAATGCTATGTGGCTATTGAAAATCCGTTTACAGTGGTTGTTCTTTTCCTYTGCAGAATGCTCACGTGGTGTGGATGTAAAAGCTGATGTTGTGTTTTTAGTGGATGGTTCCTACAGCATTGGTATCGCCAATTTTGTCAAAGTAAGAGCCTTTTTGGAAGTGTTGGTTAAAAGCTTTGAGATATCACCTCGAAAAGTACAGATAAGTCTTGTCCAGTACAGCAGAGATCCCCATATGGAGTTTTCTTTGAACAGATACAACAGAGTGGAAGACATAATTCAGGCTATTAACACCTTCCCCTACAGAGGTGGATCTACCAACACAGGCAAAGCAATGACATACGTGAGGGAGAAAGTATTTGTTACCAGCAAAGGATCAAGACCAAACGTGCCRAGAGTAATGATTCTTATCACTGATGGAAAATCATCAGATGCTTTTAAAGAACCTGCAATTAAGCTGAGGGATGCAGATGTAGAAATATTTGCAGTTGGTGTGAAGGATGCAGTGCGTACGGAGTTGGAAGCTATCGCATCACCTCCTGCAGACACCCATGTTTACACAGTGGAAGATTTTGATGCTTTTCAAAGAATATCATTTGAACTTACACAGTCTGTCTGCCTACGAATTGAGCAGGAGCTGGCTGCTATAAGGAGAAAATGTAAGCAACTACTATTACTTACTTAGAGGAATGTAGAAAATGCAATGAAAAGAGGATCTGAACCAATGTTTTGTGCTTATAGTTACCTAAAGAATTTATTTTGATGAAATTGTCCATATACAAATGATAATTTTAATAACTGGGGATTTGCTTCTCATTTTAAAATATATTAAAAGCAACAGATTAAATTAATGGATAAATGGAAATGAAAAAAAATATTTGAAAAAGTTTTTCCCCCACCCCTGCTAGATATCTAAAAAGCTAATAAAATGTGTGTCTACTGGAATGACCTTAGTGGATWTGCTCTGCTTTTGCACTCAATGTCTTGAGTAAAACACTTACCAGAGCATTCTTTTTTTAGCTCTACAAAATGAGGTGGCAAGTCTAAGCTTGTCTTTTAGACATTCAAAGGCAATGAAGTAAGGCCAAGGACTCTAGAGGGCAATTTGATTAAGTTTTAGAGTAAAACTAATGGCCCTCTGAAATGAGCTTAGGCAAGACAACTTGAGACAGCAGATGCTAGGTGATAGTGATTGCAATCTAAGTGTAAAGACTGAAATGAAGAGCACATGAAAGTCTTCACGTGCATCCAAATTAGGCCAGCATGGATAATGTTTAACATCCAAAAGTTTTCTAAATTGCCAACTTTGGTCAGATAAAGTTACTTGTGATTWGTTGCACCCACAGTGCCCCTGTCTATGCTTAGTAGGACACTAACATTGAAAACTCCCCATTGTTGAAAGCCCAATTCTCTTTAAAATTAAACCTTTTGTTTCAGGATAGCTTTTAGGAACAAACCAGCAAAGCAGCCTTTGTTTTAGAGGGCTTGAACAGTTTTAAGATCCCCACTGACGGGCTGACTAGGCCAAACAAAACAAGCCCAGGATGTCAGATTTGTGTTTGTTCCTTGTGTCAAATTCCTTGTTCTCCCTTTGACTTAATTCCTGAAAAAATATTGGGTTTTATTTTGTCTTATTTTTAATGTAGATCTGAAAAAAAAACCCAACAATTTTTAGTTTCCATTGAGGACATAACATTATTGCTGTTCATTGTACATACGAAATAAGGAACCCAACTTGATAATCAGATTCTAAATTAAGTGTTCATAAATATATATTTTTTTTTTTACATGGACTGCTTTCATTTTATCTAGAAATCACTGAGTTGGTGCTTCTACTTACTGTGAATGATTTTAGGCAGCCTAGACATGATCTCCTTGAAATTTGATAGATTTAAGCAAGTGTAGAAAACAAATCCTGTGCACATGCAACAAAATATCTGTTCAATTAGAATAAATCAAATAATTGAGGAACATTTATTATTTATTTTRGAAATTTTGTGTTTAACATATTCTGCCAAGTATGCCTCATATGCACATTTTTATTTCCATACAGCTTACGTACCTGCAAAGAACATGGTCTTTTCTGACATAACATCAGAGAGTTTCAAAGTGAGCTGGTCTCCAGCTGGACCTGAGGTTTTGTCCTATCTCATTAAATATAAAGTAGCAGTCGGAGGAGATGAATTCATTGTTTCAGTACCAGCTTCAAGTACTAGCTCAGTTCTCACCAACTTACTACCTGAAACTACTTATGCAGTCAGTGTGATTTCTGAATATGAAGATGGTGATGGCCCTCCCTTGGACGGAGAGGAAACCACCTTAGAAGGTAGGATTCCCATTATTCTCAGACACAAGGGAGTCATATGTTCAAATAAGAATTTGCTCAGCTGGAGAACAGGGAAATGGGGAACAGCCAAGTAAAACTGAGAAGCAGTACTGCCATGCAGGATGAGAATAAACATTATTGTATCTCAGTGCATTCAGTAAAGATTTCAAGTTTTAATAATATGCAAGCATTAAGTTGCTAAGATTGCACTTTAATTTTTCTGAGGTTGGATGTGTTCCTCTGCTGTGTTCCTTTGCAGTGGCCTGCTTTCAAATGAAGTAGTGTGCTCTCAATATTAAATTCCGTGGCATGAATAATTGTCAATATAGACTCAAGTTGAACTAGATGAACATYGTAGATCCTTTTCAATGGAACTATTCAGTTCTATTCTACCTTGTTTAATAATTATGAGACTGATGCAGGAATGCATGTTGACTTCAATACGTTTTAAGACAAACGTGTGCCTATGCAATTTGTCTACATCTAATATAACACTAATAGAAGTCTTTTTTTATATACGCTAGGCTTAAAAGGCCTTGAGTTTTGGTTAACTGTTTTTTTAATCAGAAATTCGTTGGTCTGATCCAATAATTGATTCAAAACTTCCTTTGATGTCAGTATGTGTTTAATGTGATCAGTGGCTCTAAATTTAAGCATGGTAGCTTTACTTTTTCWTGATAGAGTTGCCATGATGCATTTCTCCTGATTGAAAAGAGCAGCATGACAGTAGATGTGATTTTATATTCCAGTAGTTGAACACTCTGTCTACTCTAAATCATGCTTTTAAAAATATTGATCTACTCTTTTTCATTATTCCATGCTGTCATTTGTGACCTTTGGTGACATAAATGATTCCAAGGGAGCAAAAAAAACAGCTTGAAGATTTGTTAATTGCTCTTTCCTCTTAAGACTGATAGAAATAAACACTTATAAAATTGCTTAGTTTGGATGTTAAGTTTGGAAGATACAGGTTTCACTGTCAGAATGCACATTTCCATGACTGTACCMGTCAGAATATTTTGGCCATATATAATTTTCCCTTAGGAAAACAGACAACTCTTGGCTGATAGAACACGTAGCTTGTGTGCATAAGGAACAGGAGAAGGAAAAGTTTTAATAAAAATAATCTGCCTTCCCATTTGTAACTGATACTACCTTAAATAATTATTAACATTGTGATCTGATGATGTCCCAGCACGTCTCAGAAGACAGAGTTCTTCTACAGCCACGTAAACATCAGCAGCTCTCCATGCAGATCWAGCTAACAGTTTGAGCCAGATGGCTTTCTTGGCAATTAACTTTGGTTTCAGGCTTTTAAAGGATTTGAAGTTGAGTATTGTGTTTCTGATTAATAGAAAGCAAGTTTCTTTTTTAAAACTTGGRTTATTAATTACTCTGCTCCTAACTTTGAAGAACAATACTTATGGAACATAGATAGCAGAAAACAAATAAACARAACTTTTTTCCCTAAGTGACAATGTTATGTGCTGCTAGGCAGCGTGCAGTACAGTGGATCTTAATTTCTGTTGGAARAGTCAGGTCTTTTTTGCTGGGCCCATTGAGCTCATCTGAACTGCTGTATCTTTTGTCAAGGAGCAGACTAGGTTAAAGGATTCACCACAGTTTTTTTTTTTTTACTTTCTAAGATAACAAGCCGTTTCTTTGAATTAGAGACTAAAATTAAGAAACCTTTTTTAAACATTAGATGCAACTCGTATTTCAATGAATATAATTTTTTTTTAAATATTCAAAGAAATAGAATTGGTTTGGTGGGGTTTTTTTGCTCTTTGTTCCTTGTTTGTTTTTGCAAACAGGATAGCTGGGTGTGTAGTCAGGTGTATCTGACAACTGCCAATGGAAGGGGTGCAGAAGCAAAGGGTCCCAGCAAGGAAACTTACACCATTTGTTGTGTTAAGAAGTTTCCYCACTATGCCCAAATGTCCCTTACACAGTTCAGTTCTACTGTTACCACTAAACACAGTCAGACTGTCTTAAGTTTCAGAAGCAGTTGTATAAACTGAGATGAACGTACTTTTGGAGACAACTTTGTTCCACTGCTGAATGTAACTATGATCCTAAATTTTCAGAAATCACTAAAGGTGTGTGTACCCTAAAGCAATGGGAGGGCAATATAAGCAGTTTTGGTAAGCTGGATGAACTAACAGAATGGTTGACWTGGTTTTGCTTCAGATACTTCTTCATTAAAGGCAAATATTTACAACTTACATGTGTATATTTTTTGCAGTTAAAGGTGCTCCTCGAAACTTAAGGATTACAGATGAAACTACTGATAGCTTTGTAGTTGGCTGGGCTCCAGCTCCAGGGAATGTCCTACGGTACAGGCTTGTTTATAGACCACTTACTGGAGGAGAAAGGAGACAAGTGACTGTCTCAGCMAATGATAGGTCAACTACTCTGCAGAATTTGATCCAAGATACAAGATATGAAGTGTCTGTTGTTCCTGAGTATCAGTCTGGGCCTGGGAATTCATTGAATGGATATGCAAAAACTGATGAAGGTACATGATCAATGCTGTGAACATWGTAAGCATGAGAAGAACTYGCTGCATGTTGACATAGTCATACTGAAAGAATAATAAACCATRTARTCCATATGTATTATCCTAGATGAACAGAGAGTTATAACATTGCTCAAGCCTAGCTAAYGTAAGACAATAGAATTTATCAAAATTGCAATATTTCCTTTTGAAATACAGTATCTTGAACCTGATATGGCAAGRTAACTTGGGTGAAGAATCTACTTGTTTGTTTAATTAATTGTCCCCATGATTCTTCATATTGTCAATGATATAAATTATATACCTTATATAAATTCAGACTCCGTTTGCACTTTGTGCTGAATGTTTAGCAAGAAATTAATGGAACATTTAATTTTCTCAAGTTATCACTGTAGATTTAATGTATGTGAAAATGCATGATCCTTTAACATGTATCATGCCTTTTTAAACAAAATCTAGAGAATAACTAAAGTATGACTGTCCTGATCATTGTTGAAGTGTCACTRATCCATGAAAGTCATCATCAAAAAGACCTCCTGAGGAAACCAAAATGTGTTAATTTCACATTTCATTTGTCATCTTCAACTTGATTYTGAAGACAGTGACTTCAACATGGATCTTTGTTGAATCTGAGCATATCTAGAGGTGCTAGTATGTATAAGTGCTCCAGGATTGAGCCTGCTTTAACAGGAAAAAAAAAAAAATGGACCTTATTGTGCATTTTTGCCTAAGGAGGGTGGGGATGGGAATATACAGTCCTGATTACAGTAAAGGTACACTGTAGCAGTGTTGGTCCAGCCTATTAGACAATTATTTTTTAGCATAAAATCCTATGTAGTGTTAACCTAAAGATAAACCAAGAAATTAAGCTTGCTTCAACTTTTTTTCCACATCTTTTAACATGTGCAGTCCGAGGAAATCCAAGGAATTTGAGAGTTTCTGATGCTACAACATCAACAATGAAGCTGTCTTGGGGTGCTGCTCCTGGCAAAGTGCAGCAGTACTTTATAACATACACTCCAGTCGCAGGAGGTGAAACTAAGGAAGTGACTGTGAAAGGTGACACTACCTCTAAAGTGCTGAAAGGCTTGGACCAAGCCACTAGGTATGCACTGACTGTGTCTGCCTTGTATGCCTCTGGAGCAGGAGATGCCCTTTCTGGAGAGGGAGAAACACTTGAAGGTAATTATTTATTGTTTCTGTTATTATTTATTCATTATCAGACCAATGTTTATGGTGTCTTAAAGTGTCTTCCCAAGTTTTCTGTAGAAGTAAATATCTAAATGAAAAATAGACATAGACATTCTCCTACTTTACATGGACTTTCCAAATCTTCTGTCTCTAGAGAAAGGAAGAGGGTTAAATCACTAGGTGTGGAGGGGACTCTTGTCTCTTGAAAAAGCTATTGGCAGAAGCACCAGCCACAATTGACTTTACTTCCACACCAGCCTCCATTAAATATTTTGTCTTATAGCTATTATCTTCTGAGCTGTTTTAGTGGCATATTCTTCTTAATGTAACGGGATTAATTAATGGGGTTAAAGTATCTCATCCATTTGAAAATTTGCAGCATTTCTACAGTACTGAGTTTGAAAGATGTTCAGGGGCCATTTTTGCATCAGAGAAACAACATGTAGTTTTAAGCATACAGAGTCAAATCCTGGTTTTAACAAAGAACCTGAAGCTAACCATAAAGAGAATGCTGGCAAAAGCATAAGTCAGGCCCAAAGGCTTTCTTATAAGGAGGAAAGGCTGTTCTTTGTCTGACATTGAGCAGATAATTTCCCAGACTAATTCTCTGTGAGCATTCTCAATGTGATCTGTAGATTGTCAGAGGATAGGGAAAGCTTTCTTGTAGGCCTTGAAAGGAAGTGTGACTCTGCTCTGTGCTGGCCAAGGATGCTCTGCTGAAATCTGGCACTGCAGCTGTGTAGGCACTACACTTGAAAACATCTTATGGATGAATTATGTGGAATTAAGRCTTGTCTCTTAATGCTAGTCAAGTTACAGTAGGAATATACTTGATTTTTAKTTTCTCCACCAGTTCAACTTTTTGTTTATGACATAGGTTATGAAAAAATACAGAAAATATATTTTAAATCGGAAAATATAAAATTAAATAATTTWAAAAATCAGTTTCAATGATTCACCAATGTGCTGAATTCTTCCTATTAAAATGTAGGCACTTGAATACTGCTGTTTGCAGCATGGGCTCCCTGGGATTCTTCTGTGATTGATGAAGAAAGGCAAATACTTCCAGTAGGCAGATAGTACATCTGAGATCTCATTTTTCCTTCAAATGAGCATTTCTTTGTCCACTGAMTATATAAGGAGTAAGTGTCAGATCTAGACACCAACTGCCTGCCTGTTCCACTGCCTGAGACCTGCTTACTCTGATGGATGCAGCTGTCAGAGAATCAAACACCYTGCAGTTCATGCTGAAAGTTTCCTAACTCCCTTGCTTTCACTACAAATGCAGGGTCCAAAAAACTCCTTTTGTAGGAGAAAAGAGCCTGTCTCCTGCCCAGAACATTTCTGAGATCCAGGTAAATGAGATCAGGTATCAACAGCCCATAGCCTCCAGAAAAGCCAGAGATGATCAGGACATAATGAACTTCCCTGTTGGTGGTGGTGCTGCCACTTCTGAGGTCTAACATTTTTAGGAGGGAAGAGGGAGGGTGAAAATGTAGATTTTGTGCTGTGTGGGAGAGTYTGAATTAACCTCCACACCCCAGCAAGTTCACAATACTGCAGAATATATTGGGCAAGAGTCTCCTTTATTCTTTCCACTGAACATGAGCCACTGTCCACCCAGGAATACAAATTTCGCCCTCAGAACAAAAACAGAGTCCCAAGTAGACATAGGAAGCTGATAACCCTGCTTTCTCCTCTGTGCTATCAGTATGTAGAGCAATGCCTCAGTCTTCCTTGGCAAATCTTGAGAAGCCTCTGTCTCACTGTTAAACAGACTGAATAGTTCACTTCCTTAGGGACATACCTCAAATTTTAGTAAAGGTTTGACAAAGTTAGCTGTTTACATTTGGTGGAAACATTTTCATTGAGTATGTTTGCAGTAAACTTAGGAGAGCTYCTTTATTAACATGGAGTTGTGGAGACATCAAGTGTGTTTCAAATTCATAAAGTAAGCTTAGCATTTTATCTTATCATAAAACTTGAGCAAAAAAAAATCTTTTAGGGCACTGCCTAGAGCTTCAGTTAAAATACATCCTAGAGAGAGCAGTGAATGAAATACAGTAGAATCCGAAAGCCAAAATCATCAGAAAAGCAGAATTCAGTCTTAGGTACAGACTGTCTTGTCCTTTCRGTGCTCCCTGCTTTGTGTCTTCCTCGAGGGCTCTGATTCTTATTTGGACTTTCTGCATTGCTAAATTGTTAATAAGAAGAAAAACATTCTCGACATTGGTTAAAGAGACAAACAATTTAAAAGAATATTTGCCTCTATCTTAGGAATAGGCTTATATGAAACCAGATGAAGTTTAAAATGGGTATTGGACTTAAAAGGTCACAGAAGCATTTCTGCAAGAAATTTTGCTCTAAGCAACTGAATTGAAACATTACATTAAAAATTCAGTGACATATTTTTTTCTTGGGATAAATATGAGTAAAGAGCATCTTATCCCTCAACTTAATGACTTCTTATCCAGTTCTTCAAGTGGAAGGACACCAAATTAAAAATTATTTACCACTTTGACATGTATAGCTTTATAACTCAAGTGTAAATTCTTTGAAGATTCAGCAGGATTTGAAAATCCTATCAGGGTGCTCTTCAGAAAACATTGCCCTTCATATTAAAACTGTCTCTTAAATTTTCTTGGTTAGATAAAATCTCAGTAAAAGCACTGCGTAGATGCCAATCCTACTGGGTGATCAAAGGGAAGCAACAGAATACAAATTGCTTTTTGCATGACAGCAAAGACCTAATTCAGTATATTTCCTCATGAAATATCTACCATGTATTTCAGTAATCAGCATATCTGCAGTTTCATGGGGCAATAAAAGTTAAATTAGGCCAGAACTCTTTGAATGTAGTTGTAGATATTTTAAAAGAGTCTGTGACTAACAGTATGAAAGGTTTTCAGAATACTTGTTGAAGCATATAAGAGAGTGTTTCACTGTGTGGCCCTGTCTTGCCACAGTGAAGGATAAAATAACAAAACCTTTAAAGAAACCCAGACAATTATGAATAAAGAGTTACAATTTTGGAACTGAAAGGTAACATTCGAATTTCAAAGCTCATTATAGAAGTTTACATGAGAAGAGATATCATGCTGGCTGGGAGGCTAAAATAAATATGGTTGGACCAGGATGAAAAGTTACATAGGTCAGTGAAGTGAATACTTGACTAATGAGTAGCTGAAATAACTTGTCTGACTGAGGCTGGAAATAGGACAGGTCTTAACTTCTGGAGAAATAAACTTATCAACAGTAATGACAAAAAAGCTGTGAAAGGAAGCATAAAAAAGTGTTTAGTATTTTAGTTAGTTTTTCCATGAGCCATGGTGTCTGAGAAACAAAATAGTGTGGTGAGTGTTTTTCATTGCCAACAACCCAGAAAGACTGAGCACTTATTTTCTGTATCAGGAATCCCTAYGGGGCTTACTTGATGTCTTCACCATATGAATTCTCACCAAACCTATTCAGTCAGTGGTGCCACAGTTGCTCATCGTATCAGGAGCTAGGCTTGAAATTGCCTTTCAAACTGGGATGGTTGCTAGTTCATGGAATTGATATRTAGCCTAAGAGGAGTGAGTTTGAGTGTAGAGAACATTTCAGCACTAGTAGAAAAGTGAGAAAAGARGCGTTGGATACAGTACCTTCTCCAGCTTTCTTCCAGGCAAGAGGCAGGAAATGAAAAATCCAAACTCTCAGATGTTTATGGAATTTTACTGAATCACTAAATGGTCTCCTGTGATTAAGGATGTAGGCAAGCATTCTTCCTGCTTTCAGTAATGATTTATTTTGTTCTGCATCTAGTAGTAGAACCCACACGGGCAGTTACTCTCAGACAAGAGTATCTGTCAGCAGAGAGGAAAAAACCAGAAATTTTTAGGCTGCTCTAACCTGATCTGCATGGACATGTCTGCCCAGGAGTTCATTGAAGGCCCTTCAGTTATGTTTGTTATCTCCAAAATATTTTGGAGCAGTTACAATTTGCCACCTTTTCCTCTGCATTGCTCTGCATGGTAGTTTTTCAGTGTTTTGAAGTGACTTGTTTGTTTCAGGATTCATGGGAAAATCAATCCACGGAAACCTAGAAACCATTCTGTGTACTTGATATAATTTACCATGTGGGTAATCTCAGTTTCTCCTTGTGTTTTTCTTTTTGCTAAGCATATGCTTGCCCTTATTGCTTCTCTGCATAAAACAGAGAGGGCAAATATTCCCCCAAGTAACTGTAGATAATCTCTTTTATAAACTATATAAGTTTGCATAGCTCTCTGGTCCAGCCCAAAGATAAACACATGCCAGAGGATCAGCATTTTATGAACTGTTCACAGACAACACTGTGTAGAGAGCTTAGCAAATGAGTAATCAGAAAATGACTCATTTCTGAGTGCTGTTCCATTACCAGGTAATTGTTATTCAGAGAGAATGGATTTATTTCTTTTTGTGTGTGTGTGTTTTTGGAGCAGGAAAAGGGAAACAACGTATTTGCCCCTTTGTTGAAGGAGTATACTTTCCTTCTTCAGAAATCCAGATTTTAGGAAGYTTAGAGTGTTCATCTTTTATATGACTTTTTTCAGTCATTGGCTGATTTTGTCTACAGTTATGAAGTACCATCCAGAGGTGAAAATTCTGGAACTTTATATTTCATACTGCTTTAAACATAACTGCATGTGCAAAATATGTGCTGTAGAAAACTCTCCAGTTTTATTCTCTCACTTTAAAAAGTGCATGGCAATCCATCACTGGGCAGCTTTGGTTGGAGCACTTCTATAAAGGTGCCATGGAAAAATTTTCCTCAGACATACTTTTTTGGATATGATTCCCCTCAGCTCACACAAAGTTGTTGAAACTGCTAAAATTAAGTTAAATCAGTGAAGGCTGCCATTGGCCTTGGGGTGGAACAGGGCTTGTGACAGCTGGGGGAACTAAACAAATTTGCACTGATGGTTATATTGATGTTAAGTAATACAGATTGAAGAACAAGCAAGAAACAGCCATGGAATGTCTTAGGGAAAAGTCATTCTCTTATCTCCAAACACTCCAAACAAACCATTTGGCTTTCAATATTGCTTGGGATCRTATGATCTTTACCCAAGTCCTCTTACACCAGAAATAAAATACAATGAGAAACATGGTGAAGGCARTGAGTCTAAATGCAGCAGACAGCAGGCAGTTTGTGAGAGCTACTGTTTTTCTAATCTGGTTTTTAATAAGAGAAGTGGTTTTAGGTCTGGCAAGAATTTGATTTTCTGCCCAAATGCATGCTGTCAGATGAAAAGAACATACTGTACATTAGCTGCTAAGCAGATTAACTTTCATAAATTGCGGTTGTTTTAAAGACTAAAAAATTCATTGCAAGATTAGCAATCAATACAGAAATGCTTAATCCTAATAAATGTCTGAAAAGCTTGAAAGCTGAAGATCTGTTTTATGTGTCCTTTTGCTGGCAGCTATATAGTTTGCAAAAAAGTTTTAAGAATATTTGAAGCAACTGACTGTAATCAGGGAAGTCATTACACTTTTAAATACGAATTTCAGTGAAATTTAGAAAAAAGACTGGTTCATTTTTTTTTTCTCCAGAAAAAAACTCAGTAATCAGGTTTCCATCTTGCTTGCATTGAGAAAATTCCTAGTATTTCTACTTATATCAGTGAAGATCCTAGGCTAGACATGCTGTTGGTAAAAAAAAAAGAAAGTTCTTTGGCATACGTGAGGTTGCTGGTCTGCATTAGCAGAGATGTCAGCCTGTTTTGTTTCTTATCATTCTGCTTTTTGCAATAAGCAAAAAGAGGYATATTGTATTTTATTCAGGAGAGTATAAATAAATTTGAGAGATAATTATGTCATTGTGTCTTCTGCTTTGGAAAGAGAAACTTTGTTTCAGTGATACAGGGCCCAAATCTTCCATACTGTTTGAGGAGTAGCTATTTGTGTTGTGAGAATTAGGCTGCACCACAACAAGATATGAAAAAAAGTTGTCATAACTGGATAATTTTCAGCTTGAAGTGATTTTCTGTTGTATATATTTCTTATAGTTTATGTTTGGGGATTTTGGAGGCAGGYTCGTTTTTGGTCAGAAAATGAGTAGCAGTTCTTTGCTAAATAAATGATTCTTTTTTGCTGTTTCTGTAGTAACATAAGAATGCTTTAGAAATTAATGGCCTCCTACAGACAAAATAGTACAAATTCAAGTGACATTTTCTTACAATGAGATTTTTAGCCTATCACAAGCACTTTACGTAATGGTCAGACAGCATAGTGCTGCTTCCGTCTTGACAGAAACAAGGACTCAGTGTCCTCAGGAGATTTAATGCTGTATCATGCATTTTTGAAATTATACATTCCAAGATTTTTGAGTGTGACCTTTGAAACAGACTTGATAATCTGAGGAAAATTATCCTAGTTTTTTTTCTAGGAAACAAATTATGTATCAGAAAAAAACCCCAGCAGGGGAAGGTTGAGTGAATAATAAGAAGATATTTCTTCACAGTGTTAACTGAATAACTTTTGGAAAAGACAGATAGAATATTAAAAGGACTGAATGTGAACGCCTGTTGGCATTATCCTACATCAGGGACTCAGGAGTGCTCTGACTAAAGGTYCTCTAACCTTTAGCCTTGTTTTGGGTTAGAGCTCTCCTGGTTGGCCTTCTTGCCTTTCTGCAGAAGAGAAGAAATCTGCTTTAATGGGCCTGCACCATGGCCACATCCCCTCTYTACTTGCCTGAGGGCTGGTTGCTAACCACTTTATGTCTTGGAGAGAGGGATATCAGCCCACCCAAGTGGTTGCCTCCTCCAGCGCTGAGGAGAGTTTGACCACTGGAGTATCATCTCCTATCTACTATCTAGAGTATTATCTGCTATCATCTCATCTGATGCATGCACTTGGATCCTTGGCTGTGGCAATCTAGCCTGCTGACACAATGGGATACTCCTGACACAATGGGATTCTTCTGATTTTTGCCCATTGTAAACAAGGCAGGACTCAGGCCAGAACATTTTGGTCTAYGCCTCTACAAGTGAATGCTTATTTAGTTGATTCTGACATTTTAGGATGCTAGCTTACAGAATCCTATGTTTAACTTAAATGAAACATAGCTCTGCRCAAAATTTACCACTGCAGATTGATTTTGAAACTTGGTTTTAAAAAAAACACACATGGAATGCTGTTTAAATTTTGGGCCCAAATTGCATGTAAAAATCCCACTGAGATCAGCTGGAGTTGTGTAAATGTCTCTGAGGGGAAAGGCCATTTGAATAAGGACATTTGATTTTTATGAATGTCAACATTTTAATTTTAGCTGATTCAGTCTTGTATTCAGTAACAACTGTGATTGCTGGAGAACTATGGGAAGTAAGCCAAGTGAGCAGAGGAAAAGTGCTTTATTGTGTCTCTGGCACACTACAGTGGAAAAACTTAATATGGAAACTGGACATTCAGAAGTCCAGAACAGAGTATAAAAGCACCTGACTCAAGGTTACCAAGTGAATTTTTCAAAGTGTGTCTGCTTTAAGCGATGGTAAAGTTGTGCAGGGGACTGTAGGCAGTGAAAAGTGCTCTGAGATAAAAACTGCCAAAGTGAATCCGACAGCCTGAAGCTGGTGCCTGGCTTGCTCTCCCAGGCAAGCGTTTGACCTGTCCATGCAAGCACTTTGTTTTCCTGTGTAGGTACTCACCACGGCTTACAGCTGTGCTTACACCAGCTGGTTTGATGCTCCAGAGCATCACAGGACTCACGCCTTTTAGGGAATAATTTAAAAAACACATCTTTGTTTGCTGATGTCTTGTGGGCTGTATGAAGTGAGGAACACACATTAGCTTCCATTTCCAGTCAAGAAAAAGCAGGAGTCCTTTGCTAGCCAGCCAGCACTTTTCTTTCTTATGATGTGCATTGTCTCTCCATGCTCCTTAATCATCCTGTTTAAAAAAGCAGGCAAGAAGTGGATATTCAACAAACATTTCTGAACACATTGACCAAAGAATAAAAATAAGTGTTCAGGTGTTACAGTTGTAGATTGTTGTGTGTACATGAAATATAAGCAAGTTACCTAGGTGAGGAGACCCTGGGGGGCATTCCCTAGTTTAGGGAGACATGAGAAGYTTCCCTCARAAAGCTGTTAAGACTCCATTGACTCCTTCCCTTGTTCCTATGTCCCTGAGCCACTTCCTCCCTATTCCTAGGTATTTTGTTTTAATCCAAGGGAAGAATATTTCATAGGTCTSATGGTATGTTTGTTAGTGGCCACATTATACCATTGTTATTGCAGAGGATAAATGTGTTTCTTGACTCTGAGTGTAGCAGATTTGATAATATTTCATGGAATCCTAACAGTGTAAGACTTACAGTTGGACTTCATCTTAAACATAGGTGTTCTCCTAATAATAAATTAAAAATAAACTACTGTGGGAGATCAAATGAAGCAGTAAAAAAAGCTGTGAGTGAACTTCCACTTCACACGTGAGGTGCAAATCAAGTTAGCGTGTTATGTTGAAGAAATGTTCTCAGTTGCAGTGTAACATATAAAATGTCCAATTTCCCTTAGTAGGTAAGTTGTCTTGTCAGCAGTTTCCAACTATTTGAAGTAAAAATTTTCCATTTAGTTCTAGTGGTTTGGTAGAAATCCCAGTTCCTTTTCCCTCTTTTACCTTGACTTATAAAAAAGACATTTAGTTCCAAAGAATATTTCTTTCAGAACCAACATATTACAGTAACTGCTGTTCATTATAGTCCATTCCAAACAAATTATTTTCCTCTGTTATTTAATGACCTCAATAATGACTTAATCAATAAGGGTTTTAAATAAAAAGTTATTTTTGCAGTATTTCCAACATATATCATTAGCTGTAGTATCCAAGAGTAGACTTGCAAAAAATTGTGCTGTGGTAGCAGATACTTGAATACTGAAATCATGTTGTGGCAGAGCCATGTTTTAAAGTAGCCAAAATAAAGTGACTTGTATATTTATATTACATTAAAATATGGAAAGAAAGGTTTTTATTGTGAGACATCTGTGCATTCTATCAAGTTAGATTTTCCATATTTTTTCCATTTGGATTGCCTTAATATTTTTTTTATTGTATGAAAAAGCCAAGATTTGAGAGTAGGAGCTTAAGAGCAGACAGAAAAATTGCTGTAATTTACTTTTGAAGGCAAATCTTTTTTTCAGGCTTCCAGGAAAATTGTTATTTGGAGCTAAGATTCTGCCCTGGCTTTCATTTAATGCAGTCACTGAATTTGGTGAGACTTCATGAAGCATGAGCTGAATTGAGCCTTTTCACTATAACTTTTTCAGTATATGCAATCACTATTGGGAAATGTTAACTGAAATTTACCAAACCCTCTGTATCTTAACCTTTATTTGAAGAGAAGATGCCATAAATTGTGGCATTTATGTTTTTTTTATTTACATGGCTAGAAAAATCAGTTTGAAGGGTACATTTTTAAGAACTGATGCAGAGTTAGGACAGAAAAAGAACTGTCTACAGAAAAACATGATGGAATGCCCCTAAGACTGAATTAAAATCAGAAACCCCCCCACAACACATGTTCTGTTAGGTGTATTTGAGAGTCATCTTTGTGATTGTTGTGGTACTCTCTGATTCTGCATTCTGTGTAGCTGGTGAATCTTTGATAGGTTGACATTAATTTCTATTCATCACTAAGTCAAGTGGGATTAGTTGTCTCACTTTTAATGAAGTTGCACCAGCAATGAGATATTTCTAAAACAAAACTTTCTACAGATAATATTTTCTRCTCCATTGGGATTGTGTTAGGAAATGTTGCAGATTGTGGTGGAAGTAAAAGACAAATGAATATGAAAAGTGAAAACTCAGACTATGACTTTGAGCAATTGTGGCTCAGCCTGAAACTGCTTCAGACTTCTGAATGTAGTGAGGTCTGTTCTTGCAATGAGATTAAGTAGTGGAAAGTGGATAAGTATTGAATTCCTCTGTGTTCAAAGAATTTTGATTCTGCTCCTGTGGCTGCTATGGATTAGTATAAGAATATATTTTTATCAGTGAGGGTAAAACTTAACTGTGATGCCATGAGGCCACCCCAAGTGTTTAAGTCCTCTTCCTAAGCAGGAGCCACTCAGGAATGTCCTGTACAGTGAGAAATCCCACAGAGAATACACACCAAAGAACTGAGTACTTCTTTGTCTATGTGGATCTGGTTTCATAGAGCCCTTTTGCAGATTTTTCTATGATGAGGCTGATGCACTAAATCCACCAGTCAATGCTTCTTTCCTGCTATCAAAAGCAAGCCATTGCAACTGAAAAATTGAACATATGTTATAAATGTACATTGAACATTAAGCAGATGCACTCCTTTCACTGCACCACTTTACACCAATCAGCTAAATTTTTAAGCAGAGGAACTACTCTAGTGTGTTGGGTGAGATTCACATATCCAACTGACACTGGATTTCACAGACTAATGAGCTGCTTCCTTTGTTCCAAGCTGGCTGAAACAAACTACAGGGAGGAAAGAGGTACAGGTCTTCTGAATGGAAAGATGGAGAGTGTTTTCTACAGTAAGTGAGGGATGATGTAAGCACATGCAAATTAGTTGTGAACATAAAATGAAATAGCTGATCTGGTAAGTGGGACTCTGGAAAATACCAATACTAATAAATAAATAAATAAATAAATAAATAAATAAATAAAAATAAAGTTGTCAGAGAAAGGACTCTGACTGATTAGAGGCCTGGGCAATCATCAAGCATATGGAGTTCGAGAAGGGAAAGTGCTGGATTCTGCGCCTGGGATGGGCAACCATGGATGTACAGACAGAGTAGGGAATGAGATGCTGGARAGCAATGCCATGGAAAGGGACCTGGGGGTCCTTTTTGATGTAAAGTTGAATATGAGAGGGAAGACAGGAGCAGACACTGATCTCTTTTCTGTGGTGACCAGTGACAGGACCAAAAGAATGGCCTGAAGCTGTGTTAGGGGACTTTTAGGTTGGATATTAGAAAAAGGTTCTTCCTCTRGAGGGTGGTTTGGCACTGGAACAGGCTCCCCAGGGCAGTGGTCACAGCACCAGCCTGACAGAGTTTGAGAAGTGTGTGGACAATTCTCTCAGGGACATGATGTGACTCCTGGGGATGGTGCTGTGCAGGGCTGGTAGTTGGTGGTCCTTCTGGGTCCCTTCCAACGCAACAGATTCTGTGATTCTGTGAAAAGTCTCCATTATTTAACCCTTGGAAAAAAGGTACACACATAACAATTACAATGAATGAATGAAATAAAATCTTTTTTTTGAGAGTTAAAATTTACCTAAGTGAGCTGCATCACATTTAAGTACTGGCTTCATTCCAGGTCTTTGAATACTGCCATTTTTATTTTGAATATTTTAAAGCATGACTGCTAAGTATCTTACATGGTAGGGATAAAATCATTCATAGTCTAAAGTTAGCTTTAAGCATTTTGTTGAAACCTTCATCTATTTTCTCTTGGGACTACCCTCATATATTATTGAAAATAATATTAATGGGAAAAGTTCAGTTTAGCTTTTCATTTGACTTTTACATTTGTACTTTGCTAACTTTTGCTATTTGTGTTTAAGAAAGAATTTGCTGTTTTCTTTCTTGCAGAACGTGGTTCACCACGTAATTTAGTTACCACAGACATAACTGACACTACAGTTGGGTTATCATGGACACCAGCTCCAGGAACAGTTAACCATTACAGGATAGTATGGAAATCACATTATGATGATACCATGGGAGAGAAGAGAGTCCCAGGAAATACAGTGGATGCTGTGATAGAAGGCTTGGAGCCAGAGACTAAATACAGGATTTCAGTATATGCAGCCTACAACAGTGGAGAAGGAGATCCAGTAGAAGGAGAGGCTTTTACTGATGGTAAGTGAAGGTAATTACCTGAAGGTAATTRCCACCTTTTGTAACATTCTGTTTTTGATGAAATTATAATTTTTAAAGAAAATAGATCTTATTTTTCCTCTTTTTTTTTTTTTAATGAAAAGTTTCCCTAACCCAAAAGGCCACCTCAGCTCAGCCAATTTTGACATTTTGTTGGACCATTAAAAAACAAAAATCTCTTCTATGTCATATCGGTTTCAATTCAGCAAGAATTACTTCCAAGTGAAGGTATTATTTGGTCTGCATATTACTCTGAATTCAGCCTTTTATAGGTTTGGTGTGACTGCTAAAAATCAGGTGAAGGAAATATTGATAGAGCAAGGAGGAAAGATGGTGTGCATTCCCACAGAATCAATGAGTTTCCTTTCCAAGTTTTTGCCCTTCCAGTCTTCACAGTCCTCAACTGAGGCTCACTGGGTGATTTTGATGTTTGTTATTTACCTTTCTGGGGCTCTTCTTTTTCTTATTTGCCAAATATTATATTGTATTTTTCAWAGCAGGCTCAACCCTCTCCTGCAGTGTAGGCAAAGTGAAAAAACACAGAGACCAGGGATGGCTTGTTTCTTTGCAGCAGGAACTGCAAGTAAAGGAGTCAGAATGAATGAAGGGATGTCCTGGATAAGGCTTGACGTTCCTGTTGTTTGCCTAAAGGGGCCATGTAAAGACAAAGCCTGAGGGAGGGCTCTGGGCAAGCATCATGTGTGTTTACATGTTCTTGTGCTCTGTCTTAAGCATCTGTTTTGACTACTGTTGGAGACAGGCTGCTGAATTACGTTAACCTTTGTCCTTGACCCAGAGCAGTTGTTCTCAAGGTTTTGCAAGAGTAGTGATTGCTGCTGTTAGTAAGAGCTGACTCCCCAGAGTCAAAGCAGACTAGCAGACTGCTGTCCCACAGCTTCCTTCTTGGTTCAAGCACAGCARCACCAGCTGTTCTAGCTTTTCCAGGTTAGGTGTGTAGCCTGGCCTTATCATTTGTACTGTCTCTCTGTGTGCTGACCGAGGGAATTTGCTGTTAGGCCTATCAATAGCCCCAGACCTGGGGCTAATGGCTTGAAATTATTGTATCTTTCTGGTATAYAATTAGAAATTGTCAGTTCCTAGGAGCTACAAAGCCTACCTTACTGTGTGTTGAAATACTGACCGATTCCACCATGCCAAGAGGGCTCAGCTTTGCCAAAACCTAGATGGCTTATTTTGGCTGACAGCCAGCATTGCATACCTGTCAGTTCACTTGGGATTATTTATACCTTTGTACAGTCTGGAAAATATCTCTTAGAAGCTGAATGCTGCAATTTGTTGAGAAAATGCTTTATTAGTTCAAGGGCCTATTTCAGCACATATGCTATGTTGTGATGAGTGATTTTCCAAGCATTTGGAAAGTCACTCGCCTCTATYTGAAGGACAGTTTGCATGGGGTTCAACAACCAGCTGTTTAGGTATTTACCAGTACCTTATCAGACCTGTAAAGTCAAAACTTAGAAAATATATAGGACATTGAGTTCATGAAAATCAATGACTTTATCAATTTGAGAGTGCTGAATAYGTTATTTAATGGATAAATGAAAAACATGACTAAATAAAACTCCCAATTATGCTGTGTCATCATGTGATTTATACTTCCCCCTTTTTTGTCTCAGTAGTGAAAACCACACATCTGTTTTTTTAGTCCATCACAATTAAAAAATAATTAACAACRGCCTGTGAGATTCCCCTGTGTCTTCCCCACAATCAAATATTGGAATTTAAAAAAGGGCAATTTTATTTTTTAGTACAGCAGCACTAATTTTGTAGTCATGCGTTTGAATATATCTGTATATGATAAAGTAAAAATTTATCCGTATTTTTACACTGAAAAGTGTCACCAAATGCCAGGACTCTGACAGTAGACAACGAGACAGAAAATACAATGAGAGTTACGTGGCAGCCTGCACCTGGGAAAGTCTTGTCTTACCGTGTGAACTACAGAGCACGCAGCGGAGGAAGGCAAATGTCTGGGAGAGTAAATGCTCCTGCTACCAGCATCGTGCTAAAGCGACTGAAGCCCCGCACTACGTACGACATMACTGTTGTTCCAATTTATGATTTTGGACACGGGAAATCAAGAAAAGGAGAAGGAACAACAGGTATGTACCACAGGGTTGTACAGGATTTCATAATGCAAGTTTTGTGCTTAAAATTAATAATCAAGAAACATAGAAAAGCATGTCAGAGTCTGCCAAGATCATGAATTGACAGGAAAATTGAAGAAAATGTTATAAGTTGAGAAGAGAGTTTGATTTGTTTGAAATTTCACTGTGGCATAGCCCGAGAACAGCTTTTGATATTAAAAAGTGTAAGTACAGTGTAAAATCTGTTTGAAAATACTAGAATTGCTTTGAAATGCTGTCATCAGAAGTTTAAACAAGGTGTTTTGTGAGGAAGACAGGCTACTTAATCAAGTGTTGTCAGCTGTTGCATATTTTGCCTTTTGCTTGTGGGTATTGATTAAATAGCTACCCAGCATCCTGTTGTTTAGGTTTGTCTTCTCTGGTCACTATATTCTCTGTGRAAAACCCAAGGAACTAAAAAGGGGGAGTAGATGATTTTGAAGTTACATATGTGGAAGTCTGACTTCATGGTCTTAGGCTGTCTTCTCCCTCAGAAYTGAAACTTTAAAATGTTTATTAAGTCTCAGTGAAGGCATTTTTGTGGTAAAAGCACAACTCATTTTCTACTCTACCTTTAGTATGAATGTGATGCTGGCCTTATATTTTGTAAGGAAATGTTCTCTATATGTTCAGATCAATCAGATTTAGTGTCAGTTTTCTKCTTCCATAGATGAAAAGCTATTACCTAAAGAGAATCTTTTTCAGGATGTTTCTKCCTGTCTGACACTAGTGCCATTCACAGAGGTACTCTGTAGATAGTTYATTACATTCTCTGTTTTCTGAATATATGTTATATTGAATGACAGGAAGTAAGATAAAGGTATCCTAACAGTGGAGATATCAGCACCTCAGTTACTGAAGAAAGGTTTCTTAACCTCAAATGTGATTGATATGAAGGAATCACAAAAACTTGATCAGCTCTTGACCAATATGTAGTTGTTTAATGCTGAAAATTATACTGAGATAAATTTTAGATCATCCAGCTGCTTTTGATTTTTGAACTTTTCATCTTGATACAGATATGTCTCTGCTTTCAGTCTAAATAACTGTGGTGGAAGCAAGTGAGGCCTGAGTCATCTTTTTAGTGGAAGCTATCATGATAATTCAGGGAGTATGATGAGAGATGAGACAGAGAATCTGTACTTTTCCTTGTGAGTAGGAGTGTATCTACTGTTTCTCAGCAGAACTCTTTTTGAGGACATTTATGATCTTTTGGCTATAGCTAGACAATTGCATAGGCACAGGGACACGACAATTTTTTTCTCCTCTGTCTTTCAGGCCAAAGCAATAGTGGTAGTTTTTTGTTTACTCTGATTCCCATTTGTTTTTTTGTACTTTGAGCTTACACTGATGCATTATTTTCCATGACTGCACTTTAGAGTTGCACACAAGCAAAAGTTGCACAAAATGCAGAAGCTAGCCACAGTTTGTTAACCATTGTCTGTGAGTACTGCCCTGCAGTGGGCAGCTGATAGTCTTCTGAGGAACTTGCTCTTGACCTAAAARCCTTGACCAGCTGTTTGGCTGGCACTCCTCAGAAGAATTGGTTTTTGACACACTGCCACACCTGTGGTTGGTCAAGTTGCTTTAGCTGCCAGACRATTTATCCCTCAGTCCATTGACTGCAGAGGGAGCCTCAAAAATAGACTTAGCCCATGTACCTATTGGTTAGATAGGTARATGTCAGGAATCTCATCTTTCATCTCTTAATACTTGTCTTTGCTAAAGAAAGGAACAAAGAGTTTAGGACTCTCACTAATACTAGATTTGCATATATATACTTAAAAKCATACTTGTTGATTTTTTGCCATGTGTAGACCTGATCTAAACTCTTTTGTTTCCCACCCTTTCAGCCTCTCCCTTTAAGCCACCTCGAAATCTGAGAACTTCAGATTCAACTATGTCAAGTTTCAGAGTAACCTGGGAGCCAGCCCCAGGGAGAGTGAAGGGGTACAAAGTAACTTTCCACCCTACTGAAGATGATGAGAGCCTTGGAGAATTAATAGTGGGGCCCTATGACAGCACAGTGGTATTGGAGGAGCTTAGGTATGCATACTCCCTCATATTGGTTTTTGCTTTGCTTTGTTTCGTTTCCTTTAAATAACTTTAACCTAGGATTTTGTTTAATCGCGATCTGGTATTGAAATGCCTTGTAAAATCTGCTGTAAGTTAAGCAAGTAATTTTGTCAATTAGCTATGAAAATCCTGTTATGCCATCTCTGAAAGGTACCTGGCAGGTTTCTTTCTAAGWTTATCCATTTACATCACTTGTGGTCTTCTCACAGGAACTGAAGGAGGCAAAGATACAGGCTGGAGCTGTATTTCACATATGAGAAAGATAATGGAATAATGAAGGGCATTTGAGATTTCTAAAGTTTACTCTCAAAAATTTCTTGTCTCATGTTTCTCAAAAGATGCTTAGTTTAGCTCTTGATTAATTTTCTCAGAGGCTTAGATTTTTAAAACAGGCTTCACACCAAGGCAAAATCTGTTAGGCAAGTAGACTAAATATAATTAAAATAGGATCATTAAGTCAAAGAATCATACAGTCATAGAATGGYTTGCGTTTATTGTAACCTTAGAGATCATCTAGTTCCAACCTCATTGCTGTGTGCACCTTCCAGTAGATCTGGTTGCTATCCAACCTGGCCTTCATGCCCTGGGATGGGACACCCACAACTTCTCYGGGCCACCTGTTCAAGTGTCACACCACCCTCACAGTAAAGAGCTTCTTCCTAATATCTGATCTAAACCTAGTGATTAAAGCCATTATTCTCTGTCCCTACATGCCCCTGTCAGAAGTGCCTCTCCAGCTTTCCTTAGGCTCCCTTTAGGTGCTGGAAGCCTACCATAAGGTCTCCCCAGACTCTTCTCTTCTCTAGGCTGAACAACCCCAACTCTCAGCCWGTCTTCACAGGATAAGTACTCCATCCCTCTGATAATTTTTTGATCTTCCTCTGGWCTCGTTCAAGAGGTCCAAGCTCTTATATTGGTGGCTCCATAGCTGGACACTGTACTTCAGGTGGGGTTTCACATGAGCAGAATAGAGGGTGAGAATCAGCTCCCTTGACCAGCTGGTCCCTTGTGATGCAGCCCAGGCATCACTCCCAGTCCCTTAATTTGCCCTCTGTGACCTTCCAGCAGTGTGGCTGGAGCACTTTTCAGTGAAAACTGAGGCAAAAATATAATTCAGCACCTCAGCCTTCTCTATATCCTAGRTAACCAGGTCTCCTGTTTTCTTCTGGAGGGGGCACATTTTCTCCCTAGTCTTCCTTTTATCATCGATGTACCATAGAAACTTTCCTTGTTGCCCTTGATGTCCCTGGCCTGATTTAATTCTATCAGCTTTAGCTTTCCTAACCTGATCTCTGGCTGCCTGGACAATTTCTCTTCACAGAATTAAATAACTTGAATGAAGAAGGCTATAAATTTAAATATAGAGTGTAAAATCAACTTTTAAATTGTTGAAACATCAATGTCTTGTGGAAGAGCCAGTATTTCGGCTTCATGTCTTAGCACCTTCTTTTCCATTAGGTATTTTTTTTCCTGTGAGAATTTAATAAGTGAAGTGTTTAGCATTTTACTAGCCAGATGACTTTAATTAAAGTACACCTCTTTGACTATTTCAGGGCAGGAACTACCTATAAGGTAAATGTTTTTGGGATGTTTGAAGGAGGAGAGAGCAACCCTCTGGTTGGACAAGAGATGACTACCCTTTCAGATACTACTACGGAGCCATTTTTATCTAGAGGTAAACATGACTGAATTGAAAAAAAGGCAGTCTTGTATTTTGGATAAAAAAAAAGATAAAAAGTTTACTACATTTCCTTTTTGTTTTTCTAATGCACATACTTGTTTACAGGATTCATTATATTCCCTTCCCTGATGACATAAACCCTGTTCTGAAATGACCACAAAGCATGACCCAGTTCACAGTTCTAGTCCTCTGCACCCTCCAGATGATCTTACAAAGATGATAATGCAGGCAACCTGTGTTTTGCTGATTGTTCAAAGCCATCTGCATTGCATTTTCAAGCTGTCCACATCTGTGTTAGATCACATAAGGTCAAATTTTTGAACAGAGATCATGGTTTGTCTACAGGGGTCTTCACAGGAGTAGAACAAGGAATTTTAAGCAGATTGTTGGCCCTTTTCTTGTCCTTATATGGTGACTTTTAAGATTAAGATGATATAATGAACAAAGATCTGATAGTTGGGAATGCCCTAGTGTTAATGTAAATTATTTAAGTTTATATTCAACATAGTGATTGTTTAGTCTTTTGGTTTTTTTTCTATAGTAGGAGGAGACTTTTTCACAGAGGCAATTGCAGAGTGCTCTCCAGTATCTCTTTGGGAGCTTCTCACTAGTAAACCTGTAGCTAGTAAACCTTTCTTTCAAGACTTCATTGAATTTTATGATATTTACCCCCCTTTGGTGTGCTTAGTRGGCCTCTGCATATTAATATTTGTGCTCACCATACTCTCAATTATACCAATTGAAGAAGATTTCAGGGCTCAGTCCTTCATGGTAAGCATAAAAAAGCAGGTCTGCTTCTGAATAGTCAAGTATACATGAATAAGTGAAGCCTTTTCTCCTCTGCCATTTTAATGCTTGGATAACCATSAGAGAGAATTTGGTGAGGAGAAAGAACCTAACTGCAAAGCCCTTTCAGAGTTAAATAAAGAAAAAGAGGTTTCTGACAGCTGACTATATTGTTTTTGCTTAGCTCACATTGGGCTGTGTAAAAAATACTCATCTTGTATATGATTTTATTTGAAACACTTTTAGAAACTTCCTAAATAATTGTCCTACTCTGTCTAATAATAGAGGGTAAACTGAAAAAAACCCGCTAAAACAGGCCAGGAGTGGCATTAGACTAAAGCTTTAATAAGGAAGGCAACAAAAAATTGCACAAAGAGTGTTTTTTTATTTTTCATTATAGTAGCTCCCATTTCTGTTTTCAGTGCTATACTCTTTAAGCTAATTAGTTTTATTACTGCATGGATTTGAGTAATGGTTAATGTGAAAAATGAATTTATATCTTAGACAGCAAATGTAACAGTCAATTATTTATTAATGTGGGGAAAATCACCTTAGATCTGGCACATTTACTAGAATTTTCCATGTGGGGGACTATAGTATGTTKGAAGAAACATAAAAGTCAAAATAGATTAACTTTTTAATTGTACATAAAGTTAACTTTAACTTTCATATAAAAGTTATGCATGCAATTTTTTGAACTAACATGGTTTGACTTAAACCCTACTCCCAACTGATTTTATTTTCCTGACTAAAGACTAGATCTATATTTTCTGTGCAGAAGAGGATCATGCTTTTAACCCCCAGGTACATGGAATAGTTATATTCATGAGTCTACAGTGTTGGATCAATTCTGTGGAACATGTATGAAATCACAATATCTTTCAACTGTGATGAGTGTGGATGATTTTTCTCAATGGGATTTCTTCCATATAAAGACCAGAAGCTCTGATGGCAGGAAGCCAGAAAATTTGCAGCTGGTAACAAAATCTACAGGAAAAAAGAGAGAAAGGATTTTGGCTTTTTTTTTTTTTTTTTCAAATGGCTGTGGATAAAATGATTGTGTCTTTCTGTTTTGTATAAATATGTTGTGATTTTCCTTGTGATGAAAACAATATGATGCATATTTTATTTTGTAATTTGTAAACTGAAGATATCTGAAATAACTTCCTACCTTTAGAGAACATTGCAGCTTTATATGAATGTTTGTTCTTGTTCCCTCTGTATCTCTTGACTTATGTTTATGCTTGTGTGTCTTCTCTGGATTGTGCTCTTTCTTTTCTGTACATGCAAACTTCTATACCACATATATTATTGTGTCTTTTTCCCCTGAAAATTGAGGAATGCTATTTATGTGAAAGTGATTATAATACATGCCCTTAATCCCATTATTACATGGTTGAAAATTAATCAGTAATTTAGTTATATGTGACAGACTAAAATACCATAAAATTGTATAATCTAATAGTGCTTACTGCCATATCAGTGGTTCATTTAGTAGGCTTGTACAAAACTTCCGAAATCAAGTGATCAGCCATATTTAAAGGCCAAAACAGACAATGACATGACAATAGAGAACACTGGCCTTGACATTTGCAAAGGCTTATTTTTAAAAGGAAACATACATGAAGGAATTTAGACAGCTTTTGCCATGGAACCACTGAATAGTGTGAATAATGCTCTCAAATAGGTCATACTTGATGGAGTGCCAGTGAATAAAACTAGAGCTATTTTGGAAGCTAACTCATGACATATGTCATCTAAGAGGGTGGGGAAAGAAAGGCATCATGCTAAGGCTATATTTTTCTGGTTGACACGGCAGGTTTAGAATGTAGAACGAGAGCAGAAGCTGATATTGTGCTGCTGGTGGATGGCTCATGGAGTATCGGGAGGCCAAATTTTAAAACCATCAGGAACTTCATTGCCCGTATTGTTGAAGTTTTTGATATTGGTCCTGACAAAGTGCAGATTGGTAAGTTCTCGTATGTTGGAGGGAAAATGGAGCATAACTCCTACAGAGACACATAATGACTGAGTAAATGATGGCTTTTTTCCAGGTCTTGCACAGTATAGTGGTGATCCCAGGACAGAATGGAATCTCAATGCTTACCGAACSAAACAGTCTTTGCTAGAGGCTGTAGCCAACTTACCATACAAAGGAGGCAATACTCTAACAGGTATGTCACAGTGCCAGGATTTTACTTTAGCTCCAATGAAAATGATTCTAGTAGCTGACCCTGATTTTGTTAAGTGAGCTCAAATGTGTCTGTGATGAAAAGGACTTATCAGTTCAGCTCAGCATGGTTGGAAAAGAAGACGTACAGCATAGGCTTATAAACTCAGGGGAAATGTGTTAGAAGAGGTTTTGGGTGATGAAGAGCTTGTGTTGCTGTTGAGCCTATGAGAAGAAGAAAGGTCAGTTCCATTTCAGGGTTAGGATGAAGGCAACCAGGAACCAGAAGGAGGGGTAGTGGAAGTCAGGAGGGTGATGAACACCAGGTAAGAGAGCACCTGAATAGTATCAGTTGCTCAGATCTAGATTRTGGGCTGCAATTAGATTCAAAATGCTTCTATAAGGAAATAAACAGTAGAACTATGTTGTCAGAATGAAGTCACTAGGATGCACTAATTTCTTTTACTGTGACTACTATATGAAAGTAGTTTACAGTGATGGGTACTTTCTTTGTGTCATGCTAGGAATGGCCTTGGATTTCATCTTAAAAAACAACTTCAAACCAGTTGCTGGCTTAAGGCCCAGAGCTCGCAAAATTGGTGTTCTCATCACTGATGGCAAATCACAAGATGATGTAGTCGCCCCTTCAAGAAAACTCAGAGATGAGGGAGTGGAACTGTATGCAATTGGTAAGTACTCCATGAAGGCATGGCCTGCAGCAACCCCCTCCTGCTCATCTGCTAAACCCACAGAGAAGTGGCCACATACATAAGTACATAAAAGATTATTTGAATAATGTGTTTAGGGACTTAATTGCATGTTATTGTGCTTTGTGGCCATAATTTCTAACAGGTTTTGCTTTCTTCTCTTGTAAGGTATTAAAAATGCAGATGAAAATGAATTGAAGCAGATTGCAACAGATCCAGATGACATCCATGCTTACAATGTTGCAGACTTCTCCTTCCTGGCTACCATTGTTGATAATGTAACCACAAATCTGTGTAACAGTGTGAAAGGTCCAGGTACATCACATTTTCAGTCTAATTMATTCTTTATCCATTTATGTGCTTGCACTGCTATAGTTCCTTTTTATTACTWATTGGGAACACTGTGTTAGCTGTGGGCTGTTTTTTCAGCTGCTGGTGTGAGGAAGCTGTGCAGACCGCCTGGACTACGCTGCAGGGGTCCTTCCTTTCCTTCCAACAGTGACTGTGTTATAACTAACACAGCATGACATTGCTGGATGTGCCTTCTTTTTCTCCCCAGAATTGTGAAGTATCTTTCTTAGTGTGTCAGCTTTTTATTCATTGTGGCATGTTTTTTGATGATACTCATTCAATAAGGAAAATTTTAGCAGCCCTGCTCTTTTCAAGTATTAATGTCTGACACCCCAAAACCAAAGCTGAGCATGAAAAAACATGTATGTAATGTTAGCTGATGGTTCTTCAGTGAAACACTGGTGTTGAAGTGGAATAGGAATTACAGGGAACTTGTTTAATCTTGAGTGTGTTAACATGAGCTATCTCTTCATGCAGTTATTTTAAGAATTCCTGAGGAAAAAGAAATATAAGTAACTACACAAAGTGGTTTTTYTCCCCTTCTGACAAGATAAATTAATATCTTTTAAATTTGCTTCCCTCTTGCAGGTGATTTGCCACCTCCTTCAAATTTAGTTATTTCAGAAGTGACACCTCGTTCTTTCAGACTGAGATGGAGCCCACCTCCTGAGAGTGTTGATAGATACAGAGTTGAATATTATCCTACCTCTGGAGGTAGCCCTAAACAGGTTAGTATTGTATGTTCATCTTTTACATTGTCCAATATAACCCTGGACTTCCACATCATGGTAATATCATTCTGAATTTGTGCTGAGTAGGGTGTAACAGCAACTTAAAAATGCTCCTAAGGTCAAGAATATCATGCCTTGGTAAATGTTACACAAAGTTACAAAAATTAGGAGCATGTATATTACTTTAGTTGTTTTAATGTCATGAATCCAGAAGTAAAATATATTTCTTATAAAGAGTTGTCTTCTAGTTCTAGTCACTCCTTTATTTTCATACTCCACAGTCATATATTAGTTGAAATCTGTCTACACCAGAAATTTTCTGACCATACTCGTGGGTAGGCCCCCTGTCCTTTTAATGCATTTCCCTCTTTGTAGAGAACAAGACAGTGGGGGATACAGGTTGTAAGAAGTGCTCAGATTAACACTATATGACTCCAAACTGTTTATTGCACAGGATCAAACTTGTGGTTGCTGCTTCTCTGCACAGAGAGCCAGTGGCTGGCAACTCTTGGTCCTGGGAAATCTGAATTGCTCATTACTGTCTTTAACCAAACAGAATAGTATCTAGCAAAATGAAGTGCTTAGAAGAATGTAGTTAGGTGCCTCTGTGTACCTAGCTCTAAATGTCCCATCTCTAATTGTGGCCAATCTTATATTTGGCTCATGGAGAGTTCAAGATTTGACCTTTGATTAAAGTTTGAGCTGTTGTTCCAGTGCACACTGACTTTACAATTTGACTTTTTCCAGGCATTTCTGGTCTACAAGGTGTTTCCAGTGCCTTGTGCTGTAACCATCTAGATTATCCCAGATTTTGAATTTTTTCCCAAACTGGCCCCTTTTTCCTGGTCCTTTCTTTATGTTCTTTAGTGATATGGAAGTGTAAACCATGTGTGAAATCAGAATGCACTCTAAGTGATGCTAAGCAGATCCAATGCAATTTGAAACAAGCGTCTGTCTGAGATTTCCCTACATCTTGCTTTGCAAAAGTAATGGTATATTGTCAGACAAAATATATACAAAATTAGGACCAGACTTATCTCCTTGTCGTTGATTTCTGCAGTTTCACAAGGAATGATTGCTTTTCTTAGAGATAAGATTACAAAAATGTTTTTCTTACAGTGATTAACATTGCTTCTCTCACAGTTTTATGTAAGTAGGATGGAAAGAACAACAGTTCTGAAAGATCTGCAGCCTGAAACAGAATATGTGGTTAATGTGTTTTCTGTGGTAGAAGATGAAAGCAGTGAACCTCTGATCGGCAGGGAAACAACTTGTAAGTTAGAAATGGGTCTTGAATAACATGTTAACAGCCAGTTTGGCACCTGGGGAGCTGTCCAGTAGAACTTTCAGCACTACGGATTTTCCTCTTAGCAGAAGTAAAATATTTAATTTGAATTACCAAACTATATTGTGTTACTCTGGTTGTCCAGACCTTGTTGTCTTGAAGACTTCAGCAAAGTGAAGCTACAGTGTGGTAGAAATTAGTCTCAGCTTCTTTCTAGGCTCATAAAGCATGGCTGTACAAAACTRGAACAACAGACATGAATTACAAGGCCGAGTTTATAAATGCCTGAAATCTGATAAAAAACAAATTGTTTATGCTACATAATTAATTCCTGCTACTGCCAGACATAATTATTTCTAATTAGCAAAAGCTAATTCAACTTAATTGTGCCRCTTCCATGAGTTATAACTCAGCTATGTTTCTCCTATGAGCTGTCTACATGGATTTCAGGTACATTTATGCTGTATGCAACATAGAATGACTCTTCTGCCTCTTTAATAATATTGAATGTCTGCTGCTCATTTCACTTCTTAATTTTGTATTAGGCTTGTCAAAAAATCCTTAAAATGTATATAATTTTTATGAAGTCTGTGTTACTTTTTCATATGGTTTCATGGAAACTTTTCATTTATTTAGTAATTTGAGAAATATAGAAAACAAAAAGAGGGGGCAAAAATCCTCTTTGTACAGATCCCAAGCCAGTCACATTGTTTCATATCAGAATTTTCAATGTTAAATGTTGAGTAAAATGAGTTAATGTTGCTTTTTACAAGACTAAAATGTTCCAGTGCTGACCTGTAAGAGTTTTAGCTGTGTATGTAAAAAATCTGTGGCCACATTCAAAACAGTATAACCATTACCTCATTCTTAAACTAAGGATTTAAATACTACTGTTTGCAGATCACCTCTCTTCTGCCCATAACATGCCCTAATATCCATGTGCAATATTCTCAGTGGTATGAATTGTGATATAAAATATTAAGAAGCTGAATGAAATAAACCAATATGTATTTTTTATTTGACAGTGCCAATCTCTTCAGTTAGAAACTTAAATGTTTATGACATTGGATCAACTTACATGCGAGTGAGATGGGAACCTCTCAATGGGGCTACTGGTTATTTGTTAACATATGAACCTGTGAATGCTACAGTCCCAGCCACAGAGAAAGAGGTAAGAGAATTTGTCTTTGATACCTGTTCTCTACCAAAAATAAACTAAGAAAAATGTTAGACTATCATAATAGTCAAAAGACTGGCWTGTACATCTTAAAGTGCAGTGAACTTACTGGGATATTATATACAATGACATCAGTCAGGAAGCTGTAAATATACTGTGAATCTCACAAACAAAATTCCCTTGAAGTTAAATCATTGTTTGCTTTTCTGCCATTGCTTTCTTCAGTTTTTAAACATGGTGTGTTATTTTTCATGCGCAGATGCGTGTGGGACCGTCAGTGAATGAGGTGCAGCTGGTAGATCTCATCCCCAACACCGAGTACACTTTAACAGCTTACGTATTGTTTGGTGATATGCAGAGTGACCCACTCACCACACAGGAAGTGACATGTATGGACATCTTGATTTTTGCTTTGTTATTGCTTCAGCAACACCTTATTTTAATTTCATGCAACAGTTTTTATATAATCTGTTTAATTTAGAAGACCATCTTAACCATGTTTTATGTATTTTCTAACACTTACACATTTCCTGAAGGCCTCAAAGGCAATTTCAATGAGAAGGGTCCAGCTACTAAAAGGGGAACAATATAATTTTTAACTTGAATAATGAAGGAAATCCTGAGACCACAGTGTTTTTAAAAGGTTTCAATTTTGCTTGTATTAATTTAGAAACCTTGTTCCCAAATTCAGACATCCTCTTAAGCATAGAGAATACTAAAGAAGCATGCTATATCAAGAAAAAAATAGATCTAAATTGGTTTCCTTTTTTATACCTTTCCTTAAACATTTCCTATTGGCAAAGGCATGCTTCTGGTCTAAATGCATGCAGCATGGCTAMTTTTATGTCCTCAAAATTTTTAAACCATTAACTATAGATGAAAATTGGCTATTGTCACCAAACGTTATAGTCTTAATCCCTGATACTTCTGGAAGTATTGCACTCATAAGTTACAAAGGTGAAACTACCATAGTTTATGGCTATTTTGCTCATTGCTGGGAAAATAAGCTTCTGAACTCTCTTGTCTAATGCCCAGGACAATGAACTTGTCAGAAAGTGGTTGCTTCCATTCACTGAAAAGACTTTAACTGAAAGACATGAAGAGAATTCGCTTCCATATATGAGAGACCTCTGCTATGAATAGCATTCACTTACTACTATAATTTTTTTTTACAGTACCTTTGCCTGGACCCAGAGGTTTAACAATTCAGGATGTTACTCACAGCACCATGAATGTTGTTTGGGATCCTGCCCCAGGAAAAGTTCGAAAATACATCCTAAGATACAAAATAGCTGATGATGCTGATGTAAAGGAGGTAAAATTTTTAAAGTACTAGGAGAGTTTTATTTTGAGAAGCTAGATTACTAAAATAATAATAAAGGTAGTATTATAACTCACCAGTGAGAGTAAAGAAYATCAGTTCATAATGAGTGCAGGCAAGAAACTGTATGGATTTCTTGGAAATGAATGAGCACAAGATAGATTTCTTGGGTACTCCCTTCTTCCTYCTCCTCTTCCTCCAGAGAGGAAAAAATCCTTAAACTGACTGGAGAATTTTCATATGTTTTGGTAAATAGCGATTTCTACACTCTGCTTAAATGTCGTATTACCAAGGTCTAAGAACAGCTTACAATTAAGAGGACAGGATAGTGGAATAAATGTATGTTAGCCTCTTTGGCTACTGACAGAACATGTGTGAGCATTGTTAGAGATGTCTTCTAGTTATGTACAAGTTTTCCTTAATTGTGCTGCTAGGCATAAACCAGCTCTTAGAGAATTAAATTTGTTTTTTAAAGGAGCCAGAATTTTCCAAAGGTTCAGTCTGCATCCTTGTRTCCAAAGGAATAAAGCAGCGAATGATCCACAAGGACTATGTGTATCTGATATAATAGGTTTTGCAAAGGAATTAGTAGAGAACTCTCAATGTTKAAGTGTAAATTTAAGGGCAAATGGTAAAATGTAGTGCAGAATACTTTGTTTTTCAGTGCAGGAATTTCTGCCATTAGATCAAATGGAGAGTAAGAAATAGAGCAATTTACAATTCTTTAAGTCACTGTTTTTATTCTTAGGTGGAACTTGACAGACTCAAAACCAGCATTACTCTCTCTGACCTTTCCTCCCAATCACTGTACAATGTAAAAGTTGTTGCTGTATATGACGAAGGGGAATCCATACCAACAAATGCAGAAGCTGTCACTCGTAAGTTTTCCTAATAATCATTCTTGTGGTTGTTTTTACCTTATGTTTGATTTAAATGGTGTGTGTTGCCATATGTTATTGAATTTAGGTGAATTAGAGAAATACTTTATTTGCACTTGTAGTATTATTTGCAATATAATAAACCACAGAAATCTTAGATGACTTGTGTCTTACTGCAGTGARCACTGACATTGCAGTCTGCAGAGAGGTGAAGAGCCACTGAAGGAAAACTATTTCTATTTAAAGACTGAAGGAGAAGTGTAGGTGTAGMATTGATAAGAAAATGTAAGGACAATAGAGGAAAGTTTTAGCAAGTCTTTGCAGAAATCTAGGCAAGTGAGTAAGAAGCTGGGCCATATACTAGAAGATTAGAGAGACATGATCCTGCCACTGATCCAAGAGAGTTTTTGCATCATGGGATGCTAAAGCAGCCTTTCCTTTTAGAGAATCATAAAGGTGGCATCTGAATAACCTCAGCAAATAAAGGCAAGGGGCTGCACAAGCTGTAAGAGCTGATCTCCATACAAGAGATGTGCCAGACTGAAAGGAGAAAGCAGCTATCAAGGAAGTTCTCATCCTGATCAAAGCTTAGGATTTAAGAATATAACCAGATTTAAGGATATAACCAGAAAAACCTACAATAGAAAAGAGTAATTTTACCTTTTCAGTGCCCCTCCATCTGGTATGAAAAAGAAGAAAAAACCCATTAATATTCTCATTTTTTCTTCTGAATTTTTCATTTGGTAGTCTGATGTGTATAAAAATGAGTGTGAGATTTCCTGCTTGCTGTTGTGCTAGTCTTTGCTCTGTACCTGTCGTTTTGTGTGAACATGTTGGTAAGGAAAGRAAAGGAAAGGTCTGCCAAAGAAATGATTTCAAGTTTAATTCTCTGGTTCTACCTATTTACATATTTCTTCCCAGTGGCTATAATATTTTCGCTCCTTAACCTTCAGTTAACCTCTGTGAATTCTTTCTAAATAAGTGGTGACTTATTTGGCTTATATAAAGAATTTTAAGATTTGTGAGAAACTCCTGCAGGAACTTGACCTGTGTCTAAGGGAGTTCACATTCACTCCATATAACTCCAAAATGTAACTACAGGGCTTCAGTTGTTTTGAGTAGGCATGTGAGTTGTGACCTCTGCTGAGGTCTGTTTTATCAGACAATGACCTAATGATGTGACCTTATGAGGCATAATTTGCTTAATGTAAGTGGACTGGGTAATACTACAGTGTTTGACTGTAGTTATTAGAAGCATGGCAGCTGAGAGATGAATCTTCTACATAATCTTCTAAATTATTTGTCTGAGTAATTCCTTTGTTTAACTGTATTTATTTTGTAGTTACATTTTGTGGAACATTTTTCCTTTTTTCATAATAGAGCCTGTGCCAGCACCAGTCAATCTCAGAATCACAGATATAACCACGAATAGTTTCAGAGGTACTTGGGATCATGGAGCTCCAGATGTCTCTCTGTATAGAATAACATGGGGGCCCTATGGAAGAGGAGAAAAACAGGAGGTAAGAATAGACAGCCACCTTATGTATTTGTGGGCAGTATCTCAGAGGGTGTATTTTTAAACTCAGGAATGTAGTTGATAAATGGTCTGTAACTTGGAAATGCAGTGAGAAGGTGTAAGACACATACTTACAGCATGTTCAGTGATGTTACTGAGTAAAAACTCAGTTATATCCCATTCTGTTTGCCTGTTTCATTTGTATGTTTTGGTTTTGTTTATTTACATCCTTTTTTTTTTTAATTTCTTCACAAGACTATCTTAAATGGGGAAGAGAATAGTTTGGTCTTTGAAAATTTGAATCCAGATACATTATATGATATCTCAGTTACTGCCATCTATCCTGATGAATCAGAAAGTGATGAGCTCATTGGCAGTGAAAGAACATGTAAGTAAATAAAGGGATTCTGCATGTTGTTATTAATAGTTATTGAAACAGAAGGCATATACACACAAGAATTCTGAAAATTCTTTCTACTTTTTTCCTAGTACCCTTGGTACCTATCACTACACAAGGTAAGAATCTGAATTTCCAGGTACCATTTTATTGAAGGAAACTCATAGCTTCCTTTTTCTAAACTGTGATGAATGTTGACATTAAAAAGCTGAGATCATTTAATAAATATTATTGTGTATTTGGAAGAATACTAAACACTAGATTACCACATGTTTATTATTTTACAAACATTACAGTTTATGTTCTCCTGTACTTAATACATTCAGCTCTTGATCAGGCATTCATGCAGCCCTAAAAGTAAGAATGAAGTGTTTGTCCCTGCTCTTTGGTGAACTACATATTTATTCCTTTCTTTATTATGCTTCTCAGCCCCAAAGAGTGGCCCACGAAACCTTCAGGTGTACAATGCAACTTCACACAGTTTGACTGTCAAATGGGATCCTGCCAGTGGTCGAGTGCAGAGATACAGGATCATTTACCAGCCTATCAGTGGGGATGGCCCTGAACAGTCGGTAACTAATTTTGAACTGTTTAAGTTATTCAGCCTTAAATGCAACCTTCTGTAAAGTAATCCATTGGAGTAATTTCTTTTCAAAACACAACATATTAATTATCTTTTACTTGAAGATTTATATTTGTAGTGAATAAGTATATATTCACACTGKTTTTTCCTCCCCTTTCAAATCCAAGTTAGAACACTCTTAATTGAGCAGCAATAATTTTGGATGCATCCTGTTATCTCAAAAAATCGCATAATCATAGACTCATTCAGGTTGGAAAAGATCTTTGAGTTCATAAACTCCAACTGTTTATCTATGGATAAAACTAAAAGTGTGTTGAGGAATAAGTCAATCAGCATCTAAGCTATAAGTCACAGATAGAGGTRTCAGGACAATCAATAATATGAACACTACCATGACTACTTTCATAGTCCAGAGTTTTCCATCATTTTCATAGTGTAGTTCCCATGTTACCAGAAGACTTTGCCATGGAACATGCTGTGAACAGTTGAGACTCTCTCTCACCACTCTAGGGTCAGAATAAACACACAGAGGTAGCAGTTGTAAAGAGAAATCCATGCAAAACATGTGCTAATGAAGTATTTAAGGTATTTTAGATTCTTCTACTGTGATGAGAAGATGTAATGCTATGGAGAGACAGTACTTTAAGATYAGCCAGCTTTCCCTGTGTTGTCAGCACAAATGGTTTTGGCTACTGGCAGTCTATGCAACACAGCCTGGGAATGGTAATTCAGTCAGGCTGTTTATCAGAAATGTGTGCTACTTAAAAATGCCCTATTCTGTAGTGGCAGGCTGTTGYGGTTACTGTCAAATGAGTCAGAGGAACAGACTCAGATGAGAACCACATTCATCCAGCTCRCCTCTGTAACTGGAGACCACTCATATTCAGAAGTATATCTAGGAATATTTACTTTAGAATTAGTTGGATATTTACACACCCATTTTAATTCTCTTCTGAACAACAAGCATTTGGGTTGGGGTAATTGAAATGTATATTGAGCAGTCAAACACTATTTTAGTGAGAAATCACTAGAGAAATAAGGAACAGCAATACGTTTAATTAACATCTGTAAAAAGGGAGCTATGATCATTCTCTTGAAATCCGTGCAAAGAATATGATTAATAGACTTAATTGCTTACAGCTGGAATAGAGTCAAGCAGTGGCAGTTGGAGAAAACAGCTCTAATTGAGGAGAGCACACAGAACTCTCCTACTCTGCTCATGGCATTTAATGCCTCTTTGCAAATGACTTGCAGTCATATGATCATAATTCCTTGTCTTCTTTTGCTACTCTGATATTTTATTAAACTGTAGGTGCTGGGTAGGCAGTAGAATAATCCACACCAAAATATTTAAAATATAATTTCTGAGGGTTTTTATTGTCCTGTCTGACTTTTAATGGCCTCAGCACCAAGAGGAATCACAGGTGATCTGAAGACAGAAAAAAAGGTCTGCAAAAACTGCACACAGAACTGCTGAGACCATCATGATCATTTAGGGTCAGGTTTTGAAAGGCAATCAGATACTAAAATGTAGAGGCAGCCAAGATGGGATGATAAAAGCRTTTCTGCTTTGAAAGGAGCTTTGTACACTTGAGAACAAAAAACCCCTTTGATTGTAAGTCAAAATTGTCTGCTTRTAAATTAAATTAATCTACTGCTATGAAATGTGAAGATGTGTAAATGCTTGCTTGTTGTCAGTTCATCAGCAGATGATTGGAAGTGTTATGCCAAACACCTTAGCTGAATAGGCTTTGAATATGTGCAGATAGTCTTAAAAGTACAAAGAATGATAGGAGTTACAATATAATTTGTGCTGGTACAGAACTGGGAGTTTATGTATAATTGTAGTTGTATTCACGTTTGGAGATTTTAAAGAATAGTGGCTTTGTGTCTAAACTTGCTAAAACCAATATGTACTAATATTACTACTGTTCAATGTCTACTGCCAGGGTCAGTCAGAAGAAAATTGCAGCATTGTGTGTGTTTTCAACTCTGCATCAAATGCTTGTGTTCTTTACTGTAGCAATAAGCACAAAATAGAGAGTATAAAAGGGATTTTAATATTTTCCTTTTGTTTTGCTGCAGACTACTGTTGGGGGACGACAGAACAGTGTGGTGATACAGAAGCTGCAGCCTGACACACCATATGCTATTACTGTGTCATCAATGTACGCAGAYGGTGAGGGGGGGAGAATGACAGGACGAGGCAGAACCAGTAAGTAACATCTTCAGGTCTTCTTAGACAATATCAATGTATCGCTTGCAGAAGAGCTGAGAAAACTTTTTTGTGCTGAAATTCATCCCATCTGTATTTGTAATTTTCCTTTGGTGGCTCTCAAGTTTCTGAAGTAACAACGCCTGTCAGTCTACTGGCTCTAGAGAAGCCCTGGACCACTGCCTTTGACTAGATGCCCAGTTTTTACAGCTGAGAGAAACCCTAATCTTACCATGAAACTTCTTCCTCATTTTAATTTGTTTAATTGTTTTATGCCAGAATTTAGTAAACACCTTAGGGCATCTGAGGGCATGTTACTGTCATATATGTGTGCTTTTAAGGATCTTCAGTTGAGATGCTGGCCTTCATAGTGTGCACTTTAGGACTCTACCATTTTRTATTGATGCATTCTTCTGATCCTGCTATAGAAATCACAGATTGATTTGCTATCAGAGACTCTTCAGTTATAAAAYCCATTTCAATGTATTTACTTAAATAATTATATAACTACAAAATTATTAATTCAGTTGCATTTATTTTAATTATGAACTTGTAATGGGAAGTCAGAGACAGCAATGGGTTTGGTGAGGAATGAAGAAAAAATTCTAATGAACTCATTGCATAATTCTAAAATAGTGTCCAGAAATAATTTTTTCTAACTTAGCATTGTTTGTGGTGTTGGATAGAGCTGATGTATTCTGAGTGATGAAGATAAATAARATTTAACATGAGCTACTAAACTTATTTTAAAAATTTTCTAAGGATACATTACAGAGGTGTGATCTGACAGCAAAAAGGATCCAAAAATAGGGTTCCACATTTCTGACATCTTATTGATCTRTTTCAGAACCTCTCACCACTGTGAAGAACTTGCTAGTTTATGACCCAACCACCAGTACTCTGAATGTTCGATGGGATCATGCCGAAGGAAGTCCTCGCCAGTACAAAGTGTTTTATGGACCTACAGCTGGAGGTGCAGAGGAAATGGTAAATTCTTCATGTGGACCYCACTAACCATCTCAGATAAATTACACCTCATGGTGGTGGTGAGAGAAATGCTGCTGAGTGAAGCAGGTCTTGTTTGCCTATGCAGTGGCTTTTTTTCTGTTCACAGCCCCCCTGGAAAAAATGCACAGCAATTCCCTGAAAGTTCCTCATGGAACTGATGGTCTACTATATGAAATCAAACATATGTATTACAGATGTTTGATTTCATATAGTAGACCATCAGTGATTAGTTCTTAGCATAGGATGTAATACCACACACAATTTTTTGTTTCTTTATCCCTAGGGCACTGTGTGTGAATGTAAAGCTGACTTCAGGGTGTACAAAAGCTTATAATGTTGGCAGACTTCATTTCTACCCATCTTTACTGCTAAGAAGTCATGGGACTGTAGGCTTCAATGGTATTGGTGGAAGCAGAAAAATCCATATTCTAATCTCCCAAAATTATTTAATTACTAAAGCACTAAAAGAATCCTGAAAATAGGAAACCCCTGCTGCAGACAGGGAAATACTGTTTCCCAGTTGTGTTTCTTTTTCTACAGCAGGCAATTCAATGTGCGCATGAAATGAGTTGTATGTAAATGCCATTGTTTCAATAGCAACTAAGGTGCTACTGATGACAAATATTCTTAAGTGCTGTGGAGTTTTATTTTCTAACATGAGCTGCTCATAATACTTCTTGTCATCAGCATGTTGTAGTGCTATGTAATTTTTTTTTTAAACTTAGAAAGTGATGTTTTAGTGTCTCTGAGCTGCTAAATAGTAGTCATTAAAGAGCTCATGGCAGATTCTGCTACTTTCATTAGTACAGCAGGATCKGGACCCAAAAGTGGAGAGAGCTGTAAGGGAGCTATACAGGAGTGCACAAAACTCATTTGTATTAMGTCTGAGAGAGAATCGTCTTGAAAAGCAGTTCTAGAAGATATCACAAAGCATGTTATTTTAAGCTTCACCTGTTGTAAAGTTTTTATTCCATGCAGTCGGGAAATTAGATATGGGAGGGGAGTAAGTGATAAATAAAAACCTATTTTTTGGCATGTTTTCATAAGTTTCTTGACCCTTTCTTTTTAAATTTATAGACCACAGTACCAGGAAATACAAACTATGTCATCCTGAGGACTCTTGAACCCAACACACCTTACACTGTAACTGTGGTTCCAGTTTTCCCAGAGGGGGATGGTGGACGTACCTCTGACAGTGGACGCACCTGTAAGTAAAATAGCCTTTTTCAAGAAAATGTTAGGATTTTTTTATGAATGGCCTCAGATCATTAGAAATTGATTTTACATTAAAAGTTTACCTGTTTGGTTATTTTTGCAACTTTGTAACTTATTCTGTTTCCTTTGCTTATTTGTGTGGAGGCTTTCAGTCCACTTAAATCAGGCAAGCTTAGCTCCAAAAGCTGTGCAGCACACTTAGTGTTTACTTCACAGAACAGTAACATTTTAATTGCAGTGCTAGTAGAAATACTTGTGAACAAAGAGTGAATATTGGTGTTAATCCATGCTAGTGTCCATGTGTGTACTTAAAATTTTCTAGGAAGTTTGGGCTACTAATGTCAGCTTGACCTAAAATGTGTAGTTTGTGGTTATTTTTCATACATATCTGATCAACAATAGGAAGACAAAGTGTTATGATCATATTTTCAATTTACAGTACAAACACGTACTTTGCTGCCTGATATGGAAGTTTGGAAAGACTGCACTTGGAGATTCTTAGCTTTGTAAATTTTAGGCTAACAAAAGTAATGTGTTTATCTTGGGCTGAGGTGCTTTTCAGCTTCTTTTGAGCACTGTTGTAACTTCATTTAGAAATAGAACTTACAACTTTGTAAAACTTAATTTAAATTATCCTTGATCTAGTGGAGCGAGGAACACCAAGAAACATTCACGTTTACAATCCCACACCAAACAGCATGAATGTCCGTTGGGAACCTGCTCCAGGTCCAGTACAGCAATAYAGAATTAATTATGCTCCACTGTCTGGCCCAAGGCCATCAGAATCTGTAAGTAATTTGGCTTTTATACTATTAGTCAAATGTGTGTAGAGAATATTGCTTCCTTTGATGAGTGTAAAGAATAATAGTAAACTCAGGCCAACTGTCTGCCCAGGAGAGTCTCTGTGGAAAGCACAATGTTTATAGGAGTCTAGTCCATTGTTAATAAAGGCTTAATTTGGTAAAATGAAAGAAATAAGAAATAATACTCTCCCATTTAAAGCTCTGTATTGATGATTGAGTATCCTTTATCATATTGAAGGTAAATATGAGTTAAATAATTTTTTTTTCAAGAGAGTCAGAGACAACAAATATTTATCAGGAATTGTGTAATTAGGAAACCAGATGCCATCTGCTTACCCTAAATCATTACTCTTTTGTGGGGGTTGGTGAACAGTGAAATCTGGATATGGGGAAAAAAGTACCCTCCAGGTGTGAAGTAAGAATTCCTGGATTTCTATAGAAATAAGTGCAGTTTTAAAGTTTTGACTAAGAATGTACTAACATAAAATCAACACCCATATTGTACATTTAGATGTACACATTTTTATGTAAGGAATTGTAAGGACTTTTTATGTCATTTATAAATAGTAAATTGTGAAAGAAATTACTTTTTTAGTTTCTGTTTATGAATGTTTCTCCTATTTTTTCTGAATGATTTTAATGTAAAATGTAAAAAGTAACAACTGTGTTTGCAGAATGAGAGCTCCTTATACTGTTTGTTCTTTTTTTCACTGGTATTGAATTTTTTTCAATATTACATGTTTATTTTAAATTTATGTTATTTTTCTTGGACAGTGTGCAGCATGGTCATGTTTCCAATTTTTCTATATTTCATTCAAATTATTTTCTAAAAAAAGATGGTATAAGCGGAAACTTGATTTATATAGGTGCTTGTTGTTTCTGTTTTAGATTGTGGTGCCAGGCAACACTCGTGATGTGATTCTGGAGCGCTTGACTCCTGACACTGCTTACTCAATAAATGTTATAGCTCTGTATGCAGATGGAGAGGGAAATCCAAGCCAAGCACAGGGAAGAACATGTAAGAGACAGTCAGTACTTGTGTTGTGAAATATACATCAAAACTGGTGTGTGAAGAATGTATAACATTTTTTACAAGTACAAATAATATAAGCTATTTAGTGCAACTCTGAATTAATGCATCTGAATTATGCCTGCAGCAATTATAGGCCTCTGTGGCAGGGAATTTTTGCTATGCTGTCAGTCAGTTGTGGTACTTGAATTATTAGCGATGTAATTTGGAATTGGGAAATAAGCTTAATTTGCATGTGTACGAGTTAAAAAGCTCTTTTCAAAATCAAATTACCAATGAATAACAATATAATTTTTAAAAAAAAATGGCCTATTAAGATGGGTAGAATTAGTGGTCAATAGAAAAAAAGGGCTTMATGTTTGGTGTCTGACAAAGTAATTGTATGTGTTGGCCTCCCCAGCTGTTTGCTTTTTGCTGCAGACACCTAAACACCAAAATCTCCTTGTTACAACTTATCTTATAGGATCTTGGTTGTGTTATGCTTAGATTCTTTAAAATTCACACTAGAAGTAACATGAACAGAACCTGTCCACAACAATAATTTTGCTTCCTCTATGTTTTCTCTGTAAAATCCCTATATTCATCTAAAACTTGAAGATGTGGCAGGCTATAGTTGTACTTGTCTGCCGGAGTTTGAGAAGCAGAATGTGTGTAGATGCTCACTTTGCACATCTGGATGTTCTCTCCCTTCCATACTGTTTCAGTTTGGCTGTCTTTCTATTTAAGACCTTCACGCATGATCATTGACTTAATCTCCCCGTGTATATATATATATTTATTCAGGGTTTCAGGAAGGGCCCTTGACTTKGGCTTCAGGGCAACATTTGAATTGATGAGGGTGACACTGATCTGGAGATATCATGCCCTGTAAAACCTTCTGTATTTTCATTCTTCAGTGCCTCGCAGTGGTCCAAGGAATGTGAGAGTATTTGATGAGACTACAAACAGCCTTTCTGTGCAATGGGACCATGCTGATGGGCCAGTCCAGCAGTACAGAATCATTTATTCACCCACTGTGGGAGACCCTATTGATGAATATGTAAGTTCTGTAATTCCTTAGTAAGCACTGAGATGTATTCAGTCAATTCCTTAGGCTACACAAAAAACAAGACACGTGTTTTACATGCAGTACACTGTGCAGGCTCTGTGGGTTTTCTCATCATTGCTGTAAATGTTAGGAAGCCGTGATTTGTATGAAACGGGTTTTTTTTCCATGGGGCTACAGAAAGTATATGGTTTTTTGAACAAATATGTATGTGAAATAATGTTAAATATATGAGTCACACACTAATCAGAAGATTCTGAACAGAATCTGCTTCCTGGCACTTTGTTGAAGTATGATGGATTGAATTACTATTGAATTACTATTGAATTACTATTGAATCTATTACTTCATACTGTATTCATTACAAAGTCAGTGTTCTAGGATACAGAATAAACATAAATCTGCATTTCCTAAATTGAAAAGAATTGACAGAGTCTAATAAGACAGCAATGGTAACTTTGATTCAGCATCTAACTTGCTGTTCTAAGTTTCAGTATGAATTTTAGTGTGTTTCATTTCCTGCACCTTAATGATAGCACAAGTTATTCTGAAGCTTATAAAATTCACAAAGTATTTATAGCAAAGCAAAGCTCAGATCCTGTAGAGGACAATGGCAGAATTCCGGCCAACTGCCACCAACCAAAATGACATTTTTATTGCTTTTATATTACTATATAGCACATGCTGAAAATTCACTGTTTGAAAATTCCCTACTGGACTCATTATTCAGGACACACATATTGTCAACACACATATCTTTGCAGAAAAGATTGGACAATCCATAAAAACAGCAAATCTCAAACAACTGAAAATTTTAATCAAGTATTCATAGCGAGTACTGACTGGCATGCACTTTTGAAAGAGATACCTGAAATTACTTCCCTTAGTTTCAGTGCTTTATTTCTTCCTTAAGGAGCAGGATCACTTTTGGGTTTTTACCTACATTTTCATTAGAAAGGAGCAATAGTGCATGGCTGCATAAGGAACTTGAGATTGAGGGATGCATAAATAGGAGTATTTTTATACGTCAATGTATTTAGAGCTTCTTTCTTAGAATAACTTGTTTCTGCCAAGAAAAAACCCACATCATTATGACTTCTATATTTCTATGAGGGAAGAGTACTGAAATTTTGGTGGAGAACTGCAGCATCTCAGTCTAATGTGTGTTGGGACTGAAGAATCAATTTGATTTATATTTTTGTGATGACCTCATCGTTTTGTAATTCAAAATAAAAAATACTGATAATTGTTTATAGGCTATAACCCTTAAGGTATCCTGAATGCCTTTTTCTATGATGGACATAAAACATAGTGTGCCAAATGTCAGAACAAATTTTTGTTTCTAGCTACTATCCCAACTGATCAGTTGCAAGACTGTGAATGTGTTTACCTCTGTTTCTTTTGTGTTCTAGACAACAGTTCCTGGCATAAGGAATAATGTGATACTACAACCACTACAATCAGATACGCCATATAAAATTACTGTTGTTGCTGTGTACGAAGATGGAGATGGTGGACAACTGACTGGAAATGGCAGAACTGGTAATTATAGTTTTCATATTGATAATTCTTTTTTAAATTAAAATTCCTTGAACACTTCAACATTGTAAAGGTTTCCTTAAGTTAATTATGTCCTTGATGTGATTGTTACTTGCAGAGTAACAATCTGCATTTCTAAAAATYGAAAAACAATTAGTAGCCTAATTAGAATGGGTTTTTTTCTTTCTTTTTAGTTGGCCTGCTTCCTCCTCAAAATATGTATATAACTGACGAATGGTATACACGCTTCAGAGTTTCCTGGGATCCTTCACCATCCCCTGTTCTTGGCTATAAAATAGTATACAAGCCTGTGGGTAAGAAAACTGTTCATTCTGAGTTCTGAGAATTGTTTATTCTGAGTATACCACTCTTAGAACTGTGAGTAGCTAATGGCAGACCAGAGTAGAAATCGTATGTATCATTTTGTGTTAAAGGATCTATTTATTTCCTCTGTTTATGTATTTTCATGAAAACTTTAGTCTTATGATCAGTATTCTATAATAAACACAAACTGTCAATTGTAGTATCAGACATTCAACTACAAGGATTGAATTGTATAGTTAAAACTTTATACAATGATTTGTATAAAGTTTTGTTTTTAGCCTCTTTAATGCCTCTTGTCCTCTAAGGCTGTGAACTGGTGTATATGAGAGGATATTGGACAGGTATTTGGGTATTAATGTCCTGCAGAACTTTTTTTTTATGTGGCCTTGAAACAATATACATACCTTTCTAGAAGCTGAAAACAAAAATTGGACATAGTTTGTAAAACTATGTGTATGTTCTGTTTGCAACATTGTAATATGCTAAAATTTAAGAAATCAATATACTTTGTTTTAGAAAAAATGAGGTTAACATTTACTGACGTGTAAGAGTTGGAATAGTTTTGTAGCTCATGTAATCATGATTCTTTCTTTCTCTGTTCTTAATGCTTCTTTGATTCAAGGTTCAAATGAGCCCAGGGAGTTTTTTGTGGGAGAAGTGACTTCCTACACTTTGCATAACCTGTCTCCCAGTACTACTTATGATGTGAATGTTTATGCCCAGTATGATTCTGGAATGAGCGTACCTTTGACAGATCAAGGCACTACATGTAAGTCAGAACAATTTTGTTGTAGTCATGCTAGATACATATGCTGGTATGAGATAACATTAAGAGAAGATTTTGATGGCTGGTTGCTAGGAAGCCTGAGCATCCTCTCATGGAGAAAACTTCTCATCTGTCCATGAGGTAAATCTTAAAAACACTGATCGTGGAAAGAGTAATGAAAATATATTTTAAAGTAATGACTTGATGAAATAAAATTTTCTAGTCTATATCCTAAAATTTTGTTAAACTGTACTTGGAGTCAATCTTTACCCACCTCCAGGGTACTACAGAATCTAACCATGTTATTAAGCAGATCTAGGCTTTTTGATACTCTGCTTTTACCTCATAGGAATGTCCAGTGATTTTGATGATGGCCTCAGCTAAGAAACTTCTAAAAATTTCTTCAGTTATGATGAATTAAGTACATCCTTTTCATGCTGCTATATATGATGTCAGATTTACTTTTGGAGGTTTCTTATTTTGTAAAGAAATCAACTTCATGTGAAAACTCATAAAATGGGCTGTTACCCATTATGGGATCTGGGGACTTTTYAAATAGCTAGGTGGGAATCTATCGGGTGTAAAATAAAGAGATTTGACTAGAAAAGCTCTTTCTTTCTGCAAATGTTTTTAAAAATCAAGTTCCAAACCAGCACTGCTAATATGATTTTCATTTTGGTGTGCTTTACCTATTATGTACTATTTTCCAGAGAAAAATTTCTCTCTGTTTTCACAGTATATTTGAATGTCACTGACCTAACAACTTACAAAGTGGGTTGGGATACTCTCTGTATCCGGTGGTCACCTCATCGGTCAGCAACTTCCTACAGACTGAAGCTAAACCCGACTGATGGTAAGTGTGCTATTTTTTTTGTATTTTCTAGAAACATAATGTCAGTGAGAGCACCACTTATTTGGATTGGTGGCAAGCACCAGCCATAATGATACATCTGGTTGAGTTTTAAAGCTCTGAACATAACCTGTTTTTCTTGAGTAGTGTAAATGCTGCAAAGAGGGAGTACTGCTTATTGTCAAGTGGACCTACCAGTTGCCTGGTTTCACACGTGGGCTGCAACTGTACTTTCCAGTGTGCTCCAGGGTTCATAATCACCACACAATTTTGGTCTAGAAAGGTTGTTACGGGACAAGAATAAGAGTGCTGTCCAAACCTCCTCTCAAGAAGTTTCTTCATTTCTACACTTATATATATATCCATTAGAAGGGAAGTAATAGGTTCTAACTTTCTTTCCATTGGGCTTTTTTTTGACAGGTTCCAGAGGACAGGAAATCACAATTCGTGGGTCAGAAACAAGCCACTGTTTTACTGGCCTCTCACCAGACACAGAATACAATGCTACTGTCTTTGTTCAGACCCCTAACCTTGAGGGACCTCCAGTCTCTACGAGGGAGCATACAGGTAGGTAGCAGATATTGTGAACTTTAAGTTTTAGCTGTAGAATTTTGTCTTGTTTCAGCTGCAGAATAAAATTATTATTTCTTTTCAGTGCTCAAACCTACAGAGGCACCAACTCCACCACCTACGCCTCCTCCACCTCCTACAATCCCTCCAGCTCGGGATGGTATGTTTGTTTCTAGAATTATTCAATATTTTGGTGTAGTTGCTTCATAGTTTACCTCCATTTTTTAGAACTTTAAGTGGATTTAAAACTAGCGCAGCCTTTTAGGGAAATGAAGATTGAGACCTTTCCTATTGCCATCTCTTTGTTCTAGAGCTTTGCTAGATTTCAGCATTTCCTGGTTTGGAACAGCAAGATGCAAACCTTTGCGGAAAAAATTATTGATATTCTGTAGCTCTGCAGAAATTCTATGAGATTTCCTGCTTTCAGCAGACAATTCATATTTTATGGTAGCTGATCAGGAAAAATAAATAATTTACCACATTTACATTTTATTCTTAAACTCTTTCACATTTCTTGAAGTTTTCTTTGATACATTTTAATAGATGTTTTTGTGTAGAGCATTAATCATGTGCCAGGTTGAATGTGTGGTAGTAGACATCTGCTAAATATTTGTTATTCTTGAATTTTCAAATTTTGAAGCAATATTTATTTCATGGTGGTATGGTTGATGTATTTTAAGGGTTCCTTTTCTTGGACTTTCAGTATGCAGAGGTGCCAAAGCAGACATAGTGTTCTTGACTGATGCTTCCTGGAGTATTGGTGATGATAATTTCAACAAAGTAGTGAAATTTGTTTTTAGTACAGTAGGAGCCTTTGATTTAATCAATCCTGCTGGAATCCAGGTAGGTTTGTKATTCCCATTGGGTACATTTTGGAGGGAAATTGAAGATTAACTGAATTGTTACTTTCTTTCAGAATGCTGTCATTTTTTGTATTAGATTGCTGTAAAAGACATGTATCTGGGTGTGAATGCCTATTATTTATTAAATATATTTGGCATTTTTATAAATACAAGGGAATTCCTGCCTATTTTGAGATGTTAATATTCTGAAATACAAAAGTTATAGTTTGTGGGAATCCTCCAGGTAGGGAAACTGGGACAATGTATGGTCAATTTTATATTTTTGTTTATTTGTATATGGCATCAACAACTGGCACACTGCTAGGTTTTGTCTCTGTCATATCAGAAGTCTGTTTTAGTGAGATTCTGACTTCTGATTGAGGGCTATATTTTAAATTCTCAGTGCAAAAGATAAGTCCTGTGCCTGCAGGGTTCAGCTGGCTTGCCATTGCTGAGCTCCCTAGAGTCCCACTGCGCTAAATAGCAGAATGCCTTTGAAAAAGGCACTTGCAGAAGCGTTTTCATGCTGTGCTACCATGGGTCTGCCCCACAGTGGGCATAGTGAAAGTATGAAAAGATCCTCTTAATGAATTAGTGCATTTTGAGAGAGTAAACAGAAATAGCTAATGGGTGATAGACTTTCAGGAGTTCTGGGCTGCTCATAGTTATGTCAAACTAACTTCCTGTCAGGCTTCTTATCATAAGCATTGCACCATTATCAGTTTTCTTCTACTTGTAGGAAGCTGGATGCAATCAATGTCTAGGTTCCCACAACCACTTCTCTTTCACTAGATGAAATGAATGACATGAGTCTAAGGGAGTTTCTTACATGGTATTTCTGGTTGCAGAGAGCTGCAGGTGCAATGCATTTTCTTTGGTTAGAAGGCTGACAGGATATTTACATTGTTAAAGATCTGCTTTTTATCTTCTAGGCATATTTTTAGTAATTYGATTCCCTATCTTTAACTCTCTAGACTTTTAAAGGAAAAGATACTACTTAAAGTCATTCTGTGTCAGACAATCTTTATCACTCTCAGCTCTAATCTATACTGGGTAGTTTTCCTGTTCATTTGTTTTTTGTTTCATATATTTTTCTTGCTAATATATATGGAAGTAGAGAAGACAATAAAGGTGACAGATACATATAAACACTAATGTTTAGTAAAATAATGAAGTCACATACCACTTGAGATGCAACAATCYGAGGTTTTTAATTGAAAATTGATGCTTTTAAAAGGGGAATTTGCTACAACAAATGTGAATATATACATAACAGAAATTTTTTCATTCAGCATTAAAATCAAATGCTATGATACTGTAATTTTACAGAATATTAAAAGGAGCAAAATAAAGATACACGGGTATGTAGGAATAAATTTTTAGTGATGCTTAAGGCAAGTGAGAATGTACTCGTGTGTATTCAACTTTGTTGACATTCTATTGACAAATTCTTTTTTATTCCTAAAAAAAAGAGCTGGAAGAAGTTTAGTGGATACTGTACCTCTGCTCAGAATTAGAAAATGGGCATATATACCTCACCATAGTTAAAGGAAAAATTTGATCATATGCATTTAAGGCCATATTACATTTTATACACAGAAGAGAAAGAAAGAAAGAAGGGAAAAAGGAAGAAAGAAAAGATAACTGTGTGCACATTGGTGTGGTGTCTATATATATAAATACGAATGTGTGTGCGTAATCAGACATATTTGAAAAATAATTTTTGATTATTTAAAAATTATTAATATACAGAGTTACATATTTCAATGGAGAGAGTTGGCCTGAATGTGGAGATATGAGACTGAACACTGTTATATTCCATTTCAGGTTTCATTTGTGCAGTACAGTGATGAAGCAAAATCTGAATTTAAACTGAATACATTTGATGACAAAGCCCAGGCCCTGGGAGCTCTTCAAAACATTCAGTACCGAGGAGGAAACACAAGGACAGGTAATTCTGGGCTGTAATTATATTTATTTAAGATAAAATATTTTCAGAAAATATGTAATTATCCTAATATTGCATGGCTGAAGAAGTAGGTTTTTCTGTGTTTTAGCTCTGTGGCTGTTGCCCTTAAGAAGTAAAAGAATTCTTCTCTTGTGGATAATATGGATGATTCCTTGTTTATTGTACACTTTGCAGGCAAAGCTCTAACATTTATCAAAGAAAAGGTTTTGACTTGGGAGAGTGGCATGAGGCGAGGTGTTCCCAAGGTACTTGTTGTTGTCACTGATGGTCGGTCTCAGGATGAGGTGAGGAAAGCAGCAACAGTCATACAGCACTCTGGTAAGCAGTCCACAGCACCTACCTGGCTGTTTCTTTTCTGTATTGTTTCAGTTATCTGGGAATCATTTACTCATCCTTTACGGATTCAGAAACGTATTCTGAGTATTTGGGAAAACCTCAGAACTATTCAAAGAATTTATGCTCTCTGGACCTAGACTTAACATTTTCTTTCTTAAGCCTTCTCTCTGGGGAAGGATGTGGCTTCCCAAAGATTTTATATGCATATCATTTCAAAGATGTAGCTTTTGGTTACTTCTTCCTCTTTTTGATGTTTGGACCGCAGAAATCACTGAGAAGTGTACTCCATACTAGTGCTTATGTTTTGATGGGCCTGGTTTCCTGAGATTTATGTTTTATCTGGTATAAACCAGTGGATSTCCAGTTAAAGTAACTGTTTTTGAAGGAGCGGAGTCTAAATAGACTCCTCTGCTGCCTTCTGAGCTAAGAAGCAGTTCCTCATCAGGTTTGATGATTGTGGCTTGTGTGGGTGTAGTAATCTGTTCCTGTCCTAGCACTCAGCATTTTGAGTTTCAGTGCATGAGCCACCTAGTCCTGATCTCTGAGCAGGGAGATGTTGTACATCCTTATGGGAATCACATGCATGTAAAGCACAAACTATCATCTTCTCTGTCTCTTTAATGTGAAAGAATTAGTTCTGTCTAGATGGTTTCTCAGTCTCCCTGGAAAATATACTTCAGTGCTTAACTACCCTACTGGTAGGAGACCTTTGTCTTGCATTTCACCTGTCTTTCTCCATGCTAGTGAGATTGTTGCCTTCATTTACCTAGTTAATCAGGAAAGAAGCTGATCACTATTTACTGTAATGGACCTTCGTATTTGAAACCTGCTGTCATCTCCTCTTTCTGTCTTCTCTTTTCTAGACCAAACAAACCTATTTTTTCTTTCAATGTCATGTTGATCATGTTTTTGAGACCCCTTATCATTTTTAGTTTCCTCTCTACTTGCTTTGTTTTCTACACATGTCATGCTCAAAGCTGGGCAGAGTATTTCAGCCAAGGTTTCACCAGAATTGACTACAGGGGAATAATTAGCTTCTTTTTTTTTTTTTTTTTTCTAAATTACTTTTATCATTTGGAATAAATGTCAATCCCAGCTTCAGCCTCCAACTGGCTTTTCCAATGTCTGTACAGTTTCTCTTCAATGAAATTTACACCTGGTGATATGATTGACTTCTATGGTCTGGTTCTTCTCATTTAACTTAAGACATCAGATAACTAAATGTCTAGTCTAAGGTCATCGTGTAGGGTCCTTTTATGACTGGTGAAGAGAGGAACAGATAGGCATCTACAGACAATGACTTTTCTTATCCTGAATTCAGCATGTGAGGGAGCTAAGATTAATTGCTTTCTGAATCTGACCATGTCTATCTGGTGATTACAGAGAAAAAACTAGACAATTTAACTTGGAAAATAGATGGTGAGGTGAATACCACTCTAAGAAAGAGAAACTGAGAGGCACGAAATGCAAGAGGTGGAGACAGATAGACAACTGGATAAGTAATAGTCTGTACAGTTTTTGGCCACAGAACAGATTTAAGATACTATAGAGCTGAGAGAATTGTATGTTTTGTATGAAAGAGTGAGTAGACTATGTAGCCAAGGGCACATGAGATTGGATTATGTCCCAAAAACAAAGAGAGAAGAGAAATTTTTGAAAGAAAGATATGAAACATCTTTCAGAGCTTTGACAGGGTGAAAAGAGATCTGGAATGTGTGCTCATAGGTAGCTCATCACAAGTCAATGGTTTGTGCAATATTAACATTAAAAATCTTAATGTATGTTTGCTGCATTTCAAGTAACAAGTGCTATTTCTACAGGCTTCAGTGTCTTTGTGGTTGGTGTGGCTGATGTGGATTACAATGAACTGGCCAAGATTGCTAGCAAGCCCAGTGAGCGTCACGTATTTATTGTTGATGACTTTGATGCCTTTGAGAAGATTCAAGATAACCTTGTCACCTTTGTGTGTGAGACAGCTACCTCAAGTGAGTAGAAGACATTGGTTTCCTTTTTCCCAAATTAAAATGTTGCTTATGTACTGCTAAAAGTGAGTGGTGAGCTGACCTTTGCTGGATGCTGTGTACCCACCAAAGCTGCTCTGTTACTCCCCTTCTCAGCTGAATAGGGAAGAGAAAATAAAATGAAAGGCTCCTGGATTGAGGTAAGGGCAGGGAGAAATAACTGAGCAGTTACTGTCACAGGCAAAAGATTCCCCCCACAGATTCCRTGTGGGGGAAAAATGACTTTATTATCAATGAAATGAGGAGAAATAAAACCAGGTATTGAAAACCTTTTCTCTACCCCTCCCTTCTTCTTGGAGTTAGCTTTACTCCCGATTTTCTTTATCTCCTCACCCTGGGCAGCACAGGACTACAGAAAGAGATGCGCTCAGTTCATCATGTGTTGTCTCTGCTGCTCCTTCCTCCCCAGGGGAAGTTGTTTTCAAATTCTTCCCCTGCTCCAGTGAGGGTCCCTACCATGGGAGACATTCCTCCATGAACTTCTCAACATGGGCCATTCCAATGGGCTGCAGTTCTTCATGAACTGCTCCAGTGTGGGTCACAGAATCACAGATTCACCTTGTTAGGATTGGAAGGGAGCTCTGGAGATCATCCAGTCCAACACCTCTGGTCACCTAGAGCAGGTTACGCAGGAACACATCCAGGTGGGTATTAAATTTCTCCAGAGAGAATCTACAGCCTTCCCGGGTAGCCTGTTCCAATACTCTGCCACCCTCCACATAAGAAAGTTCTTCTTCATACTGAGGTGAAGCTTCTTGTGTTTGAAGCTTCGTTTGTGCCTTTGCTCCTTTTTCAGTTGGTGGACACTCCTGAAAAGAGTCTGGCACCATCCTCTTGACACCCACCTTTGAGATATTTGTATGTATTAATGAGATCCCCTCTCAGTGCTCTCTATACTAAACAGGCTCACTTGCCTCAGTCTCTCCTCATAAGAGAGCTGCTCCAGACCTGTCATCTTCATGCTCTGCTGCTGGAACCTTTCCAGTAGTTCCCAGTCTTTCTTGTAGTGGGAAGCCCAGAACTGGACGTGGCACTCCAGACATGGCCTCACTAGGGCTGAGCAGAGGGGCAGGATCACTCCCCTTGACCTGCTGGCCACTCTTCCTGATGGAATACTGGTGGAATAGGATACTACGGGCCTCTCTGGCTGCAAGGGCACTGCCAGCTCATGGTCAGTCTGTTGTCCACCAAAGCTCTCATGTCCTTTTCAGCAGAACTGCTGTCTAGTAGGTCAGCCCCCAATGTGAATTTGGAGTAATTCCCCTCCATGTGCAGGATGCTACACTTGCCCTTGTTGAACCTCATTAGGTCCCTTCCACATGGAGCAGTCTTTCAGGCACAGCCTGCTCTTATGAGGTCAGCAAGTCCTGCCAGCAAACCTGTTCTGGCATGGGCTTCTCCCTCTGGGGTGCCACAGGTCCTGCCAGGAACCTGGTCCAGTATGGGCTTCCCACAGTGCCAGTCTCCTTCAGACCTGCTCTGCCCTAGGGTGCTTCAGGGGCTGCAGGCAGATATCTGCTCCTCTGTGGACTTCCACARTCTGCAGAGTGACAGCCTGCCTCACCACAGTTTTCACCACAGGGAAGACCAGGAATGGACTGGAATCTCTGCTCTGGTGCCTGACAGAGTTTTGTCTCTCACACATTCTCGTTCCTCTCCCCAGCTGCAGGCTTTTGTGCCATTCCAACACACACAACCCCCAACCCCAGCCACCGCCCCTTGTTAAATGTGTTATCCCCCAGTCACTGCCACCAYTGCTGATGGGCTTAGCCTTGGCCAGTGGCAGGTCTGTCTTGGAACCAGTGGAGCTGACTCCGTTGGACACAGGGGAAGTGTCTGGCAGCTTCCCACAGAAATCACCCTTGTAGCTCCCCCATTACCAAAGCCTTACCATGCAAACAGAATACACGTTGCCATCTTATTTAAGGTACAACAGAAGATATGTTCATATTAAAAGGTTAGATTTCAGAATAGCTGGATATAGTTCAAGGGAGCAAGTTACTTTTTAAAATATTGAAATAAGTATTGTGTTTTATGTAATCTAATTTTGCATTTCAAAAGTGCTACTAGAAGAAAAAAAGAGTAACAGTCACTGACAACTTTAAAAAGTAGAATGATGCCTAACGTAAACTTCAGGGCACAAAAGTCTCTTATTTACCCCTGCAATTAGTGGTAAAGATGTATAGCTATACTGTGTGATGCTGTTTTAAAATTATCTAAGCAAAGCTCAGTTGTTTATTCAAGTTAAATCCTTCTATGGCAAAAATAAGAAATTCTCAGGCCTGTCATGTGCAACTGCATGTTCCCTAACTGCCTCATCTGCTGGCTTCTGAGGAGCCACATAAATTTGCAGTTATTTCTTAAGAATCTGACAACTATTATGCAGCTTGACTCATGCCTTAAATATTAATGGAAAGACTGTGTCATTGTCCTCCTTTCTTCTTATGAATTATAATCTTAAAATATTTGGGGTTCATTTGTCATTCCATATTGTTATTCCAATTTGTCAGAGTAGAAATATCCTACTAAAAGTGATAAGTAGAGATTTTGACATTACATCTACCACAGGACACAGTATGACAAATGTAACAAAGACTGTCTCAGAATTAATAATAGCATAGACGTCTTGGTAATAAAACTTTCTGAAGTATACATATGTTCATATCCTGTTAGGCTTAGTAGTTTTGAATTATGTATTGTTTCATATCTTTCAGCTTGTCCCCTTATTTACTTGGAGGGATACACTTCACCTGGTAAGTAATTGTCTAGTATTTTGGCATAGGTTCATTTGTGTCTTTTACAACTCCACAGTGTTTCTTATTTTTTATTTTCTTTCTGCACTTAAAGGTTTCAAGATGCTGGAATCCTACAATCTAACAGAGAAGCATTTTGCTTCTGTACAAGGAGTTTCACTGGAATCAGGCTCTTTCCCAAGCTATGTAGCATATAAACTCCACAAAAATGCCTTTGTTAGCCAGCCAATACGGTAAGTAAACCTCAAGACTTATATTTAGGGTGACCAGGTGATGAAGGATTAACAGAGTTTATAGATAGCATATGTGTGTTATGGAAGATGCATTAATTTAATGTTCTTTACTGAGCTTCAAGAAATACACTCTGAAGAACATCTATCATTGTTTTCATTAAATGTTAATCTATGTCTCCCACTGCAATCATAGTTCGCTATTAATCTAGTTGCTTATTTTTCTTTGCGATTATGCTTCTTAACCATTCAAATTGCATATAATCCACAGTTTATACCTAGGCAGTTGAACAACAACTTCCTTAGTAGGATGAATTCCAYGTTGCTGGACAGAAATGGTTTCAATATGGAGGGATTAGCATCACTTTTTCCAGAAGCATTGTTCTTACTGCAGTAGGCAGCACATTGATGCTATTGACTTAGGATAGTTTCTCCTCTACTTGACTTGCCTTATTTGGCAAGTGGAGCAGAGTTTTCAAGGGCCTGTGGTCTTAGAGCTTGGTTATGGATGGGTAGTATTATGGTTATTGCCAACATTTTTCCCAAAGAGAAAAAGGACTTAGTTAGCAGTTAGTTTTACTGGAAGTACCTTTCTCCTTTCAAAAAAGGTTATTCTGGTTCAGAGGAGATGCCTAAAATAGCCCATTGTTCCCATTAAATTTAGGAAAATTTAGTTTTCTTTTAATGGAAGCCTTTGAAATCATCTGCAGTCCTGCCAGATTGGGTAAAGACAAGATCACAAGCACAGAAGCTGAGGTTTATGAAGAAATAATTTATTTTCGCTAGCCCTCTGAGATCACAGCTTCAAAAGTGGAGGTCTTGAGGATTTTTAAGTTCATTGGCATGCCATTAATACCTGTAGGGATGATAGGTCTCTGACAGCATGGATTTTTGCAGTCTAGGGAAACACAGATAATCCCAGTTTTGCAACTCTTTTGCATTGATAGATATTGCATTTAGGATAAGTTGATGAAAATACAATAAAAAGATAGGCTTCATATTTATTTCTTTTTTTTTAGAAATGTTATGGTACATAGTCTAATGCTTGCTAAAGAGGTGGAATAGACTTGCCAGAGTATTCTGGGCGCTTATTTTTCATGAGAATCCAGAAAATAAAACTCTAGACTGAGTCGGCAAAGCAATAACTCATACTGATCCTAGTGGCATAGTTGTTTCCATATCTAGAATAACTTATCCAAATTATAAATTGTGTTGCTATATCTACTTTAATATTTGAATTCTTTCACTGTGCTGTGTGATCTTTACATGTTGTTGACTTAGTGATGTGGTTTTTATTGCAGTGTTCCTAGTTGTTTGGGTTCATAAGCTTTGTCCAACGTATAAAGCAGCACCTTTTTTAATTTAAGATTTTTATGTTTATGTTCATGTGACTGAATCTCTTTCTGAGCTCCATTAAAATGGTTGAGGAGAAGCAGTGATCACCTCTCTTCTTGCTGTTCTCTTCCTGCATTCCCTCCTTTCCCCTACAGAAAAATTCTGGAGGCTGTTTCATGCATGTTTTTTTATGTCCTTTTGGCTCTCTGCTTATTTAATGTATAACAGTCCAAATATCACAAATTTAAACCTGAGCCTCTAAAGAATGAGCTGGAGCCCAAATGCATCACCAATTGCAAAGAAGACATTAAGTATTCCATCTCTGTATCCRTGCCTGAAGGGCAGTAATAGTTAAATGCTGTTGCCTGACTGAAGCAGGCCAGATGAAAAAAATGAATAAAGCTGTGGTCTTTTTTTCTGTACTTATCAACAAGGAATTTAAAACATGTGTAATTTATACAGAATTTTGCCACAAGAATACATACCCAAGAGTTCTTGGTCATATTCTGGCAACCTCTCTAATTGTGGTTCTGGGACCAGCTGAAGATAGTTGTGAGTTCATCTTAACAAATCACAGTGTTTTTATATCACAATGTTTTTTTCTGTTTGAGACAGTAGTTAAAATGCTCTGTTCCACTAAACACTGTGGTCTCCCTATTGCTCTTGTGTCTTTTCTTTGARAAAATGGTGGTGATCTAATTTTCGTCATGTCTTTCCGTGTGAAAAAATGTCTTTATATTGTCTTACCAGGGAGATTCACCCAGAGGGGCTGCCACAGGCGTACACGATCATTCTCTTGTTCCGCCTTCTGCCTGAATCCCCCAATGAGCCTTTTGCAATTTGGCAGATTACAGACAGAGATTACAAACCACAAGTTGGAGTTGTCCTTGATCGTAAGGATGATTATACTTATTGCATAGAGAAGTTACATGTTATGTTACTTTGCATGCGTTCTTACCAAATATTTCCAAACCCAAAGCATTTCTACATGATAAAAGGATTATACATTTTTAGTTGTAAGAAATTTTTTTAAACTTTGTACATCTGTAGTTCAGATAAGAATAATTAATTTAAACTGCATTTCAACTTTAGTATTAACTCTAAAATCAAAGGAAAATACATCTATATACTTACAAGTCATTAAGATATCTATGATTTGTGTTTACCCAAATAAGGGGTAAACTAGATTTTATCTATAAGGTTATATAAGTATGGTGGTTTCAGTAGTATGTATAAAATGAAAGGTGTTATTTTTATTTATTGCAGCTGCCAGCAAAGTACTGTCATTCTTTAACAAGGATGTAAGAGGAGAGGTTCAAACTGTAACTTTTGATAATGATGTCGTAAAGAAAATCTTTTATGGAAGCTTCCATAAGGTAAAGGATTGAAATTATGATGTTGCTTTCTGAAGTACTGTTCCTTTAAATAGAAGAAAGCCAAGCACAAGTCACTGTCAGGTGACTGTACCTGGTTTCTGGATAGTATTTTAAGTTGACATAGGGACCTGCAGATCATGTAAAACAAGATCTCTGAAGTTATAGATCTTCTTTGAATAAATGTAAGAGATTTGTCAAGAATTTGGTAAGATTGCGCAAGTAGAGGGATATATCTAAAGAAGAAATTGTAGCCTGGTTCCTGCCACATGAAAGAGGAAGAATAAAAGTTAAAGTGGAAGAAAGAAAGGAAAGGAAGTTGTGGTGAGAAAATTTTACATGGGAGTGTAATGATTTGAAATCATTCAGAGCAGAGGAAGATATAGCCAGAGAAAGTGAGTAGGCAGAGAACCAGTGCTGGGAGGTAAATAACATATTGAATAAGATTCGTATGTTAACAAACATAATACATGTGTATATTTTGTAAGTATGATTTTTTTTTTTTTGCTTAAAAACACTGGGCTTAAAATATTCCAATGTCATGTTAACTGAGGAAGCAACAAGGAGAGAGCCCATAAAAGGTCACTTTATCATTTAGAATGAAGCTTACAGTTTGTGAATTGACAAAATGGCTAGTGAAATCTTTACATGTTGCTGTATCTGCCTTCACTTGTCATAGATATGTGCTTGCTTTTCTAATTTTGTGCACCAAGTTATGAAAATTTGATGTTCCCAAGCTTCCTTACCTCTAGTCATCAGGAAGTGCTTGACTCAGGCTACATGTACACCTAAAAATATTTTTAAAACATTTTCTTGCTGTGTTAAGTATATATGTTTAGAGCAAGAAAGTGAGCTGAAATTGCAACATTTTTGATTAGCTGAAATGCACATTCTCATGTTTTCATTTATCTCCCTTCTATTTACTTAAGTTTTCATCTGATGACTAAATATGGCTTGAGTATAGCATTTGTTTTCTTTATGATACCATCTTCTGCATGACTTATCACTACCAGCATTCCTTTGAGGATACTGATAAGGGGTTGCCTCTGTCAACTTCCTGATACTGGAGGCCAAATTGTCAACTGAGCTTTGCTAGACTGAAAGCCGGGAAAGATAACTGGTGCCAGCATTATAATGTTTTGTGACTTCATCTGTTTAAAAAACAGGTGATTATGAAAATAACAGAGTACTATAAAAGCTATCGGTTTCCTCAGAATTTGGAGTAACTTCCCAAACTGGTCCTGTATTATATCCAGTTATTTTTGTTTTAGAATTTATGCCTGGTTAGTTTAGAATTTAGGCCTGATTATTTTTGACTATATGAAGAAATGTTTATGTGATTGATTTTATAACTGATAGTTATGAGTAGCTTTAGATCATACCTACATTAAGCAGCCTTTATTTTGTCTTTGACATTTGCCTTTTTTTTTCAGTAGCTTGGTAGGACAGCACAATTTTAGGGAAATATAAGAATCTGCTGGAGTGAGAAAAACTCTCAGTAAAGGCTAGGATGTATCTTGTTTTGGTACGAAGCTTGATTCATCCCCAAGTACTGCTTAGATGCAAAGCAGTTTGTAGCATGCCTCAATTTAGATATCACTGTGAGAGCTGAAACTTCTTCAGGTCAGTGGTGTGGAGCTCTCCACAAGCTCTACTGCCAGCAGTTTGTTTTAATATCTGTTCCTAATTTAGTTGATGTTTAGAATAATGTTTTCTGTTATAGTTTCTCTAAATGTGGTAAAGCTAAGCAAACTTATCTGATAGCCCTTACAGTGATGTTCTGCTCATTTATTAGAGCAAATGGGGAAAAATCTGTGGCCCTTGCTAGCTGCCAGAAATTAGCAGTTATGTAAAATTGTCTATTACACTTGATAGTAAAAACAAAAATACAGGGAAAATAAAAATTCAAATTTCTGTATCATTTTAATAGTTAAATACATGAATACATATGGAGAGAAAGTGATCCTACGATGCCAAAAAATGAACAGGAGTAGCAGTGATTTGCAAATTATCTTAAAGCTTTAGAATTACAAGTTCTTGCTGAAGAGACTATTTCTTAAAAAAATTCTGTTATTTAATGCAATGTGTAAATCCCTGTCTTTTTTTTCCCAGAAAGGAATCAAAATTAAATACTTTCTCTCCAAAACATCAGTTAGAAATACCATCTCCCATGACCAACTACCCTCTCTTAATCGACCTCATCATAGCCCTCTCCTATGCCCTTCCAATCTTCATCGCAGTAGCCTTCCTTACGCTAATAGAGCTCAAAATCCTAAGCTACGTACAAGGCCAAAAGGGCCCAAACATTGTTGACCCTTTCGGGCTCCTACAACTCTAGCAGRTGGAGTAAAACTATTTATCAACGAGCCTATTTGACCATCAACATCTTCTCCAATCTTATTCATCGCAACCCCAATCTTGATATTTAAAATAGCTGGAAGAGCCTTGGTTTAGAGCAATATTTGGGATTTTTCACCATGAAACTAAGATGACTTTTCTGGCTTCTCTCCACATGATTACTAAAATTGCTATCTCAGTCAGGTTGTTAATGATGGCCCAATGGGCTTCTGAGCCCACCTGCTGGGAAAGCCTTATGCATCAGCTGTGTTGATTAGCTCCTAATATAGTTTCTGATGGATGAAGGAAGGAAAGTAAGATTAACACATTTCTAAGGGTATGTTTGCAATTTCTCCTACTGTCCAGTTTCAAAGAAATGACAAATCTTTACAATTCAAGGAGAGGTTTTCCAAAATATTAAACATTTTTGTGGCTTTCACTTGATGACTTACTGGCTTATTCACTGAAATACAGTTAACTACACCTAACTGTGGGGAAATTTACTTTGGCATTCTTGAACACTCTGTGTAGCAGAGCCACGGTGAAAGCTGTTGAATCTGGCAAGTTCCATAGGAAAAATTCTGACTGCCTGAGACAGTCATTAAATTTCTAACTGATGTTTTGGAGAGACAGACAGCTTCTACTTTCTTATTCTTACCACACTAGACTTCCTTTTAGCTTGCCATTTTGCAGTAGTTAGCAAGAGGAAATTTGATAATGTGTGTATATCTTTCTGCTGATAGACATATGGGAAATTAGTTTGCTTGGCTTATTGATGKGATTCACTTAGCAGAGGATCAGAACACCATCAAACTTTATCTTATAAGGCAGCTGGAGAGAAAGACTAAAGTATGTTTTCTTTCCTAAAATGTCATAAATTAAATAAATAGAACTAATCAGAACAGATTCTTTATGCTGGTGCCTTAGAAACTGTTGAAAACAAAATGTGTTGGCGTTGAATGYAGAGACGTGTTATTTACTGTAAACACCAGATGCCTCCTTTAATTAGATTTATTGCCTAGGCCATGAGATTCAGGCTGGAATGCAGATCTGGCAGTGATTTAAGTGTTTAAGTGACTGAGTCAATGACTTGGGAGAGCTCTCCTTATTTTTGATTGTTGGTGTTGCTTCTTCTTCTGATGGATAGGTGATGCTCAGCAGTTATTCCTGTTTGAACCTTTTTAAGATGATCTCATTCAACATTCTGATGTAGATTTGTCTTTATTAATTTTTTTTGTGTGCTAATGAAAATATAATAATCTATATTTGCTATGCAATGTGTTTTATTTTATTTAAATTGTGACAAATACTTAACATTCCAGTAGAAGGACATGTATATTAGGTACCTTTCAGAGCTAGTAAATAACATCTATGATGTGTTTAAACTGGATGATGCAGTAATAATTTTTTATTATTATTATTTGTTCAACGAATATGGTTGGGAATTTTAATTAAAATCTCCACTTGTATACACAGCACTGAGATATATAAAGTGTAAGCATATAATTTTAAAAGAGTTTTAGATAAGCTGTGCTGACGTCTCGGAGACAAGTCTGCATGGGAAAATATTCAAAAGGGAAAAAAAGGAAAAAATTCCCAGGAGATTGTTGAGGCACTTATTGACTCAGGACATTTAGGGGAATCTCTCAACTTTGTGCCAATTCTTAAAGCAGTCATCAAATAGCAATATGTTTCTGTATGGTTATGTACTGTGATAAGAGAAGATTTAAAATATATATATATACTTCAGGGATTCTTTACTCCTGATTTTAATGTGTTGATACTTTAACAAGTACATAGATATTATAATGACGTATATGAAATATGTGCTGTTGGTAAGGTATATAAAGCCCCATAAAACTTTCTTTTGCCTGAAGATAAGGAACTGCATATTAAACATGCTAAAGTGGCCCTTGTTTATTTCTCAGAGACACCTAAATATTTTCTGTGCTTTCAGAGAAATGTTGAAACTTAACTTTTGTAACATTTGCCATACATACTATAAATGTTTGGAAAGATAATATTTGCTTAGGTTATGTATGTTCCTCTGTCTAAGATTTACTATGTCTCCTGCAAGCTCTTCATTCTTGTCTCCTGGTAAACGTACTCTCTCTTTATTACAATCATTCCTTTCTCCCTCCTAAGTGTCTTCTATTTCCAGTAATTAATCTCTTCATCTTCCCTGTTTCCCCTTGTTTTGGCATATGCTTGTGTAACCAGATTTCTTTTGTGGAAATTTTCTCTTGCATCTTCCATTATTATGTCTTGCTCTGGGCAGGCTTCTCTGGTCACTTCCTGGATCTCAATGTAGTTAATGCCTCTGGTTGAGTCATCTATGGAAACTGAACTCTGCATCTTTGGGTCTGAAACAATCTACTCTCTGAACTACAGAGTCTGTTAGCCAGTGGGCAGTCCCAGGCCTATAAACATCTTGTGTGGTCCCAGCCATCAGAAGAGAATAAGAAATGCTTAAATTCACTTCCTCTCAAAAGTTTTTATTTTTTTTACTTTTCTGCCATCTTAAAAAAAATTAAGGCAAGCTTATAAAATAGTTAATGATAGTTCAACTATTACATTAAATAGTATTTCTTAACTGTGCTTGTGTGTTCATATTATTGACCTTCAACACATTCTGAAGAGATTATAAATGTCATAGACTTTCCCTGAGTTTGAATTTTTCCACCACTTGGAAGTAAATCAGGATTACTAGGAATGAAATTTAAAACAGTACTATTAAATCAGTGAAATACTATTAAGGTGTTGAAGTAACTGTGCCCGTGTGCCGTGTCTAAATATTTCACTAAACTTTTTTCAGGTCCATATTGTTGTTACTTCATCAAATGTTAAGATTTACATTGACTGCAGTGAAATAATGGAAAAACCAATTAAGGAAGCTGGCAATATCACAACTGATGGCTATGAAATACTTGGGAAACTTCTAAAAGGCGACCGAAGATCAGCAACAGTAAGCAAGAAATATGAATTTTTGCAAGGCCTTGACATTTTCTGAGATTAGGGATTGTTGGGAAACTACTGTTGCATCACCGAAAGCTTTCAAGCATGTGTACTGTCAAGTCAGTAGATTTGTCAGTCTAATCGTTACAGCTTCTTGTTCTAGCAGAAATGCAAGAACAAAAATGTAGTAGCTGGAAGCCGCACTAAGGTAAATTCAAACTAGGGCAGGAATTTTTTTCTTTTAATAGGGAGAGCTGATAGYGATTGAGTGCATATACCGTGGATACTCTATCATTAGAAATAAACGGAGGAATGATTCTTAATGATAATGTTGATAGATTTCATACTTAACACACATCTAACTTAATGATCTTTCAAGAGTATTACTTTCTTTTACAGTTAGAAATCCAGAATTTTGACATTGTATGCAGTCCAGTTTGGACTAGCAGAGACAGATGCTGTGATCTCCCTTCTATGGTAAGTATGAATGAACCAGAGTCTATCCAGAAAAATGTTATTGACAGCAAATTTAATAATATTACTGTTAGACTGTTATTAGGCCTTGTACTGACAATACATCTAAATCACAGCTGTCAGAGCAGCCAGTCAACTGCACCTTATTTCAAAGTTTTTTGTCTGAGACAGTAAAGCTGTGATGCTAGTATTGTTAATGCCTTGCATAGCTCACAGAGAAAATTTGCTAAATATATAAAAGATCCTGTAGAAACATTTGGAAAACACAGTTTAGCTGTGAGTTTTACTTGGAAACAGGGTAATAGAGAGTCTTCCTGCTATTGTTTCAGAAAAGCATGCTTCCACTGAGTACATTTCTTTAAAAGGACAGTAATAAGTTGTGATTGAATTTTCAGAGAGATGAAGCAAAGTGCCCAGCTCTTCCAAATGCTTGTACCTGTACTCAAGACAGTGTGGGACCTCCAGGACCTCCTGGACCAGCTGTAAGTTACCAGCTGTAACCATTCACAATAGAAAATTTTCTGATTCTTAAATTTATGGAAGTAGCTTTGTGTTGGTCTGTGGTTTTGTGAAACAAATGTCCGTCAGAGACATAGTTTCTGTCAATATATCCTTAACAGCATGGTAATCCATCCCCTTTTCATCAGCTCCTACCACATCTACTTGCTTGTATGATCTTTTCCTATATTTCCAGTGTGATCACTGAGATTAGCTCCACGTTGTTTGATGGGCTGAAAGACTCTGGCCCAGACTCTTGCACATCATGTGCAAGACATTTTTAATGGACTGCAAAAATATTTTTCCTAAATACAGAGTCAGATTTCACTCTGAGGAAAGATTCTTTACTCTGTCAGGGAAATAAATTATTTTATTTTTAATGGGGCGAGATATTAATCTATGGAATGGACATAGTCCTATCAATTGCTTTGAATATTAGGGAGTTATAGTCAGCCCAGTAGTCATACTTTGAAACTATCAAAAGTGCTGCATGAGGAATCTAAAGCCCAGTTAACTTGAGTGGTAGTCTGCTAGAGAGGTCTTCAGAGCTTTTGATGAATGTAAATTGAAGTTTATGTCTGCAGAGACAAAAAACAAAACAATAATTTTTCATGGGCTGAATTGGCAAGGCTGAAGCTGGTGTGGTTTCCCTGAGTTCCTGATGCATATTTCATTCTACTACTCTTTTTAACAGTACAATCTGTACGCTTCAAAACTTTGGGGCTTCACTTAAGAGTTTATTTAAGAGAATTCATAATGCACATAAGTATTATGCACCTTTGCTTTCTGTGTATGAAATACATTTTCTTTCCAAATACTCAATTTAGGGTGGCCCAGGCGCTAAAGGTCCCAGAGGTGAAAGGGGTTTGACTGGATCATCTGTAAGTATGTTTCTCAAAATGCATCTATAATGATGTTACTACAGGGTAACCTGTAGGAAAATTTTTATGCTTAGTTTTATTCTAAGAATATCACTTAAAATTTAGTTGAAAATATGCCTTTATGTTACCACAGTCTATGTAGCCTCAAAGGCATTGACCACACATCAGGATACTGGGATTATGTGCATCAGAGTGTTAATACACACTCCGCAGCATTATTGTTCTCTCATCTGTACAGAGGACATGGCAATATTTCTGATTGGCACTGCCAGAGGGCATGTATTGGCCTGAGACTGCCAACATGAATCAGAGAATAGCTTATGAAAGAGTATGCCTCTTGAACAGCTATTTCCACTGTTCTTCCGAAGCATTAAATGTGTCTCCAGGCTTCTGACTTACCTTAAGTGTCTAACCCAAAGGATTTTAGTTATGGACTTCTGACAGGATTGTCATTTACAATTTTGTTTTAATTTTCTGATTTAAGGGGCCTCCTGGTCCTCGTGGTGAGACAGGTCCTCCGGGCCCTCAAGGTCCCCCAGGTCCACAGGGTCCCAATGGGCTGTCAATCCCAGGCGAACCGGTGAGTGCCCCTTCTGAGTGTCCCTTTTGAGTGCCATCAGCAGGCAGTGTGTGTAGAGGCAGGGCTGCCCATGGGGATGGTGGTCTTGGGAAGAGGGTGGCTGCTTTGCCGGAGCGTTTGTTTGTCCCTGCAATGGAGTAGCATTGTGAAACAATCTCTGAAACAAGTCTCTTAATAACATGGCCTGAATGTTACATGTGCTTACGGGGTTCTCACGAAGGGACAAAGTCTGAGTGCAGTAATGTAAATTGTGCTACTCTGTTGTCAGTCTTAATGGCTTTTCTGTAGAGTTGCTAGGCATTCCAGTTCAAGGACTCAGAACTATCAAACTGCAGTACAGGAAAATTAAGCATGCAGTATTACTTTGGAGACTTTTTCACACACTTACACGTTCAACTTCTATTAGCTGGCTTAAATCAATAGCTAGGGGTTTTCTTGGCAACAGCATCCATCTTTTAGCAAGATGCTAATTCTGATTTCATGTGCATGCCTTCAAAGCCAGAGTAATTCTTATTAACACTGATGAAGTTTCACTATGTTCTGGTTTTTATAGAAGATTGTATGCATAACTCTGCTTTGTGAATGTATTAAGGCTGCTTTTGCCATATTTCAATAAATAATCACCCTAAAAGCAAGAATATAATTCTGATGTTCCCTATTTAGAATTAACTTGAATTTTAATATATTCAGGAGATTTTTTTATGAAGTCTTTGATCATAATATAAAGTCTCTGGAAAGAAGAAGTGATGTCTAATTGCATGCTGTGTCATTTTTCATTTGAAAATTGGTTACCTGCTCCATCTGTAATGGAATTTGGGAAATGGACAACAAAATGTCCTTTAAGATAGACATTAGGAACACCTTCTGTTTTGTAAGGACAAAGTAGAATGATTTTGTTACCCTGTGTAGCTTCTTTTCATGCATTTTTTGGTTATGCACTGGGAGGAAAAATTTATTGAAGAAGATCTAGAGGTATCAAACAGCAAGAAAGGAAAAACATTCCTCTTACATGCATAATTCAAATAAGCCATTTATTTATCAAATTCACTTGAAAATGTCTGAAAAATGAAAACACCAACATTCGTGGGATTTCTCATTAGCTTACATGAATTTAGAGCACTTTTGAGTCATGTACTTTTGTTTTTCGTATCAATTGCAAACCACAATCTCAGTCTATGTTTACAAATTTTTTGATTAGTTCCAGTTGTTAATGCTGGATTATCATGCAAGCCACTGTAAGAAATGAATATTGTTTTGTCTAGTTTAGCTCATGTGGGTTGGACTGTGCATTTATACTACAGTGCTGTAGCATATATGGAAGGCAAGCTAGCTGTGAAAGGCAGCAGATTGCTTCTTTATATCCTCCTACACCTTGTGTCCTGGAAGTATGATGTACTCTGTAATCATTTGTGAAAATTATAGGGCCGTCAAGGAATGAAAGGGGATGCTGGCCAGCCTGGACTCCCAGGGCGATCGGTAAGTTGACGCTTAGACAAGGTGATGTAATTTTGCACTATTCCTGAAGAAACCTGGCTGCTGGACAGCTGTCATGGGCTCTTCTCATACCTCCCTGGGCCACAGTTTTGGAAACACAGTTATCTTACACTTAGAAATTTGAAATATCAGTAATAATAAACCATTCAAAACAGCAAATGTGAAAAAACCAGCTGTGCTTGGTCAAGCCAAATGCCCATCCTGACAGTTGTGAATGCACAATAACAGACCATTTGATCAGGAAGAGTACTCAATTCCCCACGAAGGTCTCTCATCTTCTGACCACTTGCAGTTAAATGTCCTCCTAAAATAAAGATTGCAGAACCTTTGCTGAGCTCTTCTTTAGCAATTACTAATTACTTTTTACTTTTGGAATTCAAATGACCTTGSGACATTATTGTATGTTTCCTGAGAGAAGAAAACAATATTTAAGTTCAGTTACTTGCAGGTTTCTGTATTGTAAACTATACAAGGAGGAGAAAAAATTAGGATCTTTTTTAATTGACCAAATTTATAAATAATCTRAGATCATTGATCTGCACATGTCGTGGCATAATGAATATTCCTTGGTTACTATATTGTTCTTAATTTTACTGATGATAAAAAGACTATGTGAGGAATGCTTAAGTGTTGTTGTGGACTTGGTTTCATGTATCWGATAAGGTCAGTCATGGGCCAAGGGCCCCTTGTATCCTTTATCTGTTTCATTAGTCCTTATAACTGAGTAGTATACTTTTAGGGAGTAGTAATGTCCTGTAGGAAGCAATGCTACATGTTGGTGTACAATGAGATTAGACAGAAAGGAGGGAAGAACATATATACTTGAGATATATGGAATGACATAACAGTGATGTTTGTTCTGTCATGGATACAATTTCTCACTCTTTCTCCCTCCAGGGAACACCAGGTTTACCTGGTCCACCTGGACCAGTGGGACCTCCAGGAGAAAGGGTAAGGCTTCCTCAATTTATGTTCTGAAAAGACCAAGTAATGTCATTTTTGTGTTTTGTTGGATTTTTCCCATTCTTTATATGTCTTTCAATTTTCATATGTTTTTTCAAGAGGAGTCCTTTAATCAGCACCYCTTCTGCAGAGACAAAAGTAGCAGGGTTGGAAACACATCGGGGGTGAAAACCTCCCCAGACAGCTACAGGTAGCCAGATAGCTTCTGTAAAAATTGCCCTGCTCCCTCCCCTGATGAGGTTCTCAGCTGCCTTCACCCTTAGGGCAGGCAGTATGTCCCCTAGGCAGGGCTCTGCAGAGGGACTCAGCCCTGCTGTCTTCCTCTAATTGTTGCTGCTACAGGGAATCYCTTTGAAACTCTGCTTATCTCGACACCTGGGAGATGCAATATTGGTAAGGAATCTGTCTGTGCCAAACTTACTGTGAAGGTTAGCCTTCCCCTAAACCTTTGGCTGTCAGGAGCTTCTTTGGATGGAGAGCTCTGAAATGTCTTCCTAATGAAGGGCATGTACAYAGGTATTTCATTGTGGAGTTGCTGCAATTCCTTTCTTTGAATTGCAGTCAAGTAAATCACTTTTGTTGTCACAGATGATGAAAATGATTAAGATGRCTGAAGCAATTATTTGCCTTTACAGGCAAAATCCATAGCTGATATATGCATTTATAGCTATCCTTTAGTGGGAATTCAAGCTGGAAATGAAAATAGATGACTGTGTGATAGCCACAGAGAGCATAGTGTTGGATTGGTGGGTCATGGACCATCAACATTGACTTGTGAATGCTATGTTGGATTACTGAACTGGGAAACTTCAGTAAATTTCTGCTCAGCCTTCATTCTTGCAGGGGAAATATCTGAGAGGGAGGGGGCTCTCCAGTTAAGCATAAACCTCTGATGATCCAGCTAAACTGTGAGTGAGAGAACAGTGAAAAGAGAGATTTTGCTCCTCTGGGATAGAATAATGGTTCCTTTTCTTAAAAATATTAAGAAACATTGATTTCRTTTTTAGTTAATCAAAACATCTAAACTGAACATCTAAATTGTCTGAAGATCGTTGTTCCATAGCCTTCTCCAGCGTGATTTGTGATAGCTATTTTCTAACTTGTACTGTGGATAGATTTTAAAAGAAATGCCAGTAGTAATCATTTATATACAATTATATAATTGTAAAGACCACTTTTCTCTAATCTTACTTTTGTTTTTGAATAGGGTTTCACAGGAAAAGATGGTCCCACAGGTCCCAGAGGCCCACCAGGACCAGCGGTAAATAAATTTTGTCTTTGATATACTCTGAATTAAGAGACCTGAGCCAAGAGAGAGCCACATTGACATTTTCAGTTTCTGTCAAATATGTAATGGATCCTTTGCTCAATCTCCTAAATGGGTCTGAAAAACTCTTGGTAGAAGGTGAGCAGAGAGCTGGGCAAAGCACATATTCACAAATTTTCATAACAGTGGTTTTGAAACTCATTTCTGCCAGGGTAAATAAGGGAAGATCCAGTTTATCTGGTTATTTAGGCATGATCTTTAAATGTATCTAGGTCTCCTGAAACCAATTGGCTTATTACTTGCACATTGGTGAAAACAAACACTGTTAATACAAGTTTTTCTCGACAAGAGTACTTGAGGGTTAGTTTTTGCTTACAGAGCTGCTTAACTGTGTTTTGTGGGACCATGCTAGAAAAGAGGCTGGGTGTTAGAGAAAAGCCTATGTTGGATCATACAGCCTGAGATAGGCAATTTGCTGCAGCCTCATGTCACCAGGTCCAACCTATAGCAAGTTGGAAGCTGCATTTCCAGAAGGCAGATGCACATATTTGCATTACATATATAGAGAGCWGTCTCTAAGGCAGGGTATTATTTGGGCTGGCCCCACATCCCCACAATTGTTTTCCTCATGTTCCTTAGTGAATGAGCAGATGAGCTTTTGTCACATAATCTGATACTGTTCTTTTAATTTTTTGTATTTATCTAGCATCACTAGAATCACTTTTGGTCTTRCTGTGGATTTTAACATGGATCACAGATCTGCTAGGTGAACTTAGAAGGCCGAACTATTTTGTACTGTTTTAGGAATTGGTCATTAAGAATGATACCAAAAACATATACTCACCCTCTGCATCTTTCAGTGCCACAATGCCTGTTAAACAGTGGTGTTACATAAAAGAACACATTTCTAAGAAAACAAAGTGTTTATTCCATAAAAAAAAWTTCAATCCTGATATGTACCTAACAGAAAACAACCTGATAGGAACTACTTTCAATACTGCTTTGTACTCAGTACAATAACATGTTTCTTATTAGGGCTCAAGTAATTGTGTATTTCCACAATTCATTGTACTTGTCTTCTGTTGCAGGGTGCTCCCGGAGTTCCAGGAGTTGCTGGCCCAAGTGGAAAACCAGGGAAACCAGGAGATCGTGGGACACCAGTAAGATAATGATACACTAAAGAGTATCAAATTTAAAATTACAGTTTGTTGATGAACACGAGACTTCTGCTGCTTGAAATAGTTGTCTTGCACTTATGATGGTGGTTAATACAGTGGAGCTGACCTAAACCCACAAGTCTTTTTTTAAAAATAATTTTATTTTTACAGTATGTCATTTTGCTGAGTTTAATAGTTGGGGCTGGAAATTGTGGTCTCTGGTTTCCACTAAAAAGATCGTAGGCTATTATGTGCCAAGACATATATTCATTCCTACACTGCATAAGCATGGAAAACTAGGTCAGCAAAATGTAAAGTCTTTACACTAGTGCATGTGTGTGTAGTAAAAAAGTGATAAACTGCTGAAGGTGGACAATCTTTGATAATATTACATAATCAGTTCTGTTTTGCAAATGTTTCATTATTTTTATAATGTTATTTCACAGTTATTTAGGAGTGGTTTCTGTGGGTTCTATTCAAACTTTTAAAGTGCTTCCTGAACAGGGAGAAAGAGAAGGAGGTGCTGTCTCCCRCCAACAGTTTCAGGGAAATTTGAGTCATTCATGGGATCTCTGAGAAATTATGCTTGAGTAAGGAGTAGAGACAGCAAGTGAAATGAGAAGTAATTTGTTACTTGTGGATAACAAGTATGGCAGTCATCTAGAATTTTCTATCCTGCCTCAGTGTAGTTGTATATAAAAAAAGCTGGATAATTTGAAAGTGTATGTAGTAGGCTGGGAAACGATGGCCACGAAGCGGAAGCTCCAGGAGCACCTGGAAGCTGGCTCATTTTCTCATTCACACGTAGAATTCAGTCTGTGTTTGCCAGACTATAAATTCTATTTTTCCTTGGAGTAGAGGACACGGAGTGTCTTAGGAAAGTCTTGAAGCTTTCTTGCCTTTAGATATACATTGCTAGTGGGATATTTGTGCTCGGTTACATGTTGAAGAGACACGGCTGGAGCACAAAGTGCTGTGCTTCACAAGGGAGCTTTAAATTGTCTGGTGTATCTGATTTTTCCTTCACCTGGGACAACGGATAGCTGGTAAGTACCCAGTTCAGAAGTAAAGATCTTCTGCAGGTAAATAAWGTGTTTAGAAGGAGATCTGGCTACAATCTCTGTTTAAAGACTTTTGCAAAGCAAGGCAGTCAACTTTTGTYCAGGCACCATGTCTAAATTCTCCTGCACTCTTAATTCTTAAGAGTTCCTTTCAATTAGAAATAAATGTTTCCCCCYACGGTTATTGCACTTTATTGTAATGGGACACTGCGCATCATATTTACAATTTCTAATGTTTCTAGAACAGATCCCAGCAGGAATTTTGGCTTGTACCTTGTACAGATGTTTTATCAGATTCCTGGTGGACAGAATTTCAAGGCCTTCCTTTGTTTGCAGTATTACAGCTGCCAAAGGTGCAGCCTCACAGCCAAATGCAACTTGCACTGTCATGAATCATAATTCTGCCTGAAGAGAAAGATAATGAGGCTTCACTTTGCCTCTAGTAAATACAAGGAATAAATAATTTTTCACCAGATCCTGTCAATTTTTTCTTCTACCTGATCAATCTGTATTGCTAGTACTATTAAAAGTAAGTAAGAAGAAAGACCCCTGCGAGCCAAGGGATGTTGCATTCCAGGTAAAAGGTATACAGTTACCTGCAAATTATGAGCAGCCTTGGTGTTCTGAAGTTACTSCCAGTGAATGTGGTCAGCTGGAGCTCCTTCCTGATGTATTCAGTAACATTAATGTGCTAAGCTGAGGCAGACCAYACTGTAAACATTTCTCTACCTCACTGTGTACTTACACTAGAACAAGTAAATCCTAGAAGTGTTAAGTGAATTTTCATGGAAGTAGGAAATTTGSCTTTTTGGTCTGCTTACAAGTGCCTCCAAGAGAAACTTAGGTGTTTTTTTCCAGTGTAGCAACAAAATGACTGAAAAAGGAACCATWAGAACACAAACAAGTTGGTAATTTATTGAGAACTGTATGCAGACTATCCTAGAGGAGACTAAAATATCTGCTGCCTGTCTAGTCAGAGAGTGAGAATTCCATAGTGGTTCATACACATATCATAAGGTAACAACCATCAATAGTGAGAAAGACTCACTAAACTAGAAGAGGATATTGGTTCAAGAAGAAATGGATATGTTTTCTATGAATAAATATAATAGGAAATAGAAGATGCTGGACTATTAGAGAGGAAAAGTTCCAGTTCTTGTTTTATAGGTGTGAGAATGAAAAAGTAACTATGAGTAGGCGGACTAAGTTGTGTTAAGGTAGAGCTGACCTGTTTATAAAACAGACTCTCTGACAACAGGGTCTGATTTTGTTGATTTAGACAGTTCCTAAGAAAAAATGCAAGGCATTTAAATTTAATAAGTAAGGTGCTATTGAACTGATGCCTCCAGGACCAAATAAACWGTGAAAAGCTTTCAAGAGTAGTCCAAATCTGTTGTGAGTTACATGCAGGTTTGGAGAATTTTGCACTCTCTGCTGCCATGTGTTCACTGCTCTTGCATCCATCTATGCAGATGTCCTAGATGAAGTCTCAAAAAGGCACTGCTTTGGGAGCAATGAGCTGGAGGTTCTTGAGGGAAGYGAACATTCTTTTGGGAAAAACAATTGAGCACATTATCTTTAAAAGTAAAAAAAGCAAAACTTCCTTTGTTTTGTCCTCCTTCAGCAGTAGAACTATGCTGCGGCCCCAGCCTTCATCCCACAGCTCAGAAAAATCCCACATGCAGCATAAACCAGCTTCTCCTTGCACTGACCCCAAGTGACTCCCTCACTGCAGGATAGCAACAAAACAGAATGCCAGCAGCAGCTGCTGTTTCTCAAAATGCGGTCAAGCAGCAGGCTAAACTGCACTTTTTTGTCTATTAAAAGAAATTTAAGAGGCATATAACCAAGAGGGAGGAAGATGCAAATAGTAACACAGTAACTGCAGTTGTAATTATTGTTTTTAAATTAGATTCTAAAATATCCAGGTGGAAAATGTACTTTTTTGTTAACATGGCCAGTCAGCCTCTAATCTTCCAATTTTAAAGGTRGTTCCAAATAAGCTCTAGACTTCCAGCTACAAGGCTGAATCAGTGTGTGTTTGCAAGGTCACAAATTGAGGAATGAGACTCATTTTATTTCAATGAACTTTAGAATTGACTGTACATGGCATTAGCATTTTCCTAGTTGGGGGACCTTGTTGCCTCGTCTTGCCTTGCCTCCTCCCTCTCCCTCTCCTCTTACCTAGAGAATAAACAAAAGATGTACTTTATTATTTGCTTCTGGTAGAAGGTCTTACTATGAAAGCCATAGAAAGAATGAGAATAAAACAAGAATGTATTATAGATACATACACAGCAGATAATTTCAAATGAATACACTTGTAGGAAATAGAAAAACTGGAAAGTTTCAAACAGAAAAAGAAGCATGAATAGTTTCTTTACCATTTTCCCCCCACAGATTTTCATGTAATAGACTAGTGCAATAAAAAACCTACAGTTCTGTTCAATGAATATTTCAGGTACATGCAATAGTTTATGAATGAGATATTAATGTCTGTTTATTTGGAAATCAAATTAAGGTTTTTTTTAGAGTTTCAGTATACCATAATTTACCGCAATGTTAATTATTGGAGAATGACAGACAGAAATGTCATATTTTCCTGATGGTTTTAGTTGTTACCATTTATTTATGGTATGGCATTTACAAGTCCATAGTCTGTTTCAGCATATGGCTGTAATAAGCTAAAACTAAAAGATAAACATTTCCCCATGGACTTGACAGAGTAAGAAAAATATAGATGAAAAGCAAAGTACAGAAGGGAAAGRATATTCATCAGCTTCATGGGAATATTTTATACATATTAGCAGCTGCCTCATTGGTGGCATAATTTATTCCAATGGCACATTTATGGTGTCACCATTCTAAATCTTTCATTTGAGTCTGTGCAATTAATTTTGCAAGAACGATCTGTTATTCATGATGCAAATGTACCGTATGACAACTACTTAACTTGGTGATGGATGAACTGTCTCATATTTTCTGTGGCGTGTCATGGGGTAGGTGTGTGCAACTCTGCAGCAGAGAAGCTCAGAGACCACACTAAGCTCACACCCTGACATACCCCAAGGGCATTTGTCTGCCCAAGGCCTCGACAGAAATGTGTAACAGTGTCACCACATTCGAGAGGTGTCTGCTGTGACCTCAGTGGAATGATCTGGCGTTCTGTGCTGTTGAAATTAATTGTGGGTACTGTAGGAATGTTATGAGAAACAGCTGCAGCCCACACTTGGCCTTTGCTTTGTAAATGGTGAGAAATAGATTCCTTAAAGAAATACTACACTGCAAAAAGCAGTAACACTCAGGATGTATGTGTTACTATGTACAGAGCCATGCAGAGCAGCAGATGACCGAACTGATCTTTCATCTTTGAAATATGCCTTATGTTCAAGTAGCAATTTAGGCTAGAAATCAAAATCCATGTGAACTCATGCTAGCCCTGTCATTATTCCCAGTGTTTTTCACAYACATATACATACATAAAAATTAGAATCAGTCCTCCTGGTTTGCTTCTTTCATAGTACTCTTGAAAACTAAAAACACCACAACCGCTAAACTATTCAAAGGCAAATGGAAAGTGCTGCTAGAGAAAAGTTGGCAAATGTTAGTAATTATAAAGGAGCTCAAACTAAGACTTCTCTGAGACATTTTAAAGACTAGAAATGTTTGAGAATTAAGAGGGAAACTGTCATTATAAATAGAATAAGCACTCTCTCCATGTTATGTGTCATCTCTGCATAACTCTATTTCACTTAATATAGAATCCTTTTTATATGGATTCAAGAAGACAACTACCTTTCCTTGACATATGTTATTCTTCCCAACATACCTTYGGTAACAAGTTGTCTTACAGCTTAAAATTACAGTCATATATGACTAATACAAGACCATTGATCATTTACACAAATATGATGCTAGAAATTCAGCTTTGAAATTGCCAGTGTGATCCAAGTGTCAGAATACATCCATTTTTTGGTCCTACTCTGAATTTTTCCTTCAGATCATTTTCTTYTGCATCAATTAGTGTGTTTGATGACAGACAAAAGATCATCGTTTCGCCACTCTCTTCTGGCACCTGTTTTAGCATCTCTGAAATGAGAAGTTCAAGGAGACCCAGATCTTTCTTCTTGAAGAAGTCAAAACTTTTTCTAGAATTACACATCTCAAACTTATAGTTGGGGTGAAATAACATAATCATTCAGTTGCTTAATTTTTACTTATTTATTTTAGGGTGCACCTGGAATGAAGGGAGAAAAAGGTGACAGAGTAAGTCTCCTTCAAAGTCAAATTTTCTCATCATTTTAAAATTAACCACTATGTGTTTAAAAGTACAAAGTGCTAATGAAACACTTGTTTTGGATTTGATTATTTAGGGTGATATTGCTTCTCAGAACATGATGCGAGCAGTTGCAAGACAAGTTTGTGAACAACTGATAAATGGTAAACAGTATTGCTTGCTTTGTATCCCATACAAGTAATTAACTACTTTCTTAAAAAGATAAAACAATGGTTTAAATTTGAAGTGACAGATATTGGCCACAGAGCACAGCAGGAGCTTGACAATCTGATAGCTGTCCAATGCAAATGATTTAGTGGAAAAAATGTAGCAGCAAATTTTGCCAGATCCAGAGGCTAGTTTGAGAATCACAGATTAACTGAATAAGCTGAGGTGGAACTAATCTGTGACCTTTGGAAATAAACATGCAATTTAATGAGCAGCATTAAATTATGTGAACATTCTGGTGAGGMTTCCTTTGTCATTTTGTTCTAAAATTACTTCATCTTTGCAACAAAATCAGCRTATATTTTCTCATTAAACATGTCTTATCTTCAAGAGAAGAAAAAGGATCTTCAGTGAGAAAAAGGATGCTTTCTGCAGGTACTTTGCCAGCCGGGAAAGACAGATGAGTGCTGGTTAAACATTGTGCACAAATCAGTAGTGCTATGCAAGTAGAAACAATATTTATTGGAAAATTGCTTCAAATTTAATTTCAGTCCTGTGCTGCCACACAGTGCAGCTCTGCAGCCCATGAAGTTGCTCTCTACAGAGGCTTTCTCTCTGAACTTGAATCAGTGCTTTTGCTCTCAGTAGACCTGCCAAGAAAGACAAAGGCAAATTRTTTTTTAATATTGTATCTATTACAATGTTAAGTGCTGACTGAGGAAAACAGATATACCTTTTGGATCATTAAGAATGCTTGTGTACAGGGAGGAGGACAGTAYGTCCTTTGAAATGTCTGTGATGGCTGCTTCTAAAAATGTTTTTAATAGTTAGCCATCACAGAAGAAGTAAAGTACATTTGTGAACCTGTTAGATTTATGAATAAGGATGTCATGTCCAAGATCTTTTAACATTTCTCAGTGCATCCCTGCCTTATTTTTTTCGTGTTCAGCTGATTTCTTTCTTCAGTGTTGTGGTAGGACTGACACATTATACTAATCAGATGTGTCTCTCCACTAAGGCTTCCTTCCTACACAGCTTCAAAATGGTGTGGCTTTTGTTCACAAACCCTTTTTTTGGAAATGAAATTTGTCCATATGCTGAAGGTGTATAGGTACAAGCCTATGAATCCTACAGGCTTAAGAAAATTACTTCATTGACTGTACTGCTAACTCTACACATGAATAATTTATATTGTCTGTGGGAGCTGCAGAGGTCTGAAAGTACAGAGAAATGTGATACTACAGTTTTTGAAGTGGAGCAAATGCTTTCTGTTCTTCAGAGTAAAAACAACTTCTAAATAGAACTCCAAGAGCAAGAGTATTGTAAAAAATTGCCTCTTTTTTTTTGATTTTCAAAGTTCTATGATAATTGTTTTAATGTCACTGCCTTCCAGAAACTCCCTTACCTTTCCTCCCTGACCCTCTCCCTCCTCCATTTATGTTCAGCCTTCTTATCAGACATTCATCTTAAGTCTTTCTAATGAATCTGTACTAATTTATTGAATAGAAACAAGAATAGGATTTAATTAAGCAAGATAATATTTTATTCCTTCGCACTCTGATAAAAGATTTTCACTCATTTCACATTTTTATTTTCTTTTGAAGGTCAAATGAGTCGGTTCAATCAAATGCTGAATCAAATCCCGAATGATTATTATTCAAACCGAAACCAGCCAGGGCCACCAGGTCCACCTGGTCCCCCAGGAGCTGCTGGGACAAGAGGAGAACCTGGACCTGGAGGACGACCAGGATTCCCAGGACCTCCTGGGGTTCAAGGACCACCTGGTGAAAGAGGTGAATAAATTCCAAGGCAGCTGTACTGTGGACGTAGTGCAGAGGTTGCCAGAGGAGCAGTCTGCTCCCTTTACCATGTCAGACTAGGAAGCCCTGCTAGGCCAGTTGGATTGCCTGAGGGACACTTGTGTACTRAAGGACAAGGTTAACCAGATCAGTGCTTTCCTGTCTCTCTCTTGCTCAGGTTTCATGAAATACAAATTGGTATAACATTTTGGCTGCTGTCTGAGACTTTCACATAATATCCCAGGAARGCAAATGTTCTCAGATCTCTTCTGGCACTATAGAGCTACATCTTGAAAGGCTGTTTGGAGTAAGACAACTCTTTGCAAAGTAGAACACTGATTAAGAGAGAAAAGGAGTCATTAACAAGTATAAATTTAGGACTTTAAAGAATTATATCAACACYCTTAGCTCTTTGCAATATTCTGAGGGAGGGAAGCGACTGAATTGAAAATGAACATATGGGTAAACCTACTTTACATCTATCTTGTATCACTGCAATCACATGGGGTGTCTGTAGTGTASTCTTTTGTGGCCTTTGCTTATTTCCACTACTCTACTATAGCACGGACTCGGTGCTATGTTTTCTAGGATATATTTTATACACTCTATTAAAAAGGCTAGGAATAAATMAAGGAATTCAGAAGGATTTCTTAAACTTTTTTGATTATAACTGTTCCTAAGAGAGTGTAAACCATCCTTTATAGCAGAAGTATGCATGAATRAAAATAACTTTCTGATTGTAGTTTAAAATAAGAAGAMTCTGTGGTGCTTCAGTATCTCAAAACTTTTCTAYGTTTGAGAGAGTTTATTCATGCTAAGTTACATCTACATCCTATTTTATTCTTGGGTTACTATATTTATATCCAAATTATTTTTGCAAATTCACATTTGAACATCTGCAGAACATAAATTTTAACCACTCTTGTTGTATTAAAACATKGAAAGTAAATATTAATGTCAGTGAGAGAGTATGAAGAAATATCTGTTGATGTGGTTTCCTTTCTTTGATTTTCATTACCTTTGTATTATTCTATAGGAATCCCTGGAGAGAAAGGTGAAAGAGGGACTGGATCCCAAGGACCACGAGGTTTGCCAGGACCACCTGGTAAATATTTTTTGTTTAATCAGATTGCAGAAAAGTAGGAGAAAATCAAGTATTTCTTCATAGAGAACTAGACTTGATATGGTGAATGAACACCCTTTGCCCACTTCATGTTTTGGACATATATTGGTTTACTCTAATAAATTTGTAGGAAATCACCACAAAAATAGCAATTTAGAAAGATTTTTGGACATGGCTAATAGGTGTTTATCTTCATCTTTTAATTTAGTAATCTGGCATGCTTGTTAATGTGAAAATGTGTTTCATAAAAATAAATTKTTCAAATATTTGACAGATATTTTTCATAAGTCTTATCAGATTATTCTTTTGTAGTATGTAGGTTTTTTTCTTTTACTTGCTGGACTACAAAATACTCCCAAATACAGAGTTACTGGACAATAGAGACAGATTATTTGATTATTAGTTTTGGTTTACGTGTTATGAAATTTTGTTTACGCCTTTGCATAAATCAGCTGCATCATTTGTTTCTGTTTGTAGTTTACTAGGCTAAAATGGCTTTTCATTACAGGAACCATAATATGCTTGCAGCAAATTGTAGCCCCAGTTACTTGAAGCTTTACTTTTCTGCTAACCATAATAAGATTGGTTCCAAAAACAACATTACCTCATCTATCCTGGGGCTACTGGGCAATGTAATTGATGTACTCCTATATTTTAATAGAAATCCAGTGTACTTGTCTAATCGAGTAGTTTCCCTTGAGATCATCATATCTTACACAAAGGGGAAATTAACCAGAGAATACACTGACATTTCTTACTTGGCTCAAACCTTACTAAATTAGTTTCTAAGAATAAATACTTAAATAAGCCACACACAGGGAGGCAACTCATGATGACTCACATTTCTAGATTTCTTTTGTATTTCTTTCTGTTGACCCCCATACAGCAACAGAGTGCGAGTGCTTTCTCACCAAAGACAGCCTGGGCTGTGTAGTCTAGACAGAAGTATTGTTAGCTGTTTTATCAAGATGTCTCTTAAAAAAACAACCTCCCAACCTCTCAATTCTAAAATTAGGTCCACAAGGAGAATCTAGAACCGGTCCACCAGGCTCCACAGGATCACGAGGACCACCAGGGCCCCCGGGCCGTCCTGGAAATGCGGGCATTCGGGGTCCCCCAGGGCCACCAGGATATTGTGATTCATCCCAGTGTGCTAGCATCCCTTACAATGGCCAAGGATTCCCAGGTAGGTTATGAACAACTTAACCTTAACCTTGTCCTAAATAGCCTTCACAGGTGTGGCTGTTTATATTGATCTGCTTTACATGAGACAGTTCTGCTAATCTGAGCATAGTGAGTCAGGAGGAGATGGGTCAGTGAGCAGGCCTGCCTCATTGTAATGTTCAAGTATATGAGCAGCCATTTACACTTTGCTCTAGGATTGCTTGATGTTATGCATAATTTGTTTTAAATAGGAAGTAGTGAGTAAATATTGTAGTCTTGTTTTGGTTTTTTTTTTATTTATTTTATTTAATGTAGATGGTTACTAGCTGGTGGTGTTGCTCATAGGATTTAAGTGACCAATTTCTTCTCTTCTTTTTTCCCCCCTCTATCATCACCCCTTCCAATCGTCTTCAGAACAAGGTTGAATTCTCCATATTTCTCTTGAAAAATAAAAGGAATGCTGTGGTTGGCAGTTTCCATGTGTCTCTTTTTGAGCCATGTCAGGATTTATACAAAATTGATTCCTGAAATAAAACATTTCCACAAAGGAAATCCATTTGCTAATAACAGTGCAGACAACTGAAAAGCACCACTGTCCTACAATATCTACCAAGTTAAACGCCATGGAGTCTCTGATTAGCCCTGAGTCATATAAGCCTTCCACTTTGTGACGTTGCTCGAAGCAGTAGGCTGCTTCTGGAACCAAAATGAGGGGTCCCAGTGACCACCAATTTTTGACTGGAAAGATTCTAATATATTTTAACATGGGGATCCTGCAGGACCACAGTATTGTTAACAAATTAATATGTATGCCTTGCCAGATCGCAAAATTAGTGTATGTGATACTACTATTGGATGTGGTTTGCTGTTAGTGTAATTGTGCATGTATCCATGAAAAGAAGAAGAAAAGAAAATATATATATATATATATGTACACACTTGCAGACTCAGTAATACTGGTTAAAGAGCCAGGTGGTTGTGCAGATCTCACAAAAAATTCTTATTTAAATGAAAAATAAAGAAAATTGTGCGTGTGATTCAGCAGTGTTCTTTCTAGAAAACAGCTATGTCTACATATATAAATATATGCCTAAGACTTAACTGTTATGTATTTAGTTGGATGAAAGTATGTTTTTGCACATCAGATGGACTTTTTAAAAGACTAACATCATCTTTGACCTGTTTCAGGTTTCGGCTAACACATTTTCTAAGTCGCCAGTGCTGCTTACAGTTTGAATACATGAAAATCCTGTTTCTGAGATGTTTGCGCACGTGCTTATTAGAAAATGAGTCCGTATGGATATTTCACCACGGATATGGTTCTTGAACCATGTTGATCTCATAGAGCGGGGAGATACTTTTACTAACACAACTCATGAATGAGATAAAGGACAGTTACATCAATTCATTAAGCCCATTGCATTTCAATAATAAAATAGACAGTCTTTCTTTTTTAAAAAAGACCTAGACCACCAAAAACCTCAGTGGCGAAGGAGGCTTGTAAAACTACTAACCAGTGAAGGTAATGCCATTAGAAGAGAGACAGATTTAACCTGGAAAATGAGAAATAACTTATGTAAATAGTAAACTAATTGTGGCTTGTAGATGATTTGTATGGGACTGTATCCACTAAAATCTGTTAACAACTCTATGTGATACTTTTGCATAAAAGCCTGCTGCTGCTTGCTGTATGCCAGAATAACATCTTTGACAACTTATGAAACCTACCTGTCTGTTGCTTGTTACCAACATGTCTGAATTGGGGCATATACCTTTTTTTATGTGTAATCTTGTTGGACCTGTAACTGCAGTTATAAATACCAAAGTTTTATAATAATTTTTCTTCTGTTTTGCTGTAGTTTTTGGTGTTCCTGAAGCACCAGCTGTAACTCGGTCTGTTACGAGGAACAGCACGACAAAATGACATGTACTGTATATTGCCGCTGGTGATAGTTATGTCTACACTTTCCCATTCTCACAGAAAATTAGCATACACCAAATCCATCTCTTCATCTTACCTGCTCCATGTCTTCTATTAGTTATGCAGTTTAAAATAAAGCCCAATGCTTWGATTTACTGAAGTAGCTGTAAAATAGTAATTTTATTTGATTTTCTTGGTTTTGTTTGGTTTTTTAAAATAGTTTTACCATGATTTGTCCCATGCCTAATTTATGACTCTTTCTGCACTGTTTTGTGTATTATAAATACAAAGCCTTTCAAKATGAATTTAAAACCTTTTATTATTTTACTGCCAAAAAAGCATTCATGAGCAAAACTGAGAATTACCCCCAGTGAAAGAATTATTTATATATTTATTATATGAATATAAGGTTGAACTAACATTATGTAGCCAGACTAACTTTCATTGCATATGTGGATTCAAAGACATGCGATAACTATTATGTTCAATCGGACAACTATTTTCAACCAGAACCATACGTGCCTGAAAGTGGACCCTATCAGCCTGAAGGTGAACCCTTTATAGTTCCTATGGAGTCAGAAAGGAGAGAGGACGAGTATGAGGACTATGGAGTTGAAATGCATTCACCAGAATACCCTGAGCACATGCGCTGGAAAAGATCACTGTCAAGAAATGCAAAAACAAAACCGTAAAAGATCTGTGTGTCTTGATTTGGTTTTTTTCTGGTTGGTGGGTTTTTTTGTTTGTTCTTTTGCTGTGCTTGCATTTGCAGATACACACAGGGAGAGTGCATCATTCCTTTTACAATAAGGCTTTCTGGCCTTTTCATATCAGACGCACCCCTGTTTTGTATCTCGCTTATGTGGGGATAGCAATGTGTGTATCCAAACCCTTCATGTTGCTCTGGAAGTGCTTGTAAAATACTGTTGCTTATAGTGGTTGCATACAGATTAAGGTGTGCATTCAGTTATCCCAGTGCTGCCTTTTCATTAAAATAATGTAAAAACAAATACATTTAAAAAAAAAAGAAAAGCAAAAAACCAAAACAAAAACAACCACAGAGCTGTTGCAAATTTTCTAAGGACTGTCTGCTTTAGCACTACATTTTTCTTCTTTTTCAAATGCATGTTTTCAGTTCAGYCAGATCACAGGTCTGCAATATCTAGTTAAAAAGAACCAAAAATTTCCCTCTCSTTCCAGTATCATTGTAATTTTCTTCTATTCTGAATTACAATCTGTGGAGCATATACTGCTCTTATACATCTCCTCTAAACACCACAAACATTAAGTAGCTGAAATCATTGTATCAACTGGATACAGTTTAATAATGCCTGAAATCTCCTTGTTTGTAGACACAGTTACATTTATGCCAAATTGCAGTCAATCCTGCAGAGATGGAATTGCATGTTTATGTTGTATATTTAGTATGGATTTTTTTTTTCAGAATACAATGTTTCTTAGTTACCAAAAGCAGTTGGAAATTGTTTGCAAGACTATGGCTATAGAATTGCTGCTTTAATATTTTAACTGCAAATTGTGAATTTCACTGCCTTATATTATTTATTTCTGAAATGAAAGAGGCATTTTTCAATAAAACTACTGAAAATGTATGTGTCTATTCATTTTTTGAAAGGCATTGTGGGGCTGACATATTTGTATTGTATTAGTGTTCTTTACTCAATAATCTGGAAATGCCAGATATCAAAAATCAGAATGAGAATAGTTTAATAGGTATTTGGGCTGTGGTGGCTAGAGGTGGGGAGATGAAAGCAGGAGATGCCTCCTCTGTCTGAGGTATTAATAACTTTYGGGAAATTCAGTCTTCAAGGCTTTTGGTGAGGAAAATGAGATTGACTGTGAGGATTAATTGCTGTCTTTTGGGGGATGTCTGGTGGATGGCTGCTGCAGGGAGAGAGACTTTCCACCTGAGAGCTACTCGAACTGCAGAGAGTGCCTAGAGCTCCAGAGGCTCTAAGTGCTGGTGTGCTGTCGGCATTGTGGCAGCACTGACATTAGCAAATAGCTCGCTTGAGGAAGGGGGTGTGGCGTCTGCCGAGTTCCTTCCTTCTGGGACTGCCGGAGAGGCGGCTCCTCCCTGCTGGGGAGGTCATCTGTGTTCACACAAGCTCTGACCACMGTGGTGGCTGTGATGGAGCTTTACCTGCAGAGGGTCATAAGAGTGATTTGGGAGAGAACCACAGTGGGCCAGGAGAGGTACTTACTGAGGAGGAAAGAGTGGACTGTGGTGATCCTTCTTTTCCACGGTATCTTAACTATCCTCCTGATAGAGTAGAAGTGGCTTTTGCCATAGGACCTGGAGCAAAGCCTTTTGACATAACTGGGAAAGCTGGAGCTGTGTTTCTCATCATGCAAGACATCTGTCACAGAAGTGAAGCTAGATGTGTAGCCTGGCTTCCTGAACACTGAATCTGCACTCGAAGCTGCATGGCAAATTTTAGTGCCCACAAATGGAAATTACGCAACTCCTTAGACTGCCTGACTCGTTATCAGTGAAATGAAACACAAACAAATGGCATTTCAGAGAGTGGTCCTCATTGCATCCACATGTCTTTTAGTCGGCAAGAGCCTAATTTTGATTCAAACTGAGGAAGGAGAATCAAATCTATAGATTCTTTATGCTTTTTTTCTAAGTGTTCAGAGTTAAGTATCAAAAACATGTTTTGCAGTTTCATGTACAATAAATAAAGGCATGTGTCAGGCAGAAAAAGAAGAAGTAGAAATTTGGAGAAGTGATGAAATGTTCTATCTGAATTGTATTTAAAAATAATGACATCTTGCATTGATCTCACATCTGTCTGTTTCTGGCATTGTCTCTATGACAAATTTAGCTAGATGCCCATGAATTCATTTAAAAGATTCCTTTCTGTCCTTTAAACAGAAAATTTTACCTTTTTTTAAAGYATATATTTTAAATTATTTTTATTTCTTCACAWAATACACCAAATGTCTGCCGAAGATGCTTTATTTTTTTGTGTTCTTTATTTGATATTAATCCTCATAGAGATGCCACTATTTGATTATCTGGTGGCCTGAAATATTTAAACATTCAATGAAACCTGAGCTTATTTGTAGTCAATATATTTTTAAAGACAAAATTCTGCTSACATATCTGTAGGGTAGATGTAAGCTTTAGGTATTGTGCTCCCTACAGAATTGCAAAGTAAGARTTTTGACCATCTGTGTACTTGAGAAAAGTGCTGATAAGTGTTTATGTTTCATTTAAAAATCCCCATAATCCCCAAAGCTGGGTAACACTTCTTTCACCTGTTTGACATGTGTCAGATTTCTGACTACATTTTGAASCAAAAAGAACTTTCAATGGGCCATGCAGAATATGAAGAAAATGCTTTAGATGTTTGGGCAGCTCATAAACTGGTGTTTACTGTTGGGGGCCAACAAAGAAGAAAACTTATTTCCAGGAATTCTCAGGGAAATGGCTCTAAGGAGGTGGTAGGGGCTACTGATGACACTTCTAGGAAAGCTGTTGCAAAGGCAAGCCAAAGAAATCCTGGAAAAATACAGATTCAATGCAAGTACAAACAAATTTCAGTTCCTGAATATTTCATATACAGTTTACATAGTCTGGCAGTTYGAAAGAAAGAAATTGTTTGAAAGCAGAATTTTAATTGCATACACATTTCCTTTCATTTTGGCAAAAGCTGAGGATACAAACAAGCAGGTGGGAAGGGGCTGCTGCTTGCTCAGTGTGGAGCCCTTGACAGGCTGAGGGAACCGAACCTGTTCAGCCTTGAGAAGAGAGGACTGAGAAGGGACCTCATCAAACTCTGTCRGTACCTGAAGGAAGGTGCCAAGGGGATGTTTCCAGGCTCTGCTCAGTGGTGCCAAGCAACAGGACAAGAGGCAGTGGGCACAAACTGCTGTACAGGAAGTTCCATCTGAATATGAGGAAGAACTTCTTTACTTGTGAATGAATGAGCCCTGGAAAAGATTTCCCAGAGTGGSTGTAGAATGTCCCTCACTGGACATATTCAAGAAACATCTGTACACAATTGTGTGCCATACGCTCTAGGATGACCCTGTTTGAGCAGGGAGGCTGGACCACATGACCCACTGTGATCCCTTTGAGACTTGCCCATTCTGTGACTCTGTGATTTTTGTGATTCCGTGTTTGCAGAGAGGAGCTTAATGAAGACAGTCTTTGTTCCACAATCCCCYTGCTCAGAGAGCAACTGCTTTGCATTTCTGATAACATGGATAGCCAAACTGAAAAAATACCCAATATTCCTGATTTATGGAGGCTAAATATTGTGGTAATGCATCTCTGCTGAGATCTTTGTGCAATAGTGGGCAGAAATGGAGCAAAGGAAAGGATGTAATAGTGCTGCCCTTCATTTTTACTTTTGCTGTGGTTTTGCAGTAATCTGTTGAATTCCCTAGTGCTGACTGCACAGAGAGACTTCTAAAAGAAGATACAGGGAAAATAAATKATTTGGCCAGACAAAAAGGGTTTCAAAAATAACACAAGCAGTTGATCTTTGTTCCCATGAAGGCCCCTCTTTGTAGTAAAAAAAAAWTAAAATAAATATGTTAATGATACATTGATCAATCTCTGTAGATCTTAAAGGCAATAATTCTTATTAGCAAGTTTCAAAAATATATTCTTCTTTGGAGAATGCATTAAAGGAGGCACATAATCCTTGAGGTTGTCCCTTGCTGTCATGAAATGAAATAATGTGTTGGTATTTTTTGTCTGCAGCTATGAATGGGAAAAAATTTTGGGAAGATGTTGCATTATGAGAATAGAAATTGTTTTCATGTCAGTTCTTAAATAAGAATGACCACCTTGTGGATAATATTATTTTTGATGTACCATTGAACCTACTGATATGAAGGTAGTTGTATTTCTGGTCTTCAAAGTAAAAAATATCATACCTTATATAGCTGATAGCCCTCAAGAAAAAACAGCTTCTAATAAAGGGTTTATTAACTTCAGTATCTTGCAGAAGGCCTCACAGTTTTGCCTTGACCAACTAGTTAAAGAATGCTTACTGATCGCTTTCACGTTCTGGAAAAGGACTTGAGGATTAAAATAAATTCTCTTGAATGCTTCTCCAGATCTGAATATTTCTTAGATGACACTCAGCTAAAAAGAATAGAATACAACAGTGATTTTAGTGCTRATACACTCTTGGCATCTGAAAGAAAATGCTCAGTTGCATTTTCAGTGATTTATGCTAAATACGTTTCCACCTTTTTTTATGTTTTGTTATTTTGTGTAATCATTGAGCTAATTGTGACTGTTACACCTCTGAGAGTGATTGTGAAATTCTCTTGTATGATCAACTATATTTTTTTCATTAAATTTAGTGAGGCTGCATTTTTTCTCCTGCTTTGAGTGAACAAATCTGTTCCCTAAGCTTGGAGATTTAGAAAGCCCTTTAGTAATCAGATTTGCTTTTTGWTGAGGAAATGCAACAAGACTGTATTGAGCTGTCACACAAGCACCGGTCTCAGTTTCATTTATGTGTCAGCTTTGTGGTTATGCATTTCTTCATCCTTGAGCACTCCTGTTTGTTTCTGAACTGTTTACAAAGAATAGTTTTGTGCACAGTTTGACTCCCCCRTCTGTCATTCCTCTATAGGCAGTCCAGGATGTCTTGAGGTTTTTATTCATTACCCCTGTGCATTTTCTTTGTGAAGCTCATGTTTGWTACTACCTGGGCTGATGCAAGCTACTCACTGGATTTTCAAGAGTTCCTAAAGTTTTAAGAACATGACATTTCTGGGTGTTTACTTTGAGACACCCATTGATCTCTGAGTTTCAGAAAGCAATATGGCCCTCATAATTTGGCCTCTTTAACCAGCCTTGAGTTACCTTCCAAGTCACTACAAAGGTTATTTCTGTAATATTAAATATTGAACAAATCAATGAAAATGGGACAGAGAAGAAATGAAAAACTTTCTGTTTCTCATTTTCAGAGTGTGTTGTCCCTGTAAAGTTCTGAAGTTAAAAATACTGAAGGAGATGTATTTTCTTCCTTCATCTGTAATGAAAGTAGAAAGTCTTCAGATGCACAGGAAATACCAGAGAGAAGAAAACAAAAGCTGTCTCTTTTTCCATTAGAGAGGGAACATATCCAGGGCCTACTGTCATGAACTTCACCAGAATTATTGGTTTCTGAGAAAGAAACAGAGCTCCAACATTATGAAAAAAAAAGTATTCTTGTCTGGAATAAGCAGAAGTATATAAAACTGATAAATACCTTGAGTCATGCCAGTTTTGCAGCTGCCAAACTGAAAAAAAAAGTTTATCAGTTTTAGTGCCCAGATGTTTATAGTGCCCAGGTTGCCTCATAGCAACCTCTACTGGAAAATTGCAATACTTTATTCAATGACTGCAGCTTTGGGTTCCATTCACAACACTGAACAGAGCAAAGTAATTAAAATTACTGTACATTGTACAGAAGAATTTTTGTGTCTCATGTTATGCCAACATGTTGTGCCTGGCACAGTGTTCCTTCCCTTCTTCCATGCCCTCTTTCCCTTCTGAAGCTCATGTGCCCTTCCCCACTCTAAAGACCTCCTGCCYGTTTAGCTCTGGGAAATGTGAAGGATAAGGGCATGTTACAGCTGGTTCATCTGAGCAGCACCAAGGGGTCCAGGGCCTGGAGAACCTGCTGATTGCAAGAGTTGGGCTTGTTTAGCCTGGCAGAGTAAAGTCTGACAAGAAGGAATCTTTCTGCTCTCTTCCRCTCCCTTTGCCTTCCTGCTATTCCAAGCACTTGTTGTTTTTCTGGCAGTATATGGACAAAAGATTAAGAAAGTCTCTAGGGTTCCTAAATCATGTACTCCGTGTGACTTGCATTTTGCTGTTTTCCATCTTGCATCCAGAACTCCAAAGCAGGGGATTGGACACAGAGTTTTAKGGTTTCTTATAGCTGACACTTTTAAAAGTATTGGCCTTTCCAAGTCTCCCTGTATCTTTTTGAACTGTTACACCTCTTCCAGCTTTTATATTCCTGTTGTGATAAATTAAAAAGTGGGAAGWCTTCTGGGTAGATTATATTATTTTCTTCTTACAAGTAGCTTTACATAGTTGTCAACTATGAAGTGAGATGGTTGAAATAATTATTTTAACCGAAATCTATTACTTCTATGCAATTCCAAGGAACAAGAGTACTTTTTTGGTGTACTGTAAAACAGTGGAAGAGTCTTTTAATTGCAATGGCCTTTAATCCTAACATTATTTTGCATTCTGGGGAAGTAAGCAGAGATATAAAACCATAACCAAGGTTTGAATAGAAAGCAGGAATCCTGGCCCAGAATCCATTCTTAGATGTTCATCCTCTAATTTTCAGTTCCAGAAACCCTGTTCATGTGAAAAATGTCAGCATAACATCAAATAAAGGATAATCTGCAGGCTTGTTTTCTTTGGCAGTTCCTCAGAATACCATGAATACTCTCTGTTGTTATTTGGCAGTGCCTTTGTGTACAGTATATTTGACAGAAAATGCCTGTGGACTGTCGTCTAAGGTAGTATCCTGCAGTTGTATTTCTGTCTCCTGAACTCATCTCTTTTCAGTAGCAACAAAAGTCAAAACAGCACCAAACATTTCCTATATCTGTCTAGTTTCTGTCCACTCTGAAAGATGTGCCTTCTTTTTATTGCATTTGCTTCCCTAAAATTAATGATGCAAGAAATTTCCTAGTGATAGGAACATTTCAGAAACTTGAAGAGAAAGATGTTTAGATGTATAGTAAAGATCCAAAGCTTTCCTTAGACAGTGGTTCAAAATTAAAGTGATCTTATGATTCATAACAGTGCTGGGGCAGAGGATAATTGCACCGTGCTGGGCTGAAATGGCATCCTGGGGCACAGGAGGGTGGGGAGGTCCCCATGTTTGTTTGGAAAGGACAGTCAGGCTCAGCATTTATCTCTGAAAATACTATTTTCTGCTCATGCAGTGTTTTAACAGTATTTAGTTTGGGAAATCCTKAAATGGTTGTCATTGGGACTATTCCTTCCCTGGGCTGGGTGGTAGAACTGTACAAAACCTCTCCCTTAGGACAGGTCTGTATGGGCTGCTCCTACCAAGGCTGAAGGTGTGCTAGGAGGGCTCTTGACACAGCAGAGTCTTGCTGGGGGGACGGAAGAGAGTGAGTTTTGTGACTACATAAAGACAAAAATGAGGCCTYTGCTGGAAACAGAGAAGTGGAATAAATTAAGAACTGAGATATTGCACGTAAAATACTTAAATTACAGACACTGAAGTAGAAGTAAAATTTAAGAAAACCCACAGTATTGCTCACAAATCCTCTTGTTAATATTTAAGGCATTGCTTTGTGCTGTGATTAATTGAGACTTACTGGGAAACATGGTGAAGATTGTAGCTGATGATCTACAGAAATATAAAAATAGAAGTAAGAGGCCTAYGCTTTAAAATAAATGCACTCACCATCCCTTTCTGGCAGACGATACACAGGCACAATTTCTGCATATTCTAAAAATACAGTAATTGGGAGCAGAATGTGATTGATATTTTTTCAAAAGGGAATATGTTAGAAATTTGAATGATAGCTATATCCTGCCTTTTGTAYCAGTATACAGAAATAGTCCTAGAAATGTAGAATGGATGAGAGTCAGAAGCAGTTTTTATAAATAGATATTTTAGATAATTCTCATTGAAATTAGCTCTAAATGRAAAGACATTAAGAGGAGACATAAATGAAAATCTTTCAGCCAAACACTGACTGTGTCAAAAGCARTATTACTGATTTCCTGAAATAAAGATTTTCTTTAACAACCTTACTCATTCAGCTGTGTGACTGACTCAGTCCATTTTTGATGTCTCAAACTCAGTCTAAATGCATTACTCAGACTTGCAACTAATAATTTTAAATTCCTCTTTTACATGAAAAAAAATTTCTTAGCTCTGAATTATTCTTGTCTCTAATTCAGAGGTGAATGGGTAATATTACAGCTATATATGTGTGTGTATGTGTGTGTGTATGCACACATATATTAGGTATCACAAGAAGAGTTTTTTTTTATTTTCTGCAGAGTAATATAGTATATTTTAATAAATCCATCTTGCACTTTCATGTACATGAAGAGTTCTTGAGATCTCAAAACCAAAATATATTATCATTCCTTCTTAAAAGTACTTCTAAGATGGTCTCACGAGATGGTGGTGTTCAAACTGAACTTGGAAATGCTGCAGAGGTAAAAAACCCTCTGTAAGGACATATGCAAAAACAGTTTMATTTGAGATCAAGGTATAGGTTTTACCTAGAAGTGATAAAAAAAGGCAGATCTCCCTTGTTTTTCTTGCCTGTCAACTGTCTTTGTCAGACTTTGTGCATGTATTGCAAGGCTTCAAAGATGTATGGAGGTCAGAATATAACACATTGGTTTTGTGGTAACTACAACACCATAACTTTCATTAAAATATTTTTCATTTTGGAAGAATACTGCTATGATACCTAGACATTCCACTACATGATAAATTAACAAATTGTAGTCAACTTTTACAACCTCAAGATCCAAATAGCTTATATTTCACATGTAAATGGCTTTGTTTTCCCCTTGTTTTGCATTCTTTGTAAACAGAGTGAATGAAATGATAAATTATGATCATTATGACAAATTATGATAATTACAACTAAATGTGTTTTGTGATTCATAAGTTGTATATATGCATATATATGTCTTATATACACATTTCTCATATACAACTGATTTTGCTTTTGCAGTTTTAAGAATGGCTCCAGCTACAGCAGCTGGGTAGATCTTACTTTTATGCCAATATTGTATGGCATTTTGTTCCAGTTTAAAATTCCCCTTCCTTTCTAAGCTGTACTGGATTTTATTCTTGCAAGTCTTTCCCCAGGTTGCAGACCTACACAGATTGCTGCAAAAAGATACAAATTTCTAAAGCTGAATGAATCAATTCAGCTTTGGCAGCCAAGTTTTACAACCAATATTTCTCACTTAGAATGCAGTTTTTTGGCACATTACCTTGGACTATGGTTATCCTGTAACATTAGTAGSATTGTGCATTGTACTGTGGGAAAAGCCACATCTCAGTGTGGTGGAAGTGTCACTGGAGAAAGAACAAGTTCCTTCCACACCAGTTGAGTTTTGCCTTTAATAAACTCATTGGAAATGAATCAGCATGGAATTTAATGCATTCTGGCCAGATTTTCATTAGGTCTCAGTACCCTGAGTTATTTTTTTTATCCCGGAAAGTTCAACTTCTGTTTGGCACTGGGACCAGTTATACTCTGGTTCAGACATGAACTAGCTGTCTAAGGAAGCCTGTTCAGCTGTGCTGTCATGGTGCTGAGCCCTAGCTAGCAGGATCTGATGATGGCAGAGTAGGATAGCAGTATTTGCTGAGATCTAGTACCAYATTAGTACATCTAAGTAACCTCTGAATGGGAGGTGACGTGTAACTCCCCATCTTCAGATGCAGGTTGGGTTAGCATGTGCCTCTGGGCAGCCTTAATTTAAATGAWGTGGTCATGTTTTCAAGAATTCCTTCCATGTAAGAACTCATTGTGAGGTTTCCATGAACATGCACATAGAGCACTGGTTAGTTTACTTGCCATCCATAGCTACAGGAAACTCATTCCCTTTACATCATAAAATTGTGCTTTGCAGTCACCCAGTGCTTTCCATGAGGAAGGAGGAGGTGCCTTCTTGCAGAAAGGTGGAGAGCCAAGAGTAAAATATGAAGCCTTTTGCTAAAATCTTTCCCTCCCTGATTAGCCAACCAGGACATATAGACAGAAACAGCATAGCAAGTGCTCTTTGGTGGGGGTCTCATGCCTAGTTGATGTTTTGGGTTACAAAACCTCAGTTCCTGTTGAAATTTCTCAAGCACAAGACTGGAAAAAATATCGTCTTTTAATGAGTGAATTTGGATCTCTTAGCTAAATATGTTACATATATTGTACAAAAGCAAAATGCAGAATAATTTTCCTGTGGGCAATTATTAGTGTAGAAACAAGAAAATGCTCCAAGGAGAAATATAATAGATAAAAGAATTGCATCTTTCATATTAAAAATATCCATCCATCTTTCCTTAGAAGCAAGACACAAGCTGCACATCTGCTCAGAATATCTCCCACTGATCAGAAGCATATGAGCTAACTTACATAAAAGCCAAATTATTTTAACAAAAGATGAATAAAAATGAAACCAGTTTTATAGTTCTTACAAGTCTCTCTGTCATCATATSGGTTTAAATAAAATGTAGGTAGTTGAACAAGAACAATTTAAAAAACGCCAAAACCAGCAACAACTTAACATTTACATGTCTGCCTTAACATTTACAATATTTTCAGAGGTTGCTTCCAATTCAATTGTGACTTCATATGTATTGAAAAATGAGGTCAATTTTAGTGCTGCTATTCTTAACTAGGGAAAAAGTCAATGTAGTAAAGCCCCATGTTGTAATCATCTAAACACATTTCAAAGGGCACTGGGCAGAGAGTAAAGAAGCGACAGGTCAGATTTGCCAGCTGGACATTTACATTCATGGCAGTGGGTGGAAGAACCTGGCTGGACTGTTTATTCTGGGCAAGAGAAGGCTCAGGGTGGATCTCACCAATGTATATAAACACCTGAAGGAAGGAGAAAAGAAGACAGAGCCAGGCTCTTTCCAGTGGTATCCAGTGACAGGACCAGAGGCAATGGGCACAATCCAAAACACAGGAGGCTCCATCTGAGAATCAGGCAAAGCTCTTTCACTCGCTGAGTGGCTGAGCAGTGCCACAGGTTGTCCTGAGACTATGTGGAGTCTCCATCCAAATGTGGATCCCTGCGTCCAAAGACTCTTTGGACACAGTCTTGGGCTTCTGGCTCTAGTTAGACAGGACCTCCAGAGGCTCCTTCCAGGCTCAACAGTTCTCTAATTCTATGAGTCAGTAATATGTTCTATTACTATTAACCCCTACTTAATTCTTGTGATGCAAAGTGGATTTACCTGCATACAAAACACTTGGGCAAATCCAATAAAATGAATGTAATTTGAGTTTCTGGAACAATTCCTTACACTGTAAAAATAAATGTTGAGGTAAAGCACAAAGATGTTATTCGCAGTGTTCTATGATTTCCTCAGATTTTGATGTCTTGCCAGTGTAGTCTTCCCCCGCAGCTCCCACTGCAAACTTATCTCAAAGAAATGTTGAGTATCCATCACAAGCAAAGCAATTTTCCAAGGATTGTGAAATGCACCATGTAAATTTATGCAGTCACTGTCAAGGCATTTAAAACAGAGGCTTATTTTCAGAAGCGAACCCTTAGAGAGGACAAAATTTTTATGTAAACAGATGACAAAATACTAAATAGTGGCTGCAGTTTTGGTGGAGGATGTGTGCAGAGGTGGCTTGTAAGCATTTCTGCTGGGTCCTCCATGGACCCCGTTCCAGGGACTGCRCAATTTCCCACCCAGTTAATCCAGCATGTCAAAGCTCTGATCCCACACMCCAAGAAACTGTGTGCTCTGTCTCAAACACCAGTTTCTACCATGGTTTGAAAAACTGCAGTTCTGAACCAGTTTGTGCAGAATTCAAAATCGAGGTGATTTATTCTATGGAGAAGCTTTTAGGGAAAGAGCCATCTTAGGACCAGTGAAGGGTAATGGAGTTGGTAGGTCATAAAATAGCTGATTTTCTGATTGTACTCACCCAGTTCCTGCCCTTAACCTTTCCCCAGCACCTTGCAAAATAAATAATTTTAGACAGCATGGGAAGTGAGATTTTTACAAGAGCCTTTTTTATTTTTAGACTTAAAAAGTTAAGCAACAATTGATTCAGCTTTTTCTTGTCCGATTTGGTTCTCTTTCCTCATCAAGCTCTGAAAGCAATGGAAGAGAAAGTATCTTTCCCTTCTCTCAGATGCTCTGCTTTCAAATTAACCATTAGCTGCTACTCAGAGAAAAATTTGGAGCATGGGCCCCAGGACTACCTGGAACACCAGTGACTTGGCCAAGGGGGAAACTTCTTGTTCCTYGAAGGAGTTGTTTGTTGATTTTTCAGATCACTGACATCTGTCTCTCAGTGGTTTGTCAGTTTGTGGCACATTATTGTTTGGATGTTACATATTATTTTGACATTATCACTAAATTGTTCTTTCTAGAGATGTAGATTCGAGCCTTTCAGTGGAAGCTTGTTTTTTTGCCAGGCATTATCACAAACACAAACATTTTCAGGAAGGGATGAATTGTATGTTTATACATGTCAACATAGACCCTCTTGGTTCTCTTGCTGTCAATATACTGTGAACAAACAAAAGCATCTGGCCTTTCAGTGTATAAACCAACAGTTCACCTCCCTACTAGGAGGAAAATCCATGCCCCATAGCTCTTTCTAGCTATGCTGCTCTTCAAGAAAAAGGCTGAAATACATAGTGTCAGCTGGTGGGAAACTGCCTTCAGAACTTGATGAATAGAGGAAAGTCTTSATGGCTTGTTTTCCTTTCCCCTCTGGGGCTATTCAACAACTCAAGTCTAAAATTAATGCTTGTGACACTTGAAGCAGAATGAAACCCTAGCACTGGAGGCTTTTATGGGTTGTGATGTCATGCCTAGAGACAAGTTTGTTTATGTGGTTGAAGGGGGATTTACTGGTCTTTCCCATTGCTTTTTGTCTGCCCATGCCAGTACAGTCTGTTCTTGAAGAATGTTGGGTTCTCACACATGCTTTGGAAAGAAAAGCAAATATTATGTTTTATATCTATAGACATCTTTTCTTTTGATCTTTTATTTGTCATTTTAAGTTTTCTGATGGGTTGTTCTAGTCCTCCTTGGCACTAATCTAGTATTGATTGGATTGGTCAGTGGCCTTGATTGCTCAGTGTTTACCTGCAACTGGAAAACCAGGCGGATTTCTATATTTTCCTGTTCTTATTTTTGTATCTCCAAAGAGAAACTTGGTTTGGTATGTTCAGATTTATGATGATAATTTCAATTACTTCAATCTTACAATCAAATTTAGGTGATTTAAAACCATAATGCTACTCTATAACATTTAGAAATTCATGAATTGAAGCACTTTGCCCCACCTTCAAACACAGGAGCAGCCTCACAAGGGCAAGGACGCAATAAATAGACCGTTTTCATGGCAGTGTCTTGGGCTCAAGAAGGACTTAGAGCATTCTGATGGTCACATGGCAGTGAGAGCTGGGTCTTCCTCAGTGGGRAGCAGCAGCAGGGCAAGTGGTACAAGTGGCTGCGTGTCCAGTGCCTGGACCCCAGGGCCTCCAAGTGCCCACATATCTGGGCAGGGCAGCRGGTTCACCTGCTCTGAACCTGGTGCCCTGAGCTGCTCCTTGGAGACTGAATCTGGGCTAGCTGTTCTATTACTATTAACCCCTAATTTTGCCTTGTGCTGCTGTGGTGGCTCTGGATGTWCACGCTGGCACTTGTGCCACCTCAGTGAGACTGGTGTGATTCCATGGGATGGAGACTCAGCAGGGCCACTGCTGCTTTTCATGGCACCAGCTGTACTCGTGCAATTAGCCCATCAGTGTCCCAGAAGCTCTAGGATTTCCACTCTCCAAAAAATCCAAGTCCAGCAGCCCCAGGCAGAGAAGTTCCTGTGCTCCTTCTCTCAGACACATTAAGATCGTTTCATAACAGCTTGCCGGGAAAAATCTCCTTTTGCTCACAAGCTGTGCAAAGAGCCCAAAGTTTTCAGTGTGCCAAGTTTTCCTGTTCTTTCAGGAGCTCAGCAATTGTCACACTTGATGAAACATCTTATGATTATTTTACAATTTTGGCAATCTAACAATATTTTTTTGTCAGTGAAAACAATCAATGACTYCCACTAGAAATTGGCAGAAATATTTTATTTTTTATATACAAAAAATACTATGTCTGTGGCTTCTAGAGTACAGTCACACATTATTCTCTTGTTAATTTCCCTGGCAATTCTGATTGCTGCATTGTTTCATAAATGGATCAGCTTTTGTACAGACTTATGCCTTCAAAGTGGTAATCCTGTTTCAAAGCTTTTCTGTCTGTTTTCTGCACATTATAGATGGTGTATTATCTTTACTGAGCATTTTCTACTCACTGATTTGTTGTTTTGGGTGTGGTGACTCACAGTTGCTGTTTAKGCCCTTTGGAATTTTTCTGTGAAGAAGGGAACTTTGTGCTGAGGCACTTGGGTCTTTGTTTTGGACCATTATTTGGAAAATATTTGAAAAGGCAATATGGATGTGCTACTACGTGGAGAAAAAGCAGTGAAAGACTGCATGTATGTTCTAGCCCTATGAAATATTCCTGGTCCAGAGAGAGTGGAAGTCACCCAAAAGTCTTTCCATTGACTGTAGTGGGTTTTGGATCAAGTCTTGTGTATGTAAGTGGCGTCCAAATATCTGAGCTGTTCACAAATGGTCCATGTCTGTTATAGTTACCAGGAAATGCAGGCAGTAGGCCAGAGTTCAAAGATTCAGCTTTTTCAAATCCAAGTCATACTTACAAAAAGAAAGATGCTTTTTATCCAACCTGTTCCAGTCCTCCAGGGTGCTGAGTTTTCTTGTGACTCAAGTCTTCAGCTATTAAAAAAATAACAAAAACTTTCCTAACTAGATGCATATTGGGCAGGAACTAGTAAATCCCAGGAAAGGTGGAGTGTAATTCTGAAAATGGCCTGGAAAGTAGGAACGCAGTCACTTTTGGAAAYAGACCTCTGATGTAAGCTCAATCTACAAATGCAGTGAGTTTTGGGATGAGGATTGGTAAATCTAAGGAGGGGACTGTTAAGGTAGCAATCTGATTCTGGCAAAGTTGGTAGCCAGAGAGTGTCTTAGGAAGGGGTTACATTGTACAGTGTCTGCCATTGTGGGGACTRGGCCAAATGGATATATTTATGCTATGGTAAATACACTAAAGACTGCAAGGCATACAGCTACCAAGGGAGCTGCAAAAACAGGGGGAATTTCTGTGTACACTCTATCAAGGTACTCAAATAATCTCTTTGGGTGTAACATAAAATCATGCTGTAGTCATGAGTCTCCATTTAAAAGCTATTTCTCATGTTGATTTTAAGTACAACATTTAAGAGATTGTGAGTGCTTTGAACTTGAACTTCCTATCATCACATCAAAAAAATACCAGAAACCAATTACCTGAAGAATCCTGTTCACTGGAACAAATTAGACTATTGGTAAGGCATTTTCAGGGAACTTACGTGCACAGATGGAAAACACTGCAAGAATAATTGCATAAACAATAACTGAAATAATTAAGAATTTGTTGATCTTTTCTTGAGAAATGGTGGKCTAAAAGACAGCTGTTTGCTGTACTGGCAGCTAGTTCCCCATAAGTATTCCTGAGAAGGCCGTGTTTGCATCTCCCGGTGAGCATAATCAGTGGCACAGTTAAGTAGAACGTAAACTGCATTCAGCATCTGCAACCTTTTACTCATGTTAGTTAAGAAAATAAGAATTACCTCTGGCAATGCTTCAGATGCTCCCAAGTGGTCTAGTGTGTATRCAGAACAGGAGTGAGAAAATTGGAAAGCTGCTTGTCCTTGCTTACAAGTGCTCCACAAATGATTAACAATTGCTTTCTTCAGAAGAAATCCTATAATCTGGCCTGGTTTATCAATCAGTTTCAGGAATAAAGAAAAAATCTTCAGCTTTGTGGTACCTTCACAAATATGGCAGAATATGTTTAAGACTGGGTCATTACCAGTGTGTCCATTGAGAGGAGTGCTAGACATCAACAGCTGAACACAAACAGAGGGCAACATCTAGTTAGACAATTATTYGCTGTGCTAGGAAGTCATGGAAAATTCTCCATAAGTTAGTTGGCTATCATTGTTATTCAATTAAATCCTGTTAAGTAAAATTGCAGRTAAATCAAAAGATGAGGTTCTGCATTTGCACTGGCTGCTCTTCATATCTAGGAAGCATAGAGATTTTGAGAAAAAACAATAAAAATAGATCAAAATTTGTATTCAGATACAAATGTATAACTTTGCATTCAAACTTGCAAAAATGCCRTGAGAAAAGTAGCACAGAAGAAGAATTTGCCTTACAGTTACAGACAATCTATCCATCCCTATTTTCATCAGTGGTGACAACAAGAGCCAAAAAATGCTTTACTTATTGCTGAAAATGAAAGGTGACTCACACAGGCAGTATGAGTAAGTAAAATTTTCAAAGACTGCCTTTCATACTTTACCAGTTTACTGATTATGTTGCAGACCTTTTATGGATGATTTGGAGTACATGTGAGTATAGAGGGAATGTGGGGGTAAGGAACAGATTTTTCCCACATACAAACCCTAACCACATTCATCTTAAAGGAGCCATAAAGCCATAGTCCAAACCAAGCCCACCTGCACTGGACTGCACTCTAGATTCTTCTTAATTTGCAAAAAGAGCAGGAAACAGGATTGTTTTCAGATTCTGTTTAGGACAAGACAACATGAATCCTGGAAGACTAGAAGCAGAACAACTCCTGTCTTCCCTTAATCAGAAAAGCTGTCACTCATGGTCAGGTTATGCCCATAGACTTGATTCTATTTCCACCACAGATATTCTTGGGGCTCTTTCTCCTCTCTTCTGCCTGGCCAACCCCCTGAAAATTTCTTTTTTTTTCTTTGTGGATCCAATCTGAATTTGTCTGCAGCTTTACGGACATGAGGAAATTTCTAATTTATCTGATCCCTCCTGTTGTCTGGCTGTTGTGAAGGAAGAGTTGAATGTGGTGGTGTAATAGAACAGAACAGTGCAGCAAAAGCATGGGACACTGGCTACAGGACAGAGAAAATACATACACTGATTAAATTCTTCCAGTAGTTATGTCCTTCTCTTTGGGTTCACTGTGAGTACCAGCACCTCCTCTTGCCGTGTAACCTGCACTTCCACTTCTTCACAAACAGGAGCAGCAGACAAATAGATGTCCATTTCAGGGGGAAAAGAATCCTATTATATGCAGCATTATCCTGCATGTGATACCCTTCATGATACCCATTCATGACCCTGAGGAACTAATTGTGGAAAATCAATACAGAAGGAAGGCAAAGAGCATTATCTTCGGCAAATCTCTAACCTTGGGAAGGTTTTTCTCTTACTGTGACCAGGCATGCAATTTTACGTCTTTTTGTAGCCGGAATTGCCAAAAATCCCAATGACACTTATAAATTTTTTACTCAGCATCTAAATCTACATTTAAGTCAGTTGGGACTATTGTTCCTTGCAAGTTCCTTGCAAAATCCCTCCTTTTAATGGCCAGATTTTTAATTTCCTGTTCTAGACATATCACTTCMATGATCTCATAGAGACAGAAGTATTATCCGAAATGTATAGTTTAAAAACCAGTTGAATTTATTTTTGGAAGTTCTCTGGAGATATACCAACAGAGAAAGAAGAAAGAGGCTGTTAGTCAGTGGGACCAAAGTTTTGTATGCATGGTAGCATTTCCAGTAATTCCTTCCTGATCAAATTACGTCATCACTGCTGGGGTTTTCCTGACTATATTTTTCAATTTCTGAAACTGTGTAATGTAAGATGTGTCAGAAATAGAAATAATTATGATATATTGTCCTTCTGGCATTTTTTATGTTGGAAAGAGTTAGTGCCCTTGTAGGAATCATCCAGCTAATCCCTCTTCTCAAGCAGGTCACTGCTAGAAGTCACTTGACAGCATCTGGAGTGGATTGCCGAAGGAAATGTAGGCAATTTTTGGATATCTGGCTTTTGTCTATACCACTGTAAATATTAATGATGATATGATGCAAGCAAAGTTCTGCTTTCCTGCAAAGTCCTGCTTTCCTGCTCAGCCTTGTCTGCAAGCGAGTTCCTTGGTGTGACTGTGAGACCAGGCTGYCTAATCTGTCCTGTAGGCAATTTAAGGATTTCCACTGCCCTTTTCTCCCACCAATAGCTAGAAGAATGAGCAGGACCACACAGTCGTAAAGAGCCTTAGGATGTGTGTATCAAACCCAGCTAGTCTAGGGTTAGGCTGTCTCTGGTTTTGCATCAAGGTTTTGGGGTTTTTATGAACATGTGAACACTAATGAATACAGAGCAGGTGTTTACTATTTGATAGCTCCTTGCTCCTTATTTTCTTGCTACCTAAAGCCAAAGAATTAAATAGGTTTTCTATTCTTGGCAAATCTGGGTCATATCCAACACAACCCTACGGCTACTTTTAGCTTKTAAGACTCAAGACGAAGAATTGTGAAACGTTCTGGGCTTTTTACTCCTCATTTTTGATATAAACCATAACAAATAGGCAAGGGACCTGAATCAGTTTTGGCATATTCAAAATTCTGCTCTGCTCTGTACTTGTTTTTTTTTCAAGTAATGGTTAATTCTGCTGACAGCAGAATGGTTAATTCAGCTGCAGTGCATGACTTCCATGAGGCTGCTCTGAAGCTTTTTGCACTGGTTTGTAGAACCCCATCAGATGTTCTTCCTTAGCTTGCATCAAGGCTGTGTCTCTGTAGGGAGATGAACCAGGGCTCAGCCCTCACCCTGAGCTCCTCTCACTTCTCTGTTTCCTCCGCTGCTCTCTTTGGCAGTGCAGTCTGCTGTAGAAGSCTCCAACTCTCCAGCTGGCATAAACACTTTTGAGGAACTGCTGCCTCATATGCAACTGAGTAATGCACTGATGTCCTTCAGAGTGGAAAGGCACAGCAGACACCTCTTATCCGTTCTTGCCACCCCTTGTCTCTAGTCTGCCCACCAGAAGAGTCTGTCAGCTCCTAGAGGGGTGGATGCAGCTGGGAAATCATGTAAAGGATCTGTTGACTAAACCTTTTTCTTAACACAAATTTAAGCCATATAGAACCATTATTCAGGCTATCTAATGGAATAAATAAAAAGATTAGATTTCCTCCTTTGTGATTTTAGTTTGGCCTCATATTAGCATAGTATTTTAGCATAGTATTATACCTGACCTAAAAATGGCATGCCAAATATTTTGGCTCTTAATTAAGAATGATTCTGCAAGTGTTATTTTCCTTGTCCTTTCCAACTGCACTGAGAAGCTGTTTTATCATCTCTTTATTGCCAGTGCCAGCTCTAAGCAATACAGTACCATCCTCCTGTCACATATTTATGAGAAGCATCTTCATGCATTTTCCCAAGCTGCTCTTCTGCTGAGATAGAAACCTCTTCATATATATTAATAAATTCAGTAACCCCAGAGATGTTTTAGCATCTGCCTTTTCTACAGTGCATGAGAGGCTCTGAATTAGTTGGTGAAATGCTGAGAGAGTTGCCTATCAGGTTAAGTACTATCCATCTATGTAGGTCTAACTATTGTCTCTTTGTCTCTTCCTTATACAAATTTTCAGTGTAGTGCACAGGGTTCTGAATGTGACTGACAAACAGAGGTATCACTAAAGCAAACAATCAGTAAAAAGTAGCAGTAATAATAGTCACAAGACACTCCTCCATGTGTCAGGGGATGAGGTCCCATCCTGGGCTCCATTCACGGGAGAAATGAAAAATTATCATGTGTGCAGGAAAGGGAGAGGAATCTAACATCTGTAATTAACATATGTTTAATCAAGCTGTGTCAGATAAGGCACAAGTTCTTTGGAGAAGGTGAGATAGAAATGACACAGACACACACTGTATTTTTCATACAAATCTGTATTAKCATATACATGCTCACTAAAATGTCCTTCTATTTTATGACTGATAACAAACAATTAACAAAAAAATAGATTTTCTGAGCTAAGGAATGTTTGTAAAAACACTGTTATTGTTCAAACACAAAATTATCAAAGGAAGTGGTTTTCAAAAAGCAGTCAGGRATAAGGTTTGATTATACTGAGTTATGGTTCATCATATTCCTGGTACTTTACATTCTACTTTTAAAAAGAAATCTTGTCTCCCTGATTTTCTGATCTGACTTTCACCTCAAAAACAATGCAAAACTGCACAAAGTGCCATATCATTACTATGTAGCCCTACTGTCTTGAATAATTATGTATGTAAAAGCTACAGGCTAAGGCACATTACCCAGTAACTAACATAATGTTCATGTTCCATCATTTATTAAAATAGTTTCCCCTCACTTCTCCATRGGGATATCAATTTAATTTGCTGAAAAAATAAAGCAGCTTAAAATAGAAAACAAAAGGTCCAGCAGCTGGAAATCAAACCCAAGTAAACCAGGTGACACTATTGACTGTGAAGGTAAGTATTAAAATGTTCTAACTAAGGAAATGTAATTTATCACAATTTAAATATTTAAGTAAAAGCTGTGCACACTTTGGAAACATATGATCTGATTGTGGGAGTAATTCAATGAAAATCCATAAGCAGAATAGAGACAGTCACGAGAGAAGAAAAGTGAAATGGTTTTCTTAATCCTGGCTCAGATTTTCCAGGCTTCTTGGCAAAAYAGCTGCTATGAGTATTGGTTTTGTTCCTAATGACACATTATCTGGACTTGAAATCACCTATRATCTAAAGATTGAATACAAAGAAGAATATGTTAATATTAGTTTGTTAATATCTAATCTATCCCACAGGATATACCCTGACATGGAAGGATAATGGACTGGAGAAAACCAGGTGAGTAGGAAAAAAGTTCAAGTCCCTGTGTCAGAGAGAGATAGCTYATGAGGTCTCAGGAGTCCCTCTGAAGCTTGTGTAAATCCTTCACAAAGGCCAGAAGCCTTGGGATCATGTCCAAAGGTCTGAGTTACGTATGGGAAGCTGCTTTCCCCAAATGGCCATCTTTACAAGCAAAAGGAAATGCTCTTCTCCAACAACCCGTAAGTTGTGTTTCAGCTTACTGCTTTCARCCCCTTCTCTGCTGAACAGAACAGGTCTGGGGTACTGGATGAAACTTAGCTCTTGGGAATGCTTATTTTGGTACTTCCTTTCACTTCTAAGCAAATACTCCAAGATGGTAGAGTTTTCCAATTTCATTATCTCTGCTAACCTCGCCGGCTGATGAGTTTAAGGGCTTGCATTATTAAGAGCAATTGTTCAGTCTGGGTCTGTATTTTTCAATATCTATATTGCTGGGAGCAGTATTGCTCAGAGTAAGCAAACATTGCATTGACCCCAGAGGAAGCCTGGAAAATACTGCTTTGGATAAACTGCATTCTTTTATGTGTCCAGAGTTTTTGTCTTGTTCCAAGTTTGGTTTACCATGATGGGTCATCGTGGTGGTGTAAGGCAGAGAAGGAGCCAGAATTGACTCTTGCTAGAGCTGTGTCTCTGTTAACATCCTCATTTGCTGGCTACGTGCAGGCTCTGATCCTTTTCTGCAGGGACCAGCTTGGCAGCCTTGCTCTCTGGCTACTGCTTAGCCTCACCCAGTCAGATGTTTGGCATCTCTGACTGGCCACTCATCTGCCTACACACTTACCCACAGAAGGAAGGTCCAAAAAGATAGATTCCCTTGGGTTTCCCTAGGAATGTAGTTGCAGAAGGTCAGTATATAAAGCTGTGATTTGAGTAGAAGTAGTGAGAAGAGGGAGGACAATGTTGTGGTTGTGATTCAGAACCCAAGAGATCCAGCACTAATTTAGCCCCTCTGCTGCTCCCTGAGTAACTTCAAAGGAGTCACGTAGTATCTCCAGGCTTTGGTTTCCATCAGTATGTTGAGTTAGTGCTTCTACTTTCTTAAACTTTGTCAAGACATGGTTTCTGAAATAGTGGGGCTTTATGTAAGACTAAAGTGAATGTAATGTAATTATAGAGAATGTATATTAATTATAAAGTTCTCAATGGATAAGTGGATTTAATTTTATATTTTTCAAACTTAATATTGGCACGTTCTGTTCATGCAGTCAATATATGGCAGGAGCACAGGTCGGAGTAGGAACAGCCATGCTGACCCAGACCAATATCCTTTTATGAGAGCAAGGAGAATCCCAGAGGGCAACCATGGGAGGTATTTCTCCCAAATACTCTTCTCTCCTCCAACTCTTTCAGCCCAGGGAATTTCCTGAGACAAATATCATACTGAACCACACTAATTTTAAGAGTCTCTCATGAAGTAAGTTGGGCAACAGAGCCAGGTACATACAATGTGTATCCAGCTGTTCAGAGATTGTTGGAGGTGGGAGCCTAAATAATCTGCTTGGTGGTCTTCTCTGTGCTCTTCTAGATTGCCTGCTTGGCTCCAAACCCTCTACCCTCCACTGGCTTGTAAWGTTGGTTGGGATTTCTGCTCCCTGCTCATGCTGGCTTTAACAAAGAGAGTAGTTTGAGTAAATGTAGATAAACGGCAGATAACTGTTACACTGCCAGKCATAAAAGCCTGTCCAACAACAACGCCTCAAGGATAAACAATCAGAATGCCATACTGAGCAGTAGGGAATGAACCACTTCCTGCTGAGAACAATTTGTAGCCCCAAAGTATCTGTTTGTAGATCTGCTGCCCTTAAATTTGTTTAATACCCTTTTAAGCCTGCTGATATTTCCTGTCTSCACAAACTCCTGGGACAAAAAGTTCCAGAAGTTCACTACTATGTATTAAAAATGTGCTTCATTTTAGAGCTGTTTCACAATAASCTCCTGATAATTCAGCTAGTACCTGCTGTTATGGTCTTGTGGATTATGCTGAAAAAAGTTTTGTGTTCTTTTTAACCATTCTGTAAACCTCATGGATATATCCTTCAACCTCCTTCTTTCCAAATTTAAATGTTCCAGGGTTTTTAGTTTCCTGCTGTATGGCAGCTCCTTCATCCTCCTGATCATTTTGAGAGCCTTCCTCTGCACTTTATTTATCTCCTGMTCCCTGTAGAGGTGAAGACCAGGACTATACAWCTTATACCAAATGCAAGTGCAACAAAGTTTTCAGCATTGGCAAAATTATGCCCATAAAATTCTCCATGCCCTTTTTAGTGACACAGTGCACTGCAGTGCTTCTTTTTAGGCTGCTCCTGCACACTAAGCCAATTTCAGAGAACTGACTCCAAATGTTTGAGTTGCACATTGAGTTGCTGAATTTAGACCTGAGCACTGCATCTGTACGTTACRCATAAAACACATAATTTCTACTTCAAAGGATTACAGAGTTGCAGAATGGATGAGGTTAGAAAGACTACTGGAGGCCACCTAGTCCAACAGCCCTTCTCAAGCAGGGTGCCCCAGAGTACCCTGCRCAGAATTGTGTCCAGATGACTTTTGAATGTCTCCAGAGAAGCAGACTCCACAGCATCCCTGGGCAGCTTGTTCCAGTGCTCAGTCACTTGCTCAGTGCAGGASTTCTTCCTAATATTCAGGTAGAACTTCCTGTGTTCCTTTTTTTCATGTTTCCTCTTGTCCTATTACTCAAGCAGAGCCTGGCTCCATCCTCTTGACACCCAAACCCTCTCTTCAGRTACTTGCATGCATTGATAAGACTCCCTCTCAGTTTTCTCAAGGCTAAACAGGCCCAGCTCCCCCAGCTTTTCTTCACAACTGAGGTGATACAGACCCCAAATCATGTTTCTAGCCCTGTACTTCAATGTATCACCTTTTGTTTTTCTATACTGAAACTCACCATGTTTTGCTCACACACGGAGCATTTTAGTAGGTGAAAGGTTTTAGTATCATTGCCAGACTTGGATATTTCATTATGTTGTTGTATAGTCATGTTCCTCTCYTCAGATCACAGATAAAGATGTGAATAAAACCAATCCAAAAAGCACATCCCAAGGGATGCTACTACTGAAAAACTGCTTCCTCTTGTCAAACCAATTCTAATTTCACAATAGGACATTTAATATAGTTTTGTGGTAACTTAATTTATCTTATTTTCAGGGTCTGAGGGCAGCAATATGCCTTAATTGCCCTGACCGTCTTCACCTGGGGCCACATCCTCACCTATAACTGAGAGCCCAGGGGTTTCAGTTCAGCTCTAGCCCTGAGTCATGCAGTAGGTAAATCTTTCTTGGCCTTTKGTCCTCCTGCCCTGGCTTTCTGGGTCAGATTTTACTGTACTGCTGGCTTAACCTTGTCCCTAGACCTGTCTCATKATTTGGTCTATGCTGTAATCTCCTGCTTTCTCTCCTGTTCCTCCTGGCAGGACATCCTGAACCAGCCCTGGGCCTGATACAGTGCCTGCCTTGGCCCTGCCTGGTCCTCACAGGGTGATGGGTGTCACCCCTCGTGGTCACCCACCTGGCCTTGGAGCGCTCTGCTTCAGAGCCCAAGGGTGAGGGCTCTGCTTGGGCTGTACTTACACTTGTAAGTGCTTATCCCCTCATGGAACAGCTCTTYTCCTGCTCCTTTCTGACAATAATAAATTTAGTTTGGAGCTTTATAAAAGCTTTTTAAAAATCTGAGTGTATTGCATCTGTGAGCACCAGGTTGGTGAGGCAGGACTTTCCCTTTTTAGAGGTCACACAGATTCTTTCATGATGCACTTGATTTATCTAGGTGTTCTGTGGTCTAGATCATAGTTATAGACCCTGATCTCACCAGGGCTGAAAATCTGTCTCTTTAGTCTACAGTGCCCAGGTTTTCCTGCAGAGTCTCTTCTGTGGAAGGGAGTTGTGTCTTTAGTTCTCTGGCATCWTGGCCACTTGCATGATAGGTTGTATACCCCAGCCAGCAGTTCTGCAGTTTTATGTTAGAGTTACTTCAGAGCTCTTGAGTGAGTGGCACCTTGTCTGTTTTTTAGTACTTTTAAATTTCTTTCTGAGTTGCAGAATTTAGCATTGAGATTATTGGGGCATGCTGGTGTTTTTTGAAGCGTCTTTCGTCTGCTTGAAGGGATTTGCTTTTGTGATTGCATTTTCTGTGAATTTGGTGTGTGATTTTTTTTATGTTGGTGCTTTGTGGTTTGTTTGTTTATTTTGTTGGTGCTTGTTTTTCCCCTCTCTCCCCTAATTTTCTGACTTAAGAGAGTCCTATTCCATGAAGTTCCTTGTGATGCATTGATTTACTTTACTGGCTGTTATTACAACAGCTTTGCAACCAATTGCATTGTGAATACTACTGCAGAAGAGTCTTCCCATTAATATGTTTTGAACTCAGCCCTGGGAACACTCATGGCCAAATCTGGAATAATGTCATATCTGATAGGTCCCTCAGCTGGATGGTTGAGGAAGCAGTTTTTTTATTGTGAAGCTGAAATCTCTCATTATAACTAAATCTTCAATATTTGCAGCTTCTTTATTCCTGTTCGGCTTTTCCTGATCATTATTTTAATTCCAAAATGAGCTCAGTAGAACAGCCCTAGTATTATGCTTTTCTTGTAGAGTGAGGGATTTCTCCCCTTGGAAACTTCAGGGTGTTTGKTTTTTCTTTTGATACTGGAACTGTGGCATCTCAGGTGCAGCACTACTCCCTCACCTATTCATCCTGCCTCTCTAAAGCTGGTAACCTACAAACAGTGCATTGCTCCTTTCAGGAGGCCTCTGATGTGCTGCTCTGTTAGGGTGACTACTCATTGTCTGCCCAGTGCTGCTTCTGTCCAAATTTCTGGGTAGCCATCACTGGAGTAGAAATGCTTTCAGGCCTTGCTTTTCACCTTTTGTTCARTATAACAGCCTAGCTCTTCTCTTTATTGCTTATGCTATTTATTTTTCTCTTGAAGTTTTTGGATGTCTTGGATGTGCCAAGCTAACTGAAGCTCTTTTCATTGCTCTGAGCCCAGAGAACCACTTCACCCTAATGCAAACATTCTGTTGGCAGTGTTTCAATTACTTTTTGCTGCCTAAAATTATCCTAGATATTTATGTTTATGAATGTGAGGTATTGTCAGTGGGCCAGGAGATATGGTATTGATATGAGCCATGACTTTTGAGACCTGCAGCTGGAGGATGTGTAGAGTACTCCTGAAATGGCATCAGATGTTTATGTGTGGAAAGATGGATCAAGCTCCTGACACTAGCAGCATGCTCAGTGCTGTTCAAGGTTATAATATACATCTGTTTTTTCTTGACACAACCCCATTACGTGTACATCTGTGCCTGAACACAAGAGCAGAGGATAAGCATTTTTTTAAAAAAATGGTTTTTATGGTTTTAGCATGAGATTTTTGGGGTATCCTTTTGGGAGTGTAAAACAAGAAAGACTGCTGTGTGATTGGCAAAGACTGAAAAAGCTGAATAAAACATCAGGAGGAAAAAATAATGAAATAGCAGGGCAACTGAAGCATTTCTAAAAATGTTTAGCTTTTGCAATAATTTTTATCATTTCCCTAAAGGCCGTTTACACACTGCCAACATTACTACTATCCACTACAGTATTACTTCCTACAGATAAACAGTTTCCACAAAGACAGAGCTGCATTAACACTGCTCAGGGTAAACCCTACTCTGAAGTTTTTGACTTATGGACATATAAGACACTGTACTTTTTCTAGGAATTAAGTTCTKAAAAGACATTGTCCTTAGACACTTTGTCACTGGCTTACATTAGAAGATAAGTGAAATATCCTAGAAGGAAGATATAGTGTAAGTTTTTCTTTTTAATCGTGGTCAGCTTGTGATATTGTGCAGCATTGAATGTTCCCTTCTTTTCATAGGCCCTAAAATGTCATTGATGCTTCAGTTCAAAAATTGACCTAAACAGATTTTTAGGCTTATACTCAAATTTGCTGTATGTTCTGAGTAGTCACTGATCTCAAGGAAGGATTTTTTTCATAATTATTCAGGTCCTAACAGAAACCCTTTATAGAGATAATATCCATAGCTCATGCTCTTGCACAGTTAGGATTGAAACTTGGGGAATGGGAGAATAAACACGTGATGGGTCAACATGGGCACAATGATGGAGCAGAATATATGAGAGGTGGTTAACATACTTCATTAGTTCCCCTCATTTGAAATCTCTCTATTTATTGCCCCTATTTTGTGTGGGGTCAAGGTGGTAGAAGGTATTTAAAGTCTAAACTACAAACTTCCCTGTTTGTAAGRGTCTGGAAGTCTTGGATGACCTACTAGTTCAAAAGCATTTTTGGAAAACAGCATGTTTAAAAAGGACTCTTTCTGCCCTCTGGATATCAGTTTTGTTCATTGACCCAGATCTACTGACCTTGGAGAAGTGTCCAGAACACTCCATAAATAAGAATTTGTGGGTTAAAATTACATTATTTCTGTCTACGTAAGCTCAACATCTTGGCACCACAGCTATTTCTTACTGGTTTGATACAAACACCATATCTGGAAAAAACCTCACATAATAATAGGCTAGTTAGCCATAAAAAAAAAAAAGGCAATTACTACTAAAATATTTGAAGAGTGACATCTTCACTTTTCAAGAGGCATAAATGTAGCAGCTGGTGGAATTTTGTTTACAAGAAAAGAACAGCAGTGGAAGATTAATTGTTGAGGTCATCCTTGAATCCAGAACAGAATCTGAAGAGTAGTGTCCTTTTTGAAGTCAGCTGTTCATGGATTACTAGCTATTACTAGATCCATTACTAAGGATAGCACAAAGTAAGGAAGAAAACTTAATTCCTACATCCTGTCATTTGTTCTAAAATATTTAGCAGCTCAGTCAATTGTGGAAATGCTTTAAAATATGTTGTCTGCACTGGGTGGCCATTTTAGTGGTAAGACAGAGTAGAAGAACAGAAATAATCTGCTCATCTTCATAAGGCCCTTATTTCTGTTTTGCATTTTAATAATTTTTCTAGTATCTTTCATTCTTCCCCCCCTAGGTATCCTTTTCTAGACTTTCTCTTTGCTCTCATTTGGACTCTCCCTAATTGATCCAGTTTTACCAAACTGCAGCATCTTTAACTGGACAAAATATTTCAGCTAAATTCCTGTCATCTGGACCATATGAAAAGGATTTTTTTCTTCATGTACTTTTCAGATCTCAATTTCTTCATCAGAATGGGATTTTTCTGTTTTCTTCAACAATGGAGCATYGACAATCATTTCAGTTTAGGAACCACCCAAAATTCCAGCTCATTCCAGAAGAGCTGCTGCTGAATCGAGCATTTCTGAAGTATGTACTCCATCTGCTTACAGAACATTCAGGATAACCAGAAGGGCACCAAAARTGCTTTAGACATTTCTAGATTTAGGAGTTGCCAGACTGGGCAACATGGACCATTAATTTAATTATAGACRCATTTTACATGAATCATGTCCTAAGTTTACAAATCCTTTGCCAAAAAAGTAAGGGACATGCTCAAGGTCTCATGGAGATGTAACATGAGCTTCTATGCAAAAGATAAATGCCCCCTGAGACCTTAAGGATGAATGAGACTATCACAGTATGAATTGAAGGGTCCTTAACTTCCACTGACATATTACTCATAAAACTTTTAATGGCAGGGATCATCATCCTTCTTGGGGACTTAAAGGGGTTCAGAACAGACTGTGCAATCAGTCAAGTCCAAATACAGTTTTGTTGTGGTAATAAGCTGTTCTCCAGCCCARACTTTATAGTGAATTATAAAACAACACTCAAGAGCTTGTTACTGCATAGTACCATGGCCTACACAGCTCCTGTCCATAGAGCTGAGCCACAGAAGAGGAAGGATGCTACCTGAGACAGACAAGTTGGAGACACTGGAAGTTTACTTGATTATATGTTACCTACCAGATTACCTTTTTAAGCAGTTAGTGGCAAATAGGCAGTAGAGGAGCTCCATTGTAAGTGAAGGTTGGCCGGTTCTGTATGCATGTTTATAAGCAGCATTTTGAATTGGTCATGAAATTTTAAAGAAACAATCTTCTGAATCCCCAGACATGAACAAGTCCATTTTAGAAGCCCACATTGACTTTAGATTTATGACCAGAGACAGCATTAGAAATGTAGAGTAAATTGAAAAATATAACTGTAAGGAAAAGAGTTCATTATCAGAAAGAACAAAGATTAAAACTTTGATGAATGTCAGGATGGATGTATGTATGTCAATATATGATGAAACAAAGCTCTTACATATAAGTGACAAATCATAGAAGAAATGTTTGACTGTTAAAAAGGACTTTGAGCTTCTCAACTGAGTTTAGAAAAATCAGAGTGAACATACATCACAAGGGCAAGTAAAGAGAAAACCTTCACCAGTTAAAGTCAGGGAAGAGAGGAGAGTTTGAGGGGTTCTTGGTTTTTTGTTTGGGGTTTCTTTTGGGTTTTTGTTTCATTGGGTTTTTTGTTTGTGTTTTKATTTGGTTTTGTCTTTTTTTTGTTTCTAGTCAACAGAGTTGTAATCTCTGAAGGTAAGATAAACTGATGGAAGAGACATATATGTCTACTACCTTATTACTGGCTGGGCAKCAGGAGAAGGCCCCTGGTTGACTTGTCCTGGATGCTGCTCTCTGGGACAGCTGTAGCTCCTGGGAGATTTCTCTTGGACAATCTAAGCATCTGGAGCAGAAGATGGAATGGTCAGTATGGAGCATGAGGGAGGCAGCTGGAGGGTGTTTACATGCTGGAAGTTTTCTGAGAGGTTTATGGAACAAACACTTGTCTTACAGGTGGTGGGAAGAAGACTTTCCCAGTGGACCCCATGCAGACTGCCCAGTGTTTCTGGCAACGTAGAGCATCAGGAGAAAGCTGCTGGCCTGAGGAAAGGCTGGTGAAAACGATCTGCATGCCAAAGGGCAGCTCTGTTTTCTAACCTTGTATTGTAATCTTTCGTCTGTTGGATTTGACTCATTTTGATGTCAAAATTACTGCTTTTTGGGCTGTGTTTTCAGAAATCTTGGCTGCAGAGATCTAAATCTTTGCTATTTTTGGCACCCTCCCTGTAAGTGCAGATAGATGCACCTCAAAGTAGTGGCTGGGTTGCAAGCCTTTCAGAGTCAGCAAGGCCCGAGTGTGTCCCACTGAGCATTGARCATAAAGCTGAAATAATTCAGGGAAGGAGTAACCTAACTGCATTTCACTGAGGAAATGTATGCTTCAGTGGAAACTTCATCCCTAGGAATGCATTACCAGGCACACGAGAAGCTGGCTGGAGGACCAGCAAAGGGCAGACCTGTTGCTCCTGGTGATCACCCCAGCACCTTGTGAGATGCCAGATGCCAGGAATTTATCTCCAAGAGGGCAGAAATTAAAATGCTTTCCTGTAACTGTACAAGGTTGTGTGAGGCTSTAAAAGAAGGTTAAGGACAAGGTTTTTCTTATTCTCAATTGCAGTTACATTGGTGCAACAAGATAAACCCACAGTTGGGAATACTGGATCCAGGACACTGGCTCTCATCCAGCATTCTGTATTTCTGCAATATCAATCAGGTATCTCTAACAAAGAGCATTTCTATTAATGCCAGCAAACAGTGCAGTGTTGTCTTTTACAGCAAACCCAAGGCTGTTTACAAACAAGGAGAAACATTTCAGATACTTACTGATTGTATTGTCTCCTCTTCCTTTGTTTGAAAGTTCTTGTTGAGGAAAATGAGTAAAGAGCTGAAATATGGAGCTCTAAGTGTCTGAGCAGGACTCTTGGGTTCCTCCCAGCCCTTTTGGGAAGCTCAGTTTCCTATATACTGCCTAAAGGAAAGACAATGGATTGGTATCAGAGAATCCCATAACTGAGTCTCTTGGAAAAATACTTGCTTTTACTAATAGGAGAACTTGCTAGCTAATGTTAAGAGCTACAGGATGGCCACTGTGCAATAGCAGGCTGCAGCTTGTCTTATCTTTTGGAAGTGAGGGTTTTTTAAGGAAAAAAATCAATCTTTTTCCTAAAAAGAAAAATACTCTAACCTCTACTTACTTACTTATTCCATGTACAGCATTTGCAAGTATGTCTCTACATATTCATTACCTATATATTTCTCACTGCATATTTAGTGTATACATTCGATTGCTATTAAGTTTTCTTCCATTAGTCATGATTGCTCTGTGTTTAAAACTGAAAAATAAAGATGAAATTGATTTATGCTAAACATTAACCAATATACTATCAGTTTAGTCACAAAAATAGGGGTTTTTAGTGAAAAAATATAGATTTTGTGGCCCTGTGACCTCAGCAAAGGAAGGTTAGTGCCTGGTGAACAACAACATAATTCACAACAGTCAAAACCAGCCTCTAGACCATGAAAGCACTGCAGGGGATCCCAGCAGACATGCATGCATAATACCAGGAAAAGCCTTTTAAACATATACATTTTCAAAGTTATGTGAGCTTTTAGGTTCCTGGCATGGAGCATAATGGTGAATATCATGGGGTTAACAGTCATGCAATGGTGTAAAAATTCAGATTAGGAACATTTGATCAGATAATATAAGAACCACCCAATTAAAGTGTCTATAATCCCAAGTTCCAAGATAATGGCAATTTTTAAAGGCTCTTTATGTCAAAAGTCTAAATAGCTAGAGGAGTGCAGAGGGCAYGGTGTGAGTTCAGGGAACGCTGCACTGCTTGGGTAGATGGATCTACAGGTATGTGACTGTGAGTGAAGTGAGACAACRTGAATGGATTTTTGTCCTTTTCCCCACGCATTTCTTTTTTTGCCCCTGCATTATGTTCCCATACATTGTAGTACAGTACTCAAATATGTAGGTTTTAGCCACAAAGTTGAGATAGAGGCTTCTATTATGATCAAGAGTTTTGATGCATCTATCACAATTATAAAGACCTATTATAAATAGTCCATCAGTGACCTGCTGTCCTGGTTTCACCCCAGCCAGCAGCCAATCCCCACATAGCAGCTCTATCCTAGCAGCGGGATCAGGGAGGAAATTGGAAGTAAAAGTGAGAAAACTCGTGGCTTAAGGTAAAGGCACAGTTGAATAGGAAAAGTTTAACTGCACACAAGCAAAGCAACACAAGGAATTAATTCAGTGCTTCACATGGGCAGGCAGGGGTTCAGCCATCCCCAGGAAAACAGGGCCCCATTGTGTGTAATAGTGACTTGGGAAGACAAATGGCATCAGTACAAATGTTCCCTGTTTTTCCTTTTTTGCCYCATTTTATGTACTGAGCATGATGGCACATGGACTGGAATATCCCTTTGGTCAGTTGGGATCACTGGTGCCAGCCTCTCCCAGCCTCCCAAACACCCCCAACCACCTCCCCAATGTGGCTGTACAAAAAGCAGGAAAGCCTTGGCTCTGTGTAACCCTGCTCAGCAATAACAAAAACATCTCTCTGTTGTCAACTCTGTGTTCAGCACAAATCCAACACAGAGCCCCATGCCAGCCACTGTGTAGAAAAGTAACAAAACCAGAACACCTGCGTATAAAAATAAGGATCCTAAAATACTACCAATATTGTAGAGCAAAAGAGTTACTGATGTACACAAAAGAACAAAGAAGGTGATAAGAAAGCAAATAATTATGTATTAATCTCAGCTTTGGCTCTCTGAGCTGAGTTGTTCAGGTTATGGTAGTTGTTTCAGCTTCTAAGACAAAGGACGGGTCTCTATCCAATTAGATGCCCATCTTATCCCATCTTTCCAGAGTTTACCTCCTCCTCCTAAATGCAGCTCTGCCCATCCTATTGTAATTTCTATTTCTTCAGGACTTTCTTTTCAGTCTGTTCACAGATCTTCTCTTAAATTTTAATTTCTGAACTGTAATTTCTGGACTGTTCTCCCTTCATTATGTTTTTT